>OY728165.1:1601592807-1602835645 GCA_963277665.1 Viscum album | reverse complement strand
CGCTCGTCCGTTCACTGATCGTACCCGAGCCAATCTTTGGAAAATGATTTTGGGCACACCGGGCCTCAGAATCAGGTGCCGTCAGAAATTGCGTTCTTGTAAAATTCCAAAGAAAATTAAGAAAAAAAAAATTTCCTTGAAATTTACGGGTCTTTAAATAATTTAATATTAATTACTAAATAAATTAATATATATATATATATATATTACATTATATTCATCATTTAAAAGAGTTTAAATTAATTTATTTAGATATAATTACTCAACACATGTTTAAATTATTCTTTGAAAATAACACATTAACTATAATAGTAGTAATTAACGTTGAACTTGGAAAATTATTTTTATTTATTAAATGTAATTTCAATTACTAAGTAATTTTAAACATAAGAATAAAAATATAAAAAATATTATTTCATACTCAATTTATAGGGGTGATATAAAATAATTATAATATAAATGTACAAGATACCTAAAATTGTTATAGTAAAATATTTTTAAGCATAAAATGAATTTGTACATATTAGTTGACTAGTGATAAATATTAAATTGTTATTAATTCAGTTTTTATACATTATTAATAAATTTAATTAAAATAATTCTTTTGAAGTGATTAAATTATTTAAGAGGAAAATAAAAAACCATTATTTGAAAAAATATTTTTTATAATAAATATTCATTACCAAAAACCATTATAAATAAATAATTATATTTAAAAAATGTATTTTTTTGTTAATGGAGATATTAAAATATAGTATCATTATTCAAAAAAAATAATTTATAACAAAAAAACGAATCTATTTTTATAATAAAGTATCCTATTAAATATCAAATATATTTTTAATTGTTTATTAAATCTAAATTATATTATTTTCAAAATGATACTAATAATTATACAAATATTGTGTACTTATGGGATACATTTTTATCAAATGATATATTTAGGAAGTCAATATTTCGAATGAGAATATTTCAATTGACCATATCTGTAATGGTTATATATCATTCCTTTATAAAGTTTATGTTTTTCACCAATCATTCATCATATTAATTCACCTTTTCCTCAAGAGGCCCAATATGGATTTATTTAATTGCCTCTTTTCCATATTTTTGGTTGTGGTTATGATCATAAATTAAAATCATGAGGATAATGATATTTGTTTTCATTATTTTTATATATTTTTTCATTTATTCAACTATTATTTTCATTGTGATGTTTCTTATTATATTCTCACAATATATTAATTATTTTTTGAATGATAATATTCTATATAAAAAATGTATCATATAATGCTATTGTTTATTGGTTCATATAGAATAACATATAAATTATATATATCTAATTAAATGGAAATATAATATAAAAGTTTGGTTTGTTACACCCTTAGTTCTATGGAATAGCTGGGGCCCCATGAATCAACATTTTAAAAAAAAAATATAGAGATAATAAATTCCGCCCTTGAGGCCCATAATAAACTCCAAGGACCACATTGCATTGGCCATTTATGGAAATTCAATGAAACTAACCAACGATAAAACCTGCCATAACCTAGTAAAAAAGTAATGCAATACACTTTCAATAGGTAAAATTATAACTCTATCTATAATTCCCTCCTTTGTCCTTTCCGTCAGACCTCAAATCTCCAAAAAAACACAATTAAAGGGCTCTAGAAGAGTCATTACATTATATAAGAAAACACTTTTATTTTTATCACATAATATAAGAAATATAATTCAATGTTCATATATAAAATTTTAAATGTGTTATATTAAAAATATTACAATTGAGATAATGTATAATATATTTATTGGATATCTATTCATTGGATTAAAAAAATATATTATTGGAGTATCCACATTATTTACAATGAGAATCTAGTGAGTCCCAAAAAAACAGAAATGATTATGTAATATAAAAAATGTAAAAATATTTAATGTAATTTCAGTGTATAGTTTTAACCTTAAATTAGAGTTATCAAAAAATATATATAATTTCTAATTTTCATTACAAATATTTTCTATACTTTGAGTTCTCTTACAAAGAATTCATCACCATCAGTTTATGTTTATTCAATAAAAAAACAAGATTAATAAAAAATCCCTATTATTCATAACAAAGTCATATATATATATTAGTGATATGTACAGTCAAATAGGAATTATGAATACTGTTAAAATTTAGTAAACAATGTACAATAATAATTGGAAAAATATTTATAAAATTGCACCAAATGTATAAACTCAAGATGAAATATATTAACCATTAATTCTTGAGAACATTATTACATTCACAAGACCAATCATGTTAGGAATTACATCATAAGACATCTTTTCGTCATATTAAATACATGCTATTTTTTTATTATGGAATGTTGTATCTACCTGACCATATGACTTTAAGAAATGAGGGAATACAATCAGTGGGGTAAAGGTACCCACGATAGGTCATTTTGATATATTATTTTATCTTTTATATTTTGTTTACTCGACCATCTATTTTTTATTTTGTTTCTTCATTTTAAATAACATACCTTAGTGAATACATCTTTTATTAATAAAAATAGGATTTGATAATAAAATAAATTATATAATACATAATTCATCACCATCATATATGTTTATAATATATAACATATGTTCTCAGATTTTTAAAAGCATAAGTTTGACAATGTGGACATTAAGATCTATATTGGGAACAAGTATCATGGTGATTTGATCCTGAGATACACAAATACATATTATCATGTTATCATTTAGTACATGATTATTATATTGAATTTCACATTAGATATTTTATGTACACCTTTGACAAGAAGGTGATGGTTGGATGCTGATAAATATAAATAAAAATCAATTTCACCCCTAAATACATTATTACATGAAGGGTGTGAGTAGATTTTTATTCACATTAATAAAAATACATTATGAAAAATTGTTTAACTTAGGTAATGGTGACCATTCAATGGAATAGACAACCAAAAAATTGGTTTTTGATCTTCTCATTGTGGCTGCCATTTTATTTATTATTCTCATTGATCCCTTTAATGAAATTGATTTATCACATCACCCAACCGACAAACCGTTTCCACTATAGTATCAATTTGTGCATGTATATTTTTCATTCTTCCATATGTTTATTCCTGATTATATTACATCTTAATTTTTTTATTGTTACTCTAAAAAATATTCATCATTAACATTGGAATAATATTCTAGATTATTCAATTACATTTAATGTTTTTATTAATTAGATATAGTTTATGGGGATTATTCTATAAAAAATAATATAGTAAAATAATATTTAATTAAGAAAAATACTAATTTATAAATGAAAAATTTACATTATATGAAACATATCCATTATTCCCAAAATTTCTACATATTTCCATCAACTACTTGTCCCTTATTATTTATAAAAGCCTCTATACATAACAAATGTTATTGAATGGAATTTTCTTGAAATTTAAATTTATCAATATTTATATAAACAAATAAACACAATCATATTTTTTTAGTTCATAATTAGTTTTTTAATATAGAATGAAACTAAATATCACATTTTATGTGGTGTTCCGCATCAATAATTTAAGTTCAGTGTATGGTAGTTTTAATTATTGAGGTTTTTTTAAACTCCATTTATATTTCATAAGTAACAAAATTCATCATCAAATTCACTAATAAATGGAATTTGAAATTATATAATACTAATTACAATTTAATATAAATTATTCCTCCCCTAAAAGAGAAACAAATCCACATAGGACTATTGGTTTATGTTTTCTGCTTATATAGCTGGTGGGTATGGATTTTATTTCATATAAACATATCTTAGATGGAATTTCATAAGAAATATTTAAAAGTTTCTACAATACATTTTAAAGATCATTAGAATGAATTTCATCTGATAATAATCTAACATCAATTTACTCTGAAATGAAGAATTAATATTTAATCAACATTATACTATTTTACTTTTTGATAAAATAGGGAAATATTACAATAATGTTATCCAATTCTCTCCTAAATTAATTTCTTTATTATTAAAACCACATTTAATCATGTATATATATCTATAAAAATTCATTCATGAACTAACCAAAATGTAACATATTAAAATATAATTTTTGGGGTCAATGGGATGAACAAGTGAATTCTATTTGACCTTGGTTTTTTAACATTGATTCTTTGAATAATAATTATTAATAACACTGTCATGCCATACCACTAGTAATTTTTTTTAAAAAATATAGATTATTCCCAAATGATCAAATTCTGGTGGTTTCTCACCTCTATAATGATGTTCACCCTCTCAAATTTTCTCATTTTCATCATTTCAATAATGTTTTTCCTCATAATTGGTAGCATAACGGAGTATAAAATCCTTTATCTACCTAAATAATCAAATAGTGTATTTCTATTATGTAAATGTTATAATATTTAGAGAATTTTAATAAAGACACAATGCATAAAAAAATTAATCAGGTATACCTGATAAGTTCACAGAAGTCTTTTCTCATTAAATGTTGAAGGGATTCAGACCCATTACCATTTATATAAATCCTATATTTATCAACCCATTTTATATATAATACACTATCATTTTTGGGGCAGTAAAAAATGATTTCTATGTCATTGTGACAGGTAAAACCCCAATGGAATATTCATTTACTCAATTAAATAATTTAGCTAATTACCAAAAAATAAAAATTTTGTATTTTTTTGGTTCAGGGTAGAAGTTATATAAAATTATTATGATCCCAGTATGAAAAATAATTAAGTTTAATTCCTTTTTATTATTCACTTTCACAAATTATAATTCATAATAATTAAAAAACTCTAATTATCAACCCATAATTATCTATAAAGTGGAACATAGAATGTTGCCAAATATGACTACCATATTATATTGATGAGGACAAATTTCCCAATATTTATATAAATAGGAATATTATTATTATTACTAGAAAAAAATTATTACATTGATAAAATAAACTAAACTATTTTAAATGATATTATTTTCATCTTGTTCTATTACATATAACATAAAACTAGAAACATCATAACCATTGTAAGATTAAACATGTAAACATTGTCCGTTGTCGGGAAAATATTATTAATCTAAAATTGTGTTAAAATTATCATATTATTCTTCATAAATATAGTCTCAATAAAATCATATAAACTAATGAGTATGTTTATTTAATAACCATCTTTCTACTCTTAATAGATTAAAATTTATAAGAATTACTTTTCATCTTCCATCCTATAGAACTATCTCAATATTTTTGTTTATAATGTAATGGTGATCTATTTCCCTCTCTATAATGGTAATTGTGACAACATATCTTTCAATATTTCTATCACCCATAAGGTTCCCATTATGATGAGATTTTGGGAGAAAAATAATATCAAGATTAGATGAATTTTTGGTATAATATCCTATGACTTCATTCCCAATATACTTCTCTTAAATACAACCTTTCGGCCAACATTTATTTTTTATATTCCATTTAAATTTCTTTTTTCATTGGGATATATTCATCTATAATGTTCAAGACTATGTAGATAGATATATCTAACTATATAAACCATCATGTTAAATATCATATAACATATTAACAATGGGATGATCATTTCCCATTCACATAATTTAGCATATATTTTATTTTAAATTTTTGGAATCATCACCACTTCAATAATATTATTTCATATAACATTGAAAAAAAATATTGATTAATGTGTGTCACAAATTTTTAGGTAGAATAAAAATGAAATCCATATATGCAAAATATTATATGAAAATAATAATATAGTTTTATTTTAGACCATTTAAATTATTATTAGTATAAAAAATATTGTAGATATTTAATGAATATGTGTCTATAACCTATACACCATTAGATATGTTGAAAAACTCAAATCACTCATTCATGTAAAGAGTGTATATGTTTGGAAGAAGAATAATTTATATTTTAACCTTCAGTTGTCAAAAAACTTCCATTATACCGATATAAATCATGAAATACCTAGGTTTACTATTTTATTTACATAGGAAATTTTATAATTATCTTATGACACAATATGATATATTGGTTTCTATATATGTGATAATAGAAATTTTTTTGATATATTAACAATTTCAGTATGTTAATAACCAAAATGATATCATTTTACATCCCATATTAATACAATATTTTGAAAATGTTTTACAAATATCGTGGGAATATAATTTACATTCTCAAATTATTCATCACATGTTAGTGGAAAGGTTTTGTATCATCTTTGAACTTATTATTGAATGTTTTTTTCAACATTTGGAATATATGTTTTTGGTTAAAAAACTATAATTTCCTATAATCAGAATATTATAGGAATTTTTTAACCTACCTAATATTTATATTATTAAAAAATGGTATACCATATCATTCATTTAATTATATATTCTGATAACATACCAAAAACTAGAATTCCATGTATCATCCCAAACAACATGGATCTCATTAAAACCCATCTTTTCTATGAGAAATATAATATGTAACACCTGAATCAAAAATAAATTTCAATTAATCAACCAATGAATACAAATTGAAACAAATATTATTATCTGGTTGTTTTTATATTGATATAATTAGAGAGAATTTAATGTACTTTCACATATTTTATAACCACAATGATATGTTATAGTTTACCAAAATAACTAGCCATGTATTGTAAGTGATAATTTTAAACCAAAATGATTAATTCTATATGTAGATAGATAAATATTGGTGTTTCTTATATTTCTATCTAATTTTGGTTAATCATAATTTAATTCCAAGATAAGAGATTCTAGAATGGTGACGTTTCAATATTTTAATTGTAATTTCATTATTACATGTAATTTACTTGTAGTCTCTTAGCATATTTATAACTATTTAAACCATAAAATAATGGTAATATAAAATACAAAATTTTAATTTAATTATTTTATCTAAATTATGTTTCAAATTTATGTTTAGTTTATCTATACACATATAAAAAAAATCATGTATTGTTTTCGATATTTATCTAGACAGTTCCATGTTGTTTTCTCTGTTTCGGGTATGTGATACACATTTTGAACTATAATGTCACTCTTAAAAGAAAAAAAGAACTTTCAACCATACCCCACACAATGTGTTGAATTTACATGAAGTTAATTCCTACATGATAAAATTAATTATACATCATTTAATTATTATATAAAGACAATAAATTCTTTTTTTACCATGTGTTTCATGTTTTGAACTAAAATTCTGCTTTTTAATATAAAGAGAAACTTTCAATCATACCACCCATGATTTTTGTTGGATTGATTTTAGGTTAATTATTACATCTAAAAAAGGAATCAATGATAAATTTGATACTATATTATTATTATAATAGAGTTGTTTATTATTTTTAAGTATGTGACACATGTTCATCGATTAAAATGTCACATTTAAACTAAATCATGCACTTTCAGTAATTCTAACTACAATATGTGTTTGACTGAAATGAATTGAACTCATACATGTTACAAGGTAATTATATATCATTTTTATAAAGTATCAATAATGGATAAGAACAATTATTTTTTATTATGCACATGACACAAATTTTGAACTAAAATGCCACTTTTGAATGGAAGGACACACTTTCAGTAAATCTTGTCACACCACATGTTAGATTCCTAAACATAAATAATTAATCAACAGTAATTATATTATAATTTCAGGATAAAATGATATTGTTTTATCATTTTTGACTATGTTACACTATGTGAGAAAAATCATAACTTTTATAATGAAAATATGCACCTTGAGTCATACCGATATCAAATTGTGTCAAATTGATGTGTGGTTATTTCAAAAAACTAAAAAATAAATAAAAAATTAGTATACTATTATATCATTGTAAAATGGTTATTTTCTAATTTTTTCTAGTATGTGACACTTTATTTGCTTAAAAATGTAACTTTTAAAAAAAAACATGCACTTTTACTCTTGTATTTGACACCATGTGTCATATTTGTATAAGGTTATTTACAAGAAAATAATAAAAAATAAATTGTAAATTCTATTATGGATCATTACAATATGAGTCTATTTTATCAATTTTTAGTGTGTAATATCTGTTTTAAACTGAAATTTCAATTTGAAATGAAAATAACACCTTTCAATCACTTTATCAACACTATGTATTCGATTAATCTACAGTTAATTCTTATGCATAAAAAAATGAATTATTTGAATTTATCAAAATATATCAAGACAATACGAGATTGTTTTCATGGTTTTGAGTATGTGACATGTGGTTTGAACTAAAATCTCACTTTTAAATGATATCTTGGTTTTTATATTTACTAACCACACTATGTGTCCGATTGATGTTTTGTAAACTCATACCTATCAAGAAAAAATTATTCGTATTTTTTCTAAAAAATAATGGTATTATGTAACCCCCTGAGTATTTGTGAACTTTTTTATCAAATAAATAAAATTTTATTGATTTTTTCATTTTAGTAAATAAAATAGTCATTTCATATGTCACTAACTTTCCATTCGTTACATAGAACACCAAATTTACATACGTTACACACACCATCAAGTTTACACGAAACATCATTTTATTATTATAAATATTTATATAATAATTGAATGACCTATCCATTAAATTTATTAATATTAATTGTAATATTTACGTATAAAATATTATTTATTATGGGTTTTTTATAAATAAAACATATTGATAATGGGAAAAATATTGTTTTTTGGTAAAGTATTTATATTTTTTAAAATAATATTTTCTCAAATGAACCGATTTTTTATGTCCTTCAATGAAAATTTATTAAATTAACTTTAGACACTTATAAAAATTGAATTTGATAAAATAAAAATAATTTTGAATTCACAATGTAAAAATCATTATAGGGAATATTTTTGTGAATTATCTAAACAATTCATTTTTATGAATAATCAATAATATTTCAATGTAGTCAAGATGTAATTTTTATTTAATGATTTATGATATGTAAAATTGAATTTTTATTGTAGAAATAGATTAAATATACAAACATTAGTCTAATTTAGCTTTTTGAAGTCATTTTTATAATGAAATTTTATATAAAAACTTTTTTAACTATGAACGTTCTTTTTACCTGCCTTTTCGCAACATCTGTTCGATTAACATTGAATTTAAATTTTCCACTTTTGAAGATTTAATTATTAAAAATAGATTTAAATGTTTTTGATAATTATTACACTAATGTTATAATGGTATCAATTTAAATTTTTAGTTATTATTTATAGTAACTTTAGTAAATTTTAATTTACCACAGTTAAGGGTAAATCAGGTAGTTAAAGAGAAAAAAATATTATAATGATATATAATAACCTTAACAATTGTCCTAATTTAATTTTATGAGTATTATTTGACAAAAATGAACCATATGACAGTATTAAAACATTTGTAGTTCTCTTATATGATAATATAAAATATATTATATTATATTTAATGTTAAGTTAAAAATGTCATACTAAATTTTTTAATAATTATATTATTAAAAATATATAGTTATATAGAAGATTAATTCGACTATAAATAGTAAATGAAATGGAAACATATTTATATTCAGAATGAAAATTTATTTCTAATTTATTGGTATGAAATAATTTAATTTAATTTTTTCAATGTAATGATGTAATAATTCTTTGTTAAATAGGATATAAAATAAATGATATTATCAAAATTTAAATTAAAACTGATTTGACATAATTAATGATATAAATATTTTTATTGAAAACATTGATATGTTTTAGAAATATTATAAGTTATTCTTTGGTTTTATCATATTATTAGGTTATTTTTAAAAAGGCAAATACAGAATAGAAATAAAATTGACATAAATGATAATTTAAAATAAATAATATTTTATTAAATGATTTTTAATTATAAAAATATATAATTAATACAGAGAAATATATTTCATCCATAATCCATTTTTTGTTCTATTTTCATTTTAGAGCTCTTATGTTAACCATAAAGTGTAAAAATCAATGTTGTCATGTCAAAAGTTACAGGTTTTTACAAAGGGTTAAAGTCAAAAGATATGTTAATATTGTGACCTAAAAATGTATAAATATAACTCTATGAGAGTATTTATACCAATAATAATTTTATATTATAAATAAATTACATTGGAGATATTTGAAATCTAAAAAAATGTATACTAATTTAATATGGTGAGAGTTTCCAAGAGTGGACCTTCCGTCTCTTATAAAATGGTACATCCTCCCTCGCCTCCTCACACCACCATGAGACTTCTAGATCAACCAAACCATACCCATTTAGATTTTCAACTTCTCTAGTAACATTATACAGGTTCTATTATTCTCAAAATTCCAATTCTAGTGTACCTATTTGGATATCATGAGGGAGATCATCAAAGAAGAGTTAATCTCTTTACCGATTAAAATTGTTTCTTATTGTACTTCATATTCATGTGTTTATTTCATTTTGAAATAATAATTCTAGTATCAAATATATTAATATATGTCATTATTATTATCTAGAAACCATATTTCACATTTTCTCCATCCTATTAAAAATAAAATCCCTACACATGCATACATATGGCCAACTGTCTCCACGCCATTATGTAATCTATTTTTTCTCCCCACTATATTTGGATGGAGATAATGAAATAAATAATTAATTTATATTTTAATTAAATCAGGATATTTATTCTGGAACCAAACATATACCATCCACACCCATACCATTTCATAATTAAGGGAATTATATCATTGATCGTGCATACATACGACCTTCTGTCTCGATGATGTGACATGATTCATTCTCCATGACTGAAAGATACATATTTTATTAATAGAGAAATATAAGGTAAAAATGAGAAACTATATGTTTAACTATTAAATGAAATAAAAGAGACATTAATGTAAAATTTACGTCTAGCGTAATTAATCACCCTGCATAATTTCTTAGAGATTGTGTTTAAATTATAAATTTGTTTATCCATTATAAGATTTTGTAATTGAAATGCAAGCTTATTCAATAACTGAATGTACTCCTATTGATTGATATTCCCATCATTGAATCACCTGATCAATAGCTTATCTTTATTCTCGATTTTGTTACTTGATTAAACATTGGTAATCACCATTAATGGCCATCCCATCATCTTGATAGCTTCCACTATAGTACAATTAATACCTAAAACTGTTTCAACCATTTCTTCTCCTAAGTGCATAATCAAATTTAAATAATGGCGAAGCACTACACCAGTCTCCTTCTTCTGACAAGAATCAACCTTATGGAAATGTGACGTTCACTAACCATATACTTGTATTTGTATTTCTTTGATGATATTGTATCTATTGGTCATGGATATTATGGGTAGTCCATCCATTTCAGTATGCACATTTGTCTCTTACATAACCTCAAGTTTGAAATACTAAAAACCTGAATTTCATCTTATCTATCATAAAAATAATTTCCAAAATACTCATCATGAGTCTCTATCCCATGGACCCCATTCTCATCTAATGAAGGCCTATATATAGTAGTACCAAATTCTTAAAACAAATCATCATTAGTCAGTCCTTTAAATGAGTTTCCGATATCTATAGCAGCCATCTCCTTCCATGGGATTTTCTTGATCATATACTCACCCCCTAAGACACACTCCAACCCCTCTCACGTTTCTTTATAAAAAAATTTCTAACCACTACCACTATTATAATTCCATTAACACACTACTTCATCATATGCAGTAACTATGGGAGAAATGGGGCCACCCTCATTAACCCTTGTTTATTACCAACAGAATATAGGGATCCTGCAAGATTTATCATATCCACCTTGAGTACCCTTAGTATAGTTAATATAATATGAAACACCATTGGAAATCGTCAAATCAGAACCCAATATCTCTATTAGTGCTTGCACTGAAGGTTTAGTATCACCTAGATCTTTTCTCAAGATCCTGAATATGTCTGACACCACTAGATTTAATCCACAAGATTCAGAATACATTCCTTTAAAAATTTTATCTTAGTCCCTACACCCACCATCCTCTATCGAAATGAACCTTCCATATCTCTAGTATCCATTTCGTTTCCTCTTCTACCTATATCAATACCATTATTTTTATCAAGTTCCTTATACCCTCTCCTACACACTTCCGTTTGATGACCCATTCACTTACCAAAAAAATTTAAAAACCTAATTCACATACAACATTATATCTATAATGAAACATATCATATATCATGATCCAAACATATTCTAAAAGAAATATGGTCACATCCAATTTCACACAGACTTGAGTATTAACATGATGAAAACTAGATCTAGATCTACTATCAGAACATAAGTATCGTATCACACATATATGTGTGATTTCACTAAGATATGAGTGGGACCTATATCTTCCTCCATTGTTGTGGGAAAATATTTATTTCTCATTTCATATAAATAAATTATTTTTCCACAATGATGGCCATTGGAGTGAATCATGACTACCAAGATGGTATGGAAATTGGACCCATAAAACCACGATGTATTTGGCAACAATGCCTTGATGACCATGGAAATAAAAATTATATACTAATGTGTATTCCAGAGTTTAACATTTTATTCCAATTTTAGGTTCTAATGGACAATGATATTCATTTACTTATGATTTTTGTCTGACTAACATCCAATATTTATTAAATGATCATGTTTTTAATAATTTATATATTGTGTATAATAATCTTCATTCACGGTCTTGTTCACATACCTGTATTCTCATGATTATGTTTACATATCTCCCTTATTTACCCTTAATAAACTTTTATTTCACCCATTATTATGTTCCCTTCCTCCCAATTTATGAAGATATGTGTTTTGTTCGATGTTTCTATGAAGGATTATAGTTAACAAGAAACTAGTGGGAGATAATGTTGTTCACTTCTATACCATGATTTACATTTTCGTGTTTCGAAAGACACTAGAATTATACGGTCTTTAGGAGTTTTTTTTGTGAAATTTATTAGCTATTATGGAATGGTAATGTAATTTCATTGTATTAAAATTGAGGGTCAATGTATTTGGTATCAGAACAATGGTTTAGTTAACGTTTGGAAAATAGGATGGGAAAACTATAGTGAAATCCATAATGACATGTCTAACTATAATTATAAGGTTAAAAATATATAAGAAAATGACATAGAATTTGGATAAACAATAGATAGAGTCGGTTCTTAGAAAATAAATCCATGTTTGGAGATTATAATTAGATGTGGATCTGGAATAGATGTATATAATAGTAACAACTTCAGCAAGATTCTTTGAGCCTAACTCAATCATATCCTAGTCTACAATAACAGGCCTTTCAGGACACCTGGTTTAACACTCCCAAGGGATAAGAATTGGGAATTAAAAAAATATTCACCAACCATCAAGAATAATATAAATATATTTTTTCTATTGATAACCTAGGATGAACCTTATGGGTCATATATTATGGAATGATTCATATTATAGACAACTATTGAGTGATTTTTTTCTGAAAATGTAGTTCCTCATTATGATAACTATTTTTTACACTTTTCATTTGGTTTTAGTTAATGGTTGTAACTATAAAAAAATATGTTTTTGGGGAATGGGATGAAAAAATTAACAATTATCTTCCTGAGTACAAAACTTATATGGGATATGGAACAAAAAATATTATTTTTATACTCACATAGCATTATCATGCTATGAATCTTGGCGGAAATCCAAATTAGAACAAAGGAAAAAACATTATATTGAGACAATCAAGAGAAAACCTACACCTTCATTCAGTGGGTCTTCAAATATATGTGTTGAAGAAAAATGTATTAGTAATAATGAAAATATATTCTCTATTCTCTAGAGTTCATAGCATGAAAATTTTAATCATTTAGTTTATCGGTTAGAAGGCTAAGAGGACCAAGAGTGGACTCTAATTAACTATACGGGGCAGAAAGATGAAATTTAATCCCTGCATTTAGATGAGTTAAAGAACTTATTTTCCAACAAGTAATCTCTTTAGATTATTCATAACAAGGTGGAGAAATATTTTCTTGTATTGAAGGAAAGTGATGATGAATCTTTCAATACCTAGGAGTCTCATTTACTAGACTTGTGTTGTATGCATTAGGAATTATCATCGAACCCAAAATTAAAGTCAATATGTTATTTTGTAGATTTAATAAAAGTCTCAGAATAGTTTATTCCATAATATAATTTAGTAGATACGAAGAGATTGTGTGTTTTACAATAAAGGTTGAAATGGGGGATGTAGTCACGTAATAATATCTTAGTTTTGACAAGAATATAAAGAATGATTTTAATGGGAATTCGAAAAACTAGGAATAGAAATAGAGGATCTTTATTTAATTCATTTAGCCCGGAATGAAGCATGGATTAAATTGAATTAAGGGGTATAATATATGTGGTGAGTGTGGGAAGTAATTTCATTGGGCTTTTGAATTCCAACGTGATGAGAAATTATTATATAATTGTGCGAATGAAGATAAAGAGATACATGATGCCCCTCCCAAAATTTAGTACTTCATGTGTAAGGACGATATTATTTACGCTCACCAGTTCCCAAACCCATGTGTTGGTGATGTGAATAAACATAATCAACCACTTCTATTATGTGATGATGGGAAATCTCATTATATCACTATTTTTGATGAGGAATGCGATAAACATGTGGTGAATGGTAAACATACCATCCACTCTAGATCTTCTAATGGCATTCTGATTCTAGATCACCCCACTATTTCACATGTAATGAATTTTATAAGGGTGTTAAGATGCCATATAGATGATTAGATGTATAATTTGTTGTTGACACCCCTTATAGTATGATGATGACATCAGATGTATGCGATTCCTCTCAGGTTGATGTTTTCTGGATTGTCTTTCCTGAAAATTGTTTAATTATTCTTCTAGTTGAATATGATGTCATGTTTGGCATGTATTGTCATTATCTGTATAAATCCCAGTTCAATTTTAAAGTTAGGGAAGTAAAATTTGATGTTTCAATCCAAAATATGATCATATATCATTGTGAAGAAAAGTATGAATTTCATATGATGATTATATCATGTGTATGGGAATTAATTCCAATTCAAAAGGGATGTATATCTTAAATGATTGGGGGGGGGGGGGAATTGACATCAATGATATGAGTATTGTTCATGAATTTGTGGACATATTTCCATCTTATTTTCCTAGTCTTCCACCAAAATGTGAAGTGGAGTTTCTATAGAGCTCATACCACATTTTAAACCAATTTTGAAGGATCCATATAGAATGAAACCAATTGTATTGTAGTTTTTGAAAAATAAACTTCATGAAAACCTTGATAAAAAATTTATTAATGTAGGTGTGTCACCTTGGGGTTCACTAATTATTTTATGAAGAAGGAATAGGGATCAATGAAACTCTATATTGATTATCATGAGATGATGAAGATCAAGAATCAAGAATAAGTATCCTCTTCCCCATATTGATGTCTTGTTTGATCAACTGTGAAGAGAACACTACTATTCAAAAATTGACCATTATTTTGTATAACATCAATTTATGGTCAAAGAGAAGGATATAACCAAAATGAAATTTTATACGAAGTATGATAAATATGAGTATATTTTGAAACATTTCCGTCATTATAATTCACATGCTATCATCCTGGATTTTATTAAAAGAGTCTTTATATATCACCTTGATTAGTTCGAGGTAGTATTTATAGATGATATTATTTTCTATTAAAAGGGAACAAAAGATCATGAAGACCACTTGAGAACTGTACTAAAGACCCTAATAATGGAAAAACTATATGAAAATTTTAAAAAGTGATAATTTAGGCTACAAATAAGTTTCATTTTTGGGTCATATAATCTCCAGAAAAGTTATAACAATAGATCCAACAAAGATGAAGGATATTGAATGTAAGACTAGACCAACCATGGTGATGTATATCCATATATATCTTGGTTTAACTCAATATTATCGATTATTTTTGGATAATTTCTCAGAACTATCTAATACAATGACACGTTAATTCAAAAGGGTGTTAAGATCTTCTAAATTGGTTTATGTGAGGAATATTTCATGGAACAGAAGAGACGGTTTGTCAGGAAAATTATTATTACAGTAACCTATAGTGGGGAAGGGTTTTTAATCTTTAATGATACATCCAAAATTGTATTGGGAAATGTTATCAAGAAGAACAATGAATTTATAACTTATGCCTAACAATAGTTCAAGATTCATGAGAAAAAATACCTAACCCAATATTGGGAGTTATCTATGATAATTGTTTCAATAAATATATTGATGAATTTTAATTATTGTGAAAATTGTGAAATTTATTCCAATCAAAAAAGTATAAAATATTTATTCAAACATAAGGGGTTGGAAATGCACAAGAGAAGATAAATAGATTTGTTAATGTATTGTGACTACTCAATACATTACCACCCTAGGAAAGTAAACAATGTTGACTATGATTTTATTTTAAGGGATTATTCTACATTTTACATGATAGAGATAAAAAAGATCTAATATTTTTTGTATTTAAATGGATGAAACTAGAATTCCCAATGGAAGGGTAAAAAAATTTTCTGTATCATTTGAATTTTAAACCCTCAATCATTGAAAAGTTTAAATAGGCAAAAAAGGAAGACATAGAGAAACTAATGAAGGTTATTTTTTTTACTCAGTTTAAACATGATTAGGATGGAATGATAAGGGTTATTAATTGTGTATTTATTCCTTATAATCTAGATTTAAAGAGGAATATATTTTATGAAGGTCAAATCTATTCATTCTCTCTTCATCTAGAATGTATTAATCTATGTAGAGACATGAAAGAATACTTCTGGTGGGATGGAATGAAGAGAGATATTTCAGAGTCTTTGTTTCGATGCATTGTATGCCATCAAGATAAGGCTGAAATGAAAAAATTTAAATGGATGTTACAACAATTACCCATACCATAATTGAAATGGGAGATAATCAACATGGATTTCATTATGGTATCCCTAAAATCACTAAAGTGTTTAATGCTATATGGGTGGTAGTTGATTGCCTAACTATGTCAGCACACTTCGTTGAATTCGTTGAAGAAATATATCTGGATAAAAATTAAAATATACACTTAAAGGAAACTCGAAGTTTTCATGGTGTAACATATTCTATTATATCTAATCATGACCCTTGGATTACCTTAATATTTTTATGAATTCATCAGTAAGAACTTGATACAAAATTGAGTTTCAACACTACTTATCATACACATATGGTTGATCAGTTTGTGAAAACAATTCGAACCCTAGAATATATGTTGATATCTTATTCTCTAGATTTATGTTGGTGTTGAGATCAACACCATCCTTTATTTTAGTTTTCATACAATAATATATTTCACCCAATAATTCATATGGATCATTATAAAGTCATATAAGGGAAGAAATGTAGAGACTAGAAATTTTATGATGATGTTTTTGAAAGATATATATTGAGACCTGTGATCATTGAAGAGATAGATGAGAAGTATAGAACAATTTTGTAGCATATCAAGGTAGAAAAAAGTTTGAACAAAAGTTATGATGATAAAAGAAAATTTGATATAGAATTTGAAGTTGGTGATATGGTTTTTTAGGAATTTCTCAATTGATGAGGTTTATGATATTCAAGAAGAAAGGGAATCTACGATCCATATATATTGGTCCCATTGAAATTATTCATCATATTAGGATAATATCCCATCACATATCACTTCCTACAAATATCTACCAATTCCATGATGTCTTCCATGAATCTCTCCAGAGGAAGTACATACCTAACCCCTCACATGTACTAAAGTCAGAGGTCCTACAGTTGGAGTAAGATATCTCTTACGAAGAAAAATTGTATAGAGCATATTCTACAAAACAAGGCCACTCTCCTAATAAATGTTTTGTGATGAAATAACCAGTTAGAGGTGACTATATGGGTACATGGGAGGATATTATTAGGTAGATGTTTCCTCATTTTTTTGAATCGAAATGATGAATTTTGATGATAGAATTCATTTTTAGAGTGGTATAATGTAACAGTTAGAGTTTTTGTGAAGGGTTATTTTGAATAAAACAATTTTCATTGGTTTATTATATTTTACTAAATCAAACATTGTTTTCACATGACATTGGATTGTCTCTCATGACGCTGAACACCGACTTTGCATATGTGTCACCCAACATCGTGTTTCCAAAATACATCATTTTATTATTATAATTCGTTATATAAGATGGTTATAACCTAAAAATTAATCTTTGTAATATTAATAGTTATAAATATTTTTTAAATATTATTCATAATGGTTTTATATAAAAAGTTTTAATGAATGTTTTTTTGGTAATGTCTTTATAAGTATAAAACTACAATTTTCTCAAATGAACAGATTTTTATGTCCTTATACGAACAGTATTAAAATTAATTTTAGAAGAATTTAGAATTTTAATTCAATAAAATAAACAAAATTTTGATTTCTAAATTTAAAAATTATCTACAGGTGAATTTATTGGATTTGTCAATGATATTTCAATTTTTGATGAATAGTGAAAATACAACATTATAGTTCAAATTGGATTTTCCTTCAAATAAATATTATAGTTTAACCTATTTTTTAAAAATTAACAATAAATAATATATATAGATATATATATATATATATTAATCTAATTTAGGTCATTTGAGTCACTTTTTGTACTAAAATTAGATATAAAGACATTTAAAACCTGGAATGTTTTTTTAACCACCCTCTTGCCACATATGTGGAATTAGCATTAGAAATAATTTTTCCGCTTCTCTAGGTAAAATATTGAACAAAAAAAATTCATATTTTTCATTAATAAGATATATAGAGTCTATTGTGATGACCTTATATTTTTGGATATTATGAATAGTATCTTTAGTAAATTTTTATTTATCATGGTTAAGGGTAAATTGTGTAATTAAAGGAAAAATAATATTATAATATTATAAAATCACCCTAAAAGTTTTCCAAATTTAAATGGATGAGTAGGATTCGACAAAATTAAAACTTAGGAAAAAATTATAACTTTTTATGCCACATGTGTATGAATACAACATTTATTATATTTTATTCAAAGATATGATAAAAATGTTATACTCAAAATTTTAAAAACTATATAATTTTTAGTTATGGGTAATGTAGGACTTCATTGAACTAAAAATATTGATTTTAACTATAATAGTTCTTTTATTCTTCCTGATAATTTATTTTTCCTTTTTAGAGAATAAATAATTTAATTTTAATCTTTTTAATGATTATACAGTAAATGATTAATTAAAGGAAATATCAACTAAATGCTATTAAAAAGTGTTAAAATAAAAATAATTTTACAGAATTAATTTCGTAAAAATTTATATTGATAAAGTACATATGGTAGTGAATTATTATATGTGTTGGTTCAAATTTATAATATTTTTTGGATATATTTAAAAGGGAAATATCGTATACTATAAAAACTCACATAAATTATACTTTAAAATAAATATTACTTTATTAAATTATATAAAATTCATAAAAATATTGAAATCATCCAAATAATTATTATAAGGTTAATCATGTCATAAATGATATATTTTTTTCTTTTTAAATTTATGGTAACTATATTAAATATGATGCGTACAATTGCATGTTTTCATGGTAAAAAATAAATTGATTAACTAAGGGTTAATACCAAAGGATAAAGTTTATATAGTGACCTAACCATTTCAAAAAATCATTTTTTGAGAGGATTCTGACCCATCGAAATCATAGGTTATAATTAACACACTTTTTAGATATTTTAAATTTTGAATAATTTTATATTAATTAATTATTTTTAGGGTTTTCAATAGTGACCTTCCCTCTCTTATAAAAATTTACCTTCTCTATAACATATTTACACCAACATAAGACTTATATAATTAAAAAAACCAACCAATTTTCTTTAGAAACATCCATATTTACATTATAGAGGGTCTGGTATTTTCAAAATACCAACTCAAGTGTCCCTTAGAGGATATCTATAGGGAGATCGTCGTAGCAGAGGTAATCTCCATAACGACACGTTCAAAATTGTTTCTTCTTCTACATCATCATAATATGTTGACGACATTATAAAGTAATAAATATTGTAAAAAATATAATAATATATGTTTTTAGGATTATTTAATAACCATATTCCACCATTCATCCATCTAAAAATAAATGAAACCATCATTCGTGTGTAGGCAAGACCTACCATCTCTATGTCGTGGTGTAATCTATTTTTCATAAACACTATATTTTGATTGGTGTAATTATGGATTTAATGAATATAAATTATAATTATAAAGTTATAATAATTCTATAACAAAAAATACCATCCACCACCATACCCTTCAATAATTAATGGAATTATATCGTAGCTCGTGCGTACGTATGGCCTACCATCTCCACGATGCGATGTGATTCATTCTCC
This sequence comes from Viscum album, assembly GCA_963277665.1. Lineage (NCBI taxonomy): Eukaryota > Viridiplantae > Streptophyta > Magnoliopsida > Santalales > Viscaceae > Viscum > Viscum album. The sequence goes on along the minus strand of OY728165.1, from coordinate 1,602,815,087 downwards.
ATGATTACTAATATGCAATTATTATAGGAATTTATATAATTAATAAATATATAACTTTAATATTATTCTTTAAATCAAATAACTATATCTGATCTGTATAAAAGGGGACATATACGACAACACACGTATAAGAAAAGGAAGCAGTTAACATCCAAAAGACCAGTAATAATGAAATAATATTAATAGAAAAGTAATAACATGATCATATATGATATAATAAGAATATTTTTCTATATTAAGTTTATAACATTAATTAATACATTATACTAGAATTTCATATAATTATGAAGGAATCCATACCTATCATTAGGGTTAATTTCACAATCTTATTATTATTTGAGACTATTTATATATAAGTATCTATTAGAGAATATTTACCTTAAATTTCAATTTCTCTTTAATATATTTTCCAAAATATTTTTATCCTTCCTATAAAAATATTTACAGAAAACATTCCCATGTTGAAAATGAATATTTTTGTCATTTTCCTAATGAGGTAAGTTTGGACTTTTCCAAAACAATTACAAGAAGAATGTGTCTTTTTAACTTACATGGAATGAATGTATTTATCTGATTTCATGGAATCATAATTCCATAAGGATTCAATTATAATCATGTGATGCAATTTTTAATAAAATTATTTTCATTTAATATTCCATGATTTTTTTAAGAAAGAAAATGTTTTCAAATAATAAAAGATGTTTTTCAAGGAATGTTTTTAAAAGACCATTCTAGATAATTTTACATCTAATATGACATCCATTGGGGTTACTCATTATTTTCTAGGAAATTATCCAAAGGATCCCTTCATATTCATCATATTAATGGTTTTCATTACATGGTATGATTATTATAAAATCTATTTCTCTATCATTGGTTACATGCTTATGAAACTCACTTCTATTCACGGGTTAAGTATTGATGAAATTATTATGAAACATTTCTCTCTTACAATGGTTATGATATCATTACATGTTTATGATACCCATTTTAATTTATGGGTTATGATATTTTTTGAGATCTTGTATCACATGTATGTATGATTTCATTAGGAGATATATGGGACAAATATTTCACTCCAATGAATTGAGTAAATATTTATATCTCACTAGAGGGACATAAAGGAATTTGTACACTAAGATGGTCATGGGAGTGAACCATGAATAACATGATTTTATGGGAGGAGTACCTATATAACCATGATGGACTTCACTGTCTTTACCCTTCCCCGAGGACCATGATGTGACTACCCCAAGATCGACTTCCATAGGCCAGGGGCTGGTGACTAGCACCAAAGGTGTAAATTTATATAATTAGAAGGCATTGCCTTTATAAACAAAAAACACACACAAAAGAGTAATCTTGAATAAAAACAATACATAAAAATGTATAAAAAATGAGTGCTGAAAAGTAAAGGGGGTCAGAAATACAAGCCCAACTGTAAAGTACAAGGAAACAAGTACAACTGGAAATGGATAAAATAGATGAATGGTGAAAAGCAGCTCCTAGATCGTCCACCACGGATCCTACCTAAAGGGTAGGTGCAGATAGCCTCCACAACACTCTATGTCCGTCTATATCCTCCGGGTACTGAATCATCATAAGGTCCACCTCCGGGCACCATCTAGTCCTTCTACTCTGATCCTCCGTCAATGCTGTCTGTCATCTGCAACCAACACAACGAGGTGTGGGCATAGCATTTGCAGGGGTGAGTATAACGATACTCAATAGGGACCCCAATACCCATAAGGACTCACAAAATCAATCAAGGATAAACCAAAAAGTAAGAAATAAATAGATAACCTCACTTAGGTATATGCCCATACATATACCTATATTACTAAGTATTCCACCTTAATCAAAAGGAAAACACAAAGTTACTAACTCAGCTAAACTAGGATTTTTTTGTGGGGATAATATCAATCTGAACCCTTGGCTACTGGAGAACTCATTCTCTATTCAGTACAGTGGTCCTACCACATCACACAGAGATGCTTCCCACTAACTTGGACTACTGATGTACTCCTCCTGTTGAGTACCAGGGATCGTCCATGCTCACACAAAGGCGCTCCCCACCAAGGATCTGCTGCGGTCACATAGAGGCGCTCCCCCTTGAAGCTTACTTGGGTACTCTACATTTCGAGTACCATGGGTCTGCCGTTCTCACACAAAGGCGCTCCCCACCATGGGTCTGCCACGCTCACACAAAGGCACTCCTCACTAGGCCATTTGAATCACTCCGAGTCAAATCGATCAACAGTCATTAAGTCTTAGCCAGCTACTAGGTTCCCAGAAAAATTCTTGCTCGTCTATGAAAGATCTGATTCAAAAGCTACTTTTTGATACTCAAACTGTCATGAAGTCCCATGTTGAAGTTTCTCAAAGGTCTTCCATGTCATAGAGGTCTCAACGCAACAGAAGGAATGTAAATCGGACGCCCGGTCTGTGAGTTATTAGTCTTTTAGTCTCAGGGGCCCAGTTGGATTCGTGTACGATCCAACCTGACCAAAACACAACTAAACCCCGAACTCCAGAGGTGTATACTCAAAGGGACCATCGTGCTCCAAGAAAGCCAGCGCAGCTGATGGTTCGTCAAACGGACATGTGGTGCCAAATGTATGGCCAAAGAAAGTACATGGGGTTGGTAATGGGCATGGGCCGTGTCCGACAAGGTCAGACCGACTCAGCCCAACCCAGACTGGGCTGACCTGGTCTGGGTCCACCCAGACAGACCCGATGGGTCTGACCCAGCCCGTTGGCCGGGTTATCCCCATATGTTTGGTCCGGTCCGCTGGGCCTGGCCCAACGGACAATAGGGGAAGTTCGGCCCAGGCTCAGGGCCAGTTCGGCCCGGAGCATTGTGAGGGCGCCACCCGTCACGGATCATCCTGGAGGGCGTGAGGGAGCTAGGATGCTAGCTAGTCTAGGAGCCAATGGGTCGCGCAGATTCTAGCTTGGGGGTGGCCGGTTCAGGGTGGTGTGCATGGAGTCTGTATCGGGGGCAGCCGGACATGCTACAGCAGGGTTCTAGGAGGCTGTAGGGGCACCGACAGGGCGCCAGGTAGGCTGTGGGGGCATCTACAGGGTGCGACAGGGCACTGGGAGGCCACGCGGGGCACTGGTATAGTGCGGGCATGCCGCGTGGGGCGCCGGTAGGGCACGTGCAGGCCGGCGATGCATTAGGCTAGCCACGTGGGGTGATGGGACGCCATGGGAAGACTTGGCTGGTTGGTTCAGCGCAGCTCGGGCTGGCGGTATTCGGCTTACAACATCAGTGTGTTGTGTGGTGGCGCGATTCACAGAGGCCACAGGAAGTGAAATCATTGTCGATGTCGCTTTCAACATCACCGTCTCACCGAAATGCCTAAGAGATATCAAAAAATATAGGTGGTGGGAGTCTTGCAATGTTAGTTTGGCTCGCACCCTTCGGTGTTTAGAGGTGATAACAATAGGTTTGTAATTATGAATCACAACAACCCCCATTCATTACTTTTGAGAGAAAGGAAGAACATAGGTAAAGATCATACTTAGTCAAAAGTAAACCCCTACATTGCTCATATTTGGTTGACGTTGGCGCAAGAATTCGGACGTCGATTCGTTGCGGACAAGAATGTATCACATCAAAAGGAGATCCGAGGAAGATGGTCGAAGTCAAGGTTGAAATTCTTCATCGGTGGATCGTTCTTCGTTAGAGAATGTAATCCTCCAAGTGTTGGGCATCACATCACTTTTCCAGCACTTCGTCACTTGGTGAATCCATCTAAAATCCTCTTCCCAAGATCCCTATATATAGTATAGGGGGAGAGGTAGGCAACTATCGTTGGAATTTATAATGGTTCATTTATTAGGAACCTTCCTAAATTCCAACAACGTTGTTACTTAATTTTAAAAGGGGCAGTCCAATGAATTTACATTGGCACAGTGATGTGGTGTGTTGGAAAGATTAATGGTATGTGCATTGGAAAGACTAATGGTATGAGGTCAAGAGGTTCCCCTTCATTAATTTTGGGATTTGAGGGTTTCTCCCAATTAAAGGGGGAGTTTCATCCTGGGTGGTCCCCACCACCATAACCTCTCATGGGAGGTTATGGTTTGGGTGGTCCCCACCACCTTAACCTCTCATGGGAGGTTATGGTCTAGTGTTCCCCACATTTAACTTCCACCCGGAGGTTTAGTTTCATTGAAACCCAACAGAAATATCCATATAGAAGCTTAAAGAAAGTTAAAAATAAGTTTATTTTATTTTATACATTCAACAAAAAACCTAAATACAAACTTTCACTCTCGACCAACTGCCATCAAGGTGAAAGACTCCTTAATAGAATAATAGTGCTGCGAGTTCATAGGTGCCCTCATATTTCAATTTCGGGCACCGATTCAAAAGATATAAAACACCGCTCTTGCATTCACTGAACGTACCCGAAAAAAAGTTCAAAAAATTATTATTAGTCACCCTCTATCCGTGCTAGTCAAGGGTATGATATTTTTTATTGAAACACTCCCCAACGAACCCAACGGTACTCTCGAATTTTCAATCTGAGTTACCATTTAGATGTTATGAATTTTACAATAAAATAATTTTCACTTAATAATTTTATTTTCGGCCAAAAACTAACTTTCTTTGGTGGCCCGCACTGGAAAAATTTAGTATTTGTTTAAAGAAATCATACCCTCGTGAGTTTAGCGATGGTCTCAGATTTTTAATCTGAGTTACCATTTGTGAGTTATAAGCATTTAAAAAAATAATTTATTTAGTTATTTTACTTACGATTATGCCATTTTAAGGTTCTCTCACAGGAGGTCTGCGCCGACTAATCATATGTGGCACCTAGAGTAGAACCTCCATCCTGAGTGCAACAGTTCCCTTTGATTTCGGATCTGAGTAACAATTTATGTTTTATTCCACTTTTTTATGAAAACATCTTAAGAGTGTTAACTTAAGCTTTACAACACTTCGACTGATCATTACAGGCACTCCGGGCCTCAAAATTACGCGCTGTTAAATTTTGCTGACTCGTAAGATTCCCATATATTTAAAAACAATTATATGGAAATTCCAGGTCTTTACATTAACTGTGATTCATTGGATATAATGGTAATAATTTTTATAATATAATGTTGGTTTTATAATTCCTTTTTTTGTACCCATGATATTATTTCACGGATTATGTTTTTATTTCCTTATGATTCATTTATTTTGAATTTAAAATAATTGTTCCATGATCTTTTTTATAATATTTGATATGTAGGGCATGATCTTATATTTTCACGATTTTGTAATCATAACCGTGTTCTTTTGATTTGGTAACATATCTCCCTTTTTAAACCAAACTAATCATTTTAGATCACCAATTTTTATGTTTCCTTCTTCCAAGTTTATGAAGATATGTATTTTATTTTTCTTGTCTAATAAGTGTTTTAGTAAAGAAGAACCTAATGGTTGATAATGTAGCTCACTTTTTTAATATTGTAAATGTTTCCATGTTTCTAAAGGCAGTAGAGTAATATTCTCTTAGAGAGTCATCTTCTGCAATGTATTATGTATTTTGTAAATTTATTGCAATATTAGTGTATGAAATGTTGTGATCAATATAAATTCAGGGTGTTTTTTTATAGTATTGAATATTTGATGTTCATTTTGAACTAAAATGTCACTTTTAAATGAAGAAATTTAATTTCAATCATACCAGTATAACCATGTGTATGATTAATGTGTGGTAATGTCATATAAATAAAAAATTAATCATGAATCATTAAAATAAATTATCAACAATATCCAAGAATAGTTTATTGTATTTGTGTATGTGACATTAATTTTGAAAAAAATGTTATTTTTAAATAAAAAACACGTATATTCCATAAATATGGTCCAACAATGTATTATAATTACATGATTGTAGTATTTTGTTCCTTCCCAACCCATTACATTATTGGTTTTGGAGTTGCTGGTTTTAAGAAGTTTATCAAGGAAGGTTTAATGGAGTCGGGATCTGAAATTATTCCGCTCATGGCTATTCATTAGATGAATCCATGATTAATAGGTGAATGCGGGTTCACAAATAAGAGTTTGGAAACCCTTTGATTGCTGTTTTTAAATGGAATTTTTTGATTAATTAAATCATTTCCTGAAAGAATAAATCATGATGTAGTTGAATTCATGATTTAGGAAATATAAATTTTTTTAGATATTCTTCATGTTATGAAGACAAGGAATTCATGGAATATGTTTATTTTATATCATGAATTGGTGGGAAACATAAAAACTCACTAGTTGGATATGTTTTTTTAATTATGAATGTTTCGAGGTCCATAAATATTTAATTATAGATCTCTCTTAATTTCTTTCATTCCTGTATGTTTTGGGTGAACACTGGACATTTTTGGAGGATTTAACAACCTCATTATTCTATCATTTTTTCATGGATTCGATATATTGATCCAATAAAATAAATTTTGATTAATTACTCTTTACAAATTATTTTTCCCTATACCTCCCTCAATATGTTTGAATACATGATATTGGTTTAGTCATGGGAATGATTGGGGAACATTTTGTTTTGATACCATAGTGTGATTTAGTCTGATATGAGATTATACCATTTGGAAGTAGTCTCCTAATTATCTCCACTTTTATCAATCGTGCATGTTGATTCAGAAATATTATTTGTGTTATAGGATCCTCATTTTCTCCAAATTTATGTGCATGTGCTGGGATTTCATGCTTTGGTAATCATTTTGGTGGATAATACTAGCCATCGTAAAGAGATAATTTATAGGGTAAATCTAATATTGATTATAATGGGGTGACAAAACAATTTTTATTACATTATTCAGTTTTCCTATGTGATAATACATTCTTTATTCCATTTCAATAAGTAATTACTTTTTGAAGGATTTACTTGGTAAGAGTTATGATAACTATGAAACCCTTGTCACGATGATTATTTAAACTCACCTTGAATGAAATGGATACTAAGTTATATATGGATAAATAATAGGTTACCAATGAAAATTTGAAATCTTGTGAAAATGTCCATTCTATGTAATAAAGTAATGTAATGAAACACATTTTTATTTAATAAGGAATGTGATATTGGGAAAACTAATTTTTTTGTACTATGATTCTATGATTTATTCAAATTGTTTTCTTTTATTTTAACCATATTAAGGATTTCATGGTTTTTGGAAAATACATTGGGTGTGGTTGGTGTAGATATGTGACTCAACAATTGGTTGAAATGGGATGTGAATTGGATGATGAGTGGTTGTCATGATTTCTAGTTGTTGTGGTGATATGGTTGGGTTATAGTTATGTATTAGAATATTTTGTGTTGTGGTGATTGTTCTTGAGGGATGATTGAGTTGTTGTGTAGTTTTGTTGAATTAGTTTCATAGTCATCCATGGAAGGAATTTAAATTTAGAAATTGATACATTATTGGTTTATAAATTAGTAATAATGGGATGTAATTTAATGCAAGGCTTGGAAGAAACTAATGTTGGGTTATTAGATTGAATAAAATGAATGATAATTGAATGGGTGGAGTTATTCTTAAATGAAATGTTTTTTAAAGGGAACTTAATGGAATATCATTAATTATTGAAATAATGAAACCTACATTTGGAAGTGTAAATTATGTATTTTTAATGGTGGTTCTCAATTGTGATATATTTTGTGGGGAAAATTATTTTGATAAGTTCCATGTTGTATTGATGGGGTGATGTAGAGTATGCTAGTGAAGTTGATATTTACCCATAGTTTGGGTGTTGCATTTTATCAATATTTCAGGTATTATATATTACTATTTTTATTCAACCCACCCAATGAAGTATTCTTACCAACTCAAATATAATTTATGATATGGTTGTTTTCCACAACATCTATACTATTAGAGAATCGGATAGCTGGAGCCCTCTCTTTCCCACTTCTTATTTATCAGTGGCAATGTTGACACAAGTTGCTATTTTAGAACCCCTATCATTATCACAGGATGGTTTTAGTGATTAACCATCATGGATAAGTTGGTCTTTATGATCAAACAATGATGATGATGATGTTATATGGGGTATGGGTCATGCATAGTAGGAGGAGGGAATGGTGATGATGTCCTGTTTTTTCATGATACCTGACTACCCTAGTTATGAGGTGTGGTTTTTTGGATGATATTTTAATTTTATGTTGTTGTTATGTGATTATTTCCTATTCTAGAACTATATTATAGACCATATAAAATTATTGGAAAGTTATTGATACATCCCAATATAAATCAAAGATGGATGGATATGTGATGAGGTATTCCATGAAGGGATCAGAGAATAGAAAATTTGATGTTATAGTGTGATGTAAGAAAATTATCATGGAAGTGGTTGTGGGGTTCCCTTGTTTATAATATTTCACACTATGTTTATATATAGGAAGAGATATTTCATTATCATACCTTGGTGATATTGGTATTGGTTAGCTGGCCTGTTTAGGTTCATATTGGTTTTGTAGTTTTTGAACTGTGAATTAGTATTCCCTTTTCATAGTTGCTTGAAATAACATAGTAATAATCCTACATGGTATACATGTTATTCTAACTCTATGTATGTATGATACATTTTATTTATTTTTTGAGGATTTCAAAGACCAATATAAACATTCCAAGCATGGATTCTCGACCTTTTGTTGAGTCTATTCCCTAGGACTAGTATTTTTGAAATTTATTTTGATAATTTTTTCTCTATTTATTGTCATTTCATATTCATTGTGGGGTGGTTTTGGTTTAAATTTATATTATTTTTTTGGTGTTTATTTGTGTTTTAAATATCATATCTCTAGATCCATATTATCATTGAGTATAATCCCTCCCATATGATATATTTTTATACCCTCGGAGCAAGTTCCCATCCGCGGTCCAACAAGAGGCCAGTCTCAGGGGTCATTATCTATCTTAAATTATTGTTGGCCCAAGATGTTGAACTTGGGAGGGTAGGTTCTTGAGAGATTTGTATCATTTTTTTATGTAAATATGTAATATAATTTTGAGTTAGGAACTAAAAGGATTACATGGGTCTCTATGGAAAATATTATAGTTAATATTGGACTATAACATAGGATTGGGAGACTATATTAGAAATGGGATTTAGGTCCTAATGATTTGATACAAGGAATCTGAGTAAACTAAAAAAACTATTTATGGTGGTGAAACATATAGGTTAGATACCTAGGAAATTTATATTCATCATATTTTTTTAAATTCATGTATGATTTTGGGGGAATTTAGGATCTAAATGAAAAATGATTAAATAATACTTTGTTAAATTTCCTATTGATGGGATTATGATTTATCCATAAATCCTAAGAATTATTCTTGGTTGTTATCCCCATGCATCCTAGGAAATATGGGTTTATAATTATATTCTAGTTGATCATTAATTTATAGATATGATAGAGGATTATGGGTAATGGTCAGGGGCATTGCATTGATTTCTGCGGTATAGTGTGGGGAATTATGAGTTGAGCATATTTGATCTAGAGAGAGTGAATTGGTTAGAGGAGAATAAGTTTTATTTTGGTTTGAATCATCTTTGGGTGGGGTTTTAAATTCCATTGGTTGTTATTCAAATAAAAATAGTTTTTCCTCAATGGTAGATGTACTTTCTTAGTGATCAAAAAGAAGAAGATGTTTCATGGGGTGAATTATAGAAGGAGTTCCATCTATAGTTCATATCATCGATAATGAAGGAATGAAAGGGGATGAGTTTCTCACCCTTTAGTAGGAGATCCTGAATGTGTAGGAACATGTGATTAGGGTTATTGAGCTCATATATTTTTCCCTTTATAACTTTCCAGATAAAGGTTATTGTGTGTTTAATCTAGATAAGGCATTTTTCCCAGTGATTAGGTCTTTATTAAACCCTTGTATCATTTCTACATATCTAGAGGTGAATAAGAAGGTAGCGATAATCTCATCAATTCATTCTCTATGAGGTGATCCTGGAGAGATTATAAACAATATGTATTTAAGTTAAATTATATATGTATTGGATCATTTATATATATATATTTAGGTTTTAAATTGATTGGTAAGTGACATTGGAATACTGTTCACACATTTCAGGGGAAGTTCTCTCATGATCCCCTACTAAGGGATTTTTTTCTGATGCGATGTATATGAAGGTCAGGGTAAATGAAAGGACATGTGTTTGACATCTCAAGAAGGATAATATTAGGTTCTAAGTAAGGACCCTTTTCAACAGAAGTAGTTGTTTCCACTATGGAAATACTAGATGCATGGACCATTGATGTTTATTCTACAAGAGAGGGATGATATAATTAGAAGTGGGTAATCTTATGATGGTCCACATAATCAGGATCTAATAACATAATAATATTTTTAATCCCATATATATAGAGGTAGACAATTTGGGTGTTGGTAGTTATATATAATTGAGTTTCCAACACCAGTAAGCATGTGGGTTTCTCTGTTATAATCAATTTATCATCTACCTTTCTTTTACATTGTTTTTTTCAATAAAATCTCATTCATTTTTCAATCCTTATTTGGCATATGATTTGGGAATTGAGGTGGATAGAGTTACAACTCTTCTATTATTATACACAATAATTGGAGGATAGGATGCTTTTTTAATGTGTAATAGGGATACTGACTAGTGATGGTGGGTCGCTAATTTGTTTTGGATTTTTTTTTGTAGATAAAAATATAAAATGTTAGCCATAGAATTTATTGGAAAAATTATGTTCATGTTATCATAATTTGTTTCTAGATGTGTGTTTTATTTTATGTTTTGTAGGGAAAGAAAGAGGAATTCATGGGTGAATGGAAATCTCAGATGGGTGGAAAGAATTAATAGACACTTTTATGTCAGAAAAAAAAAATTTCAACAGAATATTAGGCATAGGGTGTTCCCAGGGTTATATATTAGTTTCTAAATTTCTTTCTATATGTGTCTGTTACACTACCTCATCATTGAAACTTATATTTTGGGATAGAGATATAACTAAGAACATATAATATTTTCATTGTTCCTAAAAGGATATCGCATATAAAGCTTCATGGTTCGAGGCTTTAGGTCAACGATTAGATGCATATGGACTTTAGACGATATAGTCTATCTCATTAGGGTACTACAATTTTTTCACTATGTTGGTGGATGATAGTATTTGGTTATGTATAGAATATTAGATGGTGAATCATGTGTTATTAAAGAATTTTTCGCCTACACCATGGATTCATGATCTATTTGACCAGTTGAAGAGAGCTAGTTGGTTTTTAAATATTGACATGTAGTTTGGATACCATCATATAATGGTGAAATATAAGTATATATGGAATAATATGTTTAAGAGATGATCTGGGCACTTCAAGTTTATTTTAATTCCATTTTATGTCACGAACACCCCTTTCTTTTTCACAAGGATCATGAAAATTTTATTTCAAATATTCATTTATAAGTTAATAGTTTTGTTTATTAATGAAATTAGGATCTATATAATGTCATAGAATTATTATATTGATCCACTCATATATATTTATTTGTTCCCTTGACAGAAATTAATTTGTGATATTAATTTCAAGTTCATGTAGTAAATTTTGGGTGTTATTTCCTTTTTCATGTAGTGTAATGGAATGGTGTGGCTATAGCCTTAGCAAAGATAATGTAAGTTTTTTTCCTTAGAGGAACCAATGAACATGATATATTTTAACCATTTCTTAAGTCTTATAAGATATTATTTAATGTTTTTATACAATCTATGAAAACTTACATAATCATAAATGTCTTTAACCTGGTAGGAACAAAATTTTTTTTAACTTATCTTTGTTAGGTGGAATTTAGTTGCCTAAATGAGAGGTCGAACAGTGTCCGAGTGGTTCATATTCCAATGAAGGGTCTGATTTTTAGTGTTTTGTGTGATGTATCCCAGTTTGGATTGGTTTATCTCTTGATACAACATTGATAAATGATCTCTTATGAATTCATTAATATATAGACACATGAGCCTAACTATGTCATCAATGATTTAGATTTAGTAAAAAAATGTTTTCATTAAAGTTGTATAAACCTTAAATCATAATTGGAAACATTTTGTCCCCAAAGAAAAAAATAGCCTACCATATTTTATCACTTGGTGGGATCCAAATTTATTCCAGCACATTTGGATAGAGTCTCTGTAGGATTATTATTTTGATATCTACTTCACCCTCAAAAAACTACAATTTAGTTAACAATGTGTTGACTCATATTTCATTAGGTGATGTGGTTCTAGAACCTAGAAGTGTTTTGAGAGGGATAAAATATCTTTTAATAGTATATATTTAAGATGAGGGACTTCATGGTAGAGATTGAATTTATTACATGATAGCAGATCCATCCTTTATGTTGTAGGTGGTGGGGTCTTAATGGGGAGAGATAGAGGGAAATATAAATAAGGAACATATTGGATGTAGTAATTATCTAGAGTGATGGTCTAATAATTCTAGAAGAATATGTTTTCAGGGAGGTTTTTAATTACTTTGGAGATTCATGATTGGGTTAACATTGAATTTTATAACGTTGTCTTAACAGTGAATCCATATATGACTAAGATGCATTGTGGAATGAGGATACATTATTGGATGCTTGGAATAAAGTGGTCTGTGGAAGAGTTCATGGAATATTGTTTGGTTTTTTAGCATGTGAAATCCAAACACCAAGTTATTGGAGATTTGTTTCAACCATTGGATATCCCAAAGTTAAAATTAGAGAAACTGTTTATGGTATAATAATGGGTTCACCTGAGGCATAGGGAGGATGTGATGTAGTTTGCATGATTGTGGACGGATTGATGAAATCATGTCATTTTTTGACAATCCAGCAATCAAGTGAAATGGATTTTCTATCAAGGAGATATATAGATTATGTGGTTAGAAATAGAGGGGAATTGGTGACAATTATCTATATTTGGAAACCTCCTTCTATATTATGGGTTCCTAGGGAATTATATCATCTTATTTTCTCCAAATTGATTTTTATCAGTGATTTTCACCCTCAAATAGATAGAAAGATAGAGTATACCATCCATAAACTAGAGGAGTTTTTGAAAGATTTCATCTTGGGTTTCAGAATATCATTGGTAAAACACCTACCTTTGGATGTGTTTTTATATAAAAACATGTATCACTCTTAACCTCCCGAACCTGTAATCCAATAAATATTCTTCCAATATAAGTTGTCCAAAAGGATTTAAGCATATATACCTAAACACTGAAGGATACTGATTGTAGTGAGGGCCTACAGTTTGACATTGGGGGGACTATTACCTCTTACCATAGTGATCCATTGTAGAATACAAATAACTCTCAATATCAGCATTAAGTATAACAACCATTAGAAATATAAATAAACATTACATAAATTTATAAATAATACAAAATGATATACCATTTAAAAAATATTATGATACATGTCTTAAAAAAGAATCCAAAATAGGTAATCAATAGTAAAATAAACTACTTATATCTAAATACCAAAAATAAAAAACAATTCTATCTCCAACTAGCTTCATCAGATTCACCTCAATCACATTCTCTTATGCTCTTAGGCATGTCCTGAAATCTCACATAAAAAAAAATAGGATTTAATTTGTCCCTAAATACATCCATAATGTATTTACAGGTACAAAAAAGTGGTCGGAATAGGGTTTGAGATACAATCTTAGTAGGTATGCACCCAATGATCTATACAATCTAGGATGTTAAATATAATTTAAGAAGTGTTTATTTAAATAATGTAAGCATTATGAAAGTGAATTTTCCATTATATATATATAGAAATGAAATGGATACTAAATATATAAAGATTGATCATTGAAAAACAAGTGGTAGGTCTTTTAATAATGTAGATATTAACAAAACTTAAATAACCAACACACCCTCACTGTACACCCATCTGTATCTTGTCATCCACAACCTTTCTGTATTACCAAAAGAGTAATAACATCCATTATAGATGTATATAACCAATAATATCACACATCCAATGTTCATTCCATATAATCAGAAGTTCTAGAACAAGAGGTGATGGATCCAATGTGTAATGTACCAATATTTCCTCATCGAGTCCCAAGATCATCTCAATGGAATCTTGGTACAGGCACTGGTGGAGTACATGGATTAAATCAACATAATATTTCCAATGAATATATAGAGATATGTATCTATGGGGTATATAATCCCTTGTAATCTAATGGAATCCGTATATATGGTGTATACCTGACTAAGGCATATTCTACCATATCACAATTTCCATTTTTGAAGAGACAATAAAATTTAAAAAGAATCCGGACCCTTGGTATTCCATCCAAGAAATACAATACCATTTCATTCCATATCTCATTCCATCTACAAATTCACAATCAATTAAATGAACTAGTATACCCACTAATTCAACAATTCACATTAAAAAACAACCAATGAGTACACCCATTCATTTAAGAAATTCTCTAAAACCCGTTTTTTCAATCAAGATTGAAATATCATGGAAAATAATTAAAAATGAGAAAATAAATCTCATAATCATGAAATTTAATTTAATTTATTTATAATAGGGATTCCCTTAATTATAAAATCTCTAATACACACCCCTTGGGTTTCATAAGACGTGTAAAAGGTAATGGGAGCACCCCCTAAGTGGCCTTTGTTAAGGAAACAACTTACATGTAGGCTTAGAGTTACGTAAGGTCATTCATAATCGATTCCATATAATTTAATAAAATTTATTAAAATATTATTAGGGTCACACCTAAAAGTCCAACATGTGTCATAATGAAAAATATTTTAATAAAGCACCCAACCTTATGGAAATTTATGAAAACTATCGTATATCAGTAGTAGAGTTCTCATCCAATATTTTCGTCATATTTGATCCAAATAAGAATAAAAATGAATAATAGAGGAATAAACTAAAAATAGGGAAAATATATTTCTCCTAAATACCTTCACTGATCAATATTTCAATGATGAAAGGAACAATAACAATTGAGATCATATAGATATAGATCCAATGTGAAAAATTTCTCATCAGTTAGAGATCAAATAGAGTAAGAATTAAAAATCATAGAATAGGCTTAAAGAGGCTCTCTGCATGTCACTAAATTATATACATGATAAGAAATAGAAAGTAGGATTTATATAATAGATAAATCAATGGGAAATATTAATTTTACCCAAAATATATGGTCACACAGTTTAGTCGCATGGTTGGCCAAACGGTTCTCCACTCATGCACCATTTTCTATAGGAAGGGACACATCACATGGTTAGTGTGTATGATTTGAAAAATGATCTTCATACAATGTGAAACTCCTCTATAAATAGTGTTTTGTTTTTTTACCAAATGTGACTCAAAACTGTTATTGTTTAATTAATTGTGAAACAAATAGGAAACCACTATCCAGCCTCACATAGTTAGAAGTAAATGTGATGCATTCCTCACACACTCTTTACTAACTAAGTTCTAGGAATTTTTGAACCCAATGATGGGTTTCAGGTTCTGAACAAGCTCTAGAAACCCATAAACTCCCATGATCATGTTTTTTTAATCTCATTAGGACTTAATTTTACATTTTAACTAAAAATAAAGGATCTATACTACGTACAAAAACCCGAGGTCTTACCGTCATCCCCTATTAAAAAAATTCATCCCTAAATTTCCCTCTCAATGGTGGTAAATATTTTTTTAAGAACAAATCCAACCACTGAGCATGTAAATTGGCCTCCCACACAAAATTTTCATCCTATAAATGGGCTTTCTACCATATCACTCATACTAGAAGAACTAACTGAAGTTAGAACACCATCATGCTCCAATAAATGATAAGAATATGATGCTCCTCAAAAGACTCATCTACATGTAACTCATCCTCCTTTTAATGAAATGAATTAGATGGGTTAGAGTGATTGTAGTGTTGATGAGATACGTTTATGAGGTTGTTCATGGATCCATACCTCTACCTTAATAGAAATTGATAGGCTCTTGTCCTTAATCTCTCCAGAACCGTGAATGTATTGACATATCATGGTGAAATATTACCCTATCTATAGACCTCTCCCTGTCCAAGCCTCAGTGAGATACGTAAAAATATCGGATCCCCAAACATGAACTCTAAAGGTAAACTATGGTGATTAGTGTATGAGTTCAATCAAGATTATGCACTAACCATCTGCTTCTAAATCAATTAGACATACTCCAAAGTCTCCTACATGAGCCATGGTCTTATTAAAGATAACTCACAATCTTCTAACCTGCACAAGGGTGATCGACATGACATACTATAAAAATACACATATTGTGGAATCCATATAATCCCATGAAAGTTTTTATTGTAGGAGAACTCAACTAGGGACACATACTTATCCTAAGATCCCCCAAAATCCATGGAATATGAATACAGTATGTCCTCAGGATCCTATATCATAATATATGACTGGACATCATTCTGAGGGTGGTATGTTGTTCTCTAACACACCTATGTACTCAATTACCAATATAAGGTCTACCAAAAACAAGATGTATGCTAGGATCCCCTACATAAAATGACAGTGCGATAGAACCCCTGATGTCATTTTATCACCAAAACATACAACATCCCAATATCATCTACATTGATGGTCTATATTATTTAAAAAAAAAGAGACACCATTGTGTGCATGTCCACCACAACCATCATAATATCACTACCTAGAGGTGACCTCAGTAATGTGGTCACGAAATACATCATGACCTCATCACATTTCCACATGAGAATCTGTAATAATTGTAAAAGCCTATATGCCCTTTGATGTTATTCCCCCACCCATTGATATTTGGAACTCTTCATAATGAAACCAACTACCTCTCACATCATACCCTACCACCAATACTAATGGTGGAAGTCACAATACATCTCAGTGACACTTGAATTCATGGCCCAAAAAGATCAATGAAACTCCTGTATTATATTCTTGTATATATCCACAAGAACAAAAAAACTAAATATGTAGGATCTCATCCTCACCGATAGTACAACTAGGAAGTGTTTCTTCACCAACCACACTCTTGTAGAGAACTAATCCCTCTAAATATGATAGGTTCTTCATCTTTACTCAATCACATAGGATAAAGGTCATAACTAAGGATTAAATATAATCATATCACTGACTATCCTGCACCACCATGTTCATCTCAGAGAACAAATCCATAAGCCAGCATTCTCTACAAGACTCCTAAACTACCTATATATATGTCCTACTACTTAGTGCATCAATCACTGAATTTCTGTTTATATAATTGTAAGAAATATCAAAGTCAAAATTCCATAGGTATTAAAACCACCTTCACTACCAAATATTATGATCACGCTATGTAAAAATATACTTTATAATTTTGTGTTCTGTGTACACCAAAAATGATATCCCATTAAATACCAATAGTGAAATGAATGAATGAAAAATATAGCTATATACTATGAGTTAGGAAGTTCCACTTATCTGGCCTTAGCTTTCGAGACTCATAAACCATGACTATATCACCCTATATCATAACTTCACCAATCCTAATACCTAATGCGTCACAAAAAATAGTGTAGCATCCATATTGATATGGAATTATCAAGTCCAATGATTATGTATATCCTCTTTTTATCTTATGAAAGCTTGTCTCACATGTATCCATCAATACAAACATCACACCCTTCTTAGCCAAGCCATTGAGTGGCACTTCAATGAACGATAAGTCTTATATAAAACACATGTAGTATCCAGCTGGCCCCATGAATCTTTGTATGTCAATGATGTTGTTGAGAAGCTCCCAGTAGACTAGGGATATCACCTTATATAGGACTAATGACACTCTAATAACTTAGAAAATATAACCTAGGATGTAAATTCATTCCATAAAGAAGTGGAACATTGTGATCTTAGCATATACATAATTTTCTTTTATTGTATTCAATATGATCTCAAGATATTTGGGATGTTCATGTAAATTTTGAGAATACACCATGAAATCCCGCAAAAAAATAATAGAAAAAGTATCCAAATAAGGATTGAAAATTTAGTTCATAAGCACCATTAAAATTTTTGGTGCATTCTTCATACCAAACAATATAACATAAACTCGTATAGAACTTACCTGATACACAATGTTGTGTAATGTATATAACATGAACCTGTTGATATCCCCACCTCAAATAAATTTTAGAGAACACCCAAACTCTTATAATATGGTCAAGAATTTCATTAATATGTGGAAAGGGATACCAATTCTTAACTATTAACTAGTTCAATATCTAATTGTCCATGCATAGACAAAGGGTACCAAGATGAGAGATCCTTCGCAGATGTGGTCTCAGGGAGAATCCCACGCATAGAATCGAAGGCCTATGAGTTTATTACTCCAAAAAACTACATACACAGAGGTCTATCGGCAATTGTGTTCTCCAAGGATGAGGTACACGATCTTACGTCAGTCTTACGATTTTTTCTTTTAGGTCGCTTTATCAAAAATAATCCTTCTCTATTCTTCTTACGCAAACCTCTTGAGAACATAGGTTTTACAAACTTTCAGATTGGACTTCTGAACTCTCTGAATTTTGTGTTTCTGTTCTCCTCGGATAATTACTATTACCGATTTTGGATTTGAGGTTCATGGTCTTTGGGGGGGGCTTCTATGAAGGTCTTCAAGTGATCTCTAGATTTTGAAATAGGTTCTGAGCCACCTATTGTTCCAATTTGGATCGGTTTCCCAGGATTGCCTCTTCATCTCTTTAAGAAGCATGCTCTAACTGCCATTGCAATTATATTTGGAACTCCAATTAGATTAGATTCTGCCACCTTGAACTTATCTCATCCCATAGTGGCTAGGATCTGCACTGAGATTGATATATCACAAGCATTGCCTTCCAGATTTTGGCTCCAGAATGGTGATAAAGGTTATCCTCAAGAGGTGGTATTTGAAAATGTTCCACCTTATTGTAATTGCTACTACAAAGTGGGTCATACTATGGAGGATTGTGAGTCAAAATTTTTTGAACCACCTCAACCTCGTTGCAAAGATGTTTGGGTAGAAAAAGATAATGATAAAATTAACTTGGATCCTCGTAAATCAAACCATGCTGATGATATTGTGACTCCTATTACCAAGGATGTCCCCAGGACATCTAATGTATGTTCTACTCTGGATATGGGCGAGAAGGAGATTCCACCCACTGTGGTGAATGCAAATGTCCATCATAGCCCCTCACCCTTACTTGAAGATAGGTCGATAACGAAAATAAAAGAAGGCACTCAGGAAGATGAGGAAAAGGAGAGGTGTGATGCACCAGAAGATAGTCTCTCACAAAGTGATGATGAAGTTAAATCTACTAATATTGAGGAGAAATACCTAAGGGACATGACCAGGAAAGGTAAGAAACCAATAGTGAATGCAGATGGGTTTATTACACCCAATCTTAAAAAAAACTAGAAAACACAGGGATTTTTCACATGTAGAGAGGAATATTATCACTCGTTCCTTGGACAATTCTAGAAATAATGTCTCTGTCCCTATTGAAAATCAACTTGTATAGAAGGAATAATAAGCTGAAAGGGTTGATAAACATAATATGCTAGCTTGTGAAGCTCCTGATTCTTCAGCGAGACTCAGTGATGAAACCCTATACAATTCTTTTAGGAAAGGAGAGATCACTAAGTGCGCCTATTTGGCTGCTAAGCATGAAATATTCAATGAATGAACCAGGAATGATTTCTTAAACGGATCATGTTTTGGATGTCTAATTTCCATCTTTGATCCACTTTTGTTCTTGCTTTTCTGCTGGATGCTATTTTTCTCTATGATGACTGGATTTGAAATTTCCTACTGTCTTGATGGAGCTGTTTTAGAGATTTCTCTAAAGCATTATCTTTTATTTCTTCAATCCTTTGCTGCGATGCTGCCTAATGTGATTCTAGATTTTCTAAGATGGAATGAAACAAGGATGAACTGTTTGTTGGTTTTTCTTCTTCAATTGATGTCTGAGATTGTATTTGGAACAAAAGGGATCCTTTTTGTATCCTGATACAATGTTTATTGAGGATTTTTCCCCCATTTTTTGAAGTCTATTCCGCTGCTCCTGAGAGCTATGCACTAGAGATGCTGTTTGGAAGGTAACTGATTGATATTCTGGATGTTTCCCCATATTGGTTGATGCTGTTCTGGTCTTATTCTGCATTGAGCTCGTTCTTTCATCTCCTTGGTCATAGTGTTTTGATTTGACTATTTTCTGGAGTTCCCTTATTTCTGGTTGCTGTTAATATGTTGTTTCTTGGATTGATTGTTTTCTTAATTGCACATTCTATGACATGGAACCGAGATTCCCTCTTCCTGTATTGAACAACACATGTGCTTATGGATGACGTATGATGAGTATATTTGGATGTTGATTGGATTTTTGGTTCTGATTTATCTTCCTAGCCTGCAACTTTTCTGCTTAAAGTGTTTCTATAGATGATGCTTGGTCTGCTTTCTCTTGATCTTCTACAACATGACATTTTGGATTCTTTATGGTTACATTTAAGTGTTTCTATGTGGTATGCTTGTCAACTAGTTGCATGATGCTGCAGATCTCTTGCGTTGGAGATTGGGATAGAAATTTTGAATTTTGTCAGAAGTTTTCTTGCACCACTATTTTCCTTGATGAACTCTTCTGACATCATTTGGACGTATTAAAATCTTGCAGAGGAGATCTGTTATGTCTCCTTGCTACTGATTTACTTCTGACTTTAAACAGGAAGGTTGGATGTCTTCTCTGCGAGCTCTGGATTTTATACAATCTCTCCTGGAAAAGAAGGGTTTTCTCATGATGTAAAGAGCAGGTATGGAAACTCCACTTTCACTTTTATATTCTTCATTGTTAATCCTGAATTGTAACCTTAACTTTGTGATGGTGTAAGCATATTACACCTCGAATTTCCTTTGTAACCATTTGATTAAATAAATTCCCTCAACATGAACTAGTTTTCCATTTCATGTCATTACAAAAAAAACTAAGGGTACCAACTATCTTTTTTGAAAAAAGGACTGGAAAACCCCATGGAGAAGTAGGGGTCAAATAAACCGTTTTCCCCCTAAATCATCTAGTTTCTTATTGACTTGCTGAAACTCTACCATATCCATCCTGTAAGGAGGAATATATGGTATTGGAACAGTGGAATAAGTTCATTGGATAACTCCACCTCTATACCAGGAGGTTAAATAAAAATTTCATATGGGAAAACCTACCTAAAGTGCTCAACCACCATAGGTAAATATGAATGATGTGTTCCCTAAAAATCTAAACATAAACCCATAATCTAGGATGTTATCCTGTCCAACCCAGGATGTTTTAGTCTAGATTAGCTCACCTAGACATCCCATTCACCCTTATGAGTATGAAATGAACCCTCAACTGATATGAAATTCACCCTATGATGATATCATTCGACATTGTCTTGATAAGTCGCTATCCTTTACATACTGAGTATGATGTCAAACCTAATAATCTTGATGAAATAAAGATTATAGATGAAGTGATATACTACATCCTCAATGTGGCATTCACTATTCTGACACAGATCCTCATTTCTGATTCCAAATAGAGTGTCAAGTGTCTTAATAGACTTAGAAAACTGAATACTTATCCCAAGGATTTATATGACACATACATATATAATACTATTCTTCCACATATATTAATGAGAGAAAGTACTAATATGGAAGCATCCAGAATTGTATCTCTCATAGTCATCAACTCAAATCCCTGCACCTCCTGTGTTGGCTGTACAAAATATACATGGCATGTTCCATGACTCTATGAAACAACCTCACTCCATGGATAATCCCACCATGTTGTATAGGTTTGACTAGTTTTTGGTTTCCTCATCCCCAACCACCACCACCTTTTCCCGACCGACCTATACTGCTCTAGTTCCATACTAGACATGATGTCGAGAAACCCACTCCTAAACATGGTTTCTGAGCTGACCCCTACCAATCATAATTTGATTAATGTTCCAGGAAAAACGTTTCACATGGCTCGTCCTGCCGAAAACTCAATACTCGGCAGGGTCACAGTCAGACTAATTCATAATATAGTGCCATATTTTACACATATTATAGAAAAATGATCAAATAGTTCTCAAAACCTAACTAGTACTCATTTCATGCGAAGTGTAAAAATAGTGCTTCCATCTTGAAAATGTTGAACCACTAGGTCTAGAGACTACACTAATCTATTGTGTGCCTATAGATTCAATGATATTATTCTGTCTAATTATCTCCTAATTTACTTTCTCAATAATAGTAGTTAATCTAAACATATATACCTAAGATCAAAAACATGTTAATGTCCTTCCATGAAGTGTCTCTCCCTCAATTATTCATGGTCAAGGTACATCATCATAAAATGGTGCAGCTCTCTAGAGCATGTTGAGTATTCCATAGCTACACACGTAGCTATAGAAGAATTAAATCACTATCCCACTCTACCATCAGAGTCTCAGGAAAAAAGTAATATTTTAATTTGGTTAAGAAATCCCTCAAAACGATTCCATGCATCATATCATCCTAGTTCAGAAACACACACCTATGCGTTTTTAGTTTTATTAGCATATAATTATCAAGATTTTCTCAAAAATTTGGAGGAGTTTCTAGATTCTATAAGTTCTAAATATTTGACAATATCCACAACTCAACATATTAGGGAATGAAATCCTCCACAAATGTCGGAGGATGCTTTTACTAGAACACCTGTATTAGATCATCCACCAAAAATGAAGGTTGTGGTGCTCCTAAAAAGTTATCTATGAAGTAATAATACTTATTGAGGAACCATGCCTCCGCACCTATTTCTATAACAACATATAGATTCATAGCTAGAACTAAGAGAGGATACACTGGTAGTCCATGGCCAGCTGGCTTCAGAGCGTGTTTGACACATCCCTTCGGTATTATAACTAGTGGTTTTAATTGTTTCATTCCTATACAATTGAATACAAATTCCACATAAGTATTTTATGTCAAATATTGAAACTCAAAAGTGTAGGGTAGTTTAAGACCTTCCTATTACTAGTTCATAATGTATAACCTCCATCTAAATCCAAGAATAATAAAATGAAATAGTCACAAATTTCACTAGAGAGACGACCTCTTTCTCACTAAAATGCTAGGTCTAGGTCTCACATTCATTTCAATCTCATTACTCATTTCATTTATTTAACATTTATCAAAAATTCAATTCAAAATGTTGAGATAATGGTTCTCCAAATTATGATCCATAAGGGCCTATAAACCTCATGATTTTTTTTGTTCCCAACTAATCCACACAATAACAAATTCTAGAACACATATCACAAAAGTGGGTGTATTAATCCCCACACTTATCACAACTGCATGAAACAACTAATGCATCCTAAATGCAATGGAATAATGTATGTAATGTGATTCATGTAAAGTATTTGAATTAATTCATGATATGAAATAAACTTATCTCACTGAGTTGCAAAAAAATAAAACCCAAAAACATATCAATAATGACATAAAATATTAAGTGAATCACAAAATAGTGGAATAAAATCTAGTGTGATACAAAAAATCATGAAAACAACAATTTAGATAAAGAAAATTTAGAATTTTCTAATATATGGGTTTGTTATTCTGAGTTTTATCTCATTATTAAATTCCTAATCTTTTTTATCCATGTGTATTATTTCCAAGGAATAATGAAATGTAGAAAATAAAGATATGGTACCACTTTATAACGTCCTGAAACCAGATACCACACAATAGTGCTCCAGGAACAGTTGTCCACATGGACTCAAGTGTATCTTCTTAAATAATAGAGGTCTAATTCTAGAAATGAGGGTCTAGGGTGTTCTTATGGGGAGAGTATTCCCTCTAAGGAGAGTGATATAAATCAAAACACATAGAAAAATTAATAAAAAATTCATATATAGTAACGAGACAGAAGAAAAATAAACAAGAAAGAAATATATAAATATATAATAATAAAATGGATTCCATATTCAAAATATGGTAACTTGTGCCTCTAAAAATTATCCAAAACAAGTACAAAATAGGGAAATACAATACATGTTTCTAAATACCAAAAAAGGTGTTACCCCCCAACTAGCATCACAATCCCCAGTTCTTTCTCCTTATCCCATAATACTAATCATAGATCAAAATCAAACATTGAACTATGGGTTCATACCTCGGTCCATACTAAAAACCTTAATCTCTATCGAGGTACCCAACTGTGGCCTAAAAATTGTGTCAAATACATTTTATCTAGGTATCCACCCAATGATCTACACAAACCAGGATGTGTAATATAAGATAATAAGTGGGCAAGTAAAGTCAGTAAGCATTTAGAAAGTGATTCTCCGATGGACTATATAAATAGAAATTAAAGTGATACAAAATACCCAAAGATAGATCCCTTAAAAATTATTTTGAAAACCATTAACGATGAAACTACTAAATAAACAGAAATAACCAACATGGCCTCACCATACATTCATACGTATCATGTCAACCATGTACTTTCCATAAGATAAAACTAGCTAGAATGTCCACAGATGATCCACATAATGAATTATATCACATATACCACATCTATTCCATATAATAAGATGTTACAGGCCATCAAGGACAAGATCCAAGCTGTAATGGACCATGAAACCCTCTTCAAGTTCCAAGATCATCACGATGGAAACTAGTTAACCACATTAATGGAGTCCAAGGATTATCTCAATAGATAATTTTCAATGTAATACCATGGCATAGAAACAACCTTGGAATCCTACATAATCAAGATCCAAGGGGTGTATAGGTACAAGGAATATTATACTAAAACCAAAAATCCCTGGGTAAAGAGACAATTGAATCTAAATGGAATAAAAACCATGGTATATGAGCCAAGGCATACACTACCATTTTAATCTATATGTACATCCATTCAACAATACATATTCAATACAATCAACACGTATACCCACTCAATCAAATATTCACATTAAAAAACTACCAATTAATAGACCCAGTCATTTAAAAATTATATAAAATCCATTAAATCTTTCAACCAAGATATAAAACAGAAAATTATGAAAAAGAATGAAATACATCACCCAATCCTGAAATTAAATTTTAGTTAATTAAGACTAGGATACCTCTAACTAGGAAATATCTATTAAACTCACCTTTGGTGGATTAATAAGTGGAAATTGAAAACTAAACACCCACTAGGTGGACTTTTTTTGGGAAACAACCATAAAATATGATTAATGGTACCTAATGGAATCCCTAATATATTTCATGTCATTTAATATAATTAATTAAAATAATTTCCGGGGTGAACTATAAAGTCTAGTAGAAAGAATAATGGAAACTAGTTTAATAAAGAAACAAACCTCATGGAAAATGTATAGAACACCTACTATAGATCATTACTAGAGTTATCATTTATTATAAACATCTGATTAGACTTAGACTAAAAAAATGCTGAATAGAGGAAGATCCTAAAAAAGGGGAAAATCTTGCACTAAAAAACATCATCAACCCAATGATAAATAAAAAATGGAACAAAAAGAACTGAGATCTTACTAATGTACATCAAATGGTACAAACATTTCTAGAGACATAGATCAGATTTAGGAATGGTGTAAAATCCTATAACACACTTCAATATATGTTATCTAAGTCAAGAGGTTGTGCATGGGATAAAAAATAAAATTGTGTTTGAAATAATAGATTAATTAGGATAAAATAGTATTTTTACCCAAAATAAAGTGCGACAAAAATTTTCATCATGGATGGTTGAATTGTGAGCCAAAAATGTCCACTTTTCTATAGGAAGGACCACATCAAACGGTTAGTGCGTACAGTTTGACTTACTGTGTGGAAACTCTGTGAAACACCTCTATCAAAAGTACACATTTTTTTATGAACGTGCATCCCAATTTATATTGTTTTTCTAACCATGTGACCTATTAGAATAAAATTTATATCCTCACATGATTAGATGTAACTATGCAGCCTTCCCCTAATGGTTTCTACTAAACATGAGCCATACCTTTTTCGTCCCAATGTTGAGTTCAAGGCTCTGAAAAATCCCTAGACTCCACTGAAACACCAGGGATGAAGTTCCATTCTCTCATTAAGAAATACATAAAAATTTTATATAATAAATAAAGGATCAATGATTTGTAGTAAATAATAAGATATTGCATAACTGAAATATATGAATGTCTGCATTTGAGGAATTGTATGGCTGGTCATGTTATTCTTCGCCGTGATGGAAGAAGGATGTGGTTTTGGCAGCTCTTGGTCCTGATGGTGTGAAGATCATGAAATATATGATTTCGATGGATGAAGAATAGATGATGTTAGTATAAAAAATTCATAAATATGATGTGTATCATGGAATGAGGCACCTATAATTGTTAGCGGGTGTCTATATATTCTTTAGGGTTTCACCTCATCGGGGAATGCAACAATTTGGAAGGGGGAGTAATCATTTTACCTTATTCATTTGGGGTTTTGAGTTGTTATGTAATGTGAGAGATGTGGATTCCCAAATTGAACATAAACTATGGCCAGATATAAACCATTGTGTATTACCTGTGTCGCAACTTCCTCAATACCCTCATGATGATTCCATTATCATTGACTATAGGGAGTTGGATATTGAGGATGATGTGACATTCATAGAGGTATTACTAGAGATTCAGGATCATTATGAAAATATGTTTAATTTGACAAAACAAACCCCTGATTCATGTGTTTATGGGGGATGATGTCCTGTATGTGTGTATTTTAGAGTGTGATATGTTGATGTGTTTCCAATAACCTGAATTGTTTTTATTCTTTGTTGTTTTATTTTATGAAGATGTAATGCCTGATCTGTTGTGATTTAAAATATATTTCTTTTAACATTACTAGTGGTGTGTGTTATGGTTTTTGGAAAATTAGGTGGGTAAACCCTTCAAAATAAATACAAATTTCAATTATGAAATGTTTCAAAACTGTAAGGGTGATCCAGTGCTTCCCTATATAGATGATAAATTGTTATAAAAGGATAATTTCATTGATTTTGATGCTTTAGGTAATGTTTTGTAATTGATTATGAGGGGTTTTACTAATCATATATAGAGTATTAAAGGTTTATATGAATGTTTATGTGGACTAGATATTACTATGGATGGTGTGAGAATTTGAAGTATTGTAACTCATTAAGGATGGATATGTGGTTGTGTTTAGTGTGTATTGGGATCCATGAGTTATATCTTGTATGGTGGTTATTCAGAAAATTTCCTTTCCTTTTTGGTGTTCGTTTAGATTCCTTTAGAGGAACGTAATTTATGATGTATCTAATTTAAAATTCAATGCCTTCCCAACATATTATAATAATGGTTTGTGAGTTAGAGGTGCTTGGGAGAAGATCATGGAGGGTTCTATAGAGTTTTGAGCTAAAATTATATTTGAGAGGGTTGATCCCAGCATGATTCTAGGACAAGGGTTTCGATTCTTATTCATGTCATAGAGGATGCAGATTAATGTATTAATGTACTATAAGGGATTTCTAGGATTTATTTACTCATGATGTTAAATAATAACGAATTATGTTCCTAAATTATATCTTGGGTGCCATAAAATCTTATGGATGTTCATCTTGTTTGATCATATAGGAATTCACAAATTCAATTAGTGGGCTTAATAATAACTCATTATGTGAATCAATGTTTTATTTTGTGAATGTCTTAGGGTCCCCCATATTTATAATTTCTAAATGTAATCTGATTTTATTCATTGATCATAGTTTTGGGAATACCCTTAGATTTTTTGAAGATCTCTTATTCCATTTCCCCTCACATTGATAATTTGATTTTGATATTATATGTTGAGTGATCTCTGGTGATTAAACTGCTTTTCTCCCTTACATTGTCAAATTCTTCCCATAGGAAGTAAAAAATAGTGTTGTTGTTTTGGTTTAGGGTATGATTGGGATGCAATTTTAAGGAGCATTTGGTGTAACTCAGGTTGATCTGAGATTATCTTATGTGGTATTTGTCTTCTGAATATTTTCCCTTCCCTATATTGAGAACTATTATTCAAAACTATTCCCTGATATAAGGGATCTTCATTCTCTCCCTAATTATGTTCATGTATGAGGATTTCATTATTTTTTTCTCTTTTGGTGGCTAGTATGGTTATTATATGAATAAAATTAATTAGATAAATTTAATTTTGAAAGGAATTGGGAGTAATCACATGTCATTACAGATTTTTTGGGTTTTCTTCTGACATTATACATGCATTTTTTCCATTACTGTAATCATAACTTTTTGGTTCCTTACTTTTGAGGAAACATGTTAACAATGAAATTCATATTGTAATGATTATTTGAACTCACCATGACTGAAAATGTTAATAACTTACATGAGGCTAAAGAATTGGTAACCTATGTAATTATGGAATTGTGTGATAATACCCATGCCAAGCATTGAATTTAAAAAATGAAAGGCAATTTTATTGAATTTTTAATTTAGTGTCATGAATTATAAAATATGGTTTTATGTGTTGGTGTGATTTATTAAAAAATTTTAAAGTTATGTGAACCATTTTGTGGACTATGTAGTGATGTTGGAGATGATAATGGGTGGGGCATGTGTTGGTATGTAAAGAGATGTTTGGTTGGAATTGAATATTAATGGGATGATGTGTGGTGGTTGTGATGTGTGGGATTTATGGTGAGAAGGTTATGTTATGCTATTAGATTTGAATACTTTGGGTTTTGGTAATGTTTATTGACATGAAATTGAGATGTTCTATGGTGTGGTTGTTTCATTTTCCCAGTTATCAACAATATTAATTGAAATTAAAAAACAAGAATGAAATGGGTTGATGAATTAATAAGAATGGGAGCAAAATAAATAAAAGAATGGGAAGACGTATATTTGTTTTAATGAGTATAGATAAAATGAATGAAAATTGAGTGTGTGTTGTTTATGTGATATAAAATGGCCTATTAAATGGATTTTAGTTGAAAGTAATTAAGACTAGAAATAGTGGATATTATAATTTACAGTGGTATTTTTGTGTTTATTCATTGTAATTATATGGTGTGATTCATTTATTAGTGGGATAAATTGTTAAAAATTTCATGTGGTATTGTGGTGGTGACGTGAAGTTTTCTAGTTTAGTTTTTTAACAAATAGATAGGGTAAAATTTTCTATTTATATATCATTAAATTTATGTTATTTATTTATGCACCCCACCCTTACTGGATATTTGTACAAAAAACAAATAATTTTGTGTTCTATGTGTTTTCCCTAACATACATGTTGATTTTAAATTGGATGGCTAGACTCCCCCTCTTCCTTCATCAATAGAGATGTTAACATGAGTTGCTTTTTGATATCACCCATGTTTGAAACATGTTAGTGTTTGAGTTTACCCTGTGATGATGGGATCAATTGGTGATCACCCAGTCATGATGAGGATATGATATATAGTGGGTGTTGTGAGTTTTAGTAAGATTGAATAAGGTTGGAATTATTCACTTTCATGATACCCTACTTCTCGGGATTATGTTGTGAGGTGATGTTTAATGTTGCTAGAATCAAATTCCTAACACTATGGGGGTAAAGAAAGGTAGGGATTCATCCTATACCAGATTAGAAAAGGATAGATATGTGATGGGGTATTATTAAAAGTGATGGGAATATAAAATGTTTCACATTTGGGTGTTATTATAGAAAATTAGTGGGTAAGTGATTTTGGGGTTATGATAACTTATTTTATTTTATTCAATGTTACTATATTGGATGTGATTTTTTGTGGTCATTCCATGGTGAGGTTGATATTGGTTATCTACCCTATTGTGTTACATATTGGGTCTATTAATTGTTTACAGAGGCATTAGTATACACTTTTCACATGTGTATGAGAGAGCATTGGTATGATCCTAATGAGTATGCATTCTTACCCAATCCATAAAAACTAATATTCATATATAGAAGACGATTCTAAAGACTGAGACTAAGATTACAATCATGGATTTTGGAGCTTCGTTTGAGTCAGTACTGGCCATTTATATATTTATTTGGAGACTTTTATATATATATATTGATAGTATTAATTCATTGTATGATATTCTTGGCTTACATACATTTTATTTGATGGAGTTCACTGGTATTTTATTTAACCTATATCTTGATCTTTATTATCATTGAAGTTAATTTCTACCATATGTGAGATTATTATACCCTCTTTGATAGTTTCATATATGGGGACTACTAAGGGAATGAAAGGGGACTCATTATCTCCATTTCATGGTTGACCTATGAGTGGTACCTTTTAAGGGTGTGGTCATGAAAATAAGATTAATTCATATACATAAAAAATAATAATAGAGAATTTTAAAAAATTATCAAGGAAATACAAGAATATTTTCTTAGTTTTGAGTATGTGACATGTTATTTGAAGTAAAGTGTCTCTTAAATATTAGAGTAAGCAGTTTCAGTTATAAATTCATCAAATTATGTTGGATTTATTTAATTTTTTCAATTTAAAGGCCTAAATCAACTATCAAATTTTTTACTAAAGTATGAATACAATCAAACACATTTTCTCAGTTCTAATTATTTAATGTAAATTGAAAACAGAAATATTACTTCTAAATGAAAATAGATAATTTCTTATATACCATCCAGACCCTATATTAAATATCAGTTATGTTAATTCCAACACTTAACAAAAAAATCGCGGATATTAATGATAAATTATAAAATAATATAAGCATGAATATTTAGTGTGGGGTATTTGATTCACATTTGGACTAAATTATCACTTATAAAATATATTTATACACATTTAATCAGTCCAGACATACCATATTTTTTATTGATGTGAGGTTTATTAGTTCACATCAAAAAGGAATAAAAAATTATTTTTATTACAAAACAACACAGTCCAATAAATATTTATCTTTTTTGAAATTGTGAGGAGTGTTCTAAAACAAAATATTATATTTAAATGAAAACAATGAACTTTGAGTTAGTCCATCAACACTACATGTCTGATTGATGTGACATGGATTTGAATATGTAATAGATGAATCATTATTTTTTCATAATGTTTCAATTTTATTAGATCTTGTTTTATAAGTCTTGAGCATGTGATCAATTATGTTATCTAAAATGTTTCGTTAAAACTAAAAACACATACATTGATTCACACCACTAACACCATGTGAAAGATTAATATTTGTTTTTTCCCTATATTTCACAACTAAATAACAATTAATATTCCTAATGTAATAAGAAAATAAAAGTGTTTTGTCTTATTTTTGAGCATATGATGTATTTTTTGGCATAAAATATAACTTTGAAAAAAATAACACACACTTTAAATAAATCTAGATACATCATGTGTTTGAATGATGTGGATTAATTCATACATATAAACAAAACAAATCATTTTCGTTATGTATCACTAAAATATGAGTATTTTATCTAAACTTTGAGCATGTAGAAATACCACTGAACTGAAATATCCATTTAAATGTAAAAATGTACTTTCATTTAGATACGTCACACCGTGTGTCATATTGCTATGAGCCTATATCTTACAAATCAGAAAATGAATAATTCATCATTTTTATAATGTATGAATATAGTCATAGTTTTTATCTTGGTTTTGATTAAGTGACATATCATTTGTTATAAAATGAATATTTAAAATTTTAAACACACACTTAGAGTCAATGTGTCTAGACTATGTCAGATGGATGTGTGGTGAATTTTTACACATCAAAAATGTAGTTAAGAATTATTTTCACAGAATATTAGAACTATCCATGAATATTTTCATTGTTTTGAGTATGTAACATATGTTATGGTAGAAAATTATAATTTATTCTCAGAAAATAAACATGGAGTCAATTTGGATATACAATTTAAAAGATTCACATGTGGTTGAATCCAACACAAAAAAATAAAGAACATATTTTTTTAAGTCATCAAGAAAATAAAAGCACATTTTCTATTTTTTTAGCATGTAACAGTTTTTTGGAACTAAAATTTCATGCTTATGGTGAAAACATAAACTTTGTGTCAATCATCCGTAAAAATGAACTAGATTGATTATAGTTTAATTGATATATATCATAGATGAAGAATTAAAAATTTTCATATAGTAGAAAATATAAAAAATATTGATAGATAATAACTTTTTAAATTGTTTGTGCACCCAATATCATATCCAAAACATTAATGTAAATGCCTTTAATAAAAATACACCCCATAAATTCAATCTTATTCTTAAAATGGTTGGAATATTTTAACAGTAATTTCCATCTCCAATTATCTAATTTGAAAAAAATAATAAAATTATCTAAATATGTTGTAGATAATCCATTTCTCTATGATCATTAGGAAATAAAGAAGTTACAAAAATTTCTAGAAAACCTTTTTCATGATTTTTTAAACATTTTATCCCTATATAAGCGATTGAATGATTTATATTAAAATAAACATCCTCATTTTAATATATATATGGTCTAAAATATTAAACTTAATTATGAATTTTTTTTTAAAATTTATGAATAATTTTTTTAAATGAACTTATAAATACCTTAGGAACTAACTCTTAGGTTTAACAGTTTTGTGATGGAAAAACACATCCTTCATAAATTAACATATTTAATAACACCAATCACTATCATGAATTTTTTTTAATCAACGAAAAATTATATAGAAAGAGATGTTCAATGATATATTATATATTTTGATAGTGAAATCATATTGTATATACAATAATACATATTCAATAATTAAAATTCATAAGCTTCTTGTGTTCCATGGGTGTCCATATACAATTATTTCTATGATAATTTAACATCAACATATCTTAACCATATTTTTATTATATCATAAACTAAAATTTATAAATTTTGGTTTATTTTTAAATTATTGACAGTTTTGTTTTATAGATACCTAAGAAACAACATATTTGGGAGATTTTTTTGATATCTTGGATTTGGATCGAAAATATAAATATTCATAGTATCCTAATGTATAATTATAAGTATCATGTTCATCCAAAATAACAAAAATACTAATTAATTAAAAAATAAAGATACATTTTTGTGATTATATTGTTTTTTTACCCAAACATTGTATTCATTAATAATATTTTGTCTTCTACTATTTTGTTTTCATAATTTTTGGCAACTCGATATGATTTTTTAATATTTCACCTAATTTTATTGAAAATAGTTTTTCTAGAATCGATATGAGTCTGAAGGAGTATAAATTTTTCCATATGAGGTTTATATAGTATATATTTGTTATATAAATTCATATTGAAAATATAATGATTATTTTATGTTATTTAACATAGTTGATAAATAAATAGGAAAAAAATTATGAAAATTCACTTTATTTATAAATTCTCAATTGAATCTCTCAACCATTCATGCTTTTTAGATTTACTAACATTCACTAGGATAAGCACATATGTAATTTTATCTTCATATATGTTTTTGTCAAATTAAATATTGGCAATATAATTTTAATTAAACAATATACGTTTAAGAATATTGAACATTAATTGATGTGCTAGTTGAATTTGTGGGTTACTGTGAACACTCAAATAGTCCTTTTTATTTTTTGGTTTGTCCTTAAGATTGGTTTAACTTTGTATTCAGTTTTCCATTTTGTTTCTCCCTATGTAATAACATACAGTTGTACATAACATTTTCATTGATTTTTAATTGGTTTCATATAATATAAATTGTGAATGGTAGTTCTATTTTCCATCATATACCATTATTTGATTTTAAAATAAAATTCTACAAAGTTTGAATTAAATGTTAGGTTGTCTGAATATATATTATTATGGGAAACAAGTATCTCATTTCTCAATTCCTCAAATATTTTTAGCCCTTACCTCATGATTTTATTGTTGTTGTTTATTTTTTATAACATCACCTTATACTTTTTATTATCCACCCCTCATAGTACATTGAATGTCGAGATAAAATAGTTGTAAATAAAAAATATTTTCACCCAATATAATTATAGTACAATAAATGATTTTTAGTAGTTTAATTAAAATTTAGTGTGAAAATGTTCTGAAAATAATTTATATATCGAATAAGAATGTTTTTTAGGGGGATTGGTTGCCTCAATGCGGGGGGGGGGGGGGTATCTTCATGTATTAGATGAATGTGTGTTGTTTATTCTCCTTGACCCCTTCAAAGAAACAATTATATCACACTAGAAATTAAAATAACATTTTATCTATGAACATATATTTTTCCCTTTATTTATTTCATTTCCACATTTCAATTTCATTTTACCGTTTATTTCTCAAAATATTATTATGGTGAAATTTGAAAACCTACACCCATAACACACCCATATTATTTGGGCTACATCAGAGAAAATAAAAATAGTCATTCGTTAGGTATAGTTGATGATGATTCATCTGTATAAACCAAAAAGTATTACAGAAAATAAGTAGTCATTGTATTATAATACAATTATAATATCGAATAAATTTATATTCTGTTATAGATTAGCATGATTCATATATTTAATTCATATTTTAACATAATATTTATCCCATTTGATTTACATGATACTCCTTCCATAGCACATGACATGGGATATATGTATCTTTATATATTGAGTTATAAAAAATGGAATATTTATTATTTTTTACTTCTGGTGTAGTTATATTGGGCAGGGTGAAATGTATGTGTGGAAGAGACAATGATTTGTGGATATCGATTGAACCATTATGATAATACTGCCCCAACTACATAGTTAGAGGCACCACACATGAGCTAAAATGGTAAATCCCACCATGGTAGTTGGATTACAATGGATGATGCAAGACTCTTTAAATTTATTAAAATATTCCTCAAATTATTTATCAAAAATAGATACTTTTTATCTTTTGAGTAAGTGGGAGAGGGGGAGTTCATATAATTAAATCCACAAATGAAACAATGATAAAATTTAGATGACCTAAGAAAGACTTCACATCCCACACCTTTATTGGGAATTGTGTGGAAGAAATGGAATCCCGTTTTCATTTATCTAATTGGATACCCTCCCTCGAAATGAAATTCACATGAACTATAACATGTCACACCATGTAATGGAATTTATCATAGTTTAATATGGTATAATTTTCAATAAAATGATGTACAACTAAACCAAGATTACATAGGAATTCATTAAAAGAGGAGAGGTAAAATGTGAAATCATCCATGAAAACTTCCATGAAATACACCAGGTAATCCAAAAAAATACCAACCTTTCATTTTTTTAAAGTACCTCACAAATTTCATTAAACAAATGTAATCCTCCTATAAACATATGTTCCAAATTATAATGTTAATCTTGTATTTTCCTAATCCTCAGGGGAAATATTGATTTGAAAATATCTAGTATACCCATCAAAGTAATAGTAGTGTTACTTCTATACTAGCCTCTATAGAATCTTGTCAATGAATGAAAATGGGAAATGGTCCTTCCTAGTCTATTGGTTTTGTCGGTGATAGTCTATACAGCCACACTAACTATTCTATACATAAGTTGGAACTAAAGAATTTATTTCATTTTCAATTACAACATGACTAATTTTTTTTGGAACTACGTGAACTGGACTGACCCATTAGCTGTTAGAGATGGGGAAAAAAATTCCAGCATCCAATAACTTTGTTCCTATTTTTTAACAACATCTAAGATTTATGGGTTTAGTTGAACTTTTTCTTGCCTCACTAATATAGCGTCGTCATTTAACAATATATGATGTGTTCAAATTGATTGGATAATACCTGGAACATTAGCAAGTTTCCATCCCAAACCATGTTTATACTCCCTCAAAAGTTCAAGTAGTATCAATTCATGGTTTATAGTTAGTTAACTAGCGATGATGATAGGAATCTTGTTTCCATTATCAACATAGGAATATTTTAAATCTTTTGGAAATTGTTTCAGTTCTAATATAGGTGTATCTTGGATTGATGAGAGTGAATGTGACCATTGAATGTAAATGATCTCTTCTAACTACTCAATGTTTTCATCCCTATATGAGGAATGAGATTTACTAGCTTAGCAGTATCATCGATTGTTGATGGATCCTCAGTGATCAAGAAATCACCAATTAATAAACATGCATGAAATTTTTAGTTCGATACCACATATAATGCATGATTTATTACTTAACATTTACATCAAGGTTAAAAATTTATAATGTGGATCAATGGAGAGAAAATATGTTTTGTGGTAGAAGGGAGTGCATCAATTAAATTAACAAAGAGAAACGAATGTTCATATAAGGGGTGCTTCATGGAATCATAGATGTTGGAGTATAAAATTTCACCACCAAACTCTATATATAATGTACCATTCTATTGATTAATTATGGTTTTTTATGTTTTCATGAAATGTATCTCTAATATAATTTGGTAATTTCAATTCATCCCATAATATTCCATTTTATGAACATAAGAGTCGGTAGGAAAAAATATGTTTCTTCACCCTCACAAGAACATCATCTCATGCACCAGCAGGGTGTGAAGTACTCTAGTTTTCTAGTTGAAAAAAAATTCTGATGGTATCATGTACTCAAACCAATAATAAAGAGTAAATATAGTGATAAGCCACATTTATTGAAGTACCTAAATCAATAAAATCATTGGAAAATTAATACTCCCTTACGGTGCATAGAATCGAGAATTTTCCGTGATCATTACATTTGGTAGGAACTAATGGATCTATCAATTATGAGATACCACACCCCATGATCACCTTTTTATAACTTCATAATATCCTTTAGTTTTTACACATATCCTTGATAAAGTATTTTTATCATTAAATTTTATTCATGGATTCGATCAAGGGGATGTTAACCTACACTTTTTTAAATGTTTCTAAGATTACATTATCAAGTTTAGATTTTTCATTTTCGTTGTTGGGTGACCCTTTGGGGAAATAGTGGAGGATTTGTTGGGATCTAAGGATCATCAAAGGAAACATTATTTCCATTTGAAATTATTCTCTTAGGACAATATTTTTTTAACACATTGACCATTTTCAGTTTTTGAGATGATGGTTTCCTTAGGAGTGGAGAACTATAATAGAGGATTCATTTGTCTTTTAAGTTGTGTGTCACTCCTAGGGGCGATGGTACTAAAATTTCACTTTTCCACAGGTTTTATTAGTGGTTGAGAATGTTTTTTACTCGACCCATGACTTTGAATTCCCCCAAATGCGTTTTTACATTGTCTTAATTAGGTTTTTAGGAATTGTATTACTGATTGAGTGGTTTTTTGGAATTGGATGTTCTTGGTATCAATCATTTTCATAATGAATTCTAGAAAAGTATCCAGTTTTGGAGGTGGTGGGAAAAGGACTTTGGGGTGGTTGGGTATTTCAAGGTGGTGGTGGTGGATGATACTCTACCTTGGTTGGTTATATGGTTTTTGGTTTGAATACCCCCATTTTCTAATGGCATGGTTGTATTTCTACCTAGAGTTACATTGATAGTATGGTTCGTTCCTACTGGGTATGTTATAGGGGAAACCTTAAAAAATTGCCTCATAACACTCACAAGTTTATATTAGTAGAGGGCATTGAATAGAATAGTAGCTGTTTGAAGAACATATACCATAATGGATGGGTGGAGGAGATTGGGATTTCCCTTGGGAAAGAGCAAGTTGTTGGAGAAGCATACTTACCTATTTAAACATTGTGTCTACCATCTTCTCAAAATCAATTGTTTGTACCTCTTTGAAACCTATAATGGGTTCAATAAACCTTGAACCAATTTTTTTTGTGTTCTACACCATGTTATCAATTAGGGTTCTTATAGTAATTGGTGTCTTATCAACTTTCACAGCACCTATAGAAACCTCAATCATATTTTTATCAATAAGAATTAAACCATCATAAAAATACTCTATTAAATATTGATCACTTATATGATGAGGTGGGAAATATGAAAATAACTTTTCAAATCATTCCTAGTTTTTCTAAAGCGTTTCCCCATGGGATTTTTTAATACCAAAAATTTCATTCCATATTTTTGCAGTTCTATGGGCTAAGAATATTTTATCAAGAAAAAGGCATTTCATGTCCACCAAACCTATAATTGGTGAATAAATATATTAAATAGAATATTTTTTGTTCCTTCTATTTAAAAATTGAATTTCCTTAGCTTTTAATTCACTTCATCCTCATTTTATGGTTTTAATATTTAGAAAATAGTGTGAAATTATTTCAAATTCTTATGTGAATCTTCCCTTACGGGTCCATGGAATCTTGGTAATATGTGAATTAAACCAAATTTTTGTTCAATGTTTGGTTCTTTTCCTTGAATTTGTAAATAATTAGGGTTGGATTTTAACATTAGGTGATGCTAGTTATTTTAATTTTGAGATATTTTCATCCATATTATTCAGGTTTAATTCAGTTTTAACTTGTGTTCCAGAAGGAGAATAAGGATTTAGTAGAGTTTCAATGTTTTGTGTGTCCTTCTTCAATGGGTTTCTCTGTTTGTCTCAGTGAAGCTGACATAGGATGCTCAATGGTTCAGGTTCTAAAGGTGGTAAATCTTATGGAGTATAATTCATCATGCATAGAACTGCTAGAGGAAATAAATTATAACACATAAATATAAGTAAAGATATACGATAAAACAAATAAATATTCGCAAAATTTACAAAGAAATTATAAAAAAACTCATTGAAAAAAAAGCACTGCCCATTAATGGTACTAAAATTTTATTTTGTTATCATGACACATAAAATTAATTATTTTTTAAGGTTTATTTATATTATAGGTTAAACCCTCATTTGTATCTCAATGAGTGTTTGATGTTTAAAGTGTGAATTTTTAATAAATATTAATAAAATACGGCTAGTTTTGAAAAAAGTTTTAAAAATAAAATTTCATGATTAATGAGTTTAAGAGTTGATAAATAATGTTTTTTTGGAAATTATGAGATAAAAGGGTTCATTTTTAGGTAACTATTACACTTGGAAAGATCTCAATTCTTGATTTATTATTATTTTGTCGATGTAATCCTTTCTTTGAGGGTTAACCGTGATTTTTGGTAACCATAAGACTTTAAAAATATTCAATTAGGACTAAAAATTGACATATAAATAATGTAGTCAAGTTATATCCCATTAAAATTCTTTAAAGGTATCCAAGGGACACTAAAATATCAATTTTATGGTAATGAAGAGGATTCTTATGTTATCCAATTAGAACAACAAATGTCAAACAATTAAAATTACACACTAATCTGGTATGAAATAAAATGGGTTTCAATTGAATGAATCAAAACAAGTTAATATACATATAAAATAAAAAATTAAAACCATAATATACACCAATCTAGTCGAAAATGTTGTTTTGAAACTCCTTCTTCATGTGTGTATCTCCCTCACAATGATAATTCACCATTTCGACCACCATTAAGAGGAAAAGGAAGCTCGGGTGGAACTCCTTCCTAATCCATGATACCACTATAAGGATTGAGGGCACCAAAATTTCATACATGAGGAGAGAAATTGTTTGGGTTTCCCAAATGGTAGATCTTTTCTCCAAGTTGAAAATTACAAAGGTTTTCCCAAGGTATCATTTTATTGGAAAATTGGAAAATGGTTTTGAGACCCCGGATTTTGAAAACCCACTTAGATCACAGTTTTTGACCACCACATAGTCTTATCGTGTATTGTAGAAAATTAAAAATATGTATCCCTTCATATCAGATATATACAGATGAAATTTGAAACCATTTGGACAACTAAAACTCAAGATATCGATAGAATACCAAACACCGATTTTGACGTTGTGTTGATTCGATTCCCTGAAGAGATCAGTTCATATTGGCCTCTAAGTGGAAAAATTGGGATTGGGTTCCAATATAAGATTTTTAAACCAATAATTCTTGGATAATCCCACAAATATTTTCCAATTTGGATGATTTTTTTAGTTGCAGTTTTCATTTGATTCCATTGGCGTGATTGTAATCGTGCAAAATTTGTCACATTTTTCTTTCACTTCAACATGGCCCATCCAAATAACCTCCACAAAAATGTAATTATCAAAAAAAGTTATATTTACCATTTTAAAAGTGAAAAAAATAAAATAAATTAATCAACCATGAAGTGAATTTTGTTATTAATTTTAGAATTTATGATACAAAATCAGTTCAACATGTTTATATAATTGCGGGAATGAAACACTGAATTGCAGTGCAATTAGTCACGAACATCATGAATGTAAAACCAAAATACATTATCATCTAAATAATTGTAAATATGAAACATTATAAATGGATCCTCATCTAGTTCTTTAAATTTTTTAGTTAGTGTTAGGTTACCTAACTCCCATATGTTATAAGACTATATATTTAATAGAGTTTAATAAGAAGATATGAAGAAATTAATTATTATTATACCTAAATAATAATAAATATCCATTTATACATAAAAATTCCAAAAAATAATTATTAAATGATTTATAATGGTAATGTTTAATTTGATAATCACTCACATGATACATCTATTCTTTTACCTCATTAATGTGTTTCTTATGAAAGATAACACCAAGTTTAAATGATCAAATAATATATGAAAATAAAAAATGTAAAATATAAAAATCAGAATAGTGAGAATACACTTACATAATCAAGGGTTAAATGGATTGATTATTGAACCTGAAATATTGATGATCTTGTTCCCACTATTTGTTTTCTATATCAAATATGGTTCCTTCTTGAAATCTACCATCATGAATCTAATAAGGATTATCTATTTTTTTCAATGTCTATAAGATATTGATCCCCAAAATTTGTATACTAATCCATAAATATCAGTGGTTATTGATGCGTCTGGATGAGTTCTATTACATACAAATCATTTCAATGTATTCAGATACTACTCAATAGGATACAACCACCAAAATTGAACATGACTAATAACCATTACTTCAATAGTTAGGTGGACTATCAGGGGAACCATAACATAAAAAATTCTAGTGGAAATAGTTTCTACACATGAAAATCAGAATTACAATTCTATATTGAAAAAATTATAAATCATCAATTCATTGATTTTTTAAAAAATTTTCTTCAAAAATTACTCATCTCAATCAATGGTTGAATAACATTGGGAGATAAACAATCACAAATTACAATCTGAATCATCTATTGAATGAGTATTTGGTTTTCATGACATTTCAAACCCTGAAATTTCATGCTTGTCACATTATCACAAATGGAAATACCTGAATAGTAAACCTCATGTACCTTGAGAGTCTTCAAAATTGAACAGAATTTCTATTTATTTTTTTACTCATCCTATACTATGATGCAAGCATGTATGAATTGTTTTTCTCACCCAACTATAAATCCAATTGTTTCATTAAACCCATTAATTATAAATCATGTTTCTTATTTTAATGATCCATTGATTTAACAAAAATACCTAAAATGGACGAAAATATATTATCATAAACATTTTTTTCAGTGTGTTTGAATTTTAGATTATGCCTTAACATGATAGTTTTCCAACAAAGGACATTAAAAAAATAACTTTATTCATCTAATTGTGATTTCACATTCTACATTCACCATGAATTTTGTGTAATGGACGATCCACCAAATTAAGATATTCATATAAAATGTGGATTTTTTCTTACTCAATATGCGATAATATTTCTACTATTATCATCATCTTTGATGTTGGGTTGAATTATCTAAAACCATAAAATACCACTTTATCCTTTCTGATCCTCTATTGAGGGGGAAGTAAATATCTATGAACCATGTATGAAAATCTTTATAATATTTATGACAAGTAAATGTGTTACATTTATTGAATAAAGTGTATGAAAGATCACCATTCGTACTCATAAATTATAAATTTTCAAAATATTGGAAGTCATTGATTTTAAAAAATAAAGAATCCTAAAATTTAAACATTTAATTATTTTCATAGTCATATTTCATCACACTATTACCCCCAAATTCATTCAACTCATCAATCAATGGAGTAAGGTAACCCTCAATCATATTCATCATAATCCTATGTCCATAAACAAGAGTGGAAAGTACTAAAAATTGTTATTTCATAGAAAGATAAATGTAATGATTATACAAAACCCAAACCACAGTCCATTTAGTATGAATTCCACAAACTATATACATAAATAGATTTATATTGTCTACTATAAACCCTAATCAGACATTAAGACTATCTTTATAAAAGTCTGGCTATCTATGATCAAAATCATTTGACACAAGTGTTCCTTTAGGTTGGCTTATCATATAAATTTTTTAAATTATTTCCACATTCCATATCATTAATTTATAAATGTTTTATGACATAAATAATATTTTTATCCTTATATTTAGAGGAATGTAGTGAATTTGATTTACTGTAATCACTTTCCTCTATTTCACAACCAGACATTAATGAGTTTGATTTCCCCCATTATATTTTCACCTAGAAGGATCAAAGACTATAAAACATCGAAATGGATAGTTTCGTTCCTAAACAAAATATATTTATTTGTGCAAAAATTTATAGAATAATATGGGAAACCAATATTCTCATTCATATTACGATCATGGTAATATTACTCAAGAATCATAGCATTAGTAGGATGTACTTTTTTCAGTAACACCAAATGAATATTGAATGATGTGCCTTACCATTAATTCAATGTCTTCATGTGATAAAACACCTCAATAAATTATAATTTACTCTAACCAATACACCAAGAATTTAATTTAGTTTGATAATCATCATGTATTTCCTAAAACCTCAACTAATTATGATATACAATAGAGAATGGATTGTTCTCACCTGTTTCAACATTCCAGAAGTTAATTCCACCAAGATCTTTCCAACAAACCATTTATGTAATAAATTAATGAATCTAATTTTCTTTCCTTATTTTCATCACACCATTATTGTTTCATAAAAAATACTCAATTAAAGTGATGAATAAACATATTTTAAAACAATTTATTACCATCCACAATGTATTTGTGAAGATATATACACATAACAACCAATAACTGCATCCCACACTTTTTGGATTATCTGTCATTCATACATAAGCATTGGGCGTGAGATTATTTTTCCATTATCATCTTTAAGACAAAATCTCATTAAAATTGTGTGAAATCCTTTTTCGAGCCTTTGGAAAATAATTAATAAATATTTATTGAGGGATTTGTTTCCTATAAATGGACACTACAAGGGATGATGAAGAGTTATCCAATGTTTACTTATTTTATTTTTAGTAAAATAATGAAATTTTATCATTATGTTACTATAATATCTTTCCAAATCAGTTTCATAAGTGTGGGAATAACATGGTTTAATGAATCTATATCAATTAGAATGAACTACCAAGTGATGAACCTAATGCAACTACTGAATATGACCTTGTTGAGGTTAACTAGCTGGTCATGAAAATTCCATATTACCTTGAATTTAATTCCATCACATTTCTCTTAAATACTTTTAGCTAACAACATCACACTATGGTGCTCCTATTTTTTCTACAACATCTATATTTTATTGTATACCATTTTTTCATATTCAACATCATTAATATGTTGTTCCTCTAGAATGGTAGTATCAGTATGTGTATAAAGACGTTATTCCTCTTTATTGGGATAAAAATATTGGTCAGAAACATGTTGTTCCTCTGGATTGGGATCTTCAACTTGTGTAGAGGTCATTTTTTTGCACAAGTGGTTGAAAATTTATTTTAGATTATATAAATACATAAGAAAATAGATAATAACATG
This sequence comes from Viscum album, assembly GCA_963277665.1. NCBI lineage: Eukaryota > Viridiplantae > Streptophyta > Magnoliopsida > Santalales > Viscaceae > Viscum > Viscum album. The sequence continues at coordinate 1,602,771,198 of OY728165.1, read as the reverse complement.
AGGTAAAATAGTGTATATTAAAAAAAATATGACATGGTTATAAAACTATCTTTCTTAAAGGTTTATGGGATTTGAACCCTCTATAGAGTATCCACATCCCTTCATTTTTGTCTCCTTTGACATAAAATACCCCATTTACATTAGGACCACTATGAAATGAATGTAACATCCTAATGAAATTTTCATACTCGGTTGAATTATCCTATAATCCATTAGTGGTCTTTTCCGATAATATAACAATTTATCACATTATTTTTTTAGGATGTGGAACATAAAATACATGTACTACCAATGATTCTAATATAAATGGTTAATATATGTACCCTTCTTTGCTAAAATCCACTTTCACACATCCTAATTCATCTATTATAACATCAATTTTGTTATCAAACCACTTGTATTGAAAAAACATATCATGAAATGTTTTATAACCCAAATCCCATATTTGTTTAATGATATAAATGTCTTAAATATTCTCATAATTTGGTTGTATGTCCTTAGTACTAGAAATATGCATCGCTTTAGCTACAAATGTAACTCCACTATTTTCCAGGTTACTATCTTCATCATGTTCATTTTTATAGAATATATAACCATTATTTACTTAACCATTTTAAGATAATACATACACATTTGGTCCTCTAAATATGCATTGAAGTTTTACTGAAATTCAACCAATATTTTCATCAGACTCCTTAGAAATATTCCATCAAAACTATACTATGTTTATTATATTTAATTGATATCCATATTTCAAGCATTGATGGATTCAAATGCTTAAGAATTTATTTGTGGGATTAAGAAAACGGTGAAACCACTAAATTTTTATTCCAAATGCAAAGGTGGGTGTTCTCCCGATCTATAATATTTATTGTGAAAAAATATATTCTGGAAGTTTATTCACCCACAATCCACCTAGTATGACGAGATTTCACTAGAAAAATTTGGTCCACACCAGAAAGGTAGTTGGTATATAATTTTATGGCTTCCAAAACAATATTTTTTTTCATAAATACAACCATATGGACAACTTCAATTTTTTACATACCCTTTCAAAATATTCATATATCATTCAATGTGGTATATCCATATATAAAATTCAAGACAACATAGTCGAATCTCTCTCAAGAATTGTACCATTATATCAAATAATGTTAGTGGGAGGAAATTTTCCCATTCACATAATATGAGGGATGTTTTGTTTTACATTGTATGAAAATTTACCATGTACATAACTTTGGTGTATATAGATTTGAAAAAGAAACAAAGATATGTTAATATATGACATACATTCTTGGGGAAATTAAATGTAAATAGATAGTAATTAAATATTGTATATTAATGTTATTTTTTACACGACAACTTTAAATCAGTCATTGATACTATATTATCGATATTCGAATAATACACCTCTGGATCAACTACATCATTAAACAAGATGAAAAATAGACATCTCCCTAACCAGGAAATAATGTCAATAGGTGTAGGAAGAGGAGTTCATTTTCACCCTTCACTAGTGCCAACTCTTCCCATATTTTCATGTCAATTATGTACATACTAGAATTAATTCCATACTTTTTTAATGTAAATTTAGTAATGTTCTAATGACAATATAACATACATTTTTTTTCAACATGAATAACATCAGAATAATGTATGATGTATAAACAACTATAATAAAATAATTCAAAAAAACTGATCTCTTTTTTCATCCGTTTTTCATAATATTTTTCAAATTTTTTTTACAAAAGGTAGTTTCCATATCTTTTACATTCTCAAATATTTGATCATATATTATTTCATATGATGTTGTATGTTCTTATAAACATCTATTGAATGTTTTCATCTGAGATTGGTACTTATGTCATCGGGGTATAAAAATATGATTCTCTAAAAACATTTTCTTTGATGAATGTTTCAACCTAATTGAATGAGTACCTTGTTCACAAATTGAACCACATTGAGTTAAATTAATTTTAAATCCTGGAAAATTTTCATAAATAGGAAAGTAAATTATCAACCTATAAAACATGGATCTAAACATGAAATGTTAATTTCTAAAAGAATCATTCAACATACCACCTTAATCTTATAATAATTTCAAATCATCGATTAATTTATCCAAATAAACATCAATATCATTACCCAATATTTTTTTTCCTAATATAAGAATAGATAACATAGTGTATTTTCATTTCATGAATAACCATGGTGGAAAGTTATAATCTACCAACATAACTATCCCTGTACTATGAGCGATTATTTGAAAATAAAAAGGGTTTACTTAATCTTTATACAATTAAGGATGAATGTTTCATGGATCAATTTAACTCTTGGGATACCCATGATCAATTATATTCCACCGAGGAGAGTCTTATAGATGATGATGTTTCTGATCTTTATTTCCTGTATCTTTATGTCATGGTAATTGCCTTGTAGTCTTATCACTTTCATACTGGTTCCTAAACATAGAATTATTGGAAAGTACCACAAAACCTTTATAGGAACCGATTATTCTATATTGTATCTAAAATCACCACACATTCCATATTATTTATATGATTTTGGGTCCTTGATACATAATATATAGTCATTTGGATAGGAATTTATTCTTTTAGAGATCAAACCCATCAAACATAGAATTCATTTAGCATCATATATTTGGATTCAGAGGACTTTATCTTTTGGAAGCATATCATTCAAGAGAGAAATTATTTTAGTAAAAATAGAATCGCCGATCTATTTTATGCTCTTAAATTATACAGATTAAGAACTGATAAAAAATCTATATATTTATTGTTACCAGTATACAATGATATCTTTTCACAACTCTTTAACTTCTCAAACAATTTTAAACAATCATGAACCTTATCATTAATTGTCATTTACATTTCATCATTATGATCTTCATCATCATTCAAACCTATAATCACATCCTCAATATGGTCTTCTTTATTTTCCACACTTTTAATCATATCAGATGACCTATAATTGTAGTTTTTTCTTAATCAATAGCTATATTCACTTTTACCTGTGTTTATTCAAAAATTTATAACTTTTATCTTCTCTGTGATAGATCAAGTGTTCTTCCAACTCCTATGTTTAAATTATCCTTGAATAAAAATTGTGTAAACAAGAAAAAATGATTTTTGAAGGTTCATATGAATGATATTTTGCAAACATGATAAAAAATTTCACCCCATCTACATACTCTTTTGTCATACGATTGGAAATCATCAATTCTCTATTCATATCCACCCAATTTTATTATTTAATATTAATATTTAGCAAAATAAACACACAAAAAGGGCCTTTCAAATAAGGGAAACCCAACATTTGTATATTTTAAATATTTTAATCATGCATTAAAGGAAATGGGTAATTGAATTTAAGAAAACAATTACTCTACTGGTGGTTGGTGTTATCCTAAGAATTAATCTAGAATATATGGGGGATGAGTGTTATGAAAAAAATTCAATAATAACTATTTTGGAGATGATTTTGATGAGGATGATTTTTATTATTTCATTTTGTTGCCTGAGACTCATTCCCTTAGTAGATAACATAAAATCAAAGAAAAGATTTAGTTTTTAAGGACCCCCTTATTTAAACCATCATGATGACCTTGGATGAAATGTCAGTTTAGAAGTTACAATTTGGTTAAAGATTATTTAATATTTTACATGACTAATTTCATGATGGATATCTTATGTGTTGGATCGAGTTAATGAAATTCCCATTACATGGTGTATTTATCAATATAGATTATGCAGGATGTTATATTCTGTGTATCTAAGAGGTCCTTGGAAATTAATATGATCGTATAAATATAGATAGCAACCATTATGAGTAAATGTTTTTATATAGATGAAATTTTAAAAATGAATCAAATATGTTCCCCCATAGAAACATTTTTGAATATTAAATAGATAAACAATGATAATTTTGAAACTCATTAATCACTCAATTAAATCCATACATCCGAATTATATTATTTATTATTTAAATCATATAACATTGTATAGACTAATACAAATCTTAATTATCGAAATTAAGTTGTTGAAAAAAATAATATTCATATTATGAAATTTAAAAAGTATAAAATTGTTATTTATTGAATTATATTTTATAAAAGTATTAAATTATTAAACAATTGATAAATTAAAAAAATGTTTATAGGTATAAAAGTTTAATTTATATATATATATATATCATTAAATAATTTTATAGACATATATAGAAGTATAAAATTATATATAATTTATAAAAATAATATTTATTTTTTGGAAATATATATAATTTATAAATAATTATAAATTAAAAAGACTGCATAAAATTACATATATGTCATAAAAGTATACATAATTTAAAGAATAATATATTTTAACAAATTTATAAAATATAAAATTATAATATATAAAAGTGAAAATTATGAAAGTATAAAAGTATAATAATTTGTAATGAATAAAACTTTGATATTATTTTAATTTTTAAATATAAAAAACTATAATATTATACATAATTAATAAAATTGTATATTTAAACTATATATATAAATATGATATAGTATAAAATTGATAAATTATATAAATTTATAGATGAATAAAACATAAAAATTATAAATATTTTATAAAAAACTATTATTTATTTATATTATTGAAATTCTAATATAAACATTAAATTATGAATATATATGTCATTATTCATCTGATAAACTATTTCCCCAAATCCAATTAGAACCCTTTTTGAGCATATAATGGATAATTTTGGAATGAAATTAAAATATGTTTTGTTTTTTTTCAATTAGTTGTAAGTGATTAAATATGAATAAGATAATAGTTGAAAGAATTATGAGAATGAGTTGATAAAGCTTATAAAATTATTAGACAACACTTTTTGGTATTTTATTTTATTTTAAATTTCTTGAATTATATTCATATGTTTAATATGATGAAAATATATTCAACTCTTTAATACAAGGAACCATAAATAACATTCATTTTAAAATTTTAGAAATATTTTTAAACATATATGTCAAGAAGATATAATTGAAAATTTAAATAGAACTTATTAATTTCATGGTTAAAAACAAATAAACATTTAGAAAAAAAGATATATATTTAGATACGTTGAATAGTTTTAAAGTTTAATGGTTTAATATCAAACCTATTTTGTAGGATCAAACTAAATTTTACTTCACTGAAATTATTTTCATTCTTTAAAACATTATGTAATAGATAATTCCATTTAATCCATCAATAATAAAATTAAAATATAATACTTAATTTAAAAAAATTAAACAATATCATAGTAATAAATATTTGGAAAACTTATATGGAATGGTGGTGATGGGAATTAGGAACGATTAGCTATATGCCTCAGGTGCATGATCTTGTGACCTCATTACATCTATTTAATCATAGGAAAATATAAAATCCAAATGAATTTAATTCAATCTAATGGACTTATATAACCATATCATCATGTAATATAATTAGTGTTGTTCTAATCAGATTTATTTTTCCAAATACAACTTAAATATTTTATAAAAAATAAACTCATTTCAAGTTTAGGTTAATCACAATCATGAGGTGAGGCCACATATCCCATATCTCATGAACAATTCAATACACATAGTGAAAAATTATAGACCATTGAACTCTATATATAGTTATACCTTGATGAAATATAGGATAACCACCACCTAAGTTTATAAAATACCATTAAGACTAAATAATAAAATCATTGATCACACAAGGCCATAACACCATTAAATATACATTAAAACATTATATGAATAATAAATAATAACTAAAATTTTATTATATAATATAAATAAGTAATAATGGATGGATTGAACCTAACTACGAAATCAATGTCCCTATCCAAGATTCAAAATACTCTTCAAACCTTAAAACATGCTTCAGACCACTTGCAATGAATTAGTCATACACATTAGAAACATCCCCCTTGTCATTTCATATGAGTAAAAAAATTCCAAATATCATTTCAAGACCATTTCTCACGGAGATCGCATGGGATTCACGTGGTTTAGTGTGATGTTGTGTAGGGGTTTTATGTGGTGTAGGGATTCATCACATACCTTATATTTAGAGATAAATTATTTATTTCATAATTTGTGGTTGATAGATAGTGGCAGCGGTGAGTGAGACAACATAACATTAGATCGACAATAGCGGCAACGAGAGCGGTGGGGTTACAGAAGATAGAGAGTAGTGTCAAGAGCGGCAGTGGGATCAACGGTGAGAATGGAAGAGTAGAAGAATTAGGGTTTCAAGAGTGATTGAAGGTGTGCAAGAGAGAAGCCTCATGTTAGGGTTATTTTATAAAATCAGGTAAACCTATTATCACATCTTTTGAAAAATCATAGATAAAGGGTAGTTTTACCATCACAAAAATAATAAAAACTAATAAAATTAGTCTTTATCATTACTTTTTTAACAATGATAAAGTGAAACTATTAATAATTTATTTATATTATTATATATGTTTATAAAATTATATATATATATATATATAATATAATTATAATTATTAATATATATATATTTTTATAATTATAATTATAAATAAGTTAATAGGTATAACATCAATGAAATATATTGATCATAAATAATGAGTCATCATATACATGGAAATAGGAATAATAATTGTGTCAATTTGTAAATAAACGTTTCATTAGTTATTAATATATAACATATGAATGTGAAATCATAATAATAGGTTATAAGACTTTTGGAACACATATAGAAACCCACAATCATGTCCACAAATAAACTAATGATTATATCTAGTGTCAATTATACTCATGCATAAATATATGAACATAATCACATCCATAAATAACCCTATTTCCTCATGATATATATATATATACCCAGTTCATTGGAGAGAAATATTTATTTAAATCTATATATATATATATTTAACTATAAATAAATATATTTAAAAAATATATATATATATTAATAATATATTTATTATTTTGAAAACATTATCATTGTTTAATAATTATTTAAATAGATTTATTTATTTATAATATTATAAATACTTTTTTTAAAATATTATATATTGTTTTTAATTGTTAAAAAAATATTAACATATAATACTTATATTATAACAATCCATACTTTCCATACATTGATATTACTTCAAAATCGAATAATATTCATTAAAAACATAAAAAAGCACTCCAGGAACATATAGGTTTAGAGTGTTTAGAAACATATAATAAAAAAATGGTTCAAAATATATCTACATTGTCTCCCTCTTATTTCTTCATTAATAGACCCCTTTATATCATATCTTACTTAACACCCTCCTTCATGACCCGGGGAAAAGAAACATAAGAAAGGGTGATATTAAATTCTCATTAAGGGTAAACAAGGAAGATATCAATCATATCATAATCATAAGACATAAGAACATAAAATTATAAAATTTTATCATGCATATTAAAGATCGTGATATCATGTCATGGGATAAATCATAAATGTTTATAATGAAATAATGAACATATTATCAAATGTCATAACATAAGACATGGAATTTTTGGCATACACATAATCATATAAAATCATTTCATATAAGACAAGCCTCATTTCCAAGACTATCATAGTGGACAAAGTCCATTACTGAACCAATTTCACTCATCGTTTCTGCCCTATATTACTGAATAGGGTGGACTTTCCTTTCTCACAATGTATTAATAAACCAAAATCATTTCCCATTCTAGACCTATCTATCTCATGAGATATAAATATTTACACAATTCATTAGAGTGAGATATATGCCTCACCTATCTCATAATTAAATCAATCTAACATTTTCCACAAAATCATAAATCATTCATAATAGCATAACACAAAGAATAAAATGGGTTTCTTAAACATGATTCAGTCAAAACATAATTCTAGTAAAATAAATGGATTTCATAAATATGATTCCATCATAAATATAATCAATCCATGTGAATAATAGGGATAGTATACTTGAAACATAAAACTAATAAATAAATTAATATTTAATGAAAAATAATTTTGATATAACACTTGAAATTAATTCTTAAGTAAAATATACTTTCTTCTTCAAAAATGTTTTCTCTTATCAAACTGCCAGCTAATTTTAGAAGAAAAAAATTTATTTGATAATAAATGTTTAATATTTTAAAATAAGAATCATGGGAATAATGAGTTATGAAAATGTAAAAATCCTTTCATGTCGTATAATTTAAAATAAATCATTCTTCTCAAAATTTTGTCAAATAAGTCAAAAAGTACCTTTTATTGAAAATGACATAGGATTCCTTTCATAATATTTAACAAAAATTCTACAATGGGTAAAATTTAATTTAAAATTTTTTGAATAATTGAAAGAATATTTTAGAATAAATATTTTTGAAACATGTACCTGGATGATAAATATACCTAAGAAAATACTTATGTATAAACAATCGACGATAACAATGAGATTGAAAAATTATCCATTACCTTAGGTCTGATATCATTTGTATATATATGATCCTCCTATATAAAGATTTAAATAATTTAATTGACCTATTATAAAATCATAGTCATACTTATTATATCATATATGATCATATTATCATATGTTTGTTAATATAATTTCTTTATTACCTGTTATTCGTGTTTTCACTGTTTGTTTTTTATGCATGTAGTGTCAAATAAGTTTAGGTTACCCTTATTAGGTTATATTTATATAATTAAAAAATTATATTAACATAATTTATATATCATATATATTCATTGAATACATTTATATAATCAGGATTTAATGGATATCATGAAAAATGAATCGAATCGCATCGTGGAGATGGTTTTCTGTACATATGCACGAGTGATAATTTCATTCCCATTTTTTTGTATCATTATATGGAAGAGGATGGTATTTATTTTGTTCCATAATTAATATCATGTTATAATAATAATATATAGTTATTATTTCATCATTAAACCGATTCAAGTAAGGTGGTGGTGAAAAACGTATTACACAACGGAGTAGAGACAGTAAGTCGTATGTACGCACATGCGATGATTCCATTTTTTTAGGTTGGTGAGTTGGTGGAATATTTTTGTTTCATAATCATAATAACATATAAGTATTTAAGTGAAAATTTATCTATTAAATTATATTGGAAACAATTCATGAAGTATAAGTAGATGAATAAATAAGTTTGAATGAATTGGTAGAGAATACTACCTCTTCTTCGACGTGCTACCACTAAATATCCTATTAATGAACTAGAGTGAGTTTATAGAGGAAAAAACCCATTAAAATGCCACGGGGGAAGTTTATAATGCTTAAGAGAAGGAGATAGTTGAGCTTTAAGGATCAATTATTCATCAAGAAATGAGGGAGGAGGTTCCCCTTTATAATTGAGGTGAGTGGCAGTTTCAGAATCTGCAAAAATATTATTAGTAGTAAAAAAACCTCAAAAATTTCATAGTTTAAAAGATTATATGGGATAATATTTTAATATCATTAACCAATAAAATTTATACTAGTTTTCTCTCTCAATTTATACCATATCATTTAAATTAAAACATAGTTATTCTATTTAATTTTAACTAAGGTAACATATATGTCAATATTTAAAGATTGAAATATTTAATTATTTGATGTCAATTAGACCATAAATAAATAATTTAGTGCAATTTAGAAAGTATTATAATTGATATATATTTTAAAAAATTATGGTTTTTAAATAGTTTAATAATACATTATTTTGATAAAGAAACAACAATGTCAATTTTGACACTATTCAATTAATTGATTATTAAAAATATAAATATAATAAGTTAACATAGAAAAAAATATTTTTTTTATATTTAAAATAGATAAAGGTGATATATAAAATACTATTGATATATTAATTATCCTATATTATTTTTATTTTAATATTTTTAATAACATTTATTTATTATCTCTATTAAAAGAATAATTACTACATTAGTTTTGTGTAATTATTTAATATAATAATTTATTGAAAAAAAATTAATAATAAAATACTACTATATATATATATATATCCTATATATTTTAGTAGAATAATTATAGTTTAGTATATCTCCTGTAATATTCTATAATAGAAATATTATATTTATTAAAACATAAACGTGATAACATTAAAATCACTTTAATTTAAATATTATTAGTGTCGTAATATTTTCCATATGGATCCAAATTGTGAATAACTTAATATGTGGATTCTTATGGTCATGATATACTTGAAAAATATCATTTGATAAAAAAAATTGTATATTTGTCGTTATTATAATTTTAATAAATATTATTTTACTGATTTCTCGTCTATTAAATAATTTCTAAATCATCAATGTATAAGAATTTAAGGATATTATTTATTTCTAATAATTTAAGAATAAAATATCATGGTAAATAAAAACATTTTATCTTGAAACTGAGAATTTATAGTCTAATTTATATTTTTTATAACCATATATTAATAATAATATTGTTATAAAATTTTTATTAAGACATATTTATCTTTTCTTTAAATAAAATTAATTAAATTTCGTAATCTCATCCAAGTAGATTATGAAGGATACTATTACAATCCAAGTATTTTTAAAAAAAACAAAAATCCCTTAATGATATTAGGAAAACTGTTAGAATTATTTTATAATAGTATTTTTACCATTAATTAAGTGATTTACCCTTTTACCGAATTAATAAAAATTACTGAAGTTACTATTCCTAATGTGCAAAAATAAAATAAAGGTATTAATATAATTTGGGCCTAATAATTCAAAATATGGAAAAAAATTAAACAAGTAAAACACAGAATATTCGTTAGTTAGTTTAAAATTAATCTCATTGTCAGAATGAGAAAACAAGTTTTAAAAGTTAAAACATTAAAAGAGATTGAATTGTTTTATCAATTAAATTCAATTTAAAATTATAGTTCCTGAATAAAGTTATATTAACTAATAAAAATATATTGTATTTATACATTAGAAAATTCAATAATATAATTTAACTATATTAATTATTTAATGAAAATATTTTTTTCAATTAAAATTTATTGTAGTTTTACTATTCATCAATACTTTTGTGTTGAAAATGTAAAAAATTCATCCAACGTAAAATATTATCTTCCAATTTCTAATAAGAGGACTATTTTTTCATATAAAAATTATTAATGTGTCAAAATTAAAATTTAAAATGTGTTCTCCGTTAAAAGGTTGTAAAATTACACTTTTGAAAAATATTGGTTTTTATATATAAAAAAGGGTTTATTCATATCCTATGAATAAAATATATTATGGATGGATACCAAAAATATTTTATTAAATATATAACATATATATTTTGTTAATTTAAAATACTAATTGTATTTCACTGAATTTATTAATAAAAAATACAAATATTTTCTTTAAATTTTTTCGGTTAAAAATTTTCATAAACAATTAGTAGCAAATGAATTCACGATACATGTTCATAAGTTAGTTAGATTTATTCCCACTAACATAATTTCTAGATTATAATGGTCATTTTATACTAATGGTGTCTCATCGTTTTGTTTAAAATCATGATTTAATGCAATGAAATCTATTGAAGATTTAAAAATATTTAATGAAATTTGTTCATAAAACATTAACCAAGCGAGTGGTCTTGTTTCATAGAACCTTTTCATTGGCATCCAAAATCTTTATTCGCTGTTATTAGTAAGCAATATCTTACACCAGTGGTATGACATCTACATTTAGTACATGTGATGGATCAGGTGTGTACTTTCCCAGTAGATATACATGAATGACAAGATGAACATAAGAGAGATTCGGTGGATGCGCCAATCTATAAGCTACCTTCCCAATATGATCTAGAATTTAAAAAGGACCGATATACCTAGGGATCAACTTTTATTTATTTAGAAATCTCATTAATCACTTCAAGGGAGATTTTTATAGAAACACCTTGTAACCCACTTCAAACTCTATGTCTTTTTGTCCGTTGTCAGTAAATTTTCTTTTCAAACTCTGATACGAACTGATGTGTTGTTGAATATATTCGACGTTATCTTATAATTCATCAATAAGATCAGGTCCTTATATAGAAGGTAGGTGTTGAACCCAACCATGTTTAAAATCCATTGATAAATATCTCAGGATTTTTCCTATATTTGGAATTTTCATATCAGACTGACCCTCTATTTTAGGATGATAAGCAATACTAAAACTTAACTCTGTATCCAGATCCTACTAAAGACTTCTCCAGAACATCGAAGTAAGCATCATATCTCCATATGATATATTGAAAGGTGGTACTCTATGAAATTTTAACACTTCATTTATATTAATCTCAGATAGATGATCTGAAGATAAATCATCTCTAATAGAAATAAAGTATGCCAACTTTATAAGGCGATCAACTATAACCGAGATAACATTATGTCCTCTATATGTTTTGGGAAGTCTGGCGACAAAGTCCACAGTGATGTTTTCCCATTTCATTTTGGTATGTTTAATGGTTGTAACATATCTTAAGACTTTTATCCCTCATCCTTAACTTGCAGGAAAACCATGATCTGAGAGACATATTCAACGACAAATCTTTTCATGTTATCCCCCCCAGAAATACACTATCAGGTCCATATACAATTTGGTGCTTGGAAGATAAAAAGATAATGAATAACTATGAGACTCATAAAAAATATACTTATTAAATTATATTATTGTAGGAATAAAAACATGGTTCTTGAACCATATTATTCCATCATAATCAATGTCTAATTCAGAAACATTTCTCACCATATTTTTAGCTCTACATATTTCTTTTATTCCTATTTAATCACCACTTGTAAAGATGATAGAACATTAATTTGAGGAAGATATGATTTATCCAATTCCTTCAAAATATCATGATATCTCCTTTAATGATCCATGAATTGTTGATCTTGTGTGGTCTTTATCATGTATTGACTGTTATGGTTATTTCAACTCAAATCACCTTCCACCTAGTTCTCTTTCCCAGGGTGGTAATCTATTAAGTAGTCAAAATCATTAATCAAATCCAAACAATTTATTTGGTACATATTCATATCCTTTAGTGTGGAAATATACTTCAAACTTTTATGATCTGTATAAATATCACACATTTCACCATAAAGATAATTACCCAAAATCTATAATGCAATGATTAGTGTATTTAACTTCAAATCATGATTGGATAATTTTTCTCATAGATTTTTAATTTTCATGAGGCATAAGCTATCACTATATCATTTTTCATGACAAAAAATCCCAACCCCTTATTGGATTCATCACTTTAGATCAAAAAACATTCTCTACTAGTTGGTAGTGCGAGAACATGTGAATTAGATAGCCTTCTTTTTAACTCTTTCAAATTCTCTTCACATTCATCCATCCACATAAACATAATTCCTTTCTGAGTCATCCCAGTGATTGGATTAGATAGCAAGGAAAAATATTTCACAAAACAAAAATAATGACGAGACAAAATAAGAAATAATTGGATATTAGTTACAATTTTTAGTCTAGGAAAATGTTCAATAACATCAATTTTTGTTGGATCCATAAATATACCCTATCTTGAGATTATGTGACCCAAAAATGATTCTTTGGGAAGCCAAAATTCACACGTGGGAAATTTTCATAAAAATTGTCATTTGTTATGGTCTTTTATACATTTCTCATATGATATTCATGATACATGCCCTTCAAACATAAATGAATTTAAACTATAAAGACTACCAAAATATAATCAAGATAGTCTATAAAGACTCTATTAATTAGATCCATGATGACAATGTGGAATCATTAATACCAAAATGCGTAACTATAAATTCATAGCATCCATACCTTGTAAAGAATTTAATCTATTATGTATCATCCATTTTGACCATTAATTGATGATATCCTAAATGAAGATAAATGCTGGTAAATGTATTGGGATACATGTAGTTGTTCGAATCAGTCATCAATGTAGGCCAGGGGATATTTTATCTTGATTTTCATATTGTTAAGTTCTTCAATAATAAATTTAGAGTCCCATTGATCCATATTTATTCGTAACAAAAATAATACGCACACCATAATGTGACAGACTAGGGTGTATGAATCCCTTGTCATAATTCTCTTGGAGTTTCTTCTTCAATTAAAGAAAATCAATTGGGTCCATTTTATACGGATTCTTTGAAATAAGCATAATACATGGTATGAGTTCTTTTAAAAACACAACTTCATGATTCATTGAAAGACCAGATAATTCTCCCATAAAGACATAAATAAACTCTTATAGAGTAGGAGTATTATTAATGTTGAGTTTATATAAAACCATTTGTGGTAGATAAAAAATAATTTATTTTAACAAAGACACATAAAATGGATGAAATTTCTATTATAAGATTGTATTCATACCAATATCGATAGATGATCAAATATTGATCTGAAATTTGAAATGAGACTTCCATTTATTGGAAATTGATATGAGATATATATAGATAAAGATAGTTCATGTTAATAATCACATAAAATTCCACTAAAGGAATGATAACAAGATTTATAGAAATCACTTCCCCACAGACATCAACTAAATAAGAATTATAATGTTTTGAGGTGAATGTTGTTCCATTAGGATCTTTCACAGCTAACTCAACATCTAATTGTTCTGGTAATATGGTGGTAAACTTAGAGAATTATTTATAAATTATTGAGTGTGTGGATATATAATCAAATAAATCATTTTCCAATTTAGAGTGGATGATATGTAAACCTTTCAACACTTCATTATCATACTCCACATCTCTGATAGTGATGACATGTGGCTTTCCTTTATCTTTGGCCTTAAGAGTATACTATCATTGATCATCATCAATAACCCTTAAATTTTGGAATTAGTGGGAATAATTCTACATTTCCTTACACATGAAGTATTTAAGTGAGGGAGGTTCATTTTGTGTATCCTTTTCTCAATTTTCATCATTAGACATTTTTGCATCACTTTGGAATTCAATTTTGTGATGACCTTATCTTCCATAATGAAATTTTTTACGAGTCCCTGTAAAAAAAATATCCATGTATCTTTACACACATTGATCATGAGGGAAAACCCATATTAATTTTTGTGCTGTCTTTAGATTTTTTTGGAATTTTAATTTTCTCTTCTTATCAAACCCATAGGACTGATGGGTTACTTAAATCTCCATCTGAACCTTGATTTAACAAAGAATGATTTCAACTATTCTATTGAAGTAAATTATAGACGATTACCTTTTGAGATATGGTTTGAAGACACTAAATAATAAATTAATTTTAATCCTAGGATGGATTGTAAATTCATAAGTGTACCATGAAAGTCTTTTAACATTTTCTTCATAACTACCAAAAGATCCATCATCCTTTTTCATATGCCCAACGAACTCCTTCTCCATATTTTTTCATATAATAATGAGAAATGTTCTTATTTAAAAACATGTTATTGAACTAATCCCATTCCATAAAGTCAATTTCATATCTTTTCATTATATTATAAATGATATTTCACCATTTATCATCTTATCCGTCAAAACAATAAACTGGTAAGATGAATTTATCATGATATGAACATTGAAGAACTGAAAATATCTTTTCAGTGTTACTAATCCATTTTTAATCCATTATTGGATCAGAAGACACACTTAAAGAAGGTGTATTCTACCCCATGAAGGACTCAACAAAATGTTGTTACCTCCTTTTTTCATCTATAATTCCTGCATGATTCATAGATTAAAATTGTTTTGTGAGCATAACAACAATATTTTTCATTCAAACTCCCATAAAATTAGATTTCATAGGAGGAAATTCATTGCATTTTTCCTCTCATTGAACATTAATGTAGTTTCTTATGGTTCTATCCACTGACTAAAACTAGGAATCATAATGTGAGAAAAACTAATCATAATGTGAAAAAAACATGATCAAGAATAAAATTTGAATTTAGGACACATTAGGTTTTATCAGAGGTTATTACTGATTATTTCTAAAACACTAGGATTGTAACCTATACTTTGAATTATCCCAAGGGTTCTTACTATATTTTTCACATCATATTTTCCAATGTTTAACCAAAACATTTCTCTGCTACCAACTATACCAGCAAATAATTTACATACATAGATATTACGACAAAATTAAAGAATATTCATTAAAAAACATAAAGAAACAACACCATGACTATATAGGTCTAGTGTCTTTATTAACATGGAATCATAAGCAACACATTCATAAGACAACTATATTGTATCCTCCTTATTTCATTATAACTGGACCCCTTTCTGACACATCTTACTTGACATCGTTATTCAGGACCTGGGGAAAAGAAACATATGAAAGGGATATATCAAATTATCAGTAAGGTTAAATAAAGTAGATATCAATAATATCATAATCATAATAGATAATAACATAACATTTGAAAATCATATCCTTCATATGAAAGATCGTGATACCATGTCACAGAATCAATCGTAAAATTTCATCAAGAAAAAAGTATATTTTATCAAAATTCATAACATATGAAATTGAATTTTTGGAATACACATAAAAATATAAAATCATTTTATATTAGTCAAGGATATCTTCCAAGACCATCATAGATGAAAAATTCCATTATAGAATCGATTTCACTCTTCATTCAAGCACTGTATTACTAAATTATGTTTACTTTTCAATCCAACCACGAATTACTGAACTCAGATAATTTTCCATTACATCCCTATATATATCATGAGATAAAAATATTTACATAATTCATTGTAGAGTGATATGGGTCCCACCAATCTGATATTGAAATCATTCTTATGTGTGCCACAAAAACATAAATCATTCATCATAGCATAACCCAATGAATAAAATAGGTTTCTTAAACATCATTCTATCATAATCTAATCCATGTAAAACAAATGGATTTCATAAATAACAATCCATTATAATCATAATAAAACCATAATAATAATAGGGACATTATAATTAAAATATAAACCTATTAATGAATTCCATCTTTGAAGGAAAATCATTTTGATAGACTAGTTGAAATTAATTTTTGAAGAAAATATCCATTCTTCTTCAAAAATGATTTCTTTTCTAAAATGGGCATGACTTTTTATATAAGAAGAATTTATTTGAAAATATAATTTAAATATTTTAAAATTATCTACATGTAAAAAGGTCATTATGATAACCTAAAAATCCAGTGATCCCATATAATTTAAAGGAAAACAATATTCTCAAACTTTTGTTAAATTAGTCAAAAAGTACCTCTTATCAAAAACAACAAAATATTCCTTTCATAATCATTAATAAAATTTCTCGAATTGGTTGATTTAACATGAAAAAAAATTATTGAATAATACAAATAATATTTTGGAATTCAGATTTATGAAACATGGATATGGATTATGAATATACCCTAGTAAATATTTACATATACACAATCTCAGATAATAATGAGATTCTGAAATTATACCTTATCATAGGTATAATATCATTTATATGAATCAAAAACTTATATATAATGATTTAAATATTTTATTATAGTAATTATTGAATCATATACACTTTTATGATATCATATATGATCATATTATCATCTGTTTATTAATAACATTTCCTTGTTACCCGTTATTCGGGGATTAACTGTTTCTTTTTCTTATACATGTTTTGTCAAATAAGATTTGGTTTTACTTATTAGATCAAAGATATATAATTAAAAAGTTATATTAACATAATTTCTATCATAGAAATTCATTATATACATTTATGTAATCAACTTTTATTGGATATCATGTAGAATGAATCTCATCGCATCGTGGAGATGGTAGGTCGTACGTACGCATGAACGACGATATCATTCTAATATTTGTGAATTATTATGGAAGTGGATGGTATTTAATTTTTTATAGAATTTTCATCATGTTATAATATATATATATATATATATATAGAGTTATTATTTATATCATTATACACATACAAGTAAGGTGGTGGCAAAAAACAAAGCACACCACGATGTGGAGATGATAAGCCATATGTATGCACGACTGGTGATTTCATTTTTCATAGGATGTATAGAATATAAAATATGGTTATTACATAATAATAATAACATCTCAGTATTTAAGTGATACTTGATTTATTACATTATAAGGGAAAAAACTCATGAAGAGGGTGTGGAAGAAGAAATAAGATAGAAAGAATTGGTATAGGTGATTACCTCTTGTTCATGTTCTCCCTCCAAACCTCCTCTTAATTCCCTAGAGTATGTCCTGATAGATATCCAAAACCTCTATAATTACAATAGGGAAGCTGATAATGGAAAATGGTGTGGTATATCTAATATTTAAGGCTAAATTAATTGTGAAGAGATGAGGGAGGTGGTGCCCTTTTATAATTGAGGTGAGGGTCACTTTTGGAATCTCAAAAAATATTACTTTATAATAAAATAAAATCCATAAAAGCCTCCAAAATTTCCTAGATTGAAAGATTTTGTGAGATGTGATTTTAATCATATCAACCATTAAATTTTAGATATGTTTTTATAACAATTTAAACCATATCATTTTAATTAACACTTAGTTATTCTATTTAATTTTAACAAAGGTAACAAATATGTCAATTCCAAAAAGGTGCAATATTTACTTATTTTTTTGTAAATTATACCATAAATAAATAAATTAGAAAAATTTATACTATTTCATAATTATTATATTTTTTTAATATTTTAAATAATTTAATAATACATTATTTTGATAAACAAACAATATTGTAAATTTTGACACTATTCAATTCATTAATTTTTAAAATTATTAAGATAACAAGTTAACATAGAACCAAATATTTTATTATATTCCAATGTGTAAATTCCATCTATAAAATTATTTGGATATATTAATAATCAAAAATAATATTTATTTAAATATTTTTAATAATATTTATTTGTTATCTCCATTAATAAAATAAATACTACATCAGAATTTTGTAATTATTTAATATACTTATTTGTTCAATAAAAATTAAAAATAATATAATATTTTGATGATAAATCCTTAATATTTAATAATAACACTTATTGTAAAATATATATTTTGTGTAATCCTATATTAAAAATATTATATCTATTAAAATAGCAGTGTGACAACTTCAACACCATTTTAAATATAAAATATAAGTGTCATAATCATTTAATAAAATTGACCCAAATGGTCAATAACATGACACATAGATGATTATTGTCAATTTATACTCAACCTATAAGATTTGGTCAATTTTTTTTGTTTTTCAATAATCATTATCATATAAATATCAATTATTTAATTTATTTGTCGTCATTTAAATATTTTTTTTGGCATCATCAATGTATTAGAATTTAAGGAAAATATTTATTTCCAAAAAATTATAAATAAATACTTTTATAAAGAAAAATAGTTGATATTTTAAATGAGTAATTATAGTCTATATTATCATTTGTATATCCTTATATTAAAAATGATATAGTTATAAAATTTTGAGTAAGGTATTTTTAACATTCCTTTAAATTAAATAAATTTAATTTCCTAATATCTCCAATGTGGCTTCTAAAGGGTAACATTTAAACCCAACGATGATTAAGGTTGAAAAAACTCATCCTGTGATATTAGGAAAATTTTTAGGATAGTTTTATAATATTATTTTTACCCTTAGTTTCCTAATTTACCCTTTTACCATATTAACAAAAATTCTTGAAGTTACTATTAATAATGACCAAAAATAAAGGAAAGATATTTTTATAATTTGGACCTACTAATTCAAAATATGGATAAATTTTTCAAAATTCTAAATATAGAAGTTTCAGCAATTAGTTTGAAATTAATATTTCTGTTGGAATGAGAAAACATATAAAAACGTTAAAACATTACAGAAGATTGAAATGTTATTACATCTAAATTCAAGGTAAAATTATTTACAATGACCTAAATTATATTAACAGATAAAAATATAATATATTTATAGTTACAAAAATTCAATAATATAATTTAAATGTATAAATTATTCTGATTAAAAAAATCAGTTAAAATTTATTATATATTTTTACCATTCCTCAAAACATGAAAGTTATTGAGAAAATATCAAAAATTAATATAAATTAAAATTTTATATTCCTATTTCAAATAATTGGTTGATGTTGTTATATAAAAATTATTAATGTGTCAAAATATAAATTTAAAATGGGTTCACTGTGAAAAATTAGTAAATTAACCTTCTAAAAAATATTGGTGTTTATACATGAAATAGTGTTTATTCATATCCTATGACTAATATATATATTGGATGAATATCAAAAATATTTTATTAAATATATAACATATTTATTTCATTAATTTCATTTACTAATTGTAATTCACTTAATTTTTTAATTCAAAATAAAAATGTTTCCTTTACAATAAATTATTTTATATTATTCATAACTAATTGGAATCCAATGAATTCACAATAAATTTTCATAATTTAGTTATATTTATTCTATCTAACTTAATTTATAGGTTAAAAGGGTCATTTTTTAATAATCATGTCTCACAATTTTTTTTTAAACTCATTATTGTGTGCAATGCAAGCTATTGAAGAATTAAAATTATTTAAAAAATATTTCATTAAAATATATAGGTGTTACATATATTAATTATAAACATGTATCTTTTAATTAATCTACATAAATAAAAATTATTTATGAATATAAATATAATAAATTTAAATATTGTAATAAAATTTGGTATTAAAAACTATTATTAGTGAAGAGAATTGTGCTGATAATCCAAACCATTATTAGTTTTAAAAAATCATTGATAAAGAATACACCATTATTAGTTTTTTTAACAATGATAATGGTTATATTTATCACTTTCACCAAGACCAATTTGTTTTGTAGTTTCTTTTTCATCTCTATCAGATTCCTAAAGTATCCCCTATAAAATAAATCCAAATGATGAATTCTTCATCATAATTGTGTTTATAGTTCCTCTACCATAATAAGAAAATATCTCGCTCCCCCATAATTTTGATCATCACATAATATAGATCCCCAAATGAAATTAATTTCCCCCTCTATTGAACATCCTATGAGGTGTCTGAAACTCTCTATGCATCACCTCAATCATTGATTTTAATTAATTATTTACTAGAAAACTCTCTAAAGAAAAATAATTACATGTAAGGCTGGAAACACATAACGTGACATGATTTGGATTTCAAAGCATGTTCATATCATTCAATGATCATTGACTCATCTATGATGATTTCCTATGACACAAATATGATGGATTTCTCTTCACAACTGCATTCACCACATCACCGAATTCCTTTAAATCTGTCCTCTAAGGAAAATCATTTATTATACCTCAAGTATGTATTGTCAATCATTAAGACAAATTACATCTTGCATTACTAATTGAACTTATGAATCCATTAGTATCAAGAGTACAAGAAGATAACAAGTTAAAGAAATATTCTTGGCACATGTTTTTCATCCATCAATGTTTTTGTAATTCCTACATTCAGAGTGATACAAATATCACTAACTGAAATCACATTAGTAGAATCTTTGTTTTCCACATTCTAATATAGCAAAGTCACCTACTTTTTATGAAGAAAATAATTCACTCTTCTATGTAATATGGAACAATGTTGTTGAATAAACCACCCAATCAGTGTATAGAAATGACCTATGACAATCATTGGCAACTGAAAGAAAATCACCCTCCCCATCAATAAGACTTATGATGATATCCTTAGAATTTGTGTTGTAGACCAAATTTTTTTCCTTAATATTTTTTAATTCATCATAGATTTTCTAAACATGACCCAACTTACCAAAAAATAAGCACTTGACCTTTATTGTTATCCTTTACAGACCTCTCTAATTACCATGTACGTCTACCCTAGCCCAAATACCACTATTACATAAAGATTCACCATCATCAGTCTTTTGTCAAGTCACATTCCTCAACATATATAAAATCACATCTTCTAGATTTGGTATACCTTTCCCACACAACAATATAGAGACAAGATTATCATACAAATTAGGTAATGAACCAAAAATATGTAATTCTTTATCTTCTTCTACCATTTAAAAAATAATCATGTAACCTTTATCACTGATATTTACATCCACCGTAGAGAGTTCCATCGAAATATTAATGAACTCATCTAGATGGTTTCATAAATCTCCAATATCTAGAATTCACAAACGATACAATCATTTTTTTGGATATAATATATTCATGAGGTATTTTTATTTATTTCTACATTCATGTTTTACCCTAATCTACTCTAGATCTATTAGATTCATCACATCATGTAGAGTATTATCCAAAAAATACATATGAGTCGTACTTTTTTCCAAATCTCTTATATTCTCCCAATCAACAATTTTAATAACCTCCAGTTTACCTATTTTTTTTGTCAGCGCCTTCACATTATTCTCACAGACTAGATTATTTTAACCTCATTGCTTCCAAAGTGTGAAAACAATGATCCATTTAAATATTTCAATGTGGGTATAAATCCCATGATATGGATCATCTATTTCGAATAAATAACAAAATATGGATTAATCCCAATGATACTAGTTGTTGGGCCAGAAGCAGGCCGGTCCCAAGGTAATTATTAAATTGTGAGAATCACCAATGTAAATGAATTAAAGAACCAAATAGAAAAAAATAAATTGGGATACTGATTTTATCATGGAAAACCCTATAATGCATATGTTTACAAACCTAGGGGAAACTCCAAGAAAATAAACTATGAATCAGAGAGTACATAGAATCCAAGTAAAAGTCCAATCATGAATTAAAAATATATCAAAAAAACGTTCTGAAATTCACACCCTAATGTGCCCCTATATCTTCTATGATAACCATCTCATGACAATAAATCACCCTTAAGATATCAAATCCAAGCATGTATTTTCATTTTAGTACCTCGTTTCACAACCTGATTTTCAACTATTGCAGCTTCCCACACCCAAAAACCATCCCCGACATTTAGGCTATACACCACCAATTTTTTATTCTATTTATATAGCACCCATAATTATACCATTTATAATAAAGGTAATCCCAAAAATTTGTGTGTTTCATAGTTTCCATAAAAATATTAAAAATAGATATCGTGATCATATCGTAAAAAAATCAATGGAAATGGAGGTAGTTTGAAAATATCTATCTACATTTAAACCACACATGGATGATTTTAAAAAATAAAACCCATAATAAATATCCTCTAAAAATTGGATGAATCTCAAAAGATTTTATTTAGGTGATTCATGCCTTTGTATTTCATCCCACATCGAACTATTTAAGAATGGAAATGATTTTATTCTATGGAATAAGTGAGTTAAAAATATTTTAGTTTGTGAAAATAAAAAAAGGAATTGAAGTAAGAAATGAATAACATTGAAATGATGGGCCTTTGTGACTAGCCAGATATGAGAGTGTTTGGGAATGGTATTGTTCCTAAATATTCGGATGATAATGCTCTGTGGGATGTGATAAATCTGAAAGATCTAGGGGAGGACTTGTAAAATATTTAATACATGTATAAAACAAAATCCTTCAAAAATATTTTATATCTGAACAAATAATTCTATCATTTATGAATAATAGATAATGGATATTTAGGTAACCATCTAGAAGAGTTCACCCAACATTTCATAGAGATTCCTTCGGCTTAAGTCAGGATTGATGACAAAGTTAATGTGGTACCTATTGAAATGGAAGAAGAAGATAAATATTTAATTATTTTAGGTTAATTTCACGATTTATATGATAATCTCATCCAAAAATTATTGTTCTGGAAATACTCACTGAATTTGGATGATTTTATTTTATCAATGTTGATAAATGATACTTGGTGAAAGAATATTGATGATGAATATTTATGCAATAGTGGTATTCTGACTATAGTATATGGATGTGGAAATCAAAAAGGTCAGTCTAAAAACAATAAGAAAGGTCAAGTACATATTTTACGATAAGGAGGTTAATGTGCAATGAAACTACTATTCATTGAAAAATATTAAGGTGGAAAAGAAAGTTCTTAAAAACATTAATAAGGATAAAACTTATGTCTTAATCATGTTGAAGGCGATTTACATTTAGTTGGTTTTGATTGTGGCATCTTAGACGTGTACATCGAATGGGTTGTTTGATTTAGCAGCATCTTTCTACATTACACCGAAAAAGGGGATTTTTTTACTTTATATGAAGAAGAGGATATTGGTATATTGATGATAGGGAACATAGATTTTTATGATTTCATTGGAGTTGTTAATATTTTTATCACTACGAATGTAGGTTGTATGTTGATGTTATGGCATGTGTGACATGTTTCAGTTATACACCATAATTTTTTATCATCTTGTGATATTGATACTGATGTATTTTAGAGTTTGTTTGGAAATACAAGATGTGAATTTTCAAAAGGATCAATGGTTTATGTGTGAGGCATAATGAATTATATTCTTTATAGGATAGATGTAACGGTGTGTGGTGATGTGAAAAATGCAATTGTGAAAAGGTATTTATCGGTTTTGTGGTATAGATGATCGTCATCCCTGAGTCGAAGACCATCAGCTAAGATGAATAATGTTTGGAATCAAAAGAATATCAGGATAGGTTATTCAAGTCTTACAACTAATTAATTTTCTTCAAAGAGTGATACTAGTGAACAAAAAATTAAAATCAATGATAAGGATGAGGAAATGAGGGTTTTATACTGCTCAGAGGATGTTGAGTAGAGGAAGCAATTAATTATTGTAGGTTCTCTAGACTAAGTGGTGATTAAGTTTATATGGGAGACATGTTTTTGTTTCAGTCTTATTCAATAGGGAAGTGTACAGAAATTCATAATTAAGAATTCAACATTCAGACATCTTTTGTAATGGGGAGATTTCTGGTTTTCATCAAAGATGCAAAGGGGGATATTATTTTTCTGTTGAGAATAGTAGTTGTTGTGATACCAATTGAACTATAATCTAAATTAGTTTGTTTTAATTCAACAGCATATTTGTTCAGATAAAGGGAGATATTTATGGGGTTCAGTCAACTGGTTATGGTTTTTGAAGATAATATTGGGTTTTCGAATTCATATTTTGGGCCTTCTGCTTATTTTGGTGTTCACACGAGATACCTGAGATTTTTTATTAATATATTTTTAATGGGATGATATTCACATGAGGGAATATGAAATAAAGGAGATATTAATTGACCAACATAGAGATATATGATCAAATTATAGAATGTGGTCTATCAATGTGGTGGATAGTTTTTACATAAACATTTTTAGTGTATGGGTAGTAGTGAGTAGTGGAAAAGTTAAATTGTGCAATGAGGTGATGCAACGACGATGTATATTGGGTTTTGATCATTGAAGGATTGTATCTTATCATGAGACTATTATTAGAGAGTTGAAGGAAGAATACCAGTGTGTGTATTTTCACAAATATTTTATTTTCCCTGTACTTTCAATTCATGTCTTAGGCGTTACTTGGTTTTTTACTCTCTAATACAGAGTGATTTTCTAAAAGTTTCTCCATTGTTTTTTAATCATCCTCATTAGAGGGGTTTTACATGTTAAAATATGTGTACCCATTTATTTTCTGCTATTTGGTTTTGTGATTCATTTTTAGTGATTTTCAAAATAATTTTTTTGAAAATCAATTATTATCATGGTACCAATCCTCTTTTAACCCAATAACCCCATGTTTCCTCTTTCTCAGTACCAACCCACATCTGGATGTCCTCCATTTAAAAATGAACAGCCCGACAAGCTCCCCTTTCGGTTAGACTATCATGATCATGGTCGATTATTAGCCTCAGTATTAATCATTGATGGTGTGGTAGTCCAAGTTGGCCCATATTTTTGGAAAAATTATGAGATTCTGTTTTCCAAAATCAACTTGAAAAAAACACATTTTTAATTTATCCACATCTACCAAAAGATCATAAAAATATATTTTATTTTCATTCCATTTTTTAGAGTTAAATTCAATTAATTACTTAAAAATAGAATAAAAATAAAATATTTAGGGTAAATTATCAATTAAATTAAAAAATTAATAAATAAAAATTTAAAAATATATGTATCAAATGAAGTTATAAAATACCACCACACATAGGCTATGTTCATACTCAAGCATAAATCTGAACTCAAACCTCAAAGGTAACCCATGCTACAATTATATAAACTATAATGCAACAAAATAATGTAATTATAAATTAAAAGAAGAATTTTTAAGCCCACATAAATGATATCAATTCAACTATTTACTTTTCAAGGAAACTAATTAGTTATTAATTTTATTTTTCACAGTTTTATATTGACGTGAATATCTTAAATTAGATTTAAATATATTAATTTATTATTAATATGCATGTCAAGTGTGATTTAGCACACTTTTATGTTTTAAATATTCACTCAAAGAATCAATATGATGGACTTTTTCTCATACCTTCAATACATGCTCCTAAACATAGTCTTGAAAAGGATATCAAATCTCAACCCCTTGAAGAAAAATATCACCAATAATCAAGAGGACATTGAATTATATTTAAAATGACTCTGAGACTAAGTTTAAGTAGGAAAATGATATAAAATATGTTAGGATAAAAAGGTGGTTAATCTCATTAGAACTAAGAATTATATAAAAAAATAAATAATAATGAAAATAGTCTTCTAATAAAATCACCCCATACTTCCTATACATCCCCAAACTCATAGTAAAATTCATGAACTCTATAAAAGAAAAACTAAATGACAAAAATCGTGTATTTTTTATACCTTTTACATTTTACTGTTTGAAAATTTAACTAATGGCAATTATATCATCCATTATCATACAATATATGAAATCCTCATGAATTTAAGAATATATAAATAGATCATAGTTCAAGTAATGGTGAATTTTTATCTATCCAATATAAATTCCATTTTTTATTATTCATTATTACTTTTCATTTCTATTCATTTTTTTCTCAAGAGGTATAAAAATAGAAAAAATAAATGATTGTCATGAAACATTACAATAACACATAAAATCTACACCTCACATGTTCTACTGATTGAAATATCCCTCTTTCCACCATATAAACCCTCTCCCCAATAATGAAATTATTGAATATTATTAATAATACAAATAGTAAGGGTGAGAGGTGATAATATTGGCTTGTAATTTGTATATTTCAAAATAATTTAATGTGTTTTACAAGATATAAATGCAAGTTATATTTTTTGTATATGTACCAAGATTCTTTAAAGAAATATTTTTTGAAAGGATTTTAAATTTTTGAACTAGAATCCTCTCAATAATGAGGTCATATGATTACATTCAATCAATTATGACATGTATAAAAATATAAAACTAATAAAAATTAACTTCATAAAGTTATAACAAAATATATTTAAGGTAAATTTATTTTATGTAAATTAATACCATCCCCAAACCATGATTTTTCAAATTTATAACCATTTACTTAACTATAATCATTCACCCCCCATATTGTTCTTTCAATTTCATTAATAATAAACACTAAAACATGGAATCGCGGTACTCATATCATAATTCAAAAGTATAAAAAATATAAGGCTGGGAATCGATTTATTCAATTATAATTGAAAAAAATATTTTAAAATTTAAATCAATATAGGGGAGGAAATAAATAAATTAAAACAACACACCATATTCCTCATGAAATTCATTATTTATCCTCTTGTATTGTCATCTATTATAGTCCTTCTTAATAATTAATCTATTATATAAAATAATACAATGACATTTCCTGGTTCATGAACATTAAGATAAAAAACAATCAAGGGGATTAGTGGTTCATCCAAAAAGAGACTCCTGACTAAAAAGATGATTTCAAGAATGAAATGAAAATAAACGTGGGTTGTATCCCACAAAAGGATTTTGTATCGGGTTATTGTATTAAACTTACCTATTTTTCTCATGTAATAAGACTTTAGTATAAGAATAAATGTATCATATGTATACAATTATGATTTTTTAACTTATAGATCACTTTTTTTCTGGATCCTTATTATGATCAACCTATCTCTATGTGGAAGAGAGTTCACCTTAGAGGAGAATACAAAAAATTAATTACAAAACTTATATTCTTCCCATATATGTGATAACTCATCTTCATCTTTATTTATTGGATACAATTTTTAAAACTCTTCCATGATTTCATCAAGCTTAACAACCATAATTCACTATACTTTTTTGCCATTGTTCTAAAAATTTAATATTTAATTTCCAAATTTCAATAACTAGATATTCTTATCTCTCTACTTATTTATGTTATTATCACATATTCTCAAGAAATATATTGATTAGTTAATCAGGTCCTACCCCACTTACTCTTCATCATCTTTTTGTTTCACTAAAAATAATTATGGAGTTCATTTCCTTGAAAATTTTGATATACTCTATATTCTTCTCCCCCATTAGTTTTATCATGTTGTTCCTCAATACTATAGTTTTCTACCCTATTTCCTATTCATCTATCCCTATAACTTATATTTGTGAGGTCATCTTCTATAAAAACAAATATAACATTGGACAAAAGAGTTTCCATCAATTCATCTTTGGACTCATCATCACTCTCTGATATCTCCTCAAGTGCGACCTCAAGCATGGATTTATCCTTATACATCTCATTTGAATCTTATTATTTCATGAAAATATTTTTAGGGTCTCTTTACACATCCAAAAAAGATAATTCTAGGATATGGATTAGTGTCTCTTTATTACTCAAGTACATTTGTGGTATTTTTCCTTCATCACTATAGATCCTCTAAAGTTATTTTATGTTGTACGAAAGGTCAATGATGTGAAGTAAAAACTTATCCTTATTAGTAAATAGGAATTTATTTCAATTTATCATAACCAAAAAAATACCAAAGAGTAAAATAGAAATAAATTAATCTGAAAACATGCTGAAAAAAAAGAGGAAGTGAAAAATACTTATCCTAACTATTGAAATAAAGTATTTATCCTAGTCTCTAGGAATGGTTCCAAAATATTGAAGAATTCATCGGGTGTCATTAATTCATATGGTATCAAATTAGTTTTTAATTTAAAAACAAAAACCAAATACGACTAAAAATTATTAAGTAGTACAGGATATCAAAGTATCATGGTAAAATAAAAAATGAAAAGGAAACAAATAACCTAATAGATAGGACTTATCCCTAAAATTATATGAAACTAAATTAATCAAGAGAGATAAATTAAATGAAGTATAATAAAAACAAATGAAGAAAAAAACAAGTAAATCGAATCTTAGGATGGTTTCATGTAATTTTATACAGCTCAACTACACTTTTTAAAACACATCAAATCAATATTCACATGACTTATTGGGTATCTAGTTTATCCTCAATAAAAAATATACCTATTTCATCCAATCCCATTGTTTGAGGTAATCTGTGTACCATCCCATCCTTAATCAATCATGGAATTATTTTCATTTTTGTTGTCTATATCTTTAAAGTGACATAGGGTGCGCGCTTGCGTACCCCACTGCGTAACCCGAGAAACCCTTTTAAATTAATTAAATTACTTCATGGGTTTTATGAAAAATGTTATTTCGCGTCTTAGCACATTTTTTGGGATTAAAATAATTATTTTAAGTTTAAAAAAAAATAACATATTTAAATAAATTTAACAGAAGTCCATAAGGCATAAAAATAAATTTATATATAAAATAGAAAAGTGGTTACAGAAAATATAAAAAAATATTAAAATGAGAGATTTCCATTTTTTATTTATTTTTATACTTATTGCTTTCCATTCTTTTCATTCTATTTTATTTTTCATTAATTATCCGTTTTCCTTTTATTTTATTTTTCTATTATATTTATTTTCATTTTCTTTCTTTTCTTTCTTTTCTTTCTTTCTTTTTCTTTATCTTCCTCTCCTCCTCTCCCTCACATCGCACCCCCCACTCTCCCTAGGTGGAGCACCCCCTAATCCCTCTTCAGAATACCATCAAACCTATGTTAATTGTCTAAATTCATCCCTGTCAGGTGCACAATAAACCTCAGGGAAAGGATAAACATTCTCAATTGGAATTGTAGTGTTTCGATGAGTATCCTACGCGCAGTTTGTCATCGAAGGATTTTACGCTATTTTGGGGTTTTTCTAAAATCTTTAATTTTCTACCATTTTAGGTCAAATAAAATCATAACACATATCATAAAACAATATATGACTATAAAATATGGTGTTTACTCACTTTACCTTTATTTCATTTTGATTTATAAAAACGCAGCATTGTGCCTTTAGTGGGTGCCTTCAAACATTATGCAAATTCACCCAATTTATTTAATTTAATGGTTTCACCTAATTTTTGCATTCATAATTATCATGAATTAAATTGTCTAATTTTTTTCAATGTGGTCAGACACCCCTTTGGGTGGGCCGACATGGGTGGTATAAATTTCTTAGCCCCTACATTTAATTTAATTAACTGCATATGTTGCGAAACCTATTTTAGTTGTGTTTAATTTGAATTATTAATTTTGACTAATATGAACCTTGTATTGTTTTATATTTGATAGTTTTTTGTGATGATTTATTTAATTATTAAAAATTCCATTTATTTTCTTATGCTGATATGTTATCATTCCTTGTTAAGTTCTTATACTGCAAGATTAAACTAATACCTTGTGGTGCACAGGTGTATCAATAAACTTTTCAAAGCTGCAAATAAATATTAATGATATGCAATATCTATTACTATGAAACTTAAATGAATTTTAATGTGGATAAAGAAGGTGAGTCTCATATTAAGGGCCATTCTTAGACCCTCCATTCTAGACTAGTTACCACTATGTGTTGGGGGTGGTGTCTTTGGCTTTTCCAGACCGAGACATCCCCAAGCTTTCTAATACTTATGAGGGACACCGATTCCAAAAGGTCACATTGAGGATGGATCCATTGGGAATGTGGTTAAGCCAAACTCAGATGATAATCGTCCCCATTTTTGAGAGATTAGAACGAACAGATTGTAATGCCTTACCTTGAGTGAAACTTTGTCTTTCGAAAGATTTCTCCAGGCAGGCTCAGTGGTATTTGATAATTTGAAGGATGTTCCATATCGATACCTTCGGGATGGGCTTGGAATCCAGATCTCAACTTGAACCTTAATAATGATGCACTATAGGTTTATATTAATTCCATTGTTACTCTCTTGATAATTGTGATATTTTCTTGTATATTGTAGCACACTTAGTTGACACATGACTAAGACCACATGTTAAACCAGAAGCTCGTGTGTATGACTCTTTATTTTCTTACCAATATATTCAAACATTTATATATATTCATGTGTTTAATATTCTTACAGCTACTCCTTTCAGACATTCGACATAGGCCAAAGCAGGTGAATAGGGATAGGAGCTGTTGGGAACCCGAGCTGGGTTATTTATTTCATCGCAATTAATTATTTATCTTCAATTATTATATAATTTCACAATTTATTTCATTATTGTAGGAAATGGAAAGGTTTAGACACCATGTCATTTGGTCTACTAGGATTTTATCTTACACACTTATCAGGTGTCCTTGACACCAAATTAGATTACATGCTTACAAATATTGACAAAGGGAAGTGTGCTACTTCTAATGCTTGATTGTTTCTTGCTGGATAGAATGGAGACTGGGGTAGATGACCGAACCTTTATTTTGATGCAGTAGTTTATTTGTTTCTTTTCTTTTAGTATATAGTATGCGTGAGTTTCTATTTTCTGTACTGTAATGGCCCGGACCTCTCTGGCCCATTCCTTTGTCAGAAAGAAGGTCAAGAAGTGTTCTGGAGGGTAAAATGGAATTTTT
Source organism: Viscum album (assembly GCA_963277665.1). Lineage (NCBI taxonomy): Eukaryota > Viridiplantae > Streptophyta > Magnoliopsida > Santalales > Viscaceae > Viscum > Viscum album. The sequence continues at coordinate 1,602,739,266 of OY728165.1, read as the reverse complement.
CTACACTTTCCAGAATTTTGGAACTACACGCCATGTAGTTGAGTACATGCTGTGTACTTACTTTCCGGGTACACCCCGTGTTGCAAGCTGTGTCCTTGCTGTGTGGAATAATGGGTGTTCGCCTTGTGACCAGTTCTACACACCATGTAGTCCTTCCCTGGGTACGCATTACCAGTCAACGACCATGTACCATGTAGGAGACGTGTCCTTTCCATGTGGAATTAATGAGTACACGTCATGTTTCCAAACTACACGCCATGTAGTCCTTCCCCACGTATGTGTTACCCTCAAACCATGTGTTGACCAGTCAACAGCCGCAGAGCCGTGTTGGAAGCCGCATGGAGACCGTGTGGAAGAACCGAGTACACGCCGTGTACCATAAAGTACACGCCGTGTACCTTAAAGTACATGCCGTGTACTTTTTCTTTTCACGCCTATAAAAGGAGGGGTCCCCTCCTCCATTCAACTCACCCCTCTCCCCCCCTCTCCTCTGAGCAGAGCTCTCCTAAGAGAATCGAAGGCTCTTTCTTCCATAACTTCTTCGTCCGAGCTCCGATTTACGATCCGTCAGCGGCCACGAGATCGTAACGATGAGGCGAAGCTTCCGAGCTTGGATCCATTGTATTTCCTTTGGCCTTTCCTTTCTGACTTCATCCCAAGGAGGTTTTTCCGTGACTCGACAGAGGTGACGGACGCCGACAGATGTCTTCTATGGTTGATCCGGGGGAGCATAGCGATCAAGAACCCATTGAGGTAGGGATTTTACCTTCGTATCTCTAATTTGTGCATCATGTGGGGTGGGTGTTATCTTGTTTACGTGAAAAACTTTTGAACTAGTTTAATAAAGATAATAACAGGATTATATAATGTGGATGAGAAGTTGTGTTTTTCTGTTACTTTATATCTTGTGATATTATGTTGTGAATTGAATGAGATTCCGCCTACAGAAAATCACGGTCGTTGGGGGACTTTGCTTATGCAATTAAATGTTGCCTTATCCTTATGGATTTTCTTATGGATGGAACTTTGTGGGATGTGGAAATTGGTTAATCTCGTAAAGTTGGCTGTTAAAATCTAGAACCCTTGTGTGATCATCCCGGTTAAACAAAATAGAATAATGAACATGTGGGTGTTGGCTTGGTTATGAGTCATGTGTTGGGGGTGTTTTGTGGGTTGTTGTGGATCAGGTGAATAGAAGGGCTACGATTGACTTGGTTGTGGGTTGGTGTGAATGTCATGATGGTGATGGGCAGCGGGGCTGCAATAAATGGTATTAAAGGGATAATGATGTATGGTGTGGTTGTGGTTATGGTGGTTGGCAGTGGGGCTGTAGGGATAGGTTTAAATGTGAACAGATAGGGGGTTGTGACTAATAAATAAAATTTGGAAGAGTTAATGAATGGTGGGGAATGGTAATGGAACGTGAATGTTAATCAATGGGGTTGGTTGATTGATAAGAAGGTCTTTGTTGTGTTACTCGTGTTTTTCCTAACTTGATTTGTGGATGGCAGGGATATGTTTTACGAACTATTGGTGTGGTCAATTGTGGATATTTTCCCAGTAGTTAAGGAACTAAATAACTATTTCTACCGAAATGTGAAAACCTAAAGGGGGTTGGGTTTGTTTGTTCTATGCATGCGTCATAGTAGCAATGCCGAGGCACGTGCTCAGTTTCTCTTTTTAGAAGCCATAGGTTGGGCTTTGTGGTTGGTGTATGTATATATATATCTGTATATTTTTGTTTTATCACACCCCACCCATGTTGAGAACTTTGTGTCGAACACTCCCATTTTATGGGAGAGGGTGTTTTTACCTTAGTCACTAGCTCCTCCTTCTCCTTCTCCCCTAGGCAGTGATGGCTTGAGGCGACCATACACCTCAGACTCTTCGGGTAGGTTTCGATTGGTGTGGTTTTAGCCCAAGACTCTTTAGGTAGGTTCTTCTGTTTCCCAAGAATCTTCGGGATGAGGCCCAGGTGTGTGCGGGCGGGATACGTGGTTGTGAGGCGCAGGTGTGTGCGGGCGGGGAGAGTGTGGAAGCGTTAGGACGTTCATCGTTAGGAAGAGCAGCTAACTAAATGGAAATGGTGCAAGGTACCCAATACTCTTGTTTCTTATATACTACTACCTGTTGGGCTTGTGTTTTGGTGAGTGTGGCGGGTGAGGTTGGGTGGATATAATTCCTTGCTAGGTTTCTTCTGTTGTTCTCATGGGACATTAGGATGTCTCCCATCTTTTTCACGAGACATTTAGGTTTCCCTTCTGAGTATACTTGTACGCTCACCCTACGTTTACTTTCAGGTTTCCAGGAGGACTACCAGGGCCGTGCGAGACCCTAGTAGTCAGACAGTTGGAGTTGTTGCTTTTGTTGTACCTTTGTTTTCTTTTGGTACTGTACTTTGATCTTTCTTGTACTAGTACCTTGTTATAAAATTGTTTAAACATGCATGTGGGAATGGTTTGGGTTTATTTCTATACACTTTCCCTTTTTTTATTTTTGGTGGTTGACTTTTCCTATTTTTCGATCTTTAAAAATAAAAAGGGTAATGCCTCCCATATTTGTGAAAAACTCATACCCTTGTTGCTAGTCGCCACCCCGGGGCCTACTAGAGGTGGGAATCGGGGGTCATTATCTCCCTTTCGCCATTTCCAGCTCAGGAGGGGCATCTTTGGTGGGAGGGGGTCATGACATAATGGTATTAGAGGTGATGGTTAAGAGATAGGATGGAGTCTGGAGTTAGGCACAGTGAGGATTGAATGGGATGGTAGGGAAACAATATTAGTTAATCTTGGTGCGTGACATATGCCAGGGAAGACCGGCTAGGACACGGGAATTTAAGGTCCACCGTGATCCGATGCAAGGACTATTAGCCTACTGAACAACCAAGTGAGCCTACATTTATTGCAGGGTAGAGACCCCAGGGAAGGTACATGCATCATCATGATTGTGTTTTACTTGATTTGGGTGTTCTGGGAAAGAAATTGAAATAAAATGAAGAAATAAAACCTTGATATTTTCTTTACTACTTGGGCTTAGGCAATCCTTGTTTACCGTACAACTATGGCACCTAGACGTCATCCCCAGGTGGCTCAGACGGCCGAGGCCCAGCAGATTCAGGCGGTCGATCAGTTGAGGATTGACCGAGAGGAGGGAGATAGACAGTGGCAGAAGACTCTCCGTTCTTTCCAACGGCAGACCCTCAAGAAGTACGAGGGTAGTACTTTAGATACGGATACGGAGGGGGTGGATTGAGGAGCTAGGGATCACTTTTATATTGATCCGTGCTCCGAGGGAGTACTGGGTTCCCCTAGCAGTCAGTCAGCTAAGAGGTGCGGCATGACAGTGGTGGATGCTCTACCTCGGAGAGAGGATAGAGGCAAAGGTTCCATGGGCGGACATTGAGAAGTAATTCCAAGAAGAATTCCTTTCTTCCATGATCAAGGCGGAGAAGCAGAAGGAGTTACTCTCCCTTCAGCAGGGAAGTATATCGGTACGAGAGCTGGGGATCAAGTTCAAGGATCTCTTGCACTTTGCTCTGGATCTCTTTCCAGATGAGGAGTCTCGGGAAAGACGTTTAGAGGAGGCGCTTCGTCCTTCGCTCCAGTATGTTGTCACCCCCTTCACCCTTCCGACGTACTTGGAGGTACAGAAAAAGGAAGAGGTTGTAGAGAGGATGCACTCGCTAGGAGGTGCACCCCAAGAGGGGAACCCGCCAGGCTTGTCGAAGGGAAGACAGTCAGCAGCAGGGCTCCTGCGACGGGACCTTCCAAGTTCAGCGCCCACCTTAGCAGCACCAGTTTCCGGCGAGGCCCTTCCAGCAGCAGCAAGACCATGCTCCTCCGAGGGCAGACTTTGTGGGAGGAGGCCGACCTCAAGGTGCTCCTCAGGGACCTCGACCAGGGCGTGGTCGGTGAGGTGGACGACATCAGTAAGGCAGAGGAGCTGGGTGTGGACAGTTTCACACAGCAGAGTTGGCAGCTCCAGCGGGACCATAGGTGGTATAAGGTATGATTTGTTTGTTCAGCACTCTTGTTTCTACTTTATTTGATTCGGGAGCCTCACACTCCTTTGTCTCACGTAGTCTAGCCCATGTTTTGGGACTAGAAGTAGAGAGAATTTCCATACCACAGGTTCTGAGTACACCAGTTGGGGGCCAGACCAGCGTATCTTGTGTTTGATGGGGATGTGGGCTGATGTTGGGACAACATCGATCTAGTGGAGACCTTCTTCTGTAACAAATGCAGCCATACAATGTCATCCTAGGAATCGACTGGTTGTTTTCGGTTAGTGTTGTTATTGACTGCTTCCGAATAAGATTCATGTTCTCCTACGTAGATGGGAAGTGCGTATCTTTTGTTGGTGAGAGGAGCTATCAGGCGAGAAGCTGGCGTGTGGAGCCTCTCCTTTCCTTGTTAGGCGGGTTATCAGTGGTTCCAGCTAATACAGAGATGATTGATGTCCCGGAAGTTGTTGGGGAGTTCCTTGATGTTTTTACTGAGGAGGTTGTGACTCTACCCCCCCCCCCCGAAGAGACATTGAGTTCGGGATAGACTTACAGCCTGGTGCCCGTCCGATTTAGATGGCCCCTTATCGGATGGCACCTTCGGAGTTGCGGATGCAGAATGATGATCTGATGGAGAAGGGTTTTGTTAGACCCAGCGTGTCGCCATGGGGTGCTCCAATTTTGTTCATGAAGAAGGCAGATGGTGGTCTCAGGCTATGCATAGACTACCGAAGGTTGAACCAGGTAACGGTCAAGAACCATTACCCCCTCCCAAGGATAGATGATCTCTTCGACCAGTTGAGGAGAGCAGGTTGGTTTTCTAATATTGATCTACGATCGGGATATCATCAGCTGAGGGTGAAGGACAATGACATCTCGAAGACGGCTTTCAGGTGCAGGTATGGGCACTTCGAGTTTTTAGTGATGACGTTTAGAGTTACGAATGCACCAACTGTGTTCATGGGACATATGAACATTATTTTATGAGTGTTTCTGGACCAGTTCGTCTTTGTGTTTATCGATGACATCCTGATCTACTCATGATCAGAGGAGAAGCATTTTTAGCATCTCAGGGTAGTCTTGGAAGTCCTTCAACACCACCAGCTTTATGGGAAATTGTCGAAGTTTAAGTTCTTGACATGAGAAGTACACTTCCTTGGGCACGTGGGGTCATAGCATGGGGTGTCAGTGGACCCGTCGAAGGTGGAGGCAGTTGTTTCTTGGGTAGCACCCAAGAGTGTGACAGAATTTATTAGTTTCCTGGGGTTAGTATGTTACTATCGGAGGTTCGTTTGGAACTTCTCTCGAGTTTCTGCTCTGTTGACAGCTTTGACGAGGAAGAACCTGGTCTTCCTGTGGAGCGAGCAGTGCCAAAAATCTTTTCACTACCTGAAGGAGAAGTTGGTCAGTGCTCCCATACTTAGGTTTCCAGAAGAAGGGTTCTTGTATGAATTGTTTTGTGATGCTTCTGGCCTTGGTCTGGGGTGCGTGCTGATGCAGAAGAAGGGTGTGATTTGTTATGGGTTTAGCCAGTTGCACCCTCATGAGCATAACTATGCCACCCATGACCTGGAGCTTGCAGCAGTAGTGTTTTCACTAAAGTTGTGGCGACATTACCTCCTTTGGGAGCACTTTGTGGTCTTCTCAGATCATAAGTGCCTGTGTTATATCTTCTCCCAGTGTGACCTGAACTTACGTCAACGAATATGGGTTGAGTTTCTCCAAGACTATGACTTTGAGATCTCTTACACTGAAAGTAAGGGCAACGTTGTGGCTGATGCCCTGAGCAGGAAGTCGCATCAGGAAGTGGTTCGGGAATCTGCTGATGTTTGGAAGGCAATGGGAGAGTTGGCTGCCTTGCACTTGGATGCCAGGGTAGAAGGTGTTAGAGGTTTTTTGTTTCAGATGACGGTGCAATCCTCCTTGTTGAAGTACGTGGAAGAGTCTCAGTGGGGGGACTCTGAGGCGGAAGTGATTCAGGATTGTGTTGATCAGGGGAATGCTTCAGAAGGATGGTCAGAGGACAACCGACATCAAATGCTTTTCCATGGAAGGTTGTTTGTTCTAGAGGCGATGCGTGAGGGAGTTCTCCTTTAGTTCTATATCTTAGCCTTGGCGGTACATCTTGGAGTTTCAAAAATGTACCGAGGCCTGAGGGATTAGTATTGTTGGCCCGGGGTGTAATGGGCAGTGGTAGATTTTGTGGATAAATGCCTAATGTGTCAGCAAGTGAAGGCTGAACACCGTGTTCCCAGTGGTTTGTTGCATCCTTTACATGTCCCCGAGTGGATGTGGGATGACATCTCGATGGACTTCGTCATAGGACTACCCAGAGCTCACGGTGGTTATGATGCTATCTGGGTGGTGGTGGACCGACTAACAAAATCGGCTCACTTCTTAGCAATCAAGGATTCTGGCCTAGTGAGTACCTTAACACAGAGGTACGCGGATGAGGTGGTGCACTTGTATGGAGTTTAGAGAACTATCATCTCAGATCGGGATACTCGGTTTACCTCACGAGTCTGGAGGGGGTTATAACATGATTTTGGAACCCAGATATGCCTTAGCACTGCCTTCCACCCCCAGACCGACAGACAGATGGAGCGGACTATCCAGATGTTGGAGGAAATGCTGTGAACATGCGTTCTGGATTTTGGAGGATCATGGGTACGACACTTGCCTTTAGTAGAGTTTTCCTACAACAACATCTTCCACTCTACTATTGGCATGGCACTATTTGAGGCTTTGTATGGAAGGTCATGTCGTTCAACCATTTTCTGGGCAGAGGTTGGTGAGACAGGTGCTCTTGGGCCAGAGGTAGTGCATAGCACCATAGAGAAAGTCCAGCTTGTACATGAGAGGATGAAAGCGGCTCAGGAAAGACAGAAGTCTTATGCTGATTGTCAGAGGAGGCCCTTGGAGTTCGAGGTGGGTGATCATGTGTTCTTGAAGGTTTCCCCTCGATGGGGGCAGCGGAGGTTTGGGAAGGGGAGCAAGCTCTCACGCAGGTTCATCAGACCTTTTGAGGTGTTGAGGCAAGTCGGTGAGGTGGAATATCAGCTGGCCCTGCCACCACAGTTGGAGAAAGTTCATGATGTCTTCCACGTCTCCCAGCTTTGTCGGTACTTACATGACGACTCCCACGTTATCGACTGGGGAGAGTTAGATATGGGAGACGATGTGACCTTCGAGGAACGACCAGTCATAATCGAAGATCGTAAAGAGAAGGTGCTCCGTGGACGAACCATTCCCTTGGTTCGTGTGTTGTGGAGGCATGGCGACCTCGAGGAGAGCACATGGGAGCGGGAGATCCAAATACACACTCAGTACCCGGAGTTGTTTTGACTTGTGTTTTTTTGTTGTTCTTCTGAGCTTTTATTGATGTTTTACTCTGTACCTTTGATATATGGAATTCTTGTCTTGTCAGTTGTGAGACCTTTGGTTTCTTTGTTCCCTGGTAATGTGTAACAAGTCCGGATGTGTGGGAAAGGGAAAAACCGGACCCTTAATCGAGACACATTAACACGGATGCGATTGAACCTATGTGGGCGAGTCAGTGCCGCCTAAAGTGGATAATATCTTGATATAGGTGAAGTAATTTCCCAAACCCACGTGTTCGGGCAGTGTGTTGGTTGTGTGGTGTTGGGGTTAGTGTGAGTTGAAAAATCATTATGAATGAAAGGTGGAAGACCCAATTCTTAATCGAGACGCATTAATGAGGATGCGATTAAACTCGTGAAGGCGAGTTAGTGCCACCTAAAGCGGATAATATCTCGACATAAGAGAAGGAATTCCTAACACATATGATTAGGGTTGTTGGTTGGGATATTGTTATAACGAGAACCTTAAGAGGTATCTTGTCGGGTTCCTCTAGGTTGGTTTTTGAATTCTCAGGGACGGGAATGTTTTAAGAGGTATCTGATGTAATGGCCCTGACCTCTCCGGCCCATTACTTTGTCAAAAAGAAGGTCAATAAGTGTTCTGGAGGGTAAAATGGACTTTTTCAACACTTTCCAGAATTTTGAAACTACACACTGTGTAGTTGAGTACACGTCGTGTACTTACTTTCCGGGTACACCCCGTGTTGCAAGACGTGTCCTTGCTGTGTGGAATAATGGGTGCACACCGTGTGACCAGTTCTACATGCCGTGTAGTCCTTCCCCGCGTACGCATTACCAGTCAATGACCGTGTACCGTGTAGGAGTCATGTCCTTGCCGTGTGCAATCAATGAGTACACGCTGTGTGTCCAAACTACATGCCGTGTAGTCCTTCCCCACGTATGCGTTACCCTAAATCCCTATGTTGACCAGTCAACGGCTGCGGATCCGTTTTGGAAGACACATGGAGACCGTGTGGAAGAACCAAGTACACGCTGTGTACCATAAAGTACACGCCTTGTACATTTGCTTTTCACACCAATAAATGGAGGGGTCCCCTCATCCTTTCAACTCACCCCTCTCCCCCCTCTCCTCTGAGCATAGCTCTCCCAAGAGTCACGAAGTCTCTTTCTTCCATAAATTCTTCATCCGAGCTCCAATTTACAATCCCTTAGTGGCCACAGGATCATAACGATGAGGCAGAGCTTCTGAGCTTGGATCTGTTGTCTTTCCTTCGGCCTTTCCTTTCCGACTTCCACCCGAGGAGGTTTTTTTGGGACTCGACAGAGGTGACAGACGTCGACAGACGTCTTCTAAGGTTGATCCGTGGGAGCGTTGTGATCAAGAACTTGTTGAGGTAGGGATTTTACCTTTGTATCTCTAATTTGTGCATCATGCGTGGTGGGTGTTCTCTTGTTTATGTGAATCACTTATGAACCGGTTTAATAAAGATAATAACTGGCTTATATAACGGGGATGGGAAGTTGTGTTTTTCTGTTACTTTATATCTTGTGATATTATGTTGTGAATTGAATGAGCTACTGCCTATGGAAAATCATGGTCGTTGGGGGCCTTTTCTTACGCAATTAAATGTTTCCCTCTCCTTCTAGATTTTCTTATGGATGGAACTTTGTGGGATGTGGAAATTGGTTAATCACTTAATGTTGGATATTAAAATATGGAACCCTTGTGTGATCACCCCTATTAAACAAAATGGAATAATGAACATGTGGGTGTTTTCTTGGTTACGAGACATGTGTTGGGGGTGTTTTGTGGGTTGTTGTGGATCGGGTGAACAGCAGGGCTGCGGTTGACATGGTTGTGGGTTGGTGTGAATGTCATGATGGTGATGGGAAGTGGGGCTATAATAAATGGTATTAAAGGTATACTGATGTACGGTATGGTTGTGGTTATGGTGGTTGGCAGTGGGGCTGCAGGGATGGGTTTAAAAGTGAACGGCCAGTGGGTTGTGACTAATAAATAAAATGTGGAAGAGTTAATGAATGGTGGGGCGTGGTAATGGAAAGGGAATGTTAATCAATGGGGCTGGTTGATTGATAAGAAGGTATTTGTTGTGTTACTTGTGTTTTTCCTAACATGATTTGTGGATGGCAGGGATATGTTTTACGAACGATTTGTGTGGTTAGTTGTGGATAGTTGCCCAGTAGTTTAGGAACTATATAACTATTTCTACTGAAATGTGAAAACCTAAAGGGGGTTGGGTTTGTTTGTTGTATGCATGCTTTGTAGTAGCAGTGCTGAGGCACATGCTCATTTTCTCTTTTTAGAAGCCATAGGATGGGCTGTGTGGTTAGTATATGTATATATATATATATATATATATATATATATATCTGTATCATTGTGTTTAATCGCACCCCACCCATGTTGAGCACTTAGTGCCGAACACTCCCATTTTATGGGAGAGGATGTTTTCCCCTTAGTTACTAGCTCCTTCCTGCTCCTTCTCCCCTAGGATTTGATGGATTGAGGCGACCTTACACCTAAGACTCTTCGGGTAGGTTTCGATTGGGGTGGTTTTAGCCCCAGACTCTTCGGGTAGGTTCTTCTGTTTCCCAAGAATCTTCGGGATAAGGCCCAGGGGTGTGCGGGCGGGATTCGTGGTTGTAAGGCCCAGGTGTGTGCGGGAGGGATACGTGGTTGTGAGGCCCAGGTGTGTGCGGGCAGGATACGTGGTTGTGGGGTCCAGGTGTGTGCGGGTGGGATATGTGGTTGTGAGGCCCAGGTGTGTGCGGGCGGGATACGTGGTTGTGTGGCCCAGGTGTGTGTGGGCGGGGAGAGTGTGGAAGCGTTAGGACATTCGTCATTAGGAATAGAAGATAACTAAAGGGAAATGGTGTGGGGTACCCAATACTCTTGTTTCTTATATACTACTACTTGTTGTTCTTGTGTTTGGGTGAGTGTGGCTGGTGAGGTTGGGTGGATAGAATTCTTTGCTAGGTTTCTTCTGTTGTTCTCACGGGACATTAGGATGTCTCCCCAATTGTACATGAGAGCTTTAGGTTTCCCTACTGAGTATACTTGTATGATCACCCTATGTTTACTTTCAGGTTTCCAGGAGTACTACTAGGGCCGTACGGGACCATACTAGTCAGACAGTTGGAGTTTTTGTTGTTGTTGTACCTTTGTTTTCTTTTGGTATTGTACTTTGAGCTTTATTTTACTTGTACCTTGTTATAAAATTGTTTAAACATGAATGTGGGAATGGTTTGGGCTTATTTCTATACACTTTCCTTTTTTTTCTTTTTGGTGGTTGACTTGTCCTATTTTTTAATCTTTAAAAATAAAAAGGGTAATGCCTCCCATATTTGTGAAAAACTCATACCCATGGTGTTAGACACCACCCCGAGGCCTACTGGAGGCCGGACTCGGGCGTCATTATCTCATTTTCGCCATTGCCAGCTCAGGAGGGGCATCTTTTGTGGGAGGGGGTCGTGACATGTACATTTAGTTTATACAAACATCATGGCATGGCATCGTTTTGTGAGCTTCCACACTTGGTTATTATTCAGTTGGATTATTTATATTTCTTCTTTTATAGTTTATTTATTTATATTCTTATGTTATTTATTATTTATTTGATGTTACATACACTGTGATATTAACTATTAACAAGGAAGGAATATCCTCCCCCATAGACATGAAAAATGGCCTTGCTGCTAGATGTTAGCCTCTGGCGTTTGGGTAGATGCCCTTGAGGTTATGTGGCCAACCTGGCTCAGGGCACCCTTCAAGTAGCTTCTGAGATGGGGATGTTAAAAAATGTTATTGTAGGGAGGTTTTTCCTTTTTTGTTACTATTTGGGTTATAAAGGAGATTAGAATATTGGGATTTGGAATGTACCCTATGTTTGGACATAGCTTACCCATGTACTGGGGAAACCCAAATTCCTGGGTTGGGATGTAGTTATTTATTATGCCAGTTATTGTTGATATGAAGTCACCCTTGGGTGTCTCACTTTTTATCATTTTTATTTGAGTTGTTATTATTGATATAATGGGCTTTACCATTGAATCCTGATTATACAAAGGTAATACATTACATGCATCATATTAGGAAACATAGTATTAAAATTCCATGCCTATTTCCATGACATATATTCTTTTAATATGAATTTTCCTATTTTCATGTGAGTGATATTGTTCCTAGTGGAAAATTATTTGGAATTATGGTTTGGTAATTATAAAGCGGTGATAGTATGTTATATGATAACCTGACTTAACCTAGAAATGGACAGCAGACCTTGTTTAGTATTCCTTTTATGTTTTTTCTTCCATATCAAAACCCAACTCTTGATGTGGGTTGTCTATTGTGTAGTTATAAGAGGAAGGTTATACACCTAACCTATTTTCACCTGACTTGTTTCCCTCATCTTATTAATTTAGTCTAAATGTGTGTTCTTGGCTGTTGTAGACCAATGTTGTCGTGACGTCTTTGTGTCATGCCTCAAGAGAGTAGAAATTTCCACATTGTAGAGATAGTGGGTCCTGAACCACAAGTGGTACCTCCTGTAGTGCCTCTTGTGGCACTAACTCCTACCAACCTTCTATGTGACCTTGATTCTCCGTTCAAGGATAGTCTCCTCTGTTTTATGTAGTCAGTTTATTGTATCCCCATACTTAACCCATTAATGGAATACCTCACTTGGGACATTCCTCACCAGCACCCTCCCACCTTTTTGAGGAGTAGCATCCCACATGATACAGAGAAATGGATTGAATCTATAATGTCTATATTAGACCACCATGATATGATTCTAGAATGAAGAGTCTAACTGGAAGTATACATGATTCATGACTCCGCCAAGCACTGGTGGGACATTGTTTCTCAGGCTAAGGAGACTAGTGAAATGGTGTGGGATAAATTCCCTACATCGATCTACAATTACTTTTTTCCATAGACACTAAGAGAATATCATGCATAGTAGTTCCTACATATTCAGTAGGTCTCTATGAATGTGTTTGAGTATTCTACTCATTTCACAGAACTTAAGCATTTTGCTCCATCCCTGACTGGTGATGCACATAATATTGTGATATGTTTTGAGGATGGAATTGAGTATATAATCCACTCGTCGGTGAATGTTTTCCATTTGACCACCATTATAGAGATTGTAAATCAGACTCTTATTTTGGAGAGAAATGTTAGGGAATCTAAATCGATGAGACATGGTAGTTTAGTTCTGAGATAGGGTGACGACTCTTCTAGCGGAAAGAAACACCATTTAGATAGTGCATTTGGGGGAAATACTATCCAAACAGTACGTTTAGACGGCATTGTCACTTGTTATTTTTGAGGAATAGATGTTCACAAGAAGCCACAATGAACGAGAGACCCGAAGGAGTGTGGAGCTTATGGCAAGATGGGTCACCTCTTGTGTTTCGCAATTTCCTTGTCTCCAGCACCCAGTGGAAGAGGATCCGCACCTACACCTCTGTCAGGTATGGAATATATGAGTCCATATTAGGTAGGAAGTTATTTTTCCACTAGATGATCAAGCCAATTTTATGGTGGAGGTCATGGTCAATGAAATCAAGTTCTAGATTATCAGCTTCAGCAAAGTGGACCAGATCAGGCTAACCAGGCAGTATCTCAGGTTCGTGGTTTAGGTCTCATATATGCAATGCAATCAACACCAGAGGAGTAGAGTGCATAATCGTATATGGTTAGAGGTACTATTATAGTATCCTCTTCTTTATTTTCTTCTCTTTTTGATACCATCACATTGATCTCCTTTTTAACTAGTGTTTATGTTGAATGTCCTGTTTTTTAAATTGAGTAACATTGTGGTGTCATGTCTCTCGACACTCCACTTAAGGTCAGGATAGAAGTCATACACCATTTCCAAGAGTGCCCCTTGAGATAGGTGGGTACAGTTTTTTCTGGAATTTATATATCCTCAATATGGGTGACATTAAATTCATTATTGGGATGAACTATCTTACTCCTTATCATGATCAAGTGGATTTCTATCTCCATAAGGTTTCCTTTACATCCCCTGATGGAGAATCATATCTACAAAAATGAGAATGGGATATACAAGTAGATCAAGATAACACTAAATATGGTGGGTTGGGAAGAGTGACAACTCATTTGGCAAGTCTCTTCATGAGCGACTAGGGAACATCGGTAATTGAATTCCCTCTAGTGGTAGATCTTTTCAGGGATGTCTTCCAGGGAAATATCTCCATCTTAACTCTTATGAGGGATGTGGAGTTCACTATGGATCTTGTTCTAGGTGCGGAACAAGTTCTTATTCCTCCTTATAGGATGGAACCAACATAGATACATGAATTGAAAAAACAGCTTGAAGACCTCGAGGAAAAGGGTTTCATTAGACCTAGAACATCATTGTGGGGTTCACCAATCCTTTTTCATAGAAAGAATATGGTAACCTTAGGTTATACGTGGATTATAATCGACTCAATAATCTCATGATAAAGAGTAAACATCCACTTCCAGGAATAGATGATCTCTTTAACTAAGTATATGGAGAAACTATTTCCTCAAAGATGGATCTGAGGTCTGGATATCACCAAGTGCGTGTTTGACCGTCTGACACACCATGTACAACATTACGAATCATTATATTGTGCTAATTACACTAAGGGATCACCATATATATGCTAACCTCATAAAATGCCACTTTTTTATTGATAATGTAAACTTATTGGTTCATATTATATCTCAAGAAGGATTATTAGTTGATCCAGAAATGGTGAGCATAGTAGTTTCAAGGTAGCGACCTAAGAGTGTCTTTAACATCCACAATTTCATGGGTATTTCTAGGTATTACAAGAATTTATTCCAGGATTTATCCCGTTTAGCAGCACCTCTTAGAGCCCTTACTAAAAAACTTCTATAGTTCATCTGGTCCGAAGCTTGTGAAAATTCTTTTCAAGAGTTGATGGAAAGACTAACCTCATCCCCGATCCTAATTCTGTCTGAACCAGTTAAAAGCTATAAAATTTATTGTGATGCATCTAAAATGGAACTGGGTATAGTTTTGATATAGGTTGATTGAGTTTTGTCTTATGGATCTAGCCAATTGAGACCTCAAGAGGGGAACTATCTGACACTTGACCTCGAGTTAACAGTTGTGGTTCATGATCTAAACTATTGGAGACAAAACTTGTTGGGCGAAATATTTATTTTTTATGCGGATCATAAAATCTAAAAATACATCTCCACTAATTGAGACATGAACATAAAGCAGTGCGGGTGGGTTGAATACTTGCATTCATTTGAAATTGAGCTTTCTTATACCCCCGGTAGGGGTAATGTCGTCGCAGATGATTTAATCCAAAAGACATAATAAAAATCTATTTAGGCAGCCAATTGTGAGTGGATGATGATGGATTTGTTTTCTGAGATGCATCTGCATGTTCATGAATAGTGCGGAAAACCTGTTCAAGCATCTCTAATAGTGACATCCTCTCTTATATAGAAAATCTGCAGGCAATCGTTGACAAATCCTGAGGGGATTGTTTTGAGGGAAAGATTTATAGGAGATAACCCACCTCGTATTTGAATTATTGATGGCAGTGAAGCTCATTCTTACCATGGTGGTGTATGGGTACCTTTGGGAATATGAGAATATATGAGGAAAGAATCTCAAACCTCTATTTTGGAAGTTCATACTGTACTGACCAAGATGTACAGAGACATGTGTCGATAGTACCTGGGTCCTAGTATGAAAAAGAAGATAGTGGGTTTCATCACTTAGTGCTCCACCTGCTAGTAGTTGAAGGCAGAGAACCAACAACCTACTAGACACCAATAGCCTATATCCATTTCTAAATTGACAAGGAATGACATCACCAAGGAATTCATTACAGGACTTCCACGATATCCTCAAGGCAGCGATGCAATATGGGTGATTGTTGATAGGTTGACCATGGTGGCACAATTCTTACCCATCTAGGAGAACTATACAATTGATGAGTTTTTAATGATATATATTCAAAACATAGTGTGAATTAGTCATTTACCTCATTCTATTGTCTCATAAAAATATGTATGATTTACTTCATGGTTCTGGCCAGGGTTGAAAAAGGGACTGGGTTTATAAGTACTTCTGAGTACTACATATCACCTTCAGAATGATGGGAAGTTTGATAGAACTATACGAGTGTTATGAGATATGTTATGGTCTTTTATCCTTGATTCTGAAGGTTCAGGTAAGAGTAATATAACTCTTGTTGAGTTTACCCTTAATAAAAGCTTCTAGGAGACAATTCAAATGGCTCCGAATGAGGCCCTCTATGGAAGATTCTGTCGTTCAACATTTTGCTGGCTTGAAGTAGGTGAGTATGCTCTATTGGGTCATCCACTCATTTAGGAGACTTCATAGAAAGTCTAACTAATTTAGAAGTGTATGAATACAGCTGTGTCCAGAAAAAAGTCTTATACAGATCGTTACTAGAGACCACTGCTGATCGAGGTGGGACTTCGAGTCTTTCTGTGTGTTACTCTGAGGATGGGTCACAGGAGGATCTTGAGACGTGGGAAGTTATCACTAAGATATGTTGGGCCATTTGAGATAGTTGTGAGAGTTGGGTAGGTAGCTTATTGGTTACTGCTACCTATGAGGTATCGTTCCAAGCACGATGTCTTCCATGTATCTCAACTCCAACAATATCATCTAGACCCGTCTCATTAATTTGAACTGGATGAAATTAAGCTTGAGGAAGATGCATCCCTTACAAAGCATATAATCCATATCATAGATTTTAGCACAAAAGTACATTGAGAAAATTTAGTCCTTATGGTCTGGGTCTTTTGGAAACACAGATTCGTTCAGGATGAGACCTTGGAGTGAGAGACGAGTGAACCTGCATAGTAGCCAGAACATTTCTCTAATGATGTTCAACTACCCTCAAATGGGAAACTTGGGGATTAATTATCTTAAGGAGTTGAGGTTGTAACATCCCGAACATAATCAGGTATGAACCATTCTAATTTTTTTGTCTAAATCTTTAAAGGGACCCAAGGTGCATGCCTGCACACCCCGCCACGGGCCCCAAATAGCCTTTTTAAATTAATTAAATTACATCATGGGTTTTCTAAAAAATGTTATGTCATGCCTTAGCGTGGTGTTCGAGATTAAAATAATTAATTATGTATCAAATAGAAATAATAATATATTAAAATAAATTTAAAATAAAGAAAGAAGGAATAAAAATAAATCTAGAAGTAAAATTAAAAGGGGGTTACGAAGAAAATAAAAAATAATTAAAATGGTATATTTCCATTTGTTATTTATTTTTATCATTTTTTCCATTCCATAATTTTTATTATATTTTATTATTCATTTTATTTTATTATTTCTTTATTTTATTATTTTATTTCTTTTCATTCTTTTTTTTCTCTCTCTTACTCTCCTGCTCTCCCTCATGTCACGCCCCTCCCTCTCCCTAGATGGTGCACCCCTACCCCCTCTTTGGAATAATTTCGTACCTCTATTATTCATACGATTACTTCACCATCATGTTCACTATAATCCTTAGGGAAATGATATCCTTGTTCCATTAGAATCATAGTGTTTTGCTATGTATCCTGTGCATTGTTCATTGCGGAATGATTTTATCCTAATTTGGGGTTTTTATAAAATCTTATATTTTCTCTTGTTTTAGGTCAAATAAAATCCTACTGGGGATCACAGAATCATATAATACTATAATATAGGGTTTATACTTACCATCTCTCCATTTTGTTGCAATTTATAAAAATTAACCTTTGTTCCATTAGTCAGTGCCTTCCGACTTTGTTAAAATTCACCCAATTTCAATAATTTAATTGTTTCACATAATTGTTTCAGACATAGTTATCTTAAATTAAATTGATTCATTTGTTTAAAGTGCTCAGAAACCCTTTAGGGAACACCAAAATTTCCAGTATAAATTTTTTTTGCTCGAGAATTTAATTTATTTAGGGACAGGTGTTGTGCAACCCATTTTTGTTGTGTTTAATTTGAATTATTAATTTAGACTAATTATGAACCCTGTATTGTTGGATCCTGGAATGTTATTTGTTTAGATTTATTTAATTGTTAAAAAGTGAATTTATCTTCTTGTGCTAACATTGTATCTTGCCTTGTTATGTTCTTATATTGTAATATTAAATTAATACCTTGCATTGCACGGGTGTATCAGCTTACATTTAAAACTGCAAATACATATGCATTCTTTTTCATATCTTCTACTATGAAACTATAATTAAATTCAGTGTAGGGAAAAAATGTGGGGACCCATATTAAGGGCCACACTTAAACCCTCCATTCCTAACTGGTTACCACTACATGTTGGCAAGCGGTGGATTTGGATTTGTGAGACTGAGACTTCCCTATATATTATAACACTTATGAGTGATTCCAGTTCCAAAAGGACCAATGGAGGATGGATCCATTATAAATGTGGATAAACTATCCTCACATGATTCTCGACCACTTTTTACAATATCGTAACAATCTCATTGTAAATTTGTGCCTCAAGCGATACATGGTCTTTAAAAAGATTGACTTAGAAGGGCTCGATGGTATTAGATAATTTGAAGGATATTTTGTAGTGACACCTTCGTCATGGGATCAAACTACAACTCTCAACTTGAACCTCAATAATGACGCATTTAAGGATTATATTAATTATTCTCTTATTATTATGATATTTTTAATATTTTCTAGTATTTTGAAGCACACCTGGCCGACACCTACCATAGACACCAAGTTCAAACACAAGCTTGTTGATATGACTCTTCCTTATTTTACCTTACTATTCAAGGAATTATATATAATCATATGTGTAATATACTTATAGTTACTCCTTTAAAACTTTTAGCTTAGGCCAAAGAAGGTTATTATGGGCGTGTGCTATTGGAAAACTGGGCAGAGATATTTATTTCATTTCGCCGAATTATTTATCTGCAATTGTAATATAATAAAACACTACATTTTTCTATAGAATGAAATGGAATGTTCAGACACTGTGTGTGTCAGTCTACTAGGATTTTATCTTACACCCTGCTCAGGCATCATTGACACCCAAGTAGATTACATGTATGCAGGTATTGACCAAGGGAAGTGTGATTCTTCCGATGCCTGATTGTTTATTACTTCTTAGGATGAAGACTAGGGAAGAGGAATGAGACTTTATCATGATGTAGTTGTTTCTTTGTGACTTTTATTTTAGTTGGTAGTATGATTGAGTTTCTTTATTTTGTACTTTTAGTTTAGACAGACATCATGTCATGACAATGTTCTATGAGATTTCACACTTGATTATTATTCTGTAGGATTATTTATATTGCTTCTACTGTAGTTTATTAATTTATATGCTTCAACTATTTGTTATTTATTTGTTGTTACTTATGATTTTATATTACATATTACCTATGAAGGAATAGTCTCCCCCACGGACATGAAGAAGGCACTCACTGCTAGTCGACAGCCTCTGGTGTTCAGGGAGATGGGCTTGAGGTTATGTGGCTATCATGGTTTGGGGCACCCTTCAGGTGGCTTCTGTGACAGGGACGCTACCATCTCTAAAAAACCAAATTTTTTTAAATTCATTATTTAAGTTAAATGAGTTGTTATGTATTCTCTTACTCCCCACTTACCACTACCACATTGGGATCCATCCCCTTGCACCATAAATTTTCCACGAAACTGGGCGATATGATATGGATTAGTCTCAATGTAATATTAATTAATAAGTCAATTTAACAAGCATGAAATAATTATAAACATATAGTAGATAAAATTCTCATCAATCGGACCCCCCGATGAATTATAGCCACTCATGACTGAATAGTCGCCATCCATGAATAAAAAAGGATTCATATATAAGGGAATAGACCAGTTCGATAAAATAAAAGTTATATTGTATGATAATATAGTTTAATTGCTCTAGAAAAACAATGTAGGAATACCATCATTACAGAATGAAAAAAAGGAAAATATATCCTAATCTACATAGATTCACCACACTTGCCTCTTAAACCACTAGGTTTTTTATCACCTTCAAAGTGAATACTTGCTCTTATTTGATGGAAAAATTATTTAATTGATATCTCCCTTTTATCTCACTGTATCTCATTTCATATTTCATTATATTTCCCTATATTTTCATAAATCTCTTGTCCTAAACCACGCATAATAATATTGGTTAATATCATAAGGATAAATCCCCTCCAATCTCCAACAAAATATATATTTTAAATTGTACGTGTAGAGATATGGTTGAGTTGTTGTATCTGTGAGGATATCACTTATGTGGTGCATATCAGGGCTTGTGGTGCAACCCAAAATTCTATATCCTTTAGTACTGCACAAGGTTGTGATATGGTGTAGATAATTAAATCCTCATCCTCGATTCTTGGATGAGAAACCTCTTTTTGCGAAGTAGGACTAGACTACGCCACAACATTCTATACTCCATAAAAATGAAACAATTTGTCAGATGAGTTTTTTATATATAATTAAAGTGGGTGAGGACTAGTTTAATTGGGGATATGGTAGTTAACAATGCCATTTGAACCATCATTGTTCAGAAATAAGGTTAAATTGCCAGTCGATCATGCACTTTTACACAGTTTCAATGCCCACATTCACCTTTTTCCTAATATATATATATATATATATATATACCAACAATTATAAATTATTTTTTATAGTTAATAAATATATTTCATTATAATTATAAATATATATTTTTTACATATAATTTTATTTATAAATTAATTTATTTATATATATTTAGTAATATATTATAGATAAATATATTTTTAACAAAATTAAATTTAAAATTATTGGGTGTTTATTAATCGAGGAAGCTTCAAGTAATAATTTTAAAACTTGAACCCTTTCAGAACCTGATTACAGGGTTTCCAAACCCAAAACATATTAATAAATATTTATTTAACAATGTATTTATGTTTATATATTTCATTATAATTATATAAGTATATATGTATTTATAATTATATATATTTATCACTTTATTTATTTATAATTATAAATATATAATATATTTATATTTATAATTATATAAAAATATATATTTACAATTCACTATATATATTTATAAATATATATTTAAAAATATGAAAATTTTCTTAATTATATTTATAAATCTACATTTATGTAGTTATAAATATTTATTTATAAAAAAATATAAAATATTTTTAAACATATAAAAAGTTCTTAATAATAACATTATTATTGATACTTATATTTGTTATATTAATAATTTAATTGATTTTTTTTAATTATATTATTAATTACTTTATTAGCATTATTTACACTATTATTCATATTTATTAGTGTAATTTATAAAAATATTTGATAATATGGTGATTATTTATTAATAATGTAATTAATAAAATTCAATTATAATAATGTAATTTATAATACTTCAAAATAAGGTAATTTATAATGCAATACTTAATATGAAATATGACCATAAATTTTTTAAAGATTAAATGTAATGTTTTTAAACAATAATGGTTTTTTCATTTAAATTATTTTTGTTTTATGTATTGTTTTATTTCAATTTATTTTTTATTAATTTATTATAGGATTCTTAGTGTGACAAATATCATTTAGATAGTCTATGTACTTTATTAAGTATATTCTTTTAACATCATATAAATTAAACCTAATAATGTAACAAATATGTGACTTTGTATGTATAAAAATTATAAAATATAAATACATTGTAAGTCAAATTTGAATTATTGCGAAAAAAAAATACTTTTTTTAAAATAAATAGATTTTTATAAAAACAGTTAATGAAAAAAAAGTTATTGGCACAAAACATTGTCATTTCAAAACATAACATGTGTACGTATAATTTTTTTTCCATTCCTTTCACTACTCAAAATAGAGTCTACAGCAATAAAATAAATGAAAGGATTATCCTAGTGGAGAGATTTTATTCTTATGAAAAATTTAGGTATTCTATGGTGCTACCAAGGAGGAGAACCTGGGTTTCTGTTATGTTGGAATTTGTAGATGACCATCCTTTTATCATTTCATGTAAACCTTGATGTATAGTCTTTGGATAATTTTTACCATCAAAATGATAGAATCATATTTTGGTCAAGACTACTTAAATGTATATAATTTCAATATCTTTCTAATAGATCAAAATAGATTCAAACTGATATGTATATATAATGATATAAAATAATAGAAAAATATGTAATCTATAGCTTCCGAAAATGATATTGAAATGATTTTCAAAATTGGGTAACTTTTTAAAAGTTATAAATGAAATTGTTAGAATTTAAGAAGTTTATTTAGATGTATAAAAACTTTTTATATTTCCATCTCAAAATGTTTGTTGTTATTCTGAATTATATCGAAATATATAACATTAAAATAAAAAACATTTCGATTTCTAAAAATTCCAGAATTCCAGAACTGTTGCTTAAACATAGGTATTTTTTACACTACATAAACAATAAATTCATCCCTCCATTTATTTATATGAAATGTAGAAATATATATTGTTTATCCCAGGGAATAATTTTCATGATAATCCAAACTATATAAATCATGTTATATATACAAAATTAAATAAAACTTTTAAGAAATTTAAACTAAAAATATTATTAAAATGAAAAGTTTGTATCAAGTTCGATCCAGAATATGAACTTGTTGGAGATTAATTAAGTCCTCAAAAAAGTCTAATAAAATAAATATATACTTATTTTCTTTCATATAAAACTATAATTCTAAATATTCAATCACTGCAACATAAATTATAGTAAAATCCAAGAGAGGTGATTAGAACCAATTTTCATATAAAATATTAAGATTGTATTGTAAAAAAATGTTATGTTTTAATGTAATGATGTTTATTTCCTATAAAATTATTTTTAATTAACTATTTTTATGAAATTCATTTTAATCTAAATTATTTTTTTATTTTTATTCAATTTTTCAAATTTCATTTATATTGTATTAATATTTTGTTTTTTATAGACTTTAAAATTCACATACATGTAACATTTTTATGTTTCATTCAGGTGAATTTCAAATAATATACATTATACATTACACATACTATCTAAATGTAATTTTCCACAGTATCAAAAAACATAAATAATTATTGAAAATTAAATATAAATTAAAATATATAGTAAAAAAAGTAATTTACTTGACACAAAAATTATTGTTTTAAACTATTACATTTACATTTTAAAAATGTGAGGTCATATTTCATATATAGTATTTATTGATGAATTACGTTATTTTGAAGTTTTATAAATTATTTTATTATTATTTTTTAATTTTATTAGTTATATTATTAAGAAATATTCACTATATTATTAAATATTTACAACAATTACATTAATAAATATCAATAAGAGTTCCAAAAATAATAATAAAGTAGTTTATAATATAATTAAAAATTAATCTCAATTAAATTAATAATATAAAAAATATAATTATTAATTATTTTATTAATAGGTTTAGGCTTAGAGGTTACTACATGAAATAAAAAATATAAATATTAGAGGAACATTAAAAAATTAAATTACTACAAGAAAAATAGGAGAAATAAAAAACATGAGAAATCAAGTAACTCGAGATCAAGTACTCATGCTATGGTGAGAGGAGAAACCACCCTGTCCATGAGGATTTAAAACCCTTCTCTATGTTTTCACCTATAACTAGGGAACACCTCTATCATTTGGGAGTCCATCATTAACAACTATCATCATTTATTCTGTTCCCAATACATGATCATTGTGTTTTCTATGCTCCACACTACTTATTGATGAACGAAACTCAAAAAGGTATGTGTATTGACATTTTAAAGTGAATTTCCATTAATAGTCTAAAATATAATGGAATTTACTAAAGAAAAGTAGTCTTTGATTTGTCAATATTGAGAATCTTCAATTCAAATAACACCTAGATCTTAAATGTCAAATCCCTATCCAACACCAACATTATGTTTACAAAGAGTAATTGTGGTGATCCATTATTCCACAATAAAATATAACCATTATGTAAAGGGAAATGAATAAACATCATTTTTGGATCTCCATTACCTTAGAAGGTTTTCTACTCAAAACAATTCATAGCTCAATATTTGAAACAGTGGGGAAAACATGCCATAATGTTCATTGACAGAACACATAAGATGCTTACAAAGGGTCACAATGGACCCTTCCCCTCCAAAATCATCCATCATTGACATCACGGATTTCACAGTAGTATGACTCATGTTCTCCCTATAATTAGTAGGATCTATACCCAACACAGGCCCCCATTGAAACTTTAACACACCACACCTTGGATCCATGGGGGTCTACATGCTAAAATTCTATTTCATTGAATAATAATGACTACTTAACAGATGTTGACCACCATCTATATCATCCACATTATGACTTGGATAAAAAGTAGTAATAGAATAACCTAGAGACTCATTGAGAACCATAATTATACCTAAAGAATACATAGTGTGTCCAACAGGAATTAAAGAGTTGGACTTACTAGGGGGTCTAACACCCCTTAAATCCCCTTCTGTGGGTATATAATACAACTATCAAAAATATAATTGATGTGAATCCTTACGGTTTTTAGTTTCAATATGGTAACATCATCTATTTTTTTCTTTCCATTTGTGTATTTTGATGAAATATTTGTTTGTTCCCACCAAAAGTTAAAATCCACATTACTCTATGTTACAAGCTCTTTGGCAGCTTGACTACCATCAAATTAATCATGAACAAGATTGTTCATTATGCCCGTAGACAAAAAATCCATAAATGTAACTCCATAAATAGATAAGTGACACAAATCCAAAATTTTAACCCAAGACAGGGACTAATAATTCACTTGATAAAGAGAAAAAGACATGATACATCTCAAAAAGGAGAGGTAGGTCTGAGATTAATAACTTATATACTTCCATACTTTAATGAAGGGAATACATGATGATGTCTTTGGGTTCCCTGAGAATTCCCTTCATTTTTAACATGAGTATGTACTCTTAGTGGATTATGTACTCTATAATTTGAGGTATGTCCATTATTATCTATAAAATTATTTTAGAACTAATCAATAGTCCCACAATTAGCCTTTATTAAACAATGCTATAAATCATGGCCTTTAAGCAAATAGTTTGATCAAGAAATGTCTTATCTACAAGAAGGATTCACATGTCAAATTATTCATCAAGAATCACATAACTGTGGTGTATTCTAAAATTCAACACTATGATTGATCTCATTATATAGTGTGGGGAGAACTACACTATCAATCAAATTAGCATGTAAATCAACTTTTAAAAAAATAATGTGTTTTATCCAAAACTATCAAATGTGTTTGAATTGTAAAGCCTAATAAGAATTCAAATCACAAAGCAATATAAAAAAAACAATTTTATTCCATAATACCAATTTAAGACCATTAATTTTAGTCTAGACTTATGCACATGTATCTTTGAAATCTTTGAGACTATATTTTAAATTCCACTCTTGATCCCTCCAGGTAGTAGACCATATATTGACATAGCATGTACTCCAAACTCACCCATTCAATTCCACAAAAGGGAATAGAATGTGGAAGAATCTGTGACCTGGTGAGACACACTTGAAATAGGAAAATCCATAAATGAAGGCTATTATAGAAAAAAGATCGATTAATTTCTAGGGTTTTAAACCATTCTATTCAGAAATGTGATCAATAAAAAAATTCTTACAATGATCGATCCTTTCTGAAATGGTGCCATCTGAGGCCCAAATGTGAGCGATATAACATTTTTTTATAATTCGTTGTGAATATTTATTCTTGATTCATACAAAAAATCTTCCCAAAAAACAAAAGAAGGAAAAGAAGCCCTTCAAATAATCCTTCTTAGTCTCAATAATATTCATTGATGTAGACCACCCCTACCAAATCACATGATGTTTCAACATGTAATAGTAGATATTCAAACACTTTGATTGGTCTAGGGAAACCAAATCGCTCAAAAGCACTGGCTACACCTTCTCCTATTCCTCCATATTTTCTATGTATAGATTTTTATTAGAATTTTAATATATGTTTAAAAATATTTTAAATTTATTTATAAATAATTATTTATAAATATATAAATATAGATTTATTAATATGTATTTATAATTACTTAATTGAAAAAATATATATAAAAATACCATATTAATAAATATATATATATTTATAAATATATTTAAAAAAAGTGTAAGTATGTATTTTTAAGTGTAATTATAAATATATAATTATAAATATAAATTTATATTTATTAATATATATTTTAAATTCTTAATATATATATATATATATATATTTGAAAATCTATATATATTTATAAATTTATATTTATAAATATTAGTTTATTTATAATAATATATATTTATATAATAAATATATTTCTACTCATATTTATAAATTTATTTATAATTATATAATTATAAATCCATGAGTATAAATATGTATTTATAATGATTTAAAAATATATTTTCATAAATATACTGAAAAATAATTATTTCTGAATATGTTTCGGGTTTTAAAACCATGCAATCAGGTCGGTTATCCCCTTGGGGTGGGGCTAAGAACTACTTCTCTGGTCTATCAAGGTTGCTTGTGTCTGTGTGTTTGTGTGTTTGAATGTAATTATAGACCCAATCACCTAATATATATATTCTAATTATATTCATTTATTTATAATTGTTAATATATATGTATATATATTAGGAACTTGGTGGAATGGGGGTGCATTGAATCTTTGAGAAAGAACATGATCAGCTGGCACTATTAACTCCCATATCCCCAATTAAACTAGACCTAGAACCCTTTAATTATATAAAAAACCTCACGAGACAAACTTTACCCCATGAAAACAACAGTCTCTTCTCTATCCATCCATGACACAAGGGAAATATTTTCATGGTAGGGGTTATATATTTAAAAGGGTCTTGGACTAGTTTAATTGGGGATATGTGAGTTAACAATTCTAGTTGAATAAGGGCTCATCAAATAAAAGGTTACGTGATCCAGTTGATCTAGTGCTTTTACACAGTTTCAACCCCCCATTCACACACACATATATATATACTTATATATTTTCACGACTCTTCCCTGGGGCCCAAGCCGTGACTACCTCGAGGCTGCCTTCCATAGGCCAGGGGCTGGCGACTAGAACCAAAGGCATAAATCCCAATAAAAAGGGAAGCTGATGCCTTTATATAAGTAAACAAACACAAAAGAGAACAAAAACTGAAGTAAACAATAAGTAAGATGAGTATAAAAGTATGTGCTAAAAAGTAAATGGGCCAGAATACAAAACCAACTGAAATTACAGTACAACTAAAAAGAAATTATAGCAGTAGTAATGTAAATCAACAATCCACTAATTCTTCTTCCATCTATCCCACCTGAAGGGTGGGAAAAGATGGTCTCCTCAGCTCCTCGTGTCTGGAAGTCCTCTCTGTGTACGTCCCGCCAAGTGGTCCACCTCTAGGTACAGTCCCTCTCCACAAGACTCCACCTCAATCAGTGTTATTTGTCGTCTAAATCCAACACAATGTAGTGTGGGCATAGCCCATGTAGGGCTGAGTATACGATACCCAGTAGGGACCCCAAGACCCCCGAAGGTCTCCTAATATCCACAAAGGATAAACCATAAAGGAAAGATACAAACACAAGGTAAAAACCGACTCTACTTAGGTATATACCCATACATATACCTAAGTCATCAATTCTAGTTCGGCTATAACTCACGAGCCTAAGTATAACCCAGTCCACATAGGAAAGCACAACCCAATCCACAGAGGAAATCAAGTCAATTACATCAATGACAATGATTTAAAGTCAAGACTCAGCTCACAAAGGTATACAACTCATGAAGAAGGGTGGAGATGATATATGTAGCCTTTGAATCATCTTCCCTGCCGAACCCTTGTAGGATCCAAGTACAGAAGTCATCGCTGCCGAACCCACCTTGGATCCTAGTAAAGTAATCATCGCTGCCAAACCCACGTAAGATCCAAGTACAGTCGTCATCGCTGCCAATCCCATGGAGGATCCAAGTACAGTCGTCCTCGCTGCTGAACCCACGTAGGATCTAAGAACAGTCGTCATCGTCGTCGCAGTCAGAGCCAGCTCAAGGGTTCCTCCACATAGTACACTCGATTCCGGGAGGGTCCACTCCACGAGCCAAGGGGGTCAATACATCAACTGTCACGATGTCTATCATTGATGTATCCCATAGTACTGTCTCGTCAATAGGAACTCAACGCAACAGATGACGCATCAATCAGACGCCTGGTCTGAGAGATATTGTCTTTTCTGTCCCAGGGGCCCGGGTAGAAATATTATCATTTCTAACCCGACCGATATCCAAATTCATCTGAAACTCACTTAGAGTATCGAAAAAGGATAATCTCAGTGATAGAGTCCCAGTTCCGCAGACGGCGCGTCGATCGGACACGTGGTCATTAATTTATTCACGTTTAAGTGAATAACGGGCCCGACCCTTTTAGCCCAGTGGGCCAACGAGTTGGGTTGACCCAGTTTGACGGGTCCGACCCAGTAGTGGTGTCGGACCGGTCCAAAGATATACATTACTCGGACTTAAGTGGGTGTGGCCCGACCCGAATTGGTGCAGCCCGGCCCGGCCTGGTGCGGCCTGGCTCGGCCCAGCGAGGCGCAACCCGGCGGGGCGCGCGGCTTGGCTGGCTCGGCCGAAGCTGACCAGTTCCAATGTGTGCCCGCCCCCCGGTTTTCCGCACCGGCGGCATTGTCCTTCCTCAAACCGACCGGTCTTCTACACTCACGGCCTGCATGGGCGGGCCGCCGTTCTTCTTCTGCGTGATACCCTCCTGGCGCCGCCGTCCGATTCTACCCGGCCAGTCCTCTAACGGTACTTCCTCCTGGCGCTGCAGCTCCTCTTTTCCCGGGCGGCCTATGGGCCGGCCGGTTCTTCCACTGAAGTGGCCCGTGTAGCATGCCGTGATTCTTCCTTCATAACAGGCACGATGACGCCAGCCTCCTTTGTTGCATTCCTAGCATGGCATGATGGCGTCGTGCCTCTTCCTCCGTTGCTTGAAAATCTAAATAAAATAAACAAGTTCAACGGAGGATCGTTGGGCCGTGTTCGTTCGGCCCGTTCCCTCTGCGTAAAGCGATAGCAAATGGATGAGGTAAACAATATGCTAAATGACAAACCAAATCACAAATTTAATCTATTAAAATTGGACTTAACCCAAACCTTGATAATCAATGTCGAACATCAGCATTGTGAGATGAGGTTCCGTAAGCGACAACAGAGAGTGCCCAACGGGGAAGCGGTGTCTCCTCTTTTGTCACAGAGAGAAGATTATGAGGCGAGATGTCGTTGGCGAGATCCCACATCAGTGTCTCATCCCTTGTCACAGAGGAAGAAGGGAATGAAGAATCCAGGGTCGCTGAGTCACAGATCTTCGTCGGAGAGTTGGTGTCCTTCAACAAAGGAGATGATGCGTTCTTCAAAATTCTAGAGCTACCTCAAAATCTCAGCACAACAAGCCAACCAAAAATAAAATAATGCTTCTCCTTATTTTACTAAATCATTCCATGCATTCAAATTTAAAAAATTAAAATTAAAATTCACTTAATTAATTAAACCATGAGTTGTCTAATTAATTAAGTGAAAGGTTGGAAAGATTTAATGAGGGAGAGAGGGGAGAGGAAGAGTTACTCAAATAAATTCAAGGGAGGTGTCAACATTAAACAAAGGAGTTTAATGGGACGTTTATGGGTCTTAGGGAATGTGATGGTTTGGGGCTCATATGGGATCCTCACATGGGTAGTTAGGGGCCCACCCCAACTCCCCCATGTAGGATGTAACCACTTAGACATAGAATGAAAATTTTTCCACATTTTTTATTCACCTCTTATTTAATCCACAATTTTTAACTTCTCCTCCCGCACAAATGAAACTATGTTAAAGGTCCCCTTAAGCAATTACCGGCGTTGCGAATTCATATGTGCCCTCAGATTTCAATTACGAGCATCGGTTCAAAAGATAGAAAAACCCACTCCTTTGTTTACTGAACGTATCCGAGCTAATCATCGGAAAATGATTCTGGGCACGCTGGGCATCAGAATCAAGTGCCGTCAGAAGCCACAGACTCGTAAAATTCTAATGTATTTAAGAAAAAATTTCCTTGAAATTTATGGGACTTTACATTACTCCAACATCATGGATTTACGTCCCAATAAAGCTACATCATAAACTAAGGAAATAAATTTGGGAACTGTGCACGCATCTGAGCCTCCCGCTCCCATGTGCACTCTTGGAGGTTCCCGTGCTTCCAACAAATACACACTAGAGGAATCGACCATCCACATAGGACCCACTCCTGTCAATCCTCGATCTACACTGGGACTTCCGCAAGTGTCACCCCATCATCGATGTCCAGCTCCCCGTGATCAATGATATGAGTCGAGTTGTGCGCGTATCTCCTCAGCTGAGATACATGGAAGACGTTGTGCACCCAGTATAACTGAAGTGGGAGGGCCAGGTGATATGCCACCTAGCCTACCCTGTTGAGAACCTAGAATGGCCCGATAAAGCGTAGAGATTACTTGCCGCCCCAGCCAAATCTCTGTAATCCACGTCTAGGTGAGATCTGTGAGAAAACGTGGTCGCCATCCTTGAACTCCAGTGGTCTCTGCCTCCTATCAGCATAGGACTTCTGTCTACTCTGTGGAGTCCTCATCCGCTCCTGGATGATCTGCACCTTCTCCGTCGTAGCCTAGACCATCTTTTTCCCTACAAGTACTGACTCCCCAAGGTCAGTCCAGCACAAAGGTGATCTGCAAAAACTGCCTCGTATGGTGCCATCTCAATGGTGGAGTGGTATCTATTGTTGTAGGCAAACTACACCAAAGGTAGGTGATCCTCCCAACTACGAACAAAGTCAAGGACACATGCACAGAGACTATCCTCCAGTGTTTGAATGGTCCTCTCCATTTGGCCATCCATCTGGGGATTAAAGGTCGTGCTCAGGCGTAGCTGCGTCCAAAATACCTCCTTAAACCCCTTACAAAGCTGAGATGTAAAGTGAACATCTCGATCAGAGAAAATAGAAGATGGCACACCATGAAGCCATACAATCTCCTGAATGTAGAGACGTCCCAAGCTCTTTACTGAGCCCTACTCTCTGATAGGCAGGAAGTGGGCTGACTTGGTGAGTCGGTCAACAATCACCCAGATAGAGTCACATTCTCTGGAAGTACGTGGAAGCCCCATCACGAAATCCATAGATATCCTGTCCCACTTCTACTTCGGGACTTCTGAGGGTTGCACCAAGCCTTCTGGTACTTGGTGCTCCGCCTTCACCTACTGGAAAGTGAGGCATTGAGAAACGAACTATGCCATAACCTTCTTCATACCCAGCCACCAGTTCTGTCATTTGAGTTCCTGTTACATCTTCACCACTCCTGGAAGTACCGCAAGAGGGGAAGTGTGAAACTCCCTCACCACATCCTCTTATAGTGAAACTGGTACCATGGTACGTCCCCTGAAGAGGATGACATACTCTAATCCTTCAGAAAATCTATCAGGCACCTGAACTGTGGAAATCTGAGTACATCGCGTCTCATAGTCAATGTCCCCACACTATGCCTCTCTGTCCCGCTGAAGTAGTGGAGGAGTTACTGTGAGTGACTATAGAAAGGCTTCTCTATCTCTATCCATGAAGGATATCTGAAATGCGGCTAGTTGCCCCATCACCTCTCCAAGTAGCTGAATGCACGATCTCATGCTAAGAGAATCAGTTACCACGTTCCCCTTCCTAGGAGTATAGACTATCTCAAAGTCATAGTCCTGGAGGAACTCAATCCATCGCCACTGTCTCAGGTTCAGGTCCTTCTGCAAGAAGATGTACATGAGACTCTGGTGGTCAGAGTAGACTGTAAAGCGCTCTCCCATCAAATAGTGCAGCCACATCTTTGAGTCAAATACCACTAATGCTAACTCCAAGTCATGGGTAGAGTAGTTATGCTCGTTCTGTATCAACTCTCATGAACCATAAGCAATCACTGCCCGCTCCTACATCAGGACACACCTGACTCCAGTCCCTGATGCATCGCAGTAAATTACGTACCCTACGCCCTCCTCCGGTAGCCTCAAGATGGGTGCACTAGTCAATCTCTGTCTCAGCTCCTGGAATCTCTGCTGACATCTATCTGACGACACAAAGGGTTTCCCCTTCTTCATCAAAGTATAAAGTGGTGTTGCAACTCTGGAGAAGTCTGGAACAAATCTCTGATAGTAACCACACATACATAGGAAACAACACACCTTAGTCACACTCCTGGGTGGCTCCCAAGCAAGTACTACCTCGATCTTCACAGGATCCGCCAAAACTCCTGCCTTAGAGATAACATGCCCCATGTAGTGGACCTCTTGAATCCAGAACTAACTCTTTGAGAGATTATGATAAAGCTGATTCTCTCAGAGTGTGTCCAGTACAACCTGCATGTGGTAGGTGTGCTTCTCCTCAGTAGTTGAGTAAATCAGTATGTCATCAACGATGACTATGAAAAACCGATCGAGGTAAGGCTGGAAGATACTATTCATGAGACTCATGAACACTTCTGGTGCATTGGTTATGCCTAAAGGCATAACCAAGAATTCATAGTGGCCATACCGACACCTGAAGGCCGTCTTCTGCACATCCTTGTCTCGAACTCTAAGATGATGATAGAATGACCTAAGGTCTATCTTTGAGGACCATCGTGCTCCATTGAGTTGATCAAAGAGTCCGTCAATCCTCATGAGTGGATAAATGTTCTTTACGGTCACCTGATTCCGGCAACGGTAGTTGACACATAGTCGTAAGCTCCCATCCCCCTTCTTGGCGAATAAAATCGAAGAAGCCCAGGGTGAAACACTGGGTCGGATGAATCCCTTGCCCTCAAGTCCTCCATCTATACCCACAGCTCACGAAGCTCAGCGGGAGCCATCCGATATGCTGGAGTAGATATCGGGGCGGTCCCGGGGTACAGGTCAATGTAGAAATATACCTCCCATGTGAGGAGGTAGTCCTGGAACGTCATCAGGAAAAATGTCTGCATACTGATCCACCACAATAGGAAAAGTCAGACTCCGCACATCAATTGCTCCTAAGATGAGACTAGTTAACTGATGGGTGATTGGATGCCCTCTCCTCTGCATAATCCCATCCTGCACTGCAAAGGTTCCCTTCTCACCGGTGAAGGTGAACCTGCTCACATATGTGCGGGAAAACCACACTTTATGCCTAAAACAGTCGATCTGATCATGGACTGTAGATAACCAATCCATGCCCAAGATGACGTCATAAGCCCTTGAGGCTGCTACAATAAGATCCCAGTCGGAGCTCTCGCCTCCTAGAGTAAGCTCGCACTACTGGAACCAGTGTGCAATCCACGAGTCTGCTCCTATAAGACTCTCTATCTGTAAGAATCGAGTCAACGACTCCATCAGAATCTCCAAGCTCCGAACAAGGGCTGGGACAATAAAAGAATGAATCACTCCTATGTCTATAAGAACTGCAGCAAGGGTGGAGTAAACACACATAGTACCTCAAATCATCTCAGGTGTTCGGTGGTCGTAATCCTCCACTTCCTGAAGCTGATCCTGCCTCTGTCCACCAGATCCCTATGGCCGGGGTGGACCTCCTGGTGGTAGTGGTGGTAGAGCCTCAAAGAGTCGCCCACCACCCACTGCTCAGCCAACTCCTCTGCCTCGTCCGCCTACTCCCTGCAGACCACCACGGTGGAATCTCTACCTCTGCCTAGGTGGTCCCTCAACCGTTTGTTGATCCTCTACATGGAGTGTTGGGCATAGACGAGCCATGTGGCCCTGCCCACCACATGCATAGCATTGCCTGCCTCTCATATGACTGGCTCGGCTGCGTGTGCCCCACACCTCTGAACCAATATCCTGAGGTTGCCCACTTGAAGGACTGGTCTGCTTGGACATCTATGACATTTGTCTACTACCTGCTATAGAAGACTCCGCTACGTGTCACGCTACGGTAGGCCTCACTACTAGCATAGGCTTAGAAAGGAAGCTCCCCACAAGAAGGGATCGCTCCAGTACTCCTGCCTGCATCGGAATGTTGTGGTAGGTCATCGAATCCCTGATATAAAGCCTCACCCAATTCTTGAAGGGCCGGGCCTGGAAGAATGGGTCTCGTACCAAGTCTATGGAGTAGAGCGAGAGGTCGGTAAATCTCATCGAGTACTGGCCTACTGTTATGTTGAACTGCCGCAGCTATAGTAACTCTTGGATGCACACTGCATGGAGTGTGGCTGGAATAAACTCTAAGAGGAAGAGGCACTCGAAGTCTGTCCAAAGTAGATAGGCCTCGTCATGCACCTTGAGCATCATGGTCCACCATTTACCTGCTACCGCGTGCAGGAGACTCACATCAAGGATCACCATAAGATCTGATGGTGTCCCTACCAATCTGCAAACTCAGAGAATAGTCTCTAGCTAATCCTCGGCTGCCTAAGGGTATGTCTCTCCACAGAACCTGGGCGGCCTCTGTTCCTAAAACTCGTACAGTGCACTCAGGTGGCGTGCACTCTCCGCTGCTAGGGCTGGTGGTATTGGTGGCCCCACGGGTATAGGTAAAGCTGGTGCCTCTACTGTAATGGGGCCCAGAACCGAGGCCTCGTCGCTCGGTGGGCTGCCATCTCGCACGTAACTGGGAACCCTAGCTGGCCACCATCGTGGCGACATCCTGAAAAGAAACAGGTGCACCATGGTTAATACAATATACCTAATGAGCTGACAAAAACTAATAACTAAGAAAACTTTTGAAATACACATGCAATCAAGGTTTTCATGCACTGAGTCGGAAATCAGAAGTCAGTGTCCTGGTGTATGGATACGTCGGCCGCCACACCAACACTGGAATCCCTGGACTGATAACCGCCCTCAATACGCTTAACACTATTTCTTCATAGAAAAAATTATCAGATTCCAATGTTCTGTGGTAGAACCGACTCCTCTGATACCAATGTTTCACGACCCATCCTTAGGGCCTGCGTCGTGACTACCCCAAGCCTGCCTTCCATAGGCCAGGGGCTGGCGACTAGCACCAATGGAATGAATCCCAATAAAAAGGGAAGGCATTGCCTTTACATAAGTAAGAAAACACAAAAGAGAACACAAGCTGAAGTAGACACTATGTAAGATGAGTACAAAAGTAAGTGCTGAAAAGTAAATGGTCCAGAATACAAACCCAACTGAAAGTACAGTACAACTGAAAAGAAAGTACATCATCAGTAAAGTAAACCAACAATCCACCAATTCATCCTCTGGATATCCCACCAGAAGGGTGGGTACAGATGGTCTCCTCAGATCCACGTGTCCGGCCATCTACTCCGTGTACGTCCCGCCGAGTGGTCCACCTCCAGGTACTGTCTCGCTCCACAAGACTCCACCTCGATAAGTGTTGTCTGTCGTCTGGATCCAACACAATGTAGTGCAGGAATAACCCATCCAGGGGTGAGTATACAATACTCAGTAGGGACCCTGAGACCCCCGAAGGTCTCCCAGAATCCACAAAGGATAAACCAAAAAAGAAAGATACAAAAACAAGGTAACAACCAACTCTACTTAAGTATATGCCCACGCATATACCTAAGTCATCAATTCCAGTTCGGCTCATACCCATGAGCCCAAGTATAACCCAGTCCACAAAGGAAAGCACAACCCAGTCCATCCAGGAAAGCTAGTCAATCACATCGATGATAATGATTGAAAGTCAAGACTCAGCTCACACACGTATACAACTCACGAAGATGGGTGGAGATGATAGATGTAGCCTCTGAATCATCTTCCTGCCGAACCCACGTAGGATCCAAGTACAGAAGTCGTCGCTGCCGAACCCACGTAGGATCCTAGTACAATAATCATTGCTGCCAAACCCACGTAGGATCCAAGTACAGTTGTCATCGCTGCTGAACCAACGGAGGATCCATGTACAATCGTCCTCACTGTCGAACCCACGTAGGATCCAAGTACCGTCATCATCATCGTCGCAATTGGATCCAGCTCTAGGGTTCCCACACACAGCACACTCGATTCTAGGTGGGTACGCTCCACGAGCCAAGGGGGTCGATACATCAACTGTCACGAATTCTAGCATTGATGTATCCCAATGTTCTGTCTCATCAATAGGAACTCAATGCAACAGACGGCGCGTCAATCGGACGCCAGGTCTGAGAGATATGGCATTTTCTGTCCCAGGGGCCCGGTTAGAAATACAATCGTTTCTAACCCGGTAGATATCCAAATTCATCTGAAACTCGCTTAGAGTATTGCAAAAGGACTATCTCAGCAAAAGAGTCCCAGTGCCGCAGACGGTGCGTCGATCGGATGCGCGTTCCTTATGTTATTTACGTTTAATTGAATATCAGGCCCGACCCATTTAGCCTAGTGGGCCGACGGGCTGGGTTGACCCAGTTTGACGGGACTGACCCAGCAGGGGTGTCAGACCTGTCCGAAGATATACATAACTCGGACTGAAGGGGGTGCGGCCCGGCTGGCTCGGCCGAAGCCGAGCGGTTCCAGGGCCCCCACCCCCCGGTTTTCGGCACTAGTGGCGCCGCCCTTCCCCAAACCGGCTGGCTAGACCGGCTGATCTTCTGCGCATGCGGCCCGCATGGGCGGGCCGCCGTTCTTCTTCTGTGCGGTGCCCTCCTGGCGCTGCGTTCTGGTTCTGCCCGGCCGGCCGGTCCTCTAGCGAGGCACCCTCCTAGCGCCACAACTCCTCTTCACCCTGCCGGTCGATGGGACGGCCGGTTCTTCCGCTGAAGCGGCCCGTGTAGCGGGCCACGGTTCTTCCCGCACAACCGGTGCGACGGCGCCAGCCTCCATTGTCCCGTTCCCAGCACGACGCGATAGTGTCATGCCTCCTCCACCTTTTCTTTCCATTTCCAAATAAAATATGCATGTTCAATGGAGGGTCGTCGAGCTCTGTTCGTTCGGCCCGCGCCCTCCGAGTAAAGCGATAAAAAATGGCCCAGGTAAACAAGATGCTCAGTCAAAAACCAAAACACAATTTTAATCCATTAAAACTGGACTTAACCCCTACCTCGATAATCGATGTCGAACGTCGGCGTCATGAGATGTGGTTTCGTAATCGACGACGGAGAGCGCCCGAGGAGGAAGCGGCGTCTCCTCTTTTGTCACAGAGAGAAGATTATAAGGTGATATGTCATTGGTGATATCCCATGTCGGTGTCTCCTTTTAACACCCCAAGCTTCCACAGTAAGTTTCCCTTTGAATAATGCAATAGCTTGCATTGTACGCGCCTTTGAGATTTTAACACACCACAACCAATCAAACAAGCCATTATGAATAGTAATACCCACTTTTTGAAAATTTATAAATTTTATCTTTCAAATTGGACATCATTTTTGGGTTAGGAATATTGAAATTATCTTAGGGTGAATTTTTGGTACTTTTCTGATAACTTTTATATTTTGATGAATAATGAAAATTACTAAATTTTAATTAAAATCTACTTTTTAATCAAAATAATTAATTGTGAAAAATTATGAATTTTAGTGGTTTTAAAGTAGATTTGGAATATATTTTTAACATTTAATAAAATTTTTGTCATTGTACATAATTCAACATTTAAACCGGACATAAACAAGTGTCAATCTTTTGATAGTTATTATTTCTTAAAAACACGCATTTTGTTTTGACAGTAGGAAGTAATTTTAAATTAATTTCTACCACTTCTATGTTTTGAATTTGGAAAAATGGATTCCTTATTTAGAATCAGGATTTCCAAATTTTGTAAATAGGAAAATTTTATTTTTATACATTTTGAATAATTACTTCGGTAAATATTTTATTTACCATGGTCAAAGGGTAAATCCGGTAAATAAGGGTAAACAAATAATTTTATAATAATTATAAATTACCCTAAAACGTGTCTTATCCTTTTTGGTTGATACATGTCCGACCAAGAGCATATTTGGGTCGATTTTGGGACCCCATGGATCTACATGTAAGTGATAATGACACGTTATATTAATTAAGTTAAATTAAATAGAAAAATGACATAAGCATATATCTTTTAGAAAAACAATTTTTATATAGGGTTATATATGTTATATATTCGACTATAAATATTCATTATAAAGATAATAAGATTTCATACATAATGGTTTTTTATTTATTATTTTTAGGAATATAATAATTAAATTTATTTGTGACACAATAATGATGTAGTATTTTCTTTAATAATAAAAGAATCAAATTATTGGTATTATAAAAGTTAAAATAAATATAATTTAAATTTTTTGGTGACATAAACGAGTTTAATGGTTAATATTACATGTTATGATTGATTAAATGAATTTTTTTCGAATTAATAAAGTTGTTAAGACTTTAACAAAAATCAATTATTGAATAGTTTCAAAATTGACATTAATGAGTTTTTAAAACAAGTATTATATAATTAATTGATATTCTATTCCTAAAAATCTCGGGTTCGGAAAAATAACTTATATCATGATAGTTTTATCATTAATTGACAACTTG
Source organism: Viscum album (assembly GCA_963277665.1). Classification (NCBI taxonomy): domain Eukaryota; kingdom Viridiplantae; phylum Streptophyta; class Magnoliopsida; order Santalales; family Viscaceae; genus Viscum; species Viscum album. Next base: position 1,602,701,286 of record OY728165.1, on the reverse strand, counting down.
GGGGTCTCTTGGATGTATATATTATGTTTATTAACTATAAAATATAAAAATACAAAGTGACATGGTAAATGTCAATCTGATTAACTAAGAGTTTAAAATAAAAGATAAGGTTAATATAAGGACCCAAACCTATCTAAAATCTATATGTTTAAAGGATTTCGACCCATTCCCACCTTATAATTTTAATAATCCACTTTGCTGCCATTATAAACCAAATATTAATTTATTATAAATTAATACTTTAAGTTTTTTATAAAGATCCCCTCCTTCCTCATATAAAAGGACACCAATTCTAACCAATTCTTGACACCTTGAAAGTCTTTTGGATCAGAAAAAACCTACCCAAATACTATCTCATCTTCCCTCAATTTAAATTATATTACATAGTTTGATCATAAATCCAACCTCATGAGCCCTTTCGATCAAATCAAAAGGAAGAACCCGAAGAAGGGGTAATGTTTTCACCACCCTTTTTCAAGTTCCTTTCTTCTTAAACTTCTACTTTCGTTGTTATTTCTGTTCTAAAATAATAACTCAAATATATTCTATATACTGTGATGTTATTATAACTATGGTACAACCATATTCAATATTACATCCATCCTTTGAATGATATGTCACCATACGTGCTTATGTATGGATTACCGTCTCCACATCGTGGTGTAATTGTTATTCAAAACATTATTATTTGGATGGTTATAATAATGGTGTGTAATCCATGTAAATAATAAATTTAACTTGATAATGATTCTTTATATATGATATACCATCCAACTATATATTATATTAATATCAAAATAATTATATTGTCGCACGTGCGTACGTACGGATTACCGTCTCCACGAACACGATAAGATTTATTCTCTATCATATCCATTCATGACTAAATTTCATTTGATGATTAAAAATAATGATTAGGGACATGATATTATTCTGTATATGAATAATATAAATCCCATACCTAACAAATATGGCTCATGTAATGAATAATATAAAGGAAAATGAATCCGTTAACACCTGAAACAACGATAATACTAAGATATTATTAACAAATCAATGTTAAAAGATCATATATGATATCATATTAATGTATATGATTCTTGTATAATTTAATAACAATTATTTCACCATTATAAAAGAGGTTAAACTACCCTTGACCAATGAAAAAGTACAATTTAAGGGGTTTCTTATCTCACTTTTAATTCCGTGAGATTTCCATTGTTCACCACTTATTTATTGCATGTGGTGTGTGTATTTCCCATGTTTGTATTCATTTTGTAATATAATTTAATTAATTTATATTTACATCATCATTGTATGATCCTTATTTCATGGGTGTATGTTTCGTAAGTTACCAATTCAGTAAGGGAATTTGAAATTTCAATTTACACTCATTCGGCTTTATGCATAATTAATTGATTATTTTAATCCAAGATTATGTGTGGGATCACTATTCTTTGTTTATGTCATAAATTTGACTCCCCTTTCTGTGGATATTATTTATCTACACATAATAACTCCATTGATAAATTCTCAAGTCATGGGTATGAGCTTGATAAGAGTAATTTTTACTCAATCTCGATTTGTTGAGTTAAACATCCAATTCATTGGTGTTGTTTTTACAAAAAATATGTGTGAATGTCCTTTGATTGTTTTACACTGAATATCCATTCATATTTAGTGTATTTATATTTTTCACACATAATTATGTCGTTGTTTTATACTTAACCTAAGTATACGGCCTTTGTGAGAGGTTTCATCTCAATTTACATTCCATTGAGACTCCATTGTTGTTATGCACCAAATAACATTTATATAGTGTATATAATGTACCTTATCATAGTATATCATGAATAAATTTATTCTCATGATATTACAAACTTTTTATTACCTCAATTATTTATATTCAAGTGTCTTTGTTTTGGTTAGGAACTATAACTAAAATTTCATTTTAAAATGTTTTAAAGATTTATTATTCTAAATCTCTCTAATTAATGTCCATGTTTTAAAAATGGTTTTAATGATTTTTTTATATGGACAATAAAGTTTTCAAATCAAAATTCCTTTTAAAAGTTTCAAAGTTGTATGGGAAACTTTGATTCAGAAATCTATTTTTAAATTTCTTCTTGAAAAATAGTGTGACTTTTAAATGTTTTCAAGAAAAAGGGGGATATTTCTATCAAATAGTTTTGATGATTATTTTCATTTATGTCAATATAATTCATTCTTATCTATTGAGGTTAATATGTTACAAAACAAATCTTCCTTATTGTATTTAAGGAGTTATGTTTGACTGTGGATATGCTATTTTTATACCATTCATGGTTTGTGGATAAAGTATTTACATTTCGTATGCTAGTTTTAATATGAATGTTTTTGTTATGTTTCAAACTATTCATATGAGGAATGGATTGGACTTAGTAAGTGACGAGTGGAGCCTGATATACCTATTCAATTCATCGGTATGTCTCATGAGACAAACTAGTGTCTTGGTACAAGACCTTGACAAAATCTTATTTGTATTATTGGAACGAGGCCTTAACTATGTTGTTATGATAGTCTAGAATTATGTATTCCATAATTATGAAAGTGTTTATTGTTATTGCATGTGATTATTCGACTATTAGAATATCCATGTGAATAAGTAAATGGCATTATTTCATTTTTTTCCATATTATGTTGAAGTTCAAGTATAAAAGGATTTTGTTTTAGTTATACATTGCCTTAAATGTTTGTGCTTATTTATGAAAGTTTTCGCTATGTTGTTATCCTTACTAGGCATTTGAGCTCACCCCTTTCTATGTTTTATTTTTCCGAGTATGTGAAGAAGTTAGTTATGAGTTACTTAGAGTGAATAATCTAGGAAGATTGGATGATTCCAATGGAAGAATTTAGTGTCGTTTTTTTCAAGTTGTAATGTTGAACTTATGAATGTATCTAGTATTTCCAAGGCTACAAAACTGATCGGTCTTTCGGGACATGATTTCCTTATATCATGCCAATGTTATGTAATAATGTACCAACTCTGGGTAATTAGGGTCAGGGCATTACATTTGGTATTAGAGAAATTTTAGTACAAACCTTGGAAACTTGATTTAGATAAACTCTGATTATAGCACATAGCCCTAAGATATACATTAAGGATTATTATAGAATAACTTCAAAGAATTTTGGTATTGTATAGATTTTGTGAGTTTTTCATGCAATACAACCCTCTCGGGATACGAGCAGGTAGAGGCAGCTCTGTCATAGATGTACCTAGGGGTAAAACCCAAAAACACCGTTTTGAGCTAGACTCGAACATGAACTGGTGCCCGACAACAGGCCTTGCTGCACTATTGGTTATGAAACTCCAGGGGGATATCCTTAGGATAATTCACATTTTCTTTACAAACTAATTTTAATGATTTTAATATAAGATGAAAATAAATGACCATAGTTAATCCTATAGTGTTTCAAAATTGAAAATATACTATCATGATATTCTCAAAATGATATTATGACTACTGTTACTCACACAATTATTTCTAGTTTTAGTCAATGGCTGGATTCAAAGGAAGTCATAGTGACTTTGAGAATGATGTACAAGGTGGGAACAGTGGTGGAAATGAGAAAAAAATGGAATGTTGATAGGTGTAACAGATATCGTCTTCATGCCAAATCAATTTTCGAAAAGTATGATCAATGTAATGCCCTAAACCCAGTTACCTAGAGTCGGTGCATTATTGTGTAACATTGGCATGATCACAAAAGATCATGTTTCGAAAGACAGATTAGTTTAGTAGCCTTGGAAACACTAGATACATTCATAAATTTAACATTTCATCATAAAGTGAAAAAATACAATAACATAGTCTCCATTTTCCACACTCATATCCCCTTCAGACTATCCCTGTAGGTCATTCCTAAAATACATATTCACATCCTGGAAAAATTAAAACATTGAAAGGGGTGAGCTCAGATGCTCAGTATGGATAACAATATAGTGAAGCATTCATAAATAAACATTAACATTTAAGGCAATGTATAACTAAAACAAAAGCCTTTTAAACATGAACTTCAGCATAATATGGAAAAAATAAAATGAAATAATGCCATTTACTTATTCACATGGATATTCTACTAGTCGAATAATCACATGAAATATCAATAACCACTTTCATAATGATGGAATGCATAATGCTAGACTATCATAACCACGTAGCCAAGGCCTCGTGCCAAGACTACAAATACGATTTTGTCAAGGCCTCGTGCCAAAACACTAGTTTGTCTCATGAGACCTACCGATGCACCAGGGAGCTATAGCGGGCTCCACTCGTCACTTTTTAAGTCCAATTCATTCCTCATATGAATAGGTTTAAACATATCATAAACTATAACATAATCATATCACATAAAATATGCATAAAGGAAACATAAAATTTCCACATTTCAATCACAAGATATCAATAAAACACATTGATATAATAAAAACTCTTTCAAAACCATTTTCAATACCAAAATAAAAGAAATTTAAAACTTGATATTTATCTTTCATTTTTTTTAAAAAAAGTTAAGGCTTGTAGAGGAAACCGAAACTCAAATAATGGTCATGGCGGCAGGGAATTCATTGTCGCTGCATATGCAAGAAAAAAACATTCCTTTTGTTGTTTAGTAAAAACGCTTCATATAAAAACATTCCTTTTGAATAAAAGTAAAAGTCAAAGAGGTTTATGCACCGTATAGAAGAAATTTGTGTATAAAACAAAATATGCCACAATGAATGGAGATTGAGACGAAGTCCCTTGAAAATATAATTTTTTAAATAAATTAGTTATATTATTTGTATTCAATATATGTACACATAATGAAATTATAAATACAAGATAGGACATAATAAAATCATGACATAATTTTAAAGTAGGAGATTAACCCAAAGAATGGAAATTTGGTTAAGAAGTTCCCTTACAAAGATCATTTTTTATATAAAATATATCTATTATGTATATTCACTATTAGTACACATAAATAATGTACAAATAAAATATATGACATAATAATATCATGACATAATTTGAAAGTAGGAGATTAACCCAAAGAACAGAAATTGGGTTAAGAAGTTCCCTTACCTCGTGTCTGACTTGAATCGACCACTCTTTAACCTCCTGAATAATAAACTAGAGTTAATCTATACTTTCTTAAGAACCTTTTTAAAGTTCATTATCTCTTTTATATCACTTATTACAAAGTTACAAAAATTATGTAGTCATTTAAGTTATTAACGGTCGTTTTGTCGATCTTTGGTACTTGAGTCAACAATAAACTTCTTGTAATTACAAGTTGTTTATGTGGTAGAATACCCATTATCTCCAGAATTATATTCATGATGTAGATATAATATATATCCTATATATCCCGTATATATATGCATTTATAATACTACATAACATTTAAAGGTAAAAAATGAAATGCACCGTTCATGAAGACGGTAAGCCCTACGTATGCATGAACGATACTTTCATTTCTATTTCGTATTTAATGGAATGAAGTTATAATTATATAAAGGTATAATATAATTCCAGTATAATATAATGTATAATACCATTTAATCCATCCTTTATACATCCCACATATGGAATTAACGATTAAAATCACTTAGAGGGGGTGGTAGTCCGCACTTCCAAAAATGAATATATCATGTTAACCCATAATGGAAACCATAATGGTATTCCATAACTGAAAAATAAAGAATCTTAAGTAAAACATAAAAAATATTATATATCATATATAAATATAGTGACATCTTAATGGCCACCATTGAATGTGTTATATGAGTGTTGAAGAATCATCGTTTCGTGATGTAGAAATTCTCCATCCGTAGAAACATAATGTTATTTAACAATTAGATGTAAGTGTGTGTAATTGTATCTCGAATCCTTCTTATAACAACATCCTATTATATTGAAGATACTGTTGTTTTTACAAAAGAAATGAATAAAAAGTGTTTAGGGGGTTGGAGACGTAAAATAAAACATAAGAACACAAGAGAAAACACTACCTTTAAAACGGGTAACTCTTTTGGATTTGAGCTCAAAGGCTTCCTTGGGAAGACTTCTGCCCAATGTGATGCTTCTAGGAGTAATAGTGGGATGTGTAGAGACAAAATGGGAAGGGTATGGGCGAGCCAAAGTCTTGATAGGTGTGCGTAAGGTGGTAGAGGTGGGGGGCCTTTTATAAGAGGAGAGGAAGGTCACTCATGGAAAGTCATGAAATGTTACTTTATTATATAATGAGTTTCTGATTTTAAAGGCCCCACAATTGTATATTTTGAGGATAAGGTGATAAGGGTTATAAATATACTCATACAATAGGTTTTTGACATGTGTATGTCTTAGATTTTACATTATATTTTCATTTTATTTAAATAGTTAATTAATGAGGTAATGGCTGCATCATCATGGTGTCATAAAAAATTTAATTTATTTAATGCCTAAAAATAATGAAAAAAATATCATGAAGTAGGAAATTTTTTTATCTTTCCAATTTATATTTATAGTCAAAAGGATAACTTATATAACCCCATGTAATAATTTTTTTAGTAAAACAACACATGTTTGTGACGATTTTATTTTAACATTAAATAAAAAGTTTTTAATGTAATTTTCCTACCAAAGTGGCTCCATGGGGTCCCCAAGTTGACCCATGGATTTTAATGGTCGGCCACGACTCATAAAATAAGTTTAGGACATGTTTAAAGGTATTTTCATATTTTTATAATATCATTTTTACCTTAAATTTCACTAATTACCTTTAATCTGGATTAATTAAACTTAAAAGTTACTATTCACCATAAATTATTTTAATCTGATTGACCACATTTTAATTCCTAATGACAACCATGTGTATCGGATTTTTGAAATTCATTACACAGAAGTGGTAATGTTTCATTTACATGAAATTTTAGTTTTTAAACTACCACTTAGTGGTTTCACTATTCATCAAAAATTGATGTTTTCAGAAAAATACAAAAAATTCACTCTAAGCTATATTTGATATTCCAAATTCAAAAATGATGTCTATTTTAAAAAATTCAAGACATATAAGTTTAATTAATTAATTTTATAATTAATTCCCGCCGTCACAACAAATAGCGTGTTTTTAAGACACAATATATATTAAAAGATTGACAATTGTTTATGTCCAATTTCAAAGTGAAATTAATTATAGTGACCACCATTGGATAAAATGGTAAAAATATATTCTAATTATACTTTAAAACCACTCCATAGTATAATTTATCACTATAAATTATTATGATTGAAAAAGTTATTTTTATGTATTTTTCACTATTCATAAAAAAATTGGAAGTTCTCAGAAAAAAACCAAAAATTCAACATAGGCTACTTTAGATAATATGAATCCAAAAATGAAGCCCATTATGAAATATAAAATATATATAATTTCAAAAAGTGGGTATTACTATTCATAATGGCTATTTTTATTGGTCGCGGTGTGTTAGAATCTCGAACTTGCGTACAATGCAATCTATTGCATTATTGAAAGAGAAGCATATCGTGGAAGCTCGGGGTGTTACATTCTCCCCTCATTCAATAAATTATGTCCTCATAATTTTAAATTTTTCTTTGAAAATAAAAGTTTGAAAATATAATTTTTTTTTGGAAAACCCACATCGGAAATAAGGTTAATAAAAATATAACTTTAAAAGAAGGAAAGAGAAGTACAAAGGTCACCCGAGATAGCCTATACTAGGATTCTATGAAAATATGGATATGGAAGAAAAACAAACCATCGAGGTATAATAGAGAGTTGTAGAAAATAGGATTAAGAGAAAGTTAACCTCAAGAAAATCACAAACTTGTGATTGGTTAAACGGCCATTGAATCCCCATTTGTAAAAGATAACCAGCAACTTTTTTGTTTTAAGTTACCTTTTATAAAGATGAGGAATTTATTTAGGAGATTTACTAAGAATGTATGGGAATATACATACTTCTCATGTAGACATTCAATCTTTAATAAATTTTTACCACAAACCCATCTTTCACTCTAAAAGGTAACATAACTGAAAAATATTCTATTTATCATAATTGTATAAGGTTCCAAATATTAACACGTACCATTTAAATTAGGAATTTTGTTTTTGTAATAACCAAGGACTTCATGTAAGCTAGTGGTAGGTAATAAAGTCTTGTGGCACTATGGTAGTGGGATCGATTCCAGCAGTTTTGTTCGACGCGATGGGTTATCCCCCGACCTGCAGGTTGTCCTTTTCTGAAAAATATAGTATTATAATATTCCAAAAGTAATCTTCAGAAATGTTTTAACCATAAACAATACTATCCAAAGTTCAACTTAATCCTTTCCAACCTTTATAGTTATCCAAAATACCTCCATCCAAACTTTCTCTAAAAGGTCTCTAAATTCCAAAATCAATTGTATCATCAGATTCCTCAAACAAAGTAAAGTTTCTCTTATTGTCAAATACAAAAATATGATTACCTTCATCATATTAAAACCTTAATGAAAAAAAAGTACAACAGTACAATCCTTATATATATCTCATTATTCTTATGGCTAGAATATAATCCTTGAGTCCAAAAGCACCAATACATTAATTATTCCACATCAACTGTAGTAACAACATAAGACTGTCCTTGATCCCTTGGCCTTTTCTGAGGTAAGTTTCCCTAACACTTAGGACATTCATTTGCATAATGCCCCATTTCCCTATAATTGTAGCATCCAACATTGATAGCCTCTTTCTTTCCCTTATAATCACGCTCCTGGTGACCTTTTTCTCCACATTTATAACAAAATCCCATTCCTTTTAAGCATGTACCAGGGTGATTATTCCCACAATTATCGCATAATGGAAAATACTTCTTTCCCTTTTCCCTTTATTTGTCTCTTGTTCCACCGTTCTCTTCTTCTCTTTCATTACTTTATTGTCATAAGAGTTAGAGAATTTATTTTCTGTCTTGATAGCACATGAGACTATATCTTCATATGTTGATAAATATTGTGATACTAATGCTCGTCGGAGAAACGGTTTTAACCCATCAATGAAATGATCGAACGTACTTATTGGGTTACGTATATAATCTGCAGCATGCCTCACTATCCTTGTAATGTTAGCCTCATACTTTGCGATATTCTCATCCTCCTACTACCTCAGACTCGGAAATTTCTTTTCCATATTTGCTCGATGGTCATGTGGAAAGAATTTTTCTAAGAAAATTTCCGTAAACTCCTTCCATTACATACTTTATACTTATTCATCTTCCTTTGTGTTTTGAATCAACAACCACCATTGATCGATATCTCGAGTGAGGCGGCAAACTTCCATGATAACTTTCTCCCTTTCGCTACTCCCCAAGGTGTGGAATATTTTCTCTAATGAGTTTATCCATTGCTCAGCTACTAATGGATTTTCACCCCCATTAAATGTTGGCAGTTGCTGCCTCATGAAGCGGTCGAACATTGATACTCCACGTTACGGATCAGGGTGCTCCATATGAGTAAGGTTATTATTCATAACCTGAGTGAGTTGTCCCAGTATGGTAATATGTTGATCATCACCAGTTGTATCAACAAATCCATAATAATTATCTTGAGCAAATGGAAATCCCTATATGGAGTGCATGCATTGATACTTTCTTCATTCCTCCCACTAGGTGCCATTTCTAAACAATGGCATAAACTAGATTAGTTTATGAATCAAAATACATAATTCCATACTTGTAAAACACCTAAAATAAATTGAATAGTTTATGGATATAATCTCTAATCATAAAAATGTTTTCTTTAAGGAAGTATATACTCATAAACCCTTCATAATGGTTTGTAAATAAAATGAGAATTATCCTAAGCATATCCCCTGGGAGTGTCGTAACCAAGAGTACAGCAAGGCCCGTTGTCGTGCACCAGTTCCCGTTCGATTCTAGCTCAAAGTGGTGTTTTTGGGTTTTACCCCTAGGTATATCTGTGATAGAGCCACCTCTACCTACTCGTATCCAGACAAGGATTTATTGGTCATAAAACTCACAAAATCTCTATAACAACAAAATTCTAGGAAGTTCATATATACTAATCCTCAAAGTCTATCTTATGGCTATGTGATCTAATCAGAGTTTTTATAAATCTATCTTCCAAGGTTAGTACTAAACTGCCTCTGATACCAATTGTAACGCCTCAACCCCAGTTACCCAGAGTCGGTGCATTATTGCGTAACATTGGCATGATCACAAAAGATGAAGTCTCAAAAGACTGATTAGTTTAGTAGACTTGGAAACACGAGGTACATTCATAAATGTTACATTTCATCATAAAGTGAAAAACTACAATAAAATAGTCTCCATTTTCAACACTCATATCCCCTTCAGACTATCCCTGCAGGTCATTCCTAAAACACTTATTCACATCCTGGAAAAATTTAAACATTTAAAGGGGTGAGTTAAGATGCTTAGTAAGGATAACAATATAGCAGAAGCATTCATAAATAAACATTAACATTTAAGGCAATGTATAACTAAAACAAAAGCCTTTTAAACTTGAACATCAGCATAATATGGAAAAAATAAAATGAAATAATGCCATTTACTTATTCACATGGATATTCTACTACTCGAATAATCACATGCAATATCAATAACCACTTTCATAATGATGGAATGCATAATTCCAGACTATCATAACCACGTAGCCAAGGCCTAATGACAAGACTACAAATAAGATTTTGTCAAGGCCTCGTGCCAAGACACAAGTTTGTCTCATAAGACATACCAATGCATCAAGGAGATATAGCGGGCTTCACTAGTCACTTATTAAGTCCAATGAATTTCTCATATGAACAGGTTTAAACATATCATAAACCATAACATAATAATATCAGATAAAATATGCATAAAGGAAACATAACATTTCCGCATCTCAATCACAAGATATAAATTCCACACATTTATATAATAAAAACACTTTCAAAAAAAATTTCAATACCAAAATAAAAGAAAGTCAAAACATGATATTTATTTTTCATTTTTTTAAAAAAGTTAAGGCTTATAGAGGAAGCCGAAAATAAAATAATAGTCATGGTGGCAGGGAAGTCGTTGTTGCCGCATACGTAAGAAAAAAACATTCCTTTTGTCATTTAGTAAAAATTCTTAGTATAAAAATATTCCTTTTGAATAAAAGTAAAAGTCAAAGGGGTTTATACACCGTACAAAAGAAATTTGTGTATGAAACAAAATATGCCTCAATGAATGGAGATTGAGACGAAGTCCCTTACAAATATAATTTTATAAATAAAATAGATCTATTATTTTTATTCAATATATGTACCCATAAAGAAAGTATAAATACAAGATAAGACATAATAATATCATGACATAATTTTAAAGTAGGAGATTAACACAAAGAATGGAAATTGGGTTAAGAAGTTCCCTTACAAAGACCATTTTTTAAATAAAATAGATCTATTATGTGTATTCACTATAATTAGACATAAAGAATGTACAAATACAAGATAGTACATAATAATATCATGACATAATTTGAAAGTAGGTGATTAACCCAAAGAATGGAAATTGGGTTAAGAAGTTTCCTTACCTCGTGTCCGACTTGACTCGACCGCTCTTAAACCACCGGAATAATAAACTAGAGTTAATATCTACTTGCTTAAGAACCTTTTTCAAGTTCATTTTTTCCTTTTATATCACTTACTACAATGTTATGAAAATTATGTAGACATTTAAGTTAATAACGGTCATTTTGTCGATCCTTGGTACTTGAGTCAACAATAAACTTCTTATAACTACAAGTTGTTTATGTGGTAGAATATCCATTATCTCTAGAATTATATTCACGATGTAGATATCCTATATATCATATATATCCAGTATATACATGCATTTATAATATTACATAACATTTAAAGGTAAGAAATGAAATTCACCGTTCATGGAGATGGTAAGCCGTACGTACGTATGAACGCTACTTTCATTTCTATTTCATATTTAATGGAATTAAGTTATAATGTTATAAATGTATAATATAATTCCAGTATAATATAATGTATAATACCATTTACTCTATTCTTTATACATCCCACATATGGCATTAATGATTCAAATCATTTTGAGAGGGTGGTAGTCCGCACTTCCTAAAATGAATATACCGCGTTTACCCATAATGAAAACCATAAAGGTATTCCATAGAAGAAAAATAAAGAAGGTTATGTAAAACATAAACATATTATATATTATATATAAATATAGTGACATATTAATGGCCACCTTTGAAGGTGTTATATGAGTGTTGAACAATCATCGTTTCGTGAGGCAGAAATTCTACATCCATAGAAATAATATGTTCATAACCATTATATGTAAGTGGGTGTAATTGTAGCTAAAATCCTTATTATAACAACATTATAGTATATTGAGAAAACTGGGGTTGTTACAAAATAAATGAATAAAAAGATTTTAGGGGGTTGTAGAAGCAAAATAAAACATAAGAACACAAGAGAAAACACTACCTTTAAAACGGGTAACTCTTTTTGATTTGAGCTCAAAGGCTTCCATGGGAAGACTTCTGCCCAATGTGAGGCTTCTAGGTGTAAGAGTGGGATGTGGAGAGACAAAATGGGTAGGGGTTGGATGAGACAATGGCTTGAGAGGTGTGGGTAAGGTGGTAGAGGTGGGGGCCTTTTATAAGAGGGGGGGCTGGGAACTCTTGGAAAGTCATGAAATTTTACTTTATTATATAAGGAGTTTCAGATTTTAAAGGTCCCAGACTTATATATTATGAGGATAAGGTGATAAGGATTCGAAATATAATCATACAACAGGTTTTTGACATGTTTATGTCTTAGATTTTACATTATCTTTTCCTTTTATTTAAATCATTAATTAATGAGGTAATCGCTGCATCATCATTGTGTCATAAAAAGTTTAATTTATTTAATCTCTAAAAATTATAAAAAAATATCATGATGTAGGAAATATTTTTATATTTCCAATGAATATTTATAGTCGAAAAGTTAAATTATATAGCCCCATGTAATAATTGTTTTAGTAAAACAACACATGTTTGTGATAATTTTATTTAAACATTAAATAAAAAGTTTTTAATGTCATTTTCCTACCAAAGTGGATTCATGGGGTCACCAAGTTGACCAATGGATTGTCTTGGTCCGCCATGACTCATCCAATAAGTGTAGGAAAAATGTAAACGTATGTTAATATTTTTATAATATCATTTTTACCTTTAATTTCACTAATCACCTTTAATCGCGATTAATTAAACATAAAAGTTACTATTCACCAAAAATTATTTTAATCCTATTGAGCCACATTATAATTCTTAATGAAAACCATGTCTGTCGGATTTTTTAAATTCATTACACAGAAGTGGTGATGTTTCATTTACACGAAAATTTAGTTTTTAAACTACCACTTAGTGGTTTCACTATTCATCAAAAATTGATGTTTTTCAGAAAAATACCAAAAAATTACTCTAAGCTATATTTGATATTCAAAATTCAAAAATAAAGTCTATTTTACAAAATTAAAAAAAATAAGTTGAATTAATTAATTTTATAATTAATTCCCGCTGTCACAACAAATAGCGTGTTTTTAAGAAACAATATTTATCAAAAGATTGACAATTGTTTATGTCCAATTTCAAAGTGAAATTAATTCTAATGGCCACCATTGGATAAAATGGTAAAAATATATTATAATTATACTTTAAAACCACTGAATAGTATAATTTATCACTATAAATTATTTTTATTAAATAAGTTGTTTTTATGTATTTTTCACTATTCATAAAAAATTGAAAGTTCTCAGAAAAATACCAAAAATTCAACATAGGATAATTTCGATATTCCAAATCAAAAAATGAAGTCCATTTTGAAATTTAAAATATATATAATTTCAAAAAGTGGGTATTACTATTCATAATGGCTATTTTGATTGGTCGTGGTGTGTTAGAATCTCGAACTTGCGTACAATGCAAACTATTGCATTATTGAAAGAGAAGCGTATCATGGAAGCTAGGGGTATTACAATCAAAAATATATTTATTATCCAATTCCATTACTAAACAAATAAGGGAAAGGTGATGAATGATAAGAGCTCCAGTAGTGGAGACCATGGAGAAAAGAATCCTAAATTTCCATCATGAAGGAAATGTGGAAGGAGACACCCAAGAAAGTGTATCAATGGAATAAAGAAACGTTTTAAGTGTGGGGAAGAAGGACATAAAATGAAGAATTGCCAAGGAAAAATGAACAGTACTATGGAAGAAAATAAAAATGGTCCCAAGAATCCATTTACAATTATTTGTCATAAATTTAGGAGACCTGGCCATTACCCGAGTGAATGCCTTATTCTATATGATATTTTCTTGGTCAAAGAAGAAGCTATGTGAGAATAAATGGTTGTATAAATGTTTAAAATTATTAGTGCTCCTTAATGATTGGATTACTTTGGAATAATTTTCTATTGTATTTGTAACCCTGCAGTTTTCTATGTTAGAATGATATTTGAGGAAGACTTATCCTTTTTTTCATGTGGATATAGTTATAAATAACCATTTGGTTTTATATGATCTTTGGGTTTGAGACAATTACATGTTATTATATTTTGGGATGAAAATGCAAGGTATGAGATAAAATTTGTGGTTCAATTATGTTATGGTTATTCTGAGGAATTTATCTCATTTTGGTAATGTTATAAAATATAGTTTTTGAAAAGGGGCAACACGCAGACCGTGTGACAACCCATCGCATCGGACAAAGCTTTTGGAATCGAACCCAAACCCAAAGTGCGATTGGGATTTATCACCTACCACTGGACTACGTGAAGTCCCTCATTAGAGTGGCTCTTATTTTTTGTTAAATGATTTTATTGATCAATAATAAGTTGATTTGGGATCTTATGTCTTATCAAATGAATACCCTTAGTATAGGAAAATTATTTGGTGATTAAGTGATAAATTTTATTTTGGAAGATGTTCACTTTGTTGGGAACACTATATGCCCAAGGAAAATAGAATACTATGGGAATTCATTTGAGGAGTAATGGTGGATTTTTATCTATATTTTATTGTGGATTTATAGTGATTTGGGTTATTTATGGAAATGACTAACCTATAATAGAGAATATGTGATTAGGTGGATTACATTTAATTATGTGACTTTAAGAGTAGTTGATGACATTTGGAGATACCATTTAACATGGAATACTACATAACCAAATGCTTATAAGTTTTGGGTTTCAATAGTATTTTGGATTTTATTGAAGGATTTTAAGGACAATTGTTTGTTGAATTCTATTTATTTAACTTTGGGGTATTTTTTGTTTAATTTTAGAAATTAAGATTAGTGTTTCTTTATCTAATGGAATAACCTTTTAGGGGATCATCAGATCATATACTAACCATTTTGGTTTCGATTAATTTCTAAAGACAAGGTAAATATATAGTTTATCCTTCGTGGATCATGTGATTCTATAAGATGTTTATTATAGCTCTTCTAGTGAGACCAAGTATTCTAGAATACTCATCATTTAAAAATAAGTTAGTAGTAGAAATTTATTAAAGAATGAAACTTTACTTAAAAATTATGTATATCTCTTTATGTTCATAGTCAATCTCAGAAATGAATTCCTCATCTTTATGAATAAAAAAATAAAAATGTTGTCTGTTTACTTTTCCTACTGGGAAACTAATGACCACTTGTCCCATCAAAAGTTAGTGGTTTTCTTATTGTTAACTTTCTACTAATCATGTTTTCTATCCCTTTCCATCATAACGTGACACTTAGTTTATCATCCATATCCATGTTTTTCTACCTGGAATCCAAGTATAGGTTATCTCGGGTGACCTTTGTACTTCTCTTTCTTTCTTTTAAAGTGATAGTTTTATTCACTCTTTTTTCCGATGTGGGACTTTCCATTATATTCCAAAGCCCAATTTTAAAAAATTTTAGGATTCAATTTATTGAATTAGGGGAGAATGTAACACCCCAAGCTTCCACGGTACGTTTCCCTTTGAATAATGCAATAGCTTGCATTGTACGCGACTTCGAGATTCTAACACACCACGACCAATCAAACTAGCTGTATTGAATAGTAATACCCACCATTTGAAATTTTATACATTTTATCTTTAAAAATGTACTTCAATTTGGGATTCTTAATATCTAAATTAGCTTAGGGTGAATTTTTTGTACTTTTCTGATAACTTTTATATTTTGCTGAATAGTGAAAATTACTAAATTTTAATTAAAAACAACTTTTTTAATCCATATAATTAATTATGATAAATTATGAATTTTAGTGGTTTTAAAATATATTTGGAGTATAGTTTTACCATTTAATGCAATTCTTTTCATTGGACGTAATTCCACATTTAAACTGGACATAAACAAGTGTCGATCTTTTGATAGTTAATATTTCATAAAAACACACTTTTTGTTTTGACAGTGGGAATTAATTTTTAATTAATTTATGCCACTTCTGTGTTTTGAATTTTTAAAAATGGATTCCATATTTGGAATCAGGTTTTCCAAATTGTGTAAATAGGTAACTTTTGTTTTTAGTCATTTTGAATAATTACATCGGTAAATATTTTATTTACCATGGTTAAAGGCTAAATCCGGTAAATAAGGGTAAAAAAATAATATTATAATAATAATAAATTACCCTAAAATGAGTCCTAACCTTATTGTTTGATACATGTCCGACCATGGTCATATTTGGGTTGATTTTGGGACCCCAATGATCCACTTGTAAGTGATAATGACACTTTATATTAATTAAGTTAAAGGAAATAAAAAAATGACATAAGAATATATCATTTAGAAAAAAAATTATATATGGTTATATATGTAATTTTTTCGACTATAAATATTAATTATAACACTAAAAATATTTCCTACATAATTTTATTTTATTTATAATTTTTAGACATATAATATTTAAATTTATTTATGACACAATAATGATGCAATATTTTCTTTAATAATAAAATAATCAAATTATTGGTATTATAAAAGTTAAAATAAAAATAATTTGAACATTTTGGTGACATCCAAGAATTTTATTGGTTAATATTACATGTTAGTATTTCTTAAAATAATTTTTTTTCGAATTAATAAAGTTGGTAAGACTTTATGAAATATCAATTATTGAATAGTGTCAAAGTTGACAAAAATGTGTTTTTAAAACTAGTATTATATTATTAATTGATATTATATTACTAAAAATCTATGGTTCAGCCAAAGTACTTATATCATTATAGGTGTATCATTAATGGACCACTTGGGGGTCTCTTGGATATATATAGTATGTTTATTAATTATATAATATAAAAATACGAAGTGACATGGTAGATGCCAATCTAATTAACTAAGAGTTAAAACTAAAAGATAAGGTTAATATAATGACCCAACCTATCTAAAATATATTGGTTGAAAGTATTTCGACCCATACCCACCTTAGAATTTGAAAAATCCACTTTGGATCCATGAGAAACCGAATATAAATTTATTATAAATTAATACTTTAAGTTTTTTCTAAAGAGTCCCTCCTTCCCCTTATAAAAGGACACCACTTCTAACCAATTCTTTACACCTTGAAAGTCTATTGACTCGGCCAAACCCTGCACAAATACTCTACCGACTTCCCTCAATTCAACCTATATGCCTTATTTTGATCATAAATCCAACCTAAGGAGCCCTTTTGATCAAATCAAAAGAAAGAAACCGAAGAAGAGGTAATGTTTTCACCACCCGTTTTCAAGTTCCTTTCTTCTTCAACTTCCTCTTTCTTTATTGTTTCCTTTCTAAAATAATAAATACAATATCTTCTATATATTTTTATGTTATTATAAATATGGTACAACCATATTCTATATTCTATCCATCCATTGAATGACATGTCACCATACGTGCGTACGTACAGTTTACCGTCTCTACGTCGTGGTGTAATTGTTATTCAAAACATTATTATTTGGATTGGTATAATAATGATGTGTAATACATGTAAATAAAAAATATAACATGATAATTATTCTGTATATATGATATACCATCCAATTATATATTAATATAATATCAAAAAAATGATATTGCCACTCGTGCGTACGTAAGGATTACCGTCTCCACGAACACGATGAGATCCATTCCCCATCATATCCATTCAAGACTAAATTTCATTTATTATTAAAAATAATAATTATAGATATGATATTATTCTGGATATGAATAAGATACATCCCATACATAACAAATATGGCTCACATAACAAATAATATAAAGGAAAACAAATCCGTTAACACCCGAAACGACGATAATACTAAGATATTATTAACAAATCAATGTTAAAAGATCATATATGAAATCATATTACTGTATATGATTCTTTTATAATTAAATAAAAATTATTTCCCCATTATGCAGGAGGATAACCTACCCTCTACCAAAGAAAAAGTACAATGTAAGGGGTTTCTTATCTCACTTTAAATTCCGTGAGATTTCCATTTTTCACCACTTATTTATTGCATGTGGTGTGCGTATATCACATGTTTGTATTCATTGTGTAATATAATTTAATTCATGTATATTTACATCATCATTTTATTATTTTTATCTCATGGGTGTATGTTTCATAAGTTACCAATTCAATAAGGGAATTTAAAATTTCAATTTCCACTCATTTGGCCTTACACATAATTCATTGATTATTTTACTCCATGATTATGTGTGGGATCACTATTAATTTGATTATGTCATAAATTCCACTCCCCTTTCTGTGGATATACTTTTTATACACATAATAACTCCATTGATAAATTCTCAAGTCATCGGTATGAGCTTGATAAGAGTAATTTTTACTCAATCTCGATTTGTTTAGTTATACATCCAATTCATTGGTGTTGTTTTTACAAGAATATGTGTGAATGTCCTTTGATTGTTTTACACTGAATATCCAATCATCTTGAGTGTATTTATATTTTTCACACATAATTATGTTGTTGGATTATACTTAACCCAAGTATTCATCCTTTATGATAGATTTCTTCTCAATTTACATTCCATTGATACTCCTTTGTTGTTATACACCAAATCAATTTTATATGGTGTATATAATGTACATTGACATAGTATATCATGTATCCCTTTATTCTCTTGATATTACAATGTTTTTATTACCTAAATTATTTTTATTCAAGTGTCTCTCTATTGGTTAGAAACTCTAACAAAAATATCAATTTAAAATGTTTTAATGATTTGTTATTATAAATCATTCTAATTAATGTCCATGTTTTAAAAATGGTTTTAAGTATGTATTTATATGGTCATTAAAGTTTTCAAA
Organism: Viscum album; assembly: GCA_963277665.1. NCBI lineage: Eukaryota > Viridiplantae > Streptophyta > Magnoliopsida > Santalales > Viscaceae > Viscum > Viscum album. Next base: position 1,602,681,908 of record OY728165.1, on the reverse strand, counting down.
TCACAATTCCTTTTAAAATTTTCAATGTGGTATGGGACACTTTGATTCAAAAATCTATTTTTAAATGGCTTCTTGACAAATAGTGAGACTTTTAAATGTTTTCAAGAAAAAGGAGGATATTTCTCTAAAATAGTTTTGATGATTATTTTCATCTATGTCAATATCATTCATTATTATCGATTGAGGTTAATTTGTTACAATACAATTTTCTTTATTGTATTTAATGAGTTATGTTTGACTACAGATATGATATTTTTTTAACATTCATGGTTTCTGGATAAAGAATTGACATTTTGTATGCTAGGTTTAATAAGAATTTTTATGTTATGTTTCAAACTGTTCATATGAGGAACGTATTGGACATAGTAAGTGATGGGTGGAGCCCTCTATATCTCCTAGATGCATCAGTAGGTCTCATGAGACAAAATAGTGTCTTGGCACAAGGCTTTGACAGAATCTTATTTGTAGTCTTGGCATGAGGCCTTGACTATGTGGTTATTATAGTCCGGAATTATGCATTACAACAATTTGAAAGTGGTTATTGTTATTGCATGTGATTATTCGACTAGTACAATATGCATGTGAATAAGTAAATGGAATTATTTCATTTTTTTACATATTATACTGAAGTTCAAGATTGAAAGGATATTGTTTTAGTTATGCATTGCCTTAAATGTTTATGCTTATTTATGAATGTTTCTGCTATATTTTTATCCTTACCGGGCATTTGAGCTCACCCCTTTCTATGTTTTATTTTTTCCAGGATGTGAAGAAGTTAGTTTTGAGTTACTTCTAGGCATAATCTAGGAAGCTTGGATGTTTCCAATGGAAGAATTTAGTGCCGTTTTTTTTCAAGTTGTAATGTTGACCTTATGAATGTATCTAGTATTTCCAAGGCTACTAAACTGATTGGTCTTTCGGGACATGATTTCCTTGTATCATTCCAGTGTTATGTAATAATGTATCGACTCTGGTTAACTGGGGTCGGGGTGTTAAACTCCTCCCTTATTGAGGAGGAAGAAGGGAATGGAAAATCTGGGGTTGCCAAGCCGAAGTTCTTCGTCGGAGAGTTGGTGTTCTTCAACAAAGGAGATGAAGCGTTCTTCAAAACTCTAGTGCTCGCTCAAAATCTCAACACAACAAGCCAACCAAAAACAAAATAATTCTTCTACTTATTTTATTAAATCATTCCATGAATTCAAATTTACAAAATTCAAATTCTAATTCACTTAATTAATTAATCTATGAGTTTTTTAATTAGTTAAGTGAAAGGTTGGAAAGATTTAACGAGGGAGAGAGGGGATAGGAAGAGCTACTCAGATAAATTCAAGGGAGGTATCATCATTAAACAAAGGAGTGTAGTGGGATGTTTTAGGGGTTTTAGGGAATGTGAAGGGTTGGGGATCGTGTGGGCCCCACCTCCCAAATATCCTCACATGGGTAGTTAGGGGCCCACCCCAACTTCCACATGTAGGATGTAACCACTTAGACATAGAATAAAAATTATTCCACATTTTTTATTCACTTCTTATTTAATCCACAATTTTTAACTTCTCCTCCCGCACAAACACAACTATGGTAAAGGTCCGCTTAAGCAATTACCAGCATTGTGAATTCATCGGTGCCCTCAGATTTCAATTCCGAGCACTGATTCAAAAGATAGAAAAACCCGCTCATTCATTTACTGAACAGACCTGAGCTAAAATTCAGAAATTGATTACAGTTACACTGGGCCTCGGAATGAAGTGTCTTTAGAAGCCAGAGACTCGTAAAATTCCAAAGTATTTAAGAAAAAAATTTCTTTGAAATTTCCGTGTCTTTACATATATTAAAAATTCTAAATATATAGAATTAAAAATAGATATAATTTTAATTCTAAATATATATATATATATATATATTTAGTAATATATTTATTAATTTATTACAGTAATTAAATTTAAAGTTATTAGGTTTTTACTAGTCAAAGAGGGTTCAGATAATATTTTTAAAACAAGATTTTTGGGTTTCCAAACCCAACACATATTTAAGAAAAATTTATTTATAAATATATTTATGAAAATAAATTTTTAAGTCAATATAAATACATAATTAAAATTCATAAAAATATTTATAAATATATATTTATATTTATATGTAATTTTTAAATATATTTATTTATTTTTTAAAATTTTATTAAAATATAATTTAATAATAATATTTTTATTTTTATTTTTATATTTATTTATATAGTGTTGACCCTCCTTTCGTCATAAAGTCTAAAGATTGGAAAAGGGGAATATCTTGGCTCAAAGTGATTCAACCTTTGGAAAAATATAAAAAATTGACAAAGGAAGGAATAAGAAGAACATTGTGCATGGGTCGCACAAGTTTTACAATGGATGCGCAAGTCTACTTGCATGCCACAATGGTCACGCAAGTACACTTGTGCGCCGAAGTTGGTCGCACAAGTCACTTGCGCGCCCTAAAGGATAACTGCCCGGGGTCTTCTCGAGCCTATAAATAGACCCTGTGGGGCCCCTATTTGTGGAGGAATTTTTCCAGAAACTCAGATTTAAGCTCTCGGTTCCCTAGTCTTTTCTCAAAGCTTCCAAAACACTTCAAAGGTAATTTCTTACCTAGAACGGAAGATCTAAAGAGGGGGAGGAAGGACTAAGTGTTGAAACTCATCAACACTTGCACGCTTGAGTGGCTAGCCCTTAAAGGAAATGGCCACACTTGCGCATCGCCTTACTCCTTCAATAGAACTTGTGCACCCCTCTTCTGGAAGAACCTCAAGATGATTATAAAGGCTTTATCTAAGAGTCAATCAAGTATTAACCTGCTGATTAAAAATCACACAAGTACCCATGTATCGCGCAGGTATACCCGCGCGACCAGAACTTGCGCGCCCATGCAGTACCTGCGCGCCTTCTATGACTTGCGCGCCCCTGCCTTTTTGGGTGCCCTTCATGCCCATTTCACCCCTCTTAGGCCATTCCACCTATCATATTCAAGATTAAATCTTCAAAACACTCTTCAAAGCCATTTATGGCATGATTTTCTCATTTAATTCCTTATCTGAAAGGAATTATGTGGAATATCTCTCAAAACCTAGTGATTTACACATCTTTATATCACTAAGGATTGAGATTTCATTCATTCAACCTCATCCTTTTCAACGAGAGAACTCATTAACCTGGGATGCCTTTTTAGGAGTAAGCCCCAGTCCTCTAATTTGGGCATCCTTCTCAGTAGTAAGTCCCAACCATAATTTCATTAACCTGGGCCTTCTTTTTAGGAGTAATCCCCAGTCCCCTAATTTGGGTATCCTCTTTAGGAGTAATCCACATGTCCCCTAATTTGGGCATCCTTTTTATGAGTATGCCCCAACCATAATTCTCAAATCTGGGCACCCTCCTTAGGAGTAAGCCCCAACCATAATTTTATTAACCTAAGCCTCCTTTTCAGGTGTAAACCCCGGTCCTCTAATTTGGGCATCCTCCTTAGGAGTAAGCCCCAAGTCCCCTAATTTGGGCATCCTCCTTAGGAGTAAGCCCCAACCATAATTCTCAAATCTGGGCATCCTCCTTAGGAGTAAGCCCCAACCATAATTTCATTAACCTAGGCCTCCTTTTCAGGAGTAAGCCCCAGTCCCCTAATTTGGGAATCCTCCCTAAGAGTAATACCCAAGTCCCCTAATATGTTCATCTTCCTCAAGAGTGAGCCCCAACCATAATTTCATTAACCTGGGCCTCCTTTTCAGGAAGAAGTCCCAGTCTCAAATATTGGCATCCTCTTCAAGAGTAAGCCCCAAGTCCCTTAAATTTTCAAGTCTCTTAACCTGGGCATCCTTTTCAGGAGTAAGCCGAAGTCTTAATTTCTATTAACAAGTCCTAATTTACTTTTGATCGGGGATTCCTTCTCCGGAGTAAAACCCAATCATAAGTCCTATCCTAATTTGTGCCTCCTTTTCAGGATTAACCCCCAAGTTAGAGTATTCAAATCTCCATGAAACACATATACCTTTATGGACCCTGATCCTGGATTTCTTCCCTGAAGTAAATCCTAATATTCATTTATCTGGGTAGTCATACATACATAAGCCCCAAATTATTTCTTATGATTGCATCTTTCATGGCACAATTTTCGGATTTTTACCAATACCTCTTGTTTCTCACACCGAGCATGAGTCACGTGAGCTTAGAGTGTAAAAGTAATTATGAAATCTTTCTTTGAGCCATCAATCATAAACATAAATCTCCCTTACTTGAACTACGTGGGTTCGGATTCCTTTTCTAAAATAAAGGATACGTTGGTAGCCCATCTGCGGGTTCGATCCCAACTCTGATATAATATATGTCCTTCTGAATGACAATAAACTTCAAGTGCCCCACTGAGTGGATTTAAAAACAGTATGGTCATCATAATGACCAAGACACTTCTATATAAATGTGTCGAAGGATACCATTGACCAAGAATCTCTAATAAATACAGATTATTCTCTATCAATGAATAACCTCGAATACATATAAAAGATTCTCTAAATTTTCTACATATTTAATTATTGATTGTCATATCTGAAGGAAAACTCATTTTATACTTGGTAATGTAATAAGGATTCAGGAATATAACTTAAATCTATAAAGAGAGTCCCGGAGTAGACAATAATTCCCCTTAAAAAGGTGTGATGAGTCCAACCTTCAATCCTCTCGACCAATGAAAATTCCTATGCCTCATTAGTCCAAAAACTATTGAGCACCTACCTTTGGAAAGTAGGTCCAAATGGATGTGGAATCATTGGATGTTTCGGGATCTACGAGCAAACCCGTTAGAAACCGATCAGAATGTTTGAACCTCCCATAAAGGAGGTCATCCTGAAATTTCGAGGGGAAACAAAAATGGTGAACCCGACGTGAATCTTTAACCAAGTTAAAATGATTTTTTACCTATTTGTTAGGCCCCTATTTTAAACTCAATAATAGGGACAACAAAAACAATCATTGACATATGTGCTCATCCAAAATATATTGTGGCTGAATTTATCTTGATTACGTCTGTTATATCAAACATGAACTCTTTTCCAAGATCTTCTGCATTTCTAGAATGGATGCTCTCAAGTTCACACCTGTGAATACTGCTGCTGCAAATGCCACTACTGCTACTCCTGTTGGATCATCGTCCACTCTGAGGATGATATCACCTACTCAGCATCTTCAACGTTGGGTAACAAACGCCCTGGTTAAGGAGTATCGTCAACATGGTACCATCCCAACTCTGGAGACTACCCGACATGCCCTCCAAGTGAACAAATCACATTGGTCATCCAGACAACGATGACCCGTGATCAAGAAGTATGCGGTGCTAACTACCGTCTCCAACCGTTTCGGGTCGTTATCCCCATAACGAAATCACCACCCGCTCCCTTATTCTGGGGAGGTGAATGATCAGGTCCCTCAGGGCCTTAATTCAAGCAGACATGAGTCCATCCTGAGGGCTCCCACCAACAATCGCCGCCAGAAACGTGCGGCAGTGTGCCCACAACATGATGAGGGTACCGACTCTAGGCATTCAGTTCAGGTTCCTCAAACCCGAGCAGACAAGAAAAATCGCCAGAGGTGATGTCTGGTTAAAAGTGAGAAGGTTCTCATCTCTGCCGTCTTCAGAGAAGTCCACCAACCTAACTTGGTGTCAAGCAACGAGAAGGAACACACCCCTGCCCGTTTTAATTCCGATGTCCAGCAGACTCGTCAGGAAGCATCCCACCAATCCCGCCAGGCAATTTCAGTGGAGTACTATAGGCAGGAATATAAAACTATTTATACATCATCAGCTAGTCAACAGGCTCATCTAACTACATATGATGGATCTTGTCAACTACGTTCGGCGAAGTGTAATCAGCAGGCATATACACCTGCTAGTACTAATCAAGCCTACCAACAGTCTCGCTTGGTAGCATTCGGAGAAGTTAGTCAGAAAGCCCTGACAATAAATAGGATGTAGAATCAACACTATACCCCCACACTTGAGTACTGTTAGGATTCACTGACAGGAAATGGAGGACAGGAGCAGGCACATACACCTACTCCAAGCCAGAAATGGATGTATATTCCCATTCCGGCAGCTGAAGTCACCAAGAATATTCTATCAATTGAGAAAGAGCAGAAGCAAATCCATGCTCATATTCTAGATGCCTTCCAGGATATTATAACAACTTTAGTGGAATTTCAGGGAAAGACACATAAATCTATCCCTACCAGTGGAGTGACAAATCAACAATTCACTCCGGAACAGACAGAGAGATCTGTTCCAGTCCAAGAGGGTTGTGGGGATACTCCCCCATATCATACGGAAAACCAAGTCAGGAACATAAACCTAATTTGAGTGGAGATCTCCAGCCTAACCTGACCATCTTTCCTAACCAGGGACATACACCTTCTCAGAGCAGCCACTTTCGTCAACAAGTGGTTTCAAAAGCGAGTAAAAAGGCGTCTATGAAATGGACCCACCCAGCACAGTCAGGAGATCAAGAGATAATCTGTAACAAGGCCTTGCTCGATGCTGGAGTTCTTGAATCCCTCAGACAATTATCTATTGAAATTAAAGATCCTACTCCCTCATTTCCCAATAGTGGGAACATTAATTCCGAAGGACTTCAAAAGACACTTCCTCATGAAGCCTTGCTTCATTACAATTCGGTTGATCTTGAAGTTTCATCTTCAGATGAGAGCCAGAGGAACCCCTTATATGGTCAGAAGACCATAGAGCAAGAGATCTCATCTTTTGTTGTAACCCATTATGGTGGACCTCCCCATGATGATAAATTTCACTACGATAGTCCTCTCCACAGTAGTGATGCACATTGCCCAGAAAATGCTCCATTGGACAATGTAGTGTCGAGAAAGCCCTCTTATCATGAGGCACTTGAAAATGAGAAACCAGTCATGTCTGATGCTTCATTGCTAGCAGGTGAGATACTTTATCAATCAGAAGATATCCCAGGGTGTAGGTCATTCTCCGAACTGCCCCTAAGTCATGCATCTTCTAGTTTGATCAATGATTTCTCTACCAATCCTGTTGAATCCAATGAAGCAACAAGGAAACACCATCTCTGGTCAAATCAGGTAGAGTAATCTTCATCAAATGATAAAGTGGAAATGCTGAACATGAGAAAACAACTGGTGAAAGGTGAAGTTCCAGTCATGTTTTGGCCTCTGGCTGACTCTCATTATGACATTCCAGAAATGTTGACGAAAGATGAAATTCATGATATTCGTCTCAACATATGTAAAACTCTTTGTCAGTTGAAAAAGAAAGTATTATCTTATGATGAATATGAATATCATCTTAAGATAATAGAAGGTTTACAAAATCAGATTGATTTGGCATCTCTATCAGTCTCTCGATATCCGAAGGCAGAAAGGTAGCAGAGAGCCCTTCAACATTAATGTCCTGGCACACTAAGAATATTTCGTATGTTAATTGACAATGCCCCATCTGATATTCGTGTCAGAGGATGGAGTGTTCATGGAGCACTGCATTTCATGGTTCTCTCCAATCAGCAAAGCCCACCTAAAATGATATCATGCAATGTTATTGCCCATGGCCGGCCACAATCAATGTGCTTTGTTTGTAATCAAAATCTTTCCCAAGAACAGGCCTCATCTAGTTCCTCTCCAAATCAAGAATACAGACAAAACGTTGTTGAATTACTCCTGCATCAAGCAAATGAGAATATTGAACAGGCCTCACGTATGGAGCAAGCACATCATCAAGTGACAGAAGTGTCAAAAATCATCCAATGGTCTTTTGAACCAGGTTATACAAGTGGATACAGTTTAATACATCCAGATAATTTTTGGACTATGGTTCACAAGATCAGGAGAGATTTTAAGAAAGTATTAGACATAGCATGTCAATAGCCACCCCAACTCTCCAGAATGGGGACTCTTTTAAACCAACCCTTAGAATCAACAAATATTATTGGAGGAGTAGAGAAGGAACAACCCCATTACACCGGACTGGGGACCTTTTCAAATCATCAATCCCATCCTCAGAGAAATTCGGTCTTTTCTTGATTGGGAAAGAAGTCTCAAGAGGAACTAAGAGCCAAATTATCCAGATATTCCCACCAAATTACGGTTCTTCAAGAAGTTATTGAGGGATAAAATCAACAAAAGGCAATGTATCATCAAAGACATGGATGAAGGAAATATCACAGAAATGCTGATAGAAGGGATGTGATGAGTTATGCATAAATAAATGTCATCAATGTCGTTGTTGCTAATCCACCAGATGAGGCTCACTCAAGGAGCTCAGATGAAGAGGTTCATGCTCAAGAAGATGTATGCACCAACACAAATGAAGAAGGTGTGCGTACACGAAATCAAAGGATTACTCAGTACCTAGGTAATCCTTCGAGTAACCCACTTCCCCCTCTCCCCCCTCTCCAAAAAGGATCCAACAAAGGGAAGGGAAAGAACTAGGTTACAAATCCTTCCACTGGAGAAGGTCAATCGCTCTCACTAGAGCAATGGTTTGCACAACAGGAGGAAGAAATGGAGGAATTAAGAAGGTTGAATGCAGAACTACTTCAGAGTAGTCTTCTTCTTAAGAATGCTAGAGTCATTCAGCCAAAGGAATTTGTTGCAGCTACTGAGATGGATCAAGAATATTCTCCCCTATCAGTACACCCTCACAGGTCTAATCCGACGGGTCAAGTGCAACAACAGTTGGTAGTGATACCATTAGTTACAAAACCAAACACTACATCTATCCAAGATCCAGTCATTTCACCTACACAAGTCAAAGTTCAACCAGATGTTTCTCAAAAGTTAATAACTACTATTGAGTCATTAACAGCTAGGTTAAAACTATGGAAGGGAAACGTGTGCAAGTTCAACAAGAAAATAAATTTGTCCCTGAATGGGTTGATTAAATCTCTCCTCCATCCAGTTTTGGGAACCCTGTATTCCCTATTTTCGATAGATTATGCGATCCTCAACAGCCTTTGATGCATTACATGTCTTATTGCGATCCGATGATGGGAACTCCATAGCAATAAGAAGCAGTGAAAATCAGATGCTTCGTGCAAACATTGCAAGGACCAGATTTTGTCTTGTATACATGCTTGCAATCTTGGTCAATTACCGGATGGGAGGATCTTCACAAAAAATTCCTTCTTCAGTTCAGCTCAACTTTGCCAAAGACAACAGTTTTTGATCTTACAAACTGTAAGCAAAGGGAGAATAAAAGGGTCTCTGATTTCATTTCTCGCTGAAAGGGATTAACATTTCCCTAAACTTGGAACTCCCTCAAGAGGAATTGATTCCAATCTGTGTGGAAAATCTACGTGACAAATTATGCATGCCGTTAATACCTGTGAAATACACAAGAGGGTTTCGAGACCTTCCTTCAATTGCTCAATAGATTTATGATTCCCTTATATAGGCTAAGGCTAAATCTCGTGTAATTTAATCAGCTTCAGGAAGGGGAATGGGTAAAGAAAAAACTGCAACACTTATGCTTAAACAAGAACCTGTACCTGTTTCTACCTCAAAACCTTCATCTTCTCGAAGGGATCCACCTCTTGAGCGCAAAATGAAAAGGCCGTTTCATCCAGACGATCAAAGAGATCAAAGACAAAAACAATTTGAGGAGCTGAAAATCAAAACATACTCTTTCTGAAATGAACAAGTTCTTGGTTATTTCATTTCGGCTCTGGAAAACAATTTGGTTCAATTGACAATGCCCAAGAGGCCAAACAATAAAGGGGATGAAGACCGTCCTAATTATTTCCTTTTTCATCAAATGTTGGGGCATACCATCCAGGAGTGTTTTTTCTTCAAATACCTCCTCCAAAAGATGGTTGACTCTGGACAATTCAAACTGAAAGGCTCTTCAGCTCTGGTAACATGTGTTACTGCTACAGTTCCAGAGGAGGAAGGCGAATGACAAGAAGTCAAAAGCAAAAATGTACAGAAGTATGATGATTGGATGGTCAGAATGACAATCCACCGAACACATGTTATTTTGAGAACATAATTAATGAAACCAATTGTGTCTTCTTCCATGAATGTTGCGGAAAAAACCTCTTTGTCATAGGGAAAGTCCTCAAAGAAACGACATGATTCAAAGAAAGAAAATGAATCAGAAGAAGACGAGTATGTGACAAAGCATAATTTTCTTTGACTCTGGCGGACTTCAGGCCATCTACTTCAAACCCACAGGAACCGCCCCACCAAACAGCACAACCTAAATAGGCTAATCAGGAAGAGTATTCATTAGACGCAGAGTTAATCTTTGGTTCTGTTAATATGATTCAATTAACAGATCCATATGCAAGACGCATTTTCGATTTCGATGAGCCTCAATTCCCTGTATCAAGCAGGGGAATCAGAGGGAATTTTAGGGGCTCAAGATACAGGGGAAGACATGGATTTTTCAGAATCCACTATTCCAATTCTACCCCTGCTAAAACTATGTACGCAGCAAAAACTCGTGGTAGAGCCCTTAATCTAGATCAGCAAGAACAAGAAAGTTCTTCTACCAATAGCAAATTCAGTCCTGACATAGTTATTTTGGAAGACTGGTTGAAGGTTCCATATTCTTCCTCTCAGCATGTAAATGAATCTAATCGGTCTAATCTTCCAAAACCAGGAATATTGCCAACTCCTATCCCGATACAAGATGCATCAACTTCCAAAGCATCTACTTCCAAGGTACCTGCTAAACCACATATTCCTGTTGGGAAACACAGACCTCTATATCAAAAGTCTAATATATTGAAACACTTGGCCCAAGTACCAGCCACGTTATCAATTCTGGATGTTCTGAATCTATCAAAAGATCTTCAGGAAGCACTCATCGAGGCTTTGTCAAGTCCTCAGGAGTTTGAAACTGAAATTGCTGCAGCTGAAGTCTATCACATAGAGAATAATCCTGTAGAATTTCATGCAATAATATCTTTTACTGATGAAGAAGAAGATGATGTTGTGCATGGACATATTAGACCATTGTACTTTTCTGGAAGGGTCAATGGCATGCACATCCGAAGAACTTTCATTGACAATGGTTCCGGAGTCAACCTCATGCCCATTCGTACACTTCGTCGATTGGGCCTCACAGAATCTGATTTATCTCCTCATACCATGATGTTACAAGGATATGATAAAAACGAAAAAGAACTACTGGGCGAATTTACACCCAGAACTCAGTTTGGAGATCTTGCATCCAATTCAAGTTTCATGGTTGTTGATCAAGACTCAGCCTTCAACATCTTCCTTAGAAGACCCTGGCTACGTCAACATGCAGCTATCCCTTCGTCATACCATTAATGTCTCAAATATTGTTTTGATGGTCAAGTTGGGACATTGTATGGTGATAAGGCCCCGTTCAAGACATGTGAGTCTCAATACATTGAGGTGGAATTATATCACATGAAGGGAAGGGAGAAATCAACAACAAAGGAGATTACCAAAGTTAATGTTCCATATGGTTTGGAGAAGATTACAGTAAATCCATTTACACATGTGAGTACAAATTATGTGTTGCCTATCATTCAAATTAAAAAGTTAGACCCAAATCAAAATACTCTTATGGAAAGATCCATAATGCCAGTTACGACAATCGAGCCAGACAAAATGGGAAAAATTGGTAACCCCCCAAGAAGTAATGAAAGCAGAAATGGTGATGTCTTCATTTCATCTGATAAAATCCAACAATTCTATTCTTCACCAATTATTTCAGAAGAAGATATAGGAACAACGGAGGTGAACAATGATGTCGATTCTCAATCCATCATCTCCTCTTTATTACCCAAATAAGACCCTTCATCATCAATAGGGTTGGAAATGGATGTTTCTTCTTCAAGATATGAAAATTTTGACATCTCTTCTGATCATGAAAATTCTAATTTATCATCGACTATAACGACCAATACTTTACATACATTGTTATTACTTCAGAATTGAAGCACACTTATTACAACATATAACAAAACCAAGAAAGGATCGTATAGGTATAGTGTCTTTAGAAACTGGGAAACATAAACAACTGGTTCATAAAGCATCTACTTTGCCTCCCATTTATTTCATCATATCTAGAGTCCGTTTTTGGAATATACTACTTAATAACCTTCTTCCTGACTTGGGGAAATAAAACATACAAAAGGGTGAGCTCAAATGCTCAGTAAGTGTAAACAAAAGAAATATCAATCACATCATAAACATAAGCACATAACTTTTGGAAATCTTAACCTGCAAAAGAGATCATAATTTAATAACATGGGATAAATCATAGTAGTGAAATGTAATCACAATAATCATAACTTAAAATATGAAACTTTGTGGAATACACACATAATCATAGAGAATCATTTCTTATTAGTCAAGACTCATTGCCAAGACTATCTTAGTGGACAAAGTCCATTTCTGAACCGAGTTCACTCCTCGTTTCAGTCCTGTTTCACTGAACCAGTATAACCTACCATTCCAGCCATGTCTATCTCATGAGATATAAAATCTTTACCCAATGCATTGGAGGGAGATATAGGTCCCACCCATCTCATAATGATACCATTCTTATGTGTTCCACAAAATCATAAATCAAACAGCATTGCATAACCCATGTAATAAAAATGGGATTCTTAAACAACATGACATCATAAAATAATTCATATAAGATAAAAGAATTCATAAAAATAATTCCATCACAACATAATCAAATCAATGTAATAATAGGGATAGAAACAGAACCTATATTATCTTATATGGAAAATAATTTTGATAAAACACTTGAACTCCATTCTTGAGAAAAATATCCTTTCAACTTCAAAAACATTTTTCCTTTCATAACATGTCATACAATTTTAATCTAAAAGAAGTTGATTAAAAATAAACATGAAAACTAGTAAAGGAATCTTCTTGGAAATAATGTTTTAAAAATCCATTCATTCTGTATAAGTTAAAAAAACATTCTTCGTACTTTTGTCGGAAAAGTCAAAAAGCACCTCGTATGAAAAAACGACAAAAGATTCCTCTCATATCATTTTCTAAAAGCTCACCAAAGGGTAAAATTGGATTTAAAAAATTTTAGGTGGATGAAAATAATATTACATATTTAGGAAACATGGATGTGGATGATAAAATACACCCAGTAAATGCCAAAGTATAAAAAATCTCGGATAAAAAAATTAGATTGTGATATTTCCCTTACCTTAGGTCCGATATGCTTTGTACGTGTCCAAAACTCCTGTATAATGATTTAAATAATGTTATTGACTTATTACATAATCATACATATTTTTTATGATATCATATATGGTCATATTCTTAGCTTCTTATTAGTAATATTTCATTACTACTTGTTATTCGGGTGTTTATTACTTTTTCTTCTTATGCGTGTCTTGTCGAATAAATTCTTATTTTTCTTTTTAGTTTTTAGATACCTCATTTACAGAATGGTATTAGTGTAATATATATCATATTTATTCACTCAATTCATTTATGTAATCATTATGCAATGAAAATCATGTAGAACGAGTCGCATCACATCGTGGAGACGGTATTCCGTACGTACGCATGAGCGATGATATCGTTCCCATGATCGTGGAATTGTATTGGAGTGTATGTATACTATTTAAGAATCAATATAAAATTAGAATAGTCATATATAGTCATTATTTACACCATTATACTCATCCAAGTAGGGTGGTGGTGGAAAATAGAATACACCATGGCGTGGTGACGGTATTCCGTACGTACGCACGCGCAGTGATTTCTTTTTCCATAGGATGGATAGATGGTGAAATAGGGTTGTTTCAAAATTATAATAACATATCAGTATATGATTGATACTGATTTTATTACTTCATAATTAAACAAATAAAGAAGAAGACGTGGAAGAAGAAATAAAGATGAAATAATCGGTTACAGACATTACCTCTTCTTTGAAGTGCTTCTTTGAGACCTCCTTTTAGGGCACTAAAATTGGTCTTTGAAGAAGACCAGGACCTCTAGGATGTCCTTAGGGAAGTGGATAGGAGAAAGTGTTAGGGTTTGGCCGATCTTGAAGGCTCAAAGTGGTGTGAGGAAGAGAGGGAGGATGTGCCCTTTTATAAGGGAGGAGAGGGGCACCTTTGGAATAACTAAAAATATTATTTTATTATAAAGTCAAGTTCGGTTTTAAATAGCTCCAAATTGATTTATTTAGAATCTAAGGTGGGGATGGGTCGAAATCCTCTCATCCAATAGAATTTATACATGTTTAGGTTCCTATTTTAACCTTATCATTTAAATTTAACATTAAGTTAAATAATTTTACTTTTACCGTGTCTTCTTGTGTTCTTATACTATAAGGTTAATAAACTTACTATAAGAAGACAAAAGAACCCCAAGTTGTTTATTATTAATATATATAACTTTATATAAGTCATTTTTCCGAACCTTAGATTTTTAGGAATAACAATTACTAATATAATATTTGTTTTAAAAACTATTTTATGTGAATTTTGACACTATTTAGTAATTAATTTTTAGGAAAATCATAACAAAATGATTAGTTCAAACAAAGTTAATTAAATCAATACTAACATGTCCTATTATTCTAGAAAATTAGTGGAATTCATAAAAAGTGTCAAATTACATTTATTTTGGTGTTTATAACATCAATTATGTCAATATTTCATTAATAAGTTAATTACTGCATCATCTTTGTGTCATAAATAAATTAAATTATTTAATGTCTAAAAATTAAAAATAAAATACCATTATGTATGAAGTCTTTTTATATTTCTAATGAATATTTATAGTCTAATTTATCTTGAGTATAACCCCATATTAAAAATGATTTAGTTATTAAACATTGATTGTATCTATTTTAACCCTTCTTTAAATAAATAAATAATAAATGTCCTAATCTAATCCAAGTGGGCCTAAATGGTCATATTTTATTCCTAAGTTTGCTTTTGGTCGAATTACACTTTTCCAATAGAATTAGGACATGTGTTAGGGTAATAATAATATCATTTTTACCCTTAATTACCCTATTAACTTGTAACCGTGGTAAAAAAAAGTAAAAAGTTACTATTCACCAAAAAATTATATTCATCTCATTGAACCACATTTTACTAACTGACATCTACCGTGTCTCTTGGATTTTCGAAATTCCACTCACAGAAGCGGTATAATTAAGTTTTATGAAAAATTCAGTTTTTTTAACTACCACTTAGTGGTTTCACTATTCATCAAAAATTGAAAGTTTTCAGAAAAATACCAAAATTTAAACCTAGGCTTATTTCGATATTACGAATCCAAAAATGAAGTCCATTTTGAAAAATAAAATATATAAAATTTCAAAAAGTGATTATTACTATTCATAACAGCTAGTTTTAATAATATTTTATTAGCATATCATTGTTTAGTGAAACTCGGTATTGTGTACGACGCAAGCTACCGAGGAAGGTCGCGATTTCATGTAAAGAAAGACAAGAAAGTGTTGTATGTAGAAAAAGATTCCTTTGATGATTTATATAACATAAAAGTCTTGGGAGTTACATTATACCCCCCCTTAAAATGAATTTCTCCCTCGAAATTTGTCACTTTGTACCAAAAAGATGAGGATACCTCTCCCTCATCAAATTCTCAAGCTAGAATTTAGCTTCTTCTAATTGGTGGTTCCTCCATAAAACTTTCACCAATCAAGTGGTCTTGTTTTGTAGTACTTTTTCTCTATGATCCAGAATCTCTATCGGTTGTTCTTCATAAGAAAGATTTTGCTCTAGCGGTACAACTTCAGAGCTGAGTACATGTGAAGGATCAGGTATGAACTTTCTTAGGAGAGATACATGGAACACATCATGAACTTGAGAGAGATTTGGTGGAAGCGCCAATCAGTAATCTACCATCCCTACACGATACAGTATTTCCAAAGGACCGATATATCTAGGGATCAACTTCCCCTTCTTTCCAAATCTCATAACCCTCTTCCAGGTAGATATTCGTAAGAACACTTTATCACCCACTTCAAACTCAAGGTCTTTTCTTCGGTTGTCGGCATAACTTTCCTGTCGACTCTGAGCTACTCTTATGTGTTGTTGAATAGATCTGACCTTTTCTGCCATTTCATCTATGAGATCAGGTCCTAATAGCTTTCTTTCCCCAACTCCATCCCAGCAAGTTGGAGTCCTACATTTCTTTCCAGAGAGAGCTTTATAAGGAGCCATCTGAATACTGGAGTGAAAGCTATTATTATAAGAAAATTCCACCAAAGGTAGGTGTTGATCCCAACCACCTTTGAAATACATAGAGAAAGCTCTAAAAATATCTTCTAGATTTTGAATTGTTCTCTCAGACTGACTGTCTGTCTGAGGATGATAAGCAGTGCTAAAACTCAACTCTATATCCAGAGTATGCTGAAGACTTCGCCCGAATTTCGAGGTAAATCTCGCATCCCGATCAGATATAATAGAAAGTGGTACTCTATGAAATCTTACCACTTCCTTTACATATATCCTAGCAAGCTGATCTAGAGAGAAATCCTCTCTAATAGAAATGAAGTGTGCAGACTTTGTAAGACGATCAACTATGACCCAGATAGCATTATTTCCTTTGGATGTTTTAGGAAGTCCTGTGACAATGTCCATAGTGATGTTTTCCTATTTCCATTCAGGTATGGGTAATGGTTGTAACATCCCCTTAGACTTCTATCTCTTAGCATTAACTTGTTGACAAACCAATCATAGAGAGACATATTCAGAAACATCTCTTTTCATGCCATACCACCAGAAGTACTCCTTCAGGTCCCTATACATCTTCGTGCTTCCAGGATGAATAGAGAATGAAGAACTATGATCCTCATCTAGCAGCTCCTTTAATTCTGGGATGGGAGGAACACAAACCCTATTCCGGAACTTTATTATCCCATCACAATCAAGGTTGAATTCATGATCATTTCTCACCTTCTTTTTTAAATCGACATCTTCTTTCTGTGCCTCTTTAATCTTCACATGTATAGATGGTTGAAAATTCATTTGAGAATGATACAATTTTCCCCATTCATTATAATTCCAAGATCCATCCTTTGTAAATACATATATATTGGATCTTTTGTGATCCTCATCATAGATAAACTAGTGTGGTCATGTTGACATAATGCATCTGCCACCTTGTTTGCTTTCCCAGGTTGGTATTGGATTGAGCAGTCGTAATCCTTTATCAGCTCCAACCATCTTATTTGGCGCATATTCATCTCCTTTTGTGTGAAAACATACTTTAAACATTTATGATCAGTATAAATATCACACCTTTCTCCATAAAGGTAATGCCTCCTAATCATTAATGCAAAGATTGCCGCAGCTAACTCCAAATCATGAGTTGGGTAATTTTGATCATGTATTTTCAACTGTCGTGAGGCATAAGCTATCACCATATCATTTTGCATAAGAACACACCCCAATCCCTTCATGGATGCATCACTATAGATCACAAACCTTTGTTCACTACAAGGCAGTGTGAGCACAGGTGCAATGGATAACCTTATTTTCATCTCCTGGAAATTCTCTTCACATTCTTCCATCCAAACAAACTTAACTCCTTTCCGAGTCAACTTGGTGAGTGGATTAGATAATCGTGAAAAATCTTTCACAAAATGTCGATCATATCCAGCTAAACCAAGAAAACTTCGGATCTCAGTTACTATTGTTGGTCTCGACCATCTTTCGATAACCTTTGTTTTTGCTGGATCCACAAATATCCCCTCTTTTGAGATTGTGTGACCCAAAAATTCAACTTTTTGAAGCCAAAATCCACACTTGGTAAATTTGGTATAAAGCTACTCCTTTCTCAGGGTCTTCAATATAATTCTCAAGTGATCTTTATGTTCTTCCTTGCTCTTTTAAAAGACAAGAATATCGTCTATAAAGACTACCACAAACTAATCAAGATAGTCTCTAAAGACTCTATTCATTAGATCCATGAAGATAGTAGGGGAATTAGTAAGACCAAATTGCATCACTATAAATTCATAGTGTCCATACCATGTACGGAAAGCCGTCTTTGGTATATCCTCCCTTTTGACCCTTAATTGATGATACCCTGAACAAAGATCAATCTTGGAAAAGTATTGAGCTCCTCGTAGTTGTTCAAATAAGTCATCAATGCGTGGGAGAGGATATTTGTTCTTGATAGGGATCTTGTTAAGTTCTCGACAATATATGTAGAGTCTCATTGATCCATCTTTCTTCTTAACAAATAGAATAGGTGCTCCCCATGGTGATTCACTAGGGAATATGAACCCCTTATCAAGATTCTCTTGGAGTTGTTTCTTCAATTCCTGCAACTCAATTGGGGACATTCTATAAGGTGTCTTTGAAATAGGCAAAGCACCCAGTACTAGTTCTATTGAGAACTCAACTTCACGATTTGGTGGAAGACCCAGTAAATCCTCCAAAAAGACATCATCAAACTCCCGTACAATGGTAATATTCTTAATCGTGATTTTCTCACCAACCATTTGAGATAAATAACCTTCATTTAGTGGAATCAATACCCATAAAATGGAAGAAATTTCCACTAGAAGGTTATGTTCATCCTTGCATCGATAGACGATCATAGATTGATCTGGAATATGAAAGGTGACATCCCTTCTTTGGCAATTGATATGTGATCCATGTAGAGAAAGCCAACCCACGCCAAGAATCACATCAAATTCCACTATAGGAAGGATCACAAGATTTTCCGGAAGCACTTTCCCACAAACTTCGATCGGAGAAGAATTATAAACTTTTGATGCGACTGTTGTGCCATTAGGTGTTGTCATAGCTAACTCAACATCTAATTGTTGAGGTAATATGGTGATACCCTTAGAAAATTCTTCAGAAATAAAGGAGTGGGTGGATCCAGAATCAAATAAAAAATTTGCTACTTTAGAGTGGATGGTAAGTGTACCTTTTACCACATCGTTATCGTACTCCACATCGCTGATAGAAATTGCATGTGACTTTCCTTTGTCTTTATCCTTAAGAGTTTGTTGACGTCGACCATAATCATCAACCCTTGGATTAGGGAATTTATAGGCATAATGTCCCATCTCCTTGCACTTGAAAAATTGAAGTGTAGTAGGTTCATTCTGTGTATCCCTTCCTTTGTAGGCATCATTAGACATCTTCTTCCCATCATCGGGGAATTCAAATGCCCGATGACCTTCCTTGCCACATTTTAAACATTTACTTGTCCATATAAGACAACTCCCTCCATGTTTCTTTCCACACTTTGAGCATAAGGGAAAGCCCATCTTCTTTTTAGTGTGCCCTTTAGATTTTCCTTTGAATTCCATTTTCTCTTATCAAAATCATATGACTGATGGGTTACTCCAATATCCATCTCAACTTTGAGAGCACATCGAACGATTTCCTCATAGCTATTGAAGTCCCTTATGGCTAAGGCCCTTCGAAGACTTGGTTTTAAGCCACTAAAGAATCGATTGATCTTACTCTCAGGTTGGATAATAATACTAGAAGCGTACCATGAAAGTCTTATAAAATTTACTTAATAGGTACCAATAGATTCATCATCCTTTTGCTTCAGTTCAAGAAACTCTTTCTCCAACTTTGTTCGGAGAATACGAGGGAAGTACTTTTTGAAAAATAAGTTCTTGAACTCATCCCATTACATGGACTCAATTTCTTCCCTTTGCCTCATATTCTTAATAAGATTCCACCATTGATCAGCATCACCTTCCAAACAATACACTGCTAAGATAAATTTATCATATTTAGAACATTGAAGAACTGAAAATATCTTTTCAGTAGTACTAATCCATTGTTCAGCAACTTATGGATCAGTAGACCCGCTGAATGAAGGTGGACACTATCTCATGAAGGATTAAATAGAATGTTAATCCTTCCTTTGCTCGTTTGGAAGTCTTGCATGATTCATAGATTGAGAAAGTTGTGTGACCATGGCTACAAGATTTTGCATTCCAGCTCCCATAATGTTTGGTTGCTCAGGGGGACAATCATTGCATTGCTCGTCTCATTCCGCATTAACATGGTTCCTTTGGGTTCCAACCATTGACTAAAACCAAGAAGAATAGTGTGAGCAACACTAATTATAATAGGAAAACCACATAATCAAGAATAAAATTTCACACTTAAGGTCTTATCCTAGGTTATTCATGGCCATTTCTAAAACACTAAGATTGTGTTCTATGCTTAGACTTATCCTTAGGGTTCTTACTAAGGCTTTCACATCCTAGTTTCCAATGGTTGACTATAACTTTCCTCTGATACCAACTATAATGACCTATACTTTACATACATTATTATTACTTCAGAATTGAAGCACACTTATTACAACATATAACAAAACAAAGAAAGGACCGTATAGGTATAGTGTCTTTAGAAACTGGGAAACATAAACAACTGGTTCATAAAGCATCTACTTTCCCTCCCATTTATTTCATCATATCTAGAGTCCATTTTTGGAATATTCTACTTAATAACCTTCTTCCTGGCCTGGGGAAATAAAACATACAAAAGGGTGAGCTTAAATTCTCAGTAAGGGTAATCAAAAGAAATATAAATCACATCATATACATAAGCACATAACTTTTGGAAATCTTAACCTGCAAAAGAGATCATAATTTCATAACATGGGATAAATCATAGTAGTGAAATGTAATCACAATAATCATAACATAAAATATGAAACTTTTTGGCATACACACATAATCATAGAGAATCATTTCTTATTATTCAAGACTCATTTCAAAGACTATCTTAGTGGACAAAGTCCATTTCTGAACCGAGTTCACTCCTTGTTTCAGTCCTGTTTCACTGAACTAGTATAACCTACCGTTCCATCCATGTCTATCTCATGAGATATAACATCTTTACCCAATGCATTGGAGGGATATATAGGTCCCACCCATCTCATAATGATACCATTCTTATGTGTGCCACAAAACCATAAATCATACATCATTGCATAACCCATGTAATAAAAATTGGATTCTTAAACAACATGACATCATAAAATAATTAATATAAGATAAAGGAATTCATAAAAATAATTTCATCACAACATAATCAAATTAATGTAATAATAGAGATAGAAACAGAACCCTATATTATCTTATATGGAAAATAATTTTGATAAAACACTTGAACTCCATTCTTGAGAAAAATATCCTTTCTACTTCAAAAACATTTTCCCTTTCTTAACATGTCATACAATTTTAAACTAAAATAAGTTGATTAAAAATAAACTTGAAAACTTGTAAAGGAAGCTTCTTGGAATTAATTTTTAAAAAATCCATTCATGCCATATAAGTTAAAAAAACATTCTTCGTACTTTTGTCGGAAAAGTCAAAAAGTACCTTGTACGAAAAATGACAAAAGATTCCTCTCATATCTTTTACTAAAAACTCACCAAAGGGTAAAATTGGATTTAAACCATTGTAGGTGGATGGAAATAATATTACATATTTAGGAAACAGGGATGTGGATGATAAAATACTCCCAGTAAAAACCAAAGTATAAACAATCTCGGATAAAAAAATGAGATTGTGATATTTCTCTTACCTTAGGTATGATATGATTTGTACGTGTACGAACCTCTTGTATAATGATTTAAATAATGTTATTGACTTATTACATAATCATACATATTTTTCTGATATCATATATGGGCATATTCTTTGCATCTTATTACTAATATTTCATTACAACTTGTTATTCGGGTGTTTATTACTTTTTCATCTTATGCGTGTCTTGTCAAATAAATTCTTATTTTTCTTTCTAGTTTTTAGATACCTCATTTACAGAATGGTAGTAGTGTAATATATATCATATTTATTCACTCAATTCATTTATGTAATCATTATGAAATGAAAATCATGTAGAACGAGTCACATCACATCGTGGAGACGGTATTCCGTACATACATACGAGCGATGATATCGTTCCCATGATCGTGGAATTGTATTGGAGTGTATGTATACTATTTCCGAATAAAAATCACTTTACAATAGTCATATATAGTCATTATTTACACCATTATACCCATCCATGTAAGGTGGTGGTGGAAAATAGATTACACCACGGCGTGGAGACGGTATTCCGTACGTACGCATGCGCGGTGATATCTTTTTCCGTAGGATGGATAGATGGTGAAATAGGGTTGTTTCATACTTATAATAACATATCAGTATATGAGTGATACTGATGTTATTAATTCATAATGAAACAACTAATGAAGAAGAAGTGGAAGAAGAAATAAAGATGAAAGAATCGGTAACGGACATTACCTCTTCTTTGAAGTGCTTCTTTGAGACCTCCTTTTAGGGCACTAAAATTGGACTTTGAAGAAGACTAGGACCTCTAGAATGTCTCTAGGGAAGTGGAGAAGTGAAAGTGTCAGGGGTTGGCAGAGAATGAAGGGTCAATGTGGTGTGAGGAAGAGAGGGTGGAGGTGCCCTTTTATAAGGGGGGAGAGGGGCACCTTTGGAATAACTAAAAATATTATTTAATTATAAAGTCAAGTTCGGTTTTAAATAGATCCAAATTGATTTATTTAGAAGATAAGGTGGGTATGGGTCGAAATACTCTCATCCAATATAATTTAGACAAGTTTAGGTTCCTATTCTAACCTTATCATTTAGATTTAACATTAAGTTAAATAATTTTACTTTTACCGTGTCTTCTTGTGTTCTTATACTATAAGGTTAATAAACTTACTATAAGCATCCAAACGAACCCCAAGTTGTTTATTATTAATATATATAATCTTATCTAAGTCATTTGGCCTAACCTTAGATTTTTAGGAATAACATTTACTAATATAATATTTGTTTTAAAAACTATTTTATTTCAATTTTGACAATATTTAGTAATTAATTTTTGTGAAAATCATAAAAGAATGATTAGTTCGAAAAAAGTTAATTAAATCAATACTAACATGTCATATTAATATATAAAATTAGTGGAATTCATAAAAAGTGTCAAATTACATTTATTTTGGTGTTTATAACATCAATTATGTCAATATTTCATTAATAAGTTAATTACTGCATCATCGTTGTGTCATAAATAAATTAAATTATTTAATGTCTAAAAATTAGAAATAAAATACCATTATGTAGGAAATATCTTTATCTTTCTAATGAATATTTATTGTCTAATTTATCTTATGTATATCCCCATATAAAAAATGATTTAGTTATTAAACTTTGGTTTTAACTATTTTAACACTTCTTTAAATAAATTAATAATAAATGTCCTAATCTAATCCAAGTGGGCCTAAATGGTCATATTTTATTCCTAAGATAGTTTTTGGTCGAATTACACATGTCCAATAGAATTAGGACATGTGTTAGGGTAATAATAATACCATTTTTACCCTTAATTACCCTATTTACTTTTAACCGTGGTAAAAAAAAGTAAAAAGTTACTATTTACCAAAAAATTATATTCATCTCATTGATCCACATTTTACTTACTGAAATCAACTGTGTCTCTCGGATTTTCGAAATTCCACTCACAGAAGTGGTAAAATTATGTTTTATGAAAAATTCAGTTTTTTTTACTACCACTTAGTGGTTTCACTATTCATCAAAAATTGAATGTTTTCAGAAAAATACCAAAATTTCACCCTAGGCTAATTTCGATATTACGAATCCAAAAATGAAGTTCATTTTGAAAAATAAAATTTATAAAATTTCAAAAAGTGGTTATTACTATTCATTACGGCTAGGTTTAATAATATTTATTAGCATATCATTGTTTAGTGAAACTCGGTATTGCGTACGACGCAAGCTATCGAGGAAGGTCGCGATTTCGTGTAAAGCAAGCCAAGAAAGTGTTGTTTGTAGAAAATGATCCCTTTGATGATTTATATGACATAAATGTCTCGGGTGTTACATCGACTATGCAAGTAGAAACGGAAGAAATAACACATGATGAATAAGAAGACGAAGATCTCAGATATGCTCCTACAACATTTGAAGAGGGTATCTCTACCACTGTGGATGAACACAAAGAAATAAATCTGGGTACAAAAAAAGATCCACGCCCCACTTTAATCAGTGTGGTCATGACTCTTGAAGAGAAAGAGATGTATATTTCTTTTCTAAAGAAAAATAGAGATGTATTTTCTTGGTACTATACATAAATGTCCGGGCTTGATCCTGAGGTTTCTACTCATCATTTGGGTTTACCAGAAGAACATTGAGGATTTAAGCAAGATGCAAGAAGAACACACCCAACTTATGCTTACAAAATTGAAGCATAAGTGGATAAGCTTATCAAATCTAACTTCATCAGAGAAGATCAATATCCCAAGTGGTTTGCTAATATTGTCCCTGTAATGAAGAAGAACAGACAAATTAGATTTTGCATCGATTTCAGATATCTTAATCGGCATTATCCTAAGTATCATTTCCCAGTTCCGATTACAGAACTTTTAATTGATGCAACAGCTGGCCATGAAGCACTTTCCTTAATGGATGGATATTCTGGATATAATCAAAACTGAATGGCCCTAGAAGACGAGGCATCTACAGCCTTCAGAGCCCCTCAGGTTGTGTTTTGCCACCAGGTAATTCCCTTTGGCTTAATGAATAAAGGTGCAACATATCAGCATTCCATGCATCGTATATTCAAACCCTTCTTAGGGATGTTTGTTTAATTCTATGTACACGTTTTGGTAGTTAAATCCAAACAACATTCTAATCACTTGGCTGATTTGGAAGTCATATTCCACAAGTTTCGACAACATAATTTGAAGATGAACCCCTTAAAATGTGATTTTGGGGTAACCTCTGGAAAATTTCTCGGCTTTGTTGTATGCCATCATGGTATTGAAGTTGATCCTGAGAAGACCAAGTCAATCCTTGGTATGTCACCTCCTAAAAATTTTAAGGAATTAAGAGGACTTCAAGGACAGTTGGCCTATATTCGGCGTTTCATCGCCAATTTAGCAGGAAAAAGTTTACCCTTCACTAAATTGATGAAGAAGGGAGTCACATACCAGTGGACTGAAGAATGTCAAGAAGCATTCGATATTCTCAAGAAATACCTCTTCAGTCCACCAGTACTCATGACACCTATTGAAGGAATACCACTTATCCTCTATGTGACAGCTCTAGAGCGATCATTGGGTTCCTTTCCTGCTCAAAAGAATGATGCTGGGAATGAAAACAGTCTATATTATCTCAGTCGAACTAGGCTTGAAGTAGAAACCCGGTATTCAAGTATTGAGAAGTGCTTCCTGACATTAATCTTTGCAATTCCGAAGTTGAGACACTACCTGCAACATCACGAGGTCCAATTGGTATCTCGCAATAACCCGTTCAGATTCATCCTTAGTCGTCCAATTCTTACAGGATGTCTGGCAAGGTGGGCAGTTATTTTTCAGCAATTTGACATTCAGTATGTGTCTCAAAAGGCGATAAAGGGCCAAGCTCTGGCTGATTTCCTGGATGAACACCTTTCAGTGGAAGACACATCTTTAGATATTGAAATCCCTGATGAGGAAGTATTCTCTATTCAAGAAAGTCCTCAGGCATGGGAAATGTATTTTGATGGTTCTTCTAGAAGTCCAACAGGGAGGAAAATGGAAAATCCTAAATTCAACAAAGTTGGCTTAGGAATTGTGCTCATTTCTCCAGAAAAGGAAGTGTTAACTTATTCCTTCTTATTGTGGGAAGGTGGTACCAAAAATGAAGCAGAATCCCATGCTCTCATTGTAGGATTGGAATTAGCACTTCAGGCATAAGTGAATCACTTAAAGGTGAAAGGTGATTCAAGCCTGGTAATCAAACAAGTCAATGAGGATTATGAGATCAGAAAAGAAGAATGAATCCCTTTTCATGATTGCGTCAGAGAGTAAATGGAGGAGTTCCCTTCGGAATTGACATTTTCTTATGTCCCAAGATCACAAAATGCTCAAGCTGACGCACTGGTGAATATAGCCACAGATCTGGCAGATCCAAATCGGGGCGAGACAACCATCAGTATTGCCCACCGTCATGCAATTTCACCTTAGTTCGATTCAGAATAGAGGAAATTAATGAAATTAGTCCCATTCTTGACCCATATGGTCATACTACAGGATGGATGTCACCTATCAGGGAATACATTCAAAATGGAACACTGCCACCTGATAGAGCCGAGAAAGAACAAATCCGGTGACGTGTGGTTAATTTTACTCTTTATGATAGCCCAGATCACCTAGATAAAATTCTATACAAATGTGATTTTGATGGAGTTCTCTTCAGATTCATTGATGGTGAAGAGACAATGGAAGTCATGAAAGAAGTGCATGTAGGAGTCTATGGTGCCCACCAGTCTGGACATAGACTGTCTGATCAGATTCGAAGGCTTGGATACTTTTGGCCTTAAATGATACAAAATTGTGTTGATTTCACAAAGAAGTGTCATTCATGCCAAGTACATGCCAATTTCATTCATCAACCTCCAGAGTTTCTTCATACAACTAAATACTGATGGCCATTTTCCACATGGGGAATGGATGTGGTGGTACCTTACCCTTCGACTACGACCAAGTAGTTTAAGTACATTCTTACTGCTACTGACTTCTTTTCCAAATGGGAAGAGGAAATACCTCTCAAGGAAGTCAGTTATAAATGCGTTGTTAGATTCATCAAGTCTAACATCATTACCAGATTTGGTGTCTCTCATACCATATTGACGGAGAATGGCACAAACTTCTGTTCATCCGAGGTGAAGAAGTTGTATCTAGAATACAACATCAAATCCAACCATTTATCTAGGTATCTTGTAGCGGCCAACAACCAGATAGAAGCCTTTAAAAAGACTCTTTCAAATATACTGCAAAATATGGTGGATAAAGATAAGAGGTCATGGCTGGATAAACTCTTTCATGCTTTATGGGCTTATCAGACTACCACCCACACTGCAGCTCGGTCTACTCTATATTCACTGGTATATGGAACAGAAGTCGTCTTGCCCATTGAAGTTCAATTTCCTTCGCTTAGAGTAGCCATTCGTGATCAGTCATCTACAGATGAAAAATCTCAAAAGTGGTTGAATGAATTGGAACGGTTAGATGTGAAAATATTGTGCACTTTTCACCACTTAGAAGTCTATCAGAATCGAATAGCACGAGCTTTTAACAAAAAAGTTCTTCTTCATTCATTCACGTAGGGAGAATTGGTATTAGTTCTCAGAACGTCAATGATACCAGGAAAGAAACCTCCCAAGATTGATACAAAATGGGAAGGAACTTATTCAATACATAGGGTCTACTCTAATGGAGCTTATTCATTAATCTCGATGGATGGAGAACTCATCACTACTCTAACCAATGACAGATTTTTGAAGAAGTATTTTGAATAAACACAAAACCTTCATCATCCTTGCTATATGACTTTAAACTATACAGCAATGGTCCATACATATGACCTTAAACTATTTTTACTTTCGTCCAAAACGACATTAAACTTTGAAAAAGTTCCCTAAATGGTCTAGTATGACCTTAAAATGCACCATGGTCCAGTATGACTTTAAACTGCAGTTAGGTCCTGTATGACCTTAAACTGCATGGTCAACGGTCCCTGCATATGACCTTAAACTATTTTCACTTTCGTCCAACATGACGCTAAACTGTGAAAAAGTCCCTAATATGTCCAACATGACGTTAAATGGTGTACTCTTTTGTACTCACTACAGGACATTAAACTGTACAGTCCCTCTATGGTCCGGTATGACCTTAAACTGTACCACCGTCCAGCAAGACGTTAAACTGTGACATCCTCACTACATGATGCTAAACTATATAAAAGTCCACTACATCCAGAACGATGTTAAACTACATAATCAATGGTCCAGTATAACCTTAAATTGCACCTTGGTCTAGTATGACCTTAAACTGCAACTAGGTCCTGTATGACCTTAAACTGCATCCTCAACGGTCCAAGCATATGACCCTAAACTATTTTCACATATGTCCAACATGACGTTAAACTGTGTCCCCTTCATCATCCTTTCTATATGATGTTAAACTATACAGAAACGGTCCATGCATATGACCTTAAACTATTCACACTATCGTCCAACAAGATGTTAAACTGTATCATCCCTTTTTCGTCAACATGACGTTAAACTAGGGAAGAAAAAAAGTCCCTTGTGTCTAGCAAGATGTTAAACTGTGACATCCTAACTACATGACACTAAACTGTACAGAAATTCCTTGGATTATGTCCTATATGACATTAAACTTTACTTTTCCCTGCTACATGACACTAAACTATGCAACACCAATAGTCCTAACTACAATACTTTAAACTAAATAGTCCCTTGATTTGTCCTGCATGACATTAAACTTTGCATCGTTTAGGTTGTTGTTACCTCTTGTTTCTCACACCGAGTATGACTCACGTGATCTTAGAGGAAACCTCAACCATAACACTCTCTTTGGGCCGCTAACCATGTGTAAGTCCCAACAACATTTTTTAGGTCGTTGTCCCCAAGAACAACTTTATCATTAATCATTCTTTAATTGAAAAACACGGACTTTGATTCTTTCCTTCTAGGTTGTGTACGTAGGCAACCTCCCAAGGTTTAATGACAAAACCAATATCTTCACATCGGTTCATCTCCTTCTCATACGATGTTAATTCATTAAACCGCTCGTAGAATCAATATCTTTATATTTGTTCACTTTCGTCCTTGCTATAAGATGTTAAACTATACAACAATTTTTTCCAGTATGACAATAGAATACAATATTCTTTGATACCCTCACCTGAGAGGGAATCATTATTTACATTGATTTTTCAATGATGTTTCATTTCAAATAATACGTGCATAATGGCAACGCCCAAACCTTTTATCTTGGGTTAAACCATCAATGTACTAAAATCACCTTTAACCCTTCACATGTACGAAGCAAATTTGTTCCGAGGGTAATTCTAGAACTATGTGGGCTTGATTCCCATCCTTTTGGGATACGTAGGAACATTCGAGTGTCCCTTGAATCTAGCCCCAAGTCTTTGGGCCTAACCCCAAATTCCACTTTCAGTTTCCTGGCTAAATAGTCCCTATGAAAACACACACTATGTATTTCTTACAATGGTCCAAGCTATATGACCATAAACTAAGATCTCTAATCCTTTTTTCCCACATGACGTTAAACTGTAGTTCAATAACTACGTATGGTTTGATTACCATACTTATGGGATACGTAGTGAAGTCCAACATTTCAATCCAGGAACCAGCCACAACATGATTATAGTTAGCATTGATCTGCATATCTGTGTATACATTGGACAATACCCATATTTATGTGTCATAACCCTAACCTTAAATATTTTCAGATCTTCATAACCCTTTTAATTACTTTTAGTCAGAAAAATGTCAAACTTCTGAGAGTTCTTTTTCCTGACTATGCAGCACGTGCCCATAGGGGGCCTTGCATAAACAGTCTACATAACAGACTTGTCAGCCAAAAGATATTGTTATTTGACTATGCAGCCTATTCCCTTAGGTGGCCCTGCATAATTCAACCCCCTAACATGTTTGTTAAATAATGGTAACTTTATTCTTGGGAAGAATGCCTCTTTTGTCCTTATTTGTCTTAAATGACAGTATGTAGGGATCTGCAAAAGCATCCGTCCTTAATATATTTGTCCCATATCCTTTTTCATGATATGAAAGTATTCATGTCTATGGTTTATATTCTCCTTTCCTATGTTTGGGTCAGACCTTTGTAGGAGTGATATTCATCCAGTTCTTCGATAATCCTGTTTGGAAATATCTTCTCCATATTCAAGTACGTCTTTCCATACAAGAAACTCTATACTTTGGAGAATTTGAATCTCCATAAACATTCACTGGATTTTAGCACTAGGAATGTAAATTTCTGAGAGTTCTTTTGCCTGACTATGCAGCACGTTCCCATAGGTGGCCTTGCATAAACAGTCTATATTAAATACTTTTTAGCCCAAAGACACTATTTATTTGACTATGCATCCAATGCCCGCAGGTGGCCCTGCATAATTCAACCCCCTAACGGGCTTGTTAAATAATGGTAACTTCATTCCTGGGAACTACTTCTTCTAATGCCTTTTAGCTCTTTTTCATATCATTCCTCAGATTCAAATATTCTTAAAGTCATAGTTTACATTCCCCCCCTTATACTTGAGTATGGTACTATGTTTTAGCTGAATTGTCAAGGAATTGAGTCAAATATAATTCATTCGGTCAAAGCTATTTCGACCTAAAAAAATTGACCTCTTTATGTCCAAAATGCATGACTTTAAACTTCCAATAACCACAAAGACCCATGGTTTCTCTTTTTCCCTCAGATTAAAATCCACTTTTCACTCCGGATCCGACTCGAAGGGGGGACTTTTGTTGATGCTCCTTTCGTCACAGAGTCTATGGATTGAAAAGGGGAATATATTAGCTCAAACTGATTCAACCTTTGGAAAAATATCAAAAATTGACAAAGGAAGGAATAAAAAGAACATTGTGCAAGGGTCGCATAAGTTTTACAATGGTAGCGCAAGTCTACTTGCATGCCACAATTGTCACAAAAGTATACTTGCATGCCGCAATGGTCACAAATGTACATTTGCGCGCCGAAGTTGGTCATGCACGTCACTTGAGCGACCTAAAGGATAACCACCCGAGGTCTTCTCGAGCTTATAAATAGACCCCGTAGGCCCCCCATTTGAGGAGGAATTTTTCCAGAAACTCAGATTTATGCTCCCGGTGCCCTAGTATCTTCTCAATGCTTCCAAAACACTTCTAAGGTAATTTATTACCTAGAACGGAAGATCTAAAGAGGGGGGGGGGAAGGCCTAAGTGTTGAAACTCATCAACACTTGCGCGCCTGAGTGGCCATCCCTTAAGGGAAATGGCCACACTTGCACACCGCCTTACTCCTTTAATAGATCTTGCGCGCCCCTCTTCTGGAAGAACCTCAAGAGGATTCTAAAGGCTTTAACTAAGATTCGCTCAAGTATTACCCTGCTAATTAACAATCGATCAAGTACCCATGTGTCGTGCAGGTATACCTGCGTGACCAGAACTTGCGTGCCCATGCAGTAGCTGCGCGCCTGCCAGGACTTGGACGCCCCTGCCTTTTTGGGTGCCCTTCTTGAACATTTCAACCCTCTTAAGCCATTCCACATCCCTTATTCAAGATTCAGTCTTCAAGACACTCTATTTGGGAATCCTCCTCAAGAGTAAGCCCCAACCACAATTTCATTAACCTATGCCTCCTTTTATGGAGTAATCCCCAGTCCCCTAATTTGGGCATACTCCTTAGGAGTAATCCCCAAGTCACCTAATTTGGACATCCTCTTTAGGAGTAAGCCCCAACCATAATTCTCAAATCTGGGTATCATTATTAGGAGTAATCCCCAAATATAATTTAATTAACCT
The DNA here is from genome assembly GCA_963277665.1 of Viscum album. NCBI lineage: Eukaryota > Viridiplantae > Streptophyta > Magnoliopsida > Santalales > Viscaceae > Viscum > Viscum album. The sequence goes on along the minus strand of OY728165.1, from coordinate 1,602,650,500 downwards.
GGGCCTCCTTTTCAGGAGTATGCCCCAGTACTATAATTTGGGCATCCTCATTAAGAGTAAGCCCCAAGTCCCCTAATTTGGGAATCCTCCTTAAGAGTAATCCCCAACCATAACACTCAAATCCGGGAAACCTCTTTTGGAGTAATCCCCAACGAAAATTTCATTAACCTGGGCCTCCTTTTCAGGAGTATGCCCCAGTCCGCTAATCTGGGAATCCTCCTTAGGAGTAAGCCCCAATTCCCCTAATATGGGCATCTTCCTCAGGAGTAAGCCCCAACCGTAATTTCATTAACCTGGGCCTCCTTTTCAGGAAGAAGTCCTAGTCTCAAATATGGGAATCCTCTTCAGGAGTTAGCCCCAAGTCCCTCAATGTTTCAAGTCTCTTAACCTGTGAATCCTTTTCAGGGGTAAGCCCCAGTATTAATTTCTCTTAACCAGTCCTAATTTAATTTTGATCGGTGATTCCTTATCAGGAGTACAATCCAATCATAAGTCCTCTCCTAATTTGGGAATCCTTTTAAGGATTAAACCCCAAGTTAGAGTATTCAAATCTCCATGAAGCACATATACCTTTATGGACCCTACTCCTGGATTTCTTCCCTAAAGGAAATCATAATCTTCATTTATCTGGGCAGTCATACATACATAAGCCCCACATTATTTCTTATGATTGCATTTTTCATGGCACAATTGTCTGATTTTTACCAATACCTCTTGTTTCTCACACCAATCATGACTCACATGATCTTAGAGTGTAAAAGTAATTATGACATCCTTATTTGAGCCATCAATCATAAACATCATACTCCCTTACTCGAACTATGTGGGTTCTGATTCCTTTTCTAAAACAAAGGATACGTAGGTAGCCCATCTGCGGGTTCGATCCCAACTCCGAAATAATTTATGTCCTTCTGAATGAAAATAAACTTCAAGTGCCCCACTGAGTGGGTTTAAAACCGGCATGGTCATCATAATGACCAAGAGATTTCTATATAAATGTGTCGAAGGATACCATTGACCAAGAATCTCTAATAAATATAGATGATTCTCTATCAATGAATAACCTCGAATACATATAAAATATTCTCTAAATTTCCTACATATCTAATCATTGATTGTCATATCTGATTAAAAACTCATTTTATACTTGGTAGTGTAATAAGGATTCACGAACATAACTTAAATCTATAAAGAGAGTCCCGGAGTAGACAATAATTCCCCTCAAAAAGTTGTGATGAGTCTGACCTCCCATCCTCCCGACCAATGAAAATTCCTAAGCCTCATCAGTCCACAAACAAATGAGCACCTACCTTTGGAAAGTAGGTCCAAATGGATGTGGAAGCATTGGATGTTTCCGGTTCTACGAACAAACCCGTTAGAAACCGATCGGAATGTTTGAACCTCCCATGAAGGAGGTCATCCCGAAATTCTGAGGGGAAACATATAGATAAATTTATAATTAAATAATTATAAATATAATTTGCAATATATTTGTCTATATATTTATTATATTTATATATTTAAATAAATTCATATGTATAAGTATATATTTATAAATATATATAGATTTAAAATTATATATATATATATATTAGTTCCTTGGGGGTAAAATTACATTCATACATATACATACACCACAGACATAGGCCGAAAAGTCAGGCCATAGCCCTCTTCCCAGTGGATAGCCTACCCATAAATCTTTATTTATTTAGTACATGGCACATAGACCTAGTGGGAATGATGCCCACTATGTGGCTCAAAATCTCATTGCAACATATTGCCTCCATCATCCTTCCTACGTAATGCATTTGTCGTCGTTTTCCTACATCATTATTTACATCACCACTTACATAGTACTGTAATTTTACCTATGCCCAACATGGATTAATCATAGGATTTTCTGGATGCAAAGTAGGAGCCTTTACCACTCGAGTATAGGCTCTTTGGGATATATATATATATATATATATATATATTATAATAATTATATTTAATTACAATTGTAAATATATTAATATAAATAAATATATAAATATATAAATATAAATACAATTATATTTATAAATAAATAATTATAATTCCTTATATATATTAAATAATAAAAATAAAAAAATATGAAATTATTTATAATTATATTTACAAATTTATTTATAATTATTTAATCATAAATAAATATTTATTATACTATATTTATAATGTTATAAATAGTTATTTATAAATAAATTTAAAATATTTTAAAAAATACAATAAATTTTTAATTAATAACAAAATTATTAATAATTATATTTTATTATATTAAAATTTTAATTATGAATTGTTTTTAATTTTATTATTAACTACTTTATTAGTAATATTGACCATATTATTCATATTTATTAATGTAATTATCATAATTTTTTAATATTATAGTGAATATTTTATTCACAATGAAATTAATATCACTCAATAATAATAATATTATTATTAATACTTCAAAATAATGTAATTCAATATATAATACCTAAAATGAAAATGACGATGAATTTTTTAAAGTGTAAATGTAATGGTTTTAAATAATAAAGATTATGTCAGGTATATCTTTTTTTACTATTTTTTCTTGATATTTTTTCAATAATTTATTATATGTTTAGTGAGTGTGAAAAAATTCATTTAGATGGTGTGTGTACTTTATAATATATATGCATTGAAAGTAACATAAAGGATACATGATAATGTTAAAAGTATGTCAGTTAAAAATTATATATATTATAAAATATAAATAACATATAAATGAAATTTAAAATATTGAAAAAATATAAAAAAATAAATGAAACTAAAAATAATTTCATAACAAAGTTATGAAGAAATTATTTTTATTGCACAAACCATCATCGTTTCAAAACTTAACATTTTTATGTATAACTATGTTTTACAATCCTTTCACTACTGGAAATAGAATTTACACTAATAGAATAAATGCAATGATGTTCATAGTGGAGGAATTTTTTGTTTTTTGAAAGATGAAATTACGCTAAAGCACTATAGAGGAAGAGAATCATAGTTGCTGCTATATGGGGAATAGATAATGAACAATGTATTATCATTTTATGTAAATCGTGACACATAAGGTTGGGATAATTTTTAGCCCCATTAAATGACAGAATCATATGATGGTCCTGATGGCTTAAATGTCTAAAATTTAGACATCTTTCTAAAAAATAAAAAATGTATTCAATCTAAAATGTATATCAAGATATATAATGAAAATTTTGAAATATATAATAAAGTGTATCAGAAAAGATATAATTGAAATGATTTAGAAACTATGTCACTTTTTATTGAATTTAAATTCCATTTTTAGATATTTATTCAGTTTAATTAAATTTATAACATCTTCTTTATTTTCTAATTCAACAAATGGTTTTAGATTCTAAATTATATTTAAAGGCATATCATTTAAATAATAAATATTTTGAATTCTGGAAATTCAAGAATTGTTGAACTCTTGAATATAATGTTGAATTTTTTAACACTAACTAAAAAAATATATACATTAATATAGTTAAATTAATTTTATATAAAATATTTTATATCCAATGGAATAGGTTTTTTGAGAATATGAAATTTATAACTCATGATAGAAGTAAATAATTAAATAAAAGTATTAATCATTTTAAACTAAAAATATTCATAAAACGAAAAGCATGCATCAAGTTCTGAAAAAATTGTGAACATTCAAGGGATTAATTTATCCCTTAAAATAGTTGAATAAAATAAATATTTACTTATTATATTTCATATATTAACTGGAATTTCAATAAAGATTTGTGGTTAAATAATTTAATTATGGCCTCTACAACCAAGTGGCTAGTGATCAATTCTTGGTCGTGTTGTGATTTGAATCCTGATTTGGTAGGTATTTTCCTATCCCACCTATGGATATGTTAGTCTATTTTCAGCATGAAAGTGGTGGTCCTTTGAATGAGGATTTAGTGGATGGAGCATCACAGATGAGGGCAAGGGTTGTTTCTTCTCATAGAATGCACAACAAAGGAACCATGGGGGGCTTGAATTTGGAGGGATATGGTGACAGTTGGATATAGGCGGGCATGAGCAGTGATCCAACAACAATAAGGTCTGGAAAACATCATCATAAGGTACACAAATGGTGGGTTATGGAATCCTACCATTATAGATGGTAGGTGACTTTCTTCACTAATCCATAAGGCACAGGAGGCGCTGTTAGGCCTTGGTGAATTCTACTGTGGGATTCGGGGCATGATGAATGTGCGCCATTGTTCCTCTAAAAATATATAATAGGGTCTACAGGCTTTAAATAAATATGTTTAAATTGGAAATAATGGGTTGGTATCCCTTGGGGGTTATGACATGCCTTTCTGACCAGTGTGAGTCTCATGTGTGGGTGTGTTTTTATGTAATTGTACCCATAAACACCTAATACATATATATATATATATAATAACTATAATTATAAAAATTCAATCACTAAAATTAAATATATAGTATAATTAAAGTGATCATATTAGAACTCATTTCACATAAAATAATAAGAGGTTTTTGGAAGTAAATGTTAGGTTTTGAAACAATGAGGTTTTGTTCCTTTAAAATTATTTTGCATTAACTTTATTTATGAAATTATTTTTATTTTTCATTATTTTTTTATGTTTAGTCAATTTTTGAAATTTCATTTATATTCAATTTATATTTTAGAATTTACATACTTTTAATGTCATATAATTATAACATTAGTTTGGTTTATTTTGGTGCCTTTCCAAAAATAATCATTATAAAGTACATATACTATCAAAATGAATATTTTAACATAAAATAAAAATGTAATAAATTATTGAAAAAAAATAAAAAAATTTAGTAGAAAATAATAATATACATTAAGAAAACATTATTTTTTAAAACCCTTACATTAACACTTCATATTTTTTTGTCATATTTCATATTATTTATTAAAATATGAATTAATTGTTCTGACAATATAAGGAAAATGACCTTTTATTAATGTTAAAAAACATGAAAATAGGGAAAATATAAGATGGGTTCATACAAGGCTAGATTCCCTCCCCAAAAGTATTTAAATAACAATGTGTTCTAATATTTGTCCTTATCTTGTGTTACTCATCCCACAAGGGGTTCCAATGAATTCCTTGACCATGCCACTGGCTATGACCCCTAGAATAATGATCTGTCAAGATTTCTTCTAAACGAAGAAGGATTCAAATATCAGTTCCCTCATTGTTATAATTAACCATTGATTGCATTTAATCCTTATTATAAGCCCAATTAGTATGACCATACCCTCATCCATGGATCATTGGATGGTAACCTTGTTTCCTAGACTTGACTTGCTTCTAATTCCCTTCTCGTTCTTCCATCCTTGATTAAAATCTATCTCTTTCATGGTAGTCTCCTCCATATAATTATGATCCTTAATTCCCATATATGGGTCACATATTTTCTTTTCAAGGTTCTTCACTTTATCTTCTTGGACCTACTCACTAGAATCCATATCAATTTGGTTGTTTTCAAAATCTCTTGCTATAGGAATCTTCATATCTCTTACCTCTAAGGGTGGTTGGAACAAATCCTCCTACTATTGACATTTTATTATATGGTGTTCTTTAAAATCTCTAAATATATTTTATGATCTAGCCTTCAGCTCCTTATTGTGACCCAATACTTGTCAAGATACATGAACAGATGTACCTAAAACATTTGGCCATGCTTGATCAACCTGAATATGGTCATCAAAATTTCTATCCTTCTAATAAGAAACAATCTGGAAGCCCTCTTCATCCACTGAACTATATGAACATTTTTTTTTCTAATTTCATGGCATTAATATCATGTTATTCCTTATCCAATGATTCTAAAACCTTTGGCTTACTTCATCACGACCAATATTCGTTTTTCTATCCTAGTGTGTCACATGTGGATTCATTAACATTTTCTCCTTTTTAGAGTAAGTTTTCTATTTTCCATTATAATCACCATAGTCAATTTTCTGATCCTCCAGAATCTATTTATTAGCTAAGTATTATATATTTTCATCATCCATGTATTGGACATCCATTATATACTATATTGTTCCTTTATTAATAACTTACCAGCCATCCAAAACTACACATTCTACTTTATAACTTGAGGCGATCTGTCCAGTCATAGGAGGACCATTATGATCATTTAAGGATGTCTTCATGGATGCCAAACCATATATTTATAGGAAAGAATACCCTTCTACCCAAAGTGTCTTGAAATAAATAGATAATTTTTATTTTTTGGGAGAGTCCTTTGATTAGAATGGGTAGAGAATTCTTCAGCAAAGTCTGACCAAGACCATTCTTTCACTAGGATATCATCGGATGTATTAGAATGATCTGATGAAATAATTACATTAAAATCATTATTATAATACCATAGGGTATCAACTATATCCTTATATTCAACAATCATAGTATCGGATGCGTAGTAGCCACCACAGTCACCACGTTTCCATTTATTGCTGCAATTTTTCTCCTTCATTTTGCAGTAGCATGCTCGCCTACATTCCAATTGTTACACCAAAAATATCTATTAAAATTATATTTGAAGTTTATAAATGTATTTTAATCCCTTGAATAATGGAAGAAATTTATCTTAGAGAATTGAATGTTCAAAGTTTTAGTCAGTGGTATATAGGACCACATTTTCAATTGGAGATGCACAAAGGTCCACTTCAACCATGAAGTGTGCATAGAAACCGAACCAGGATTCCTCTATAGAACGATCCAAAATAATCAGTTACCAATTTTAGAAGTTATATCAATGAGTATATTAAAACTCTACTTGATCCAATGTAATCCACAAATTTTTACCCATTCCTGAGTCCTTGTATAACATGTAGTAATGGGATTAAAGATCATGTTCCCATCATGGAATCAGAGAAGCCAAGGCTTAAGGGGAATCTCTCTTATCCCCCATGCCATCCTTTTCATCTATTTAGAGGAAAAAAAGGAAATAACTAAAAATAATGGAAATTAAATTCCAGTAATGGAATACCTCTGAATTTGAAACCTATGAACTATATCTTCATTTTTCTAGGGTTTTGTTGCCCTATGGTAAGACCATTATCGATAGGATTGAAAAATAACAAATTTTTATTCTGTCAAGGATTACATCCTGATAGGAAAAAATTATAGCAGAGATACCTCATTGAAAAATTCTTTCTAAAACACTATCACTATCATGAGTGAGAAAACGACTGGCCTCCTTCTGAGTTGTACTGGATAAAGGGTCTGTGGATTTCATTTATTCAGTTTTTGAGGCTTCAAAATAGATACCAATATGATGCAAAGCCCTAAATTCATACACAAGTACCTTGTGAGATTAAAATATTCCTATAAAAATGAAAAAAATTCATGGAAGCTTGATTTAGATGCATGATGAAAAGACCCTAATCGCTATTGTGAGAGTGGGAGATCGAGTCCTAAAAGCCCATCAAGACATTATAAAGTACATATTTTTTAAATATTATTATTTATGTTATCATTATTTAAGAGGAATAAAATCATATAGAAATAACCAGCACATATATCTAGAGTGGAAGAATGAGAGGGTATGAAAACTGCCATTGGTACCAGACATCGTGCAACTCTACACTGGGAAATGCAAGTCGATCATCCATGTGAGTTGGGGAACTAGGCACCATCAATGAAGCAAATGATGGGGAGGGGCCATTCTAATGTTTTTGGGTCCCTGGTCCTTCAGGTCATTTTCTTAGCCTTGTTTCTCTAGGCCTACGGGTCATGTAAGTGTTCACTTTCAACATAATAAAAAATGTAATTATCCAAAATACATAAAAATCTAAAGGCCTTCAGGTCATGAAGATTAATTATTAACTCTTTAATATATGATTAAAAATGTTTTAGATTAATATATATATAAAATTATAACCATATAAATATTGATTTATAAATAACGATTCATAATTATGTAATTAAAAGTATATATTTATAATTATAAATTTATTTTATTAATATATATTTACAAATATAAATAAATATATTTATAAATATATTTATCTATAATTTTAAATCTCTATATAACTATAAATATATACCTATAAATATTAATTTATTTATATAAAAAATATATATTAATAATTGTATTTATAAATATATTTATAATTATATAATTATAAATCTATCTTTATAAATAAATATTTCAAATAATATAAATTTAAATATATTTATAATTATATAATTATTAAAATATATTTACATACACATTTAAAATATATTTAAAGAATTCTAAATATGTATTTATTTTGATTTATAAATATATTTTCATAAATATATTGGTAAATAAATATTTTTAAATAGGTTTGAGGTTTGAAAAGCCCGTAATCAGGTTACAAAAGGGTTCGCGTTTTAAAAATAAAAGATGAACCCGCCTGAACTAATAAACACCTAATAATTTTAAATTCAGTTTTTTATAAATATGTTTATATATCTAATATATAAATAAATATATATATTTATAACTGAAATTATATATATATATATATATATATATTAATTAAATATATATATTTATAATTATTAATATATAAATATATATTATGGAATTGGTGAATTGATGATGTAAAACAACACGATCAACTGGGATATTACATCCCATATCACCAATTAAATTAGACCGAGAACCCTTTAATTTTATATAAGCCCCCCTACCTGGTAGATTTATTCACAAAACAAGTGAACAAATTATGGAGTAACCAATTGTAACCTGAAAAAACATTTTTCCTTTTTTTTCATCCATGGTGAAAGTGTTACCTTACCACGTAAACTCATCAAGTAAAAAACATAAACCCTTCGATATCAAGGATCTACAAAACATAGTATGTCACTAAATAGCAATATTAAACATATTTTCTTCCCATGACACTTACACAACTCTATTATCACAGAAAAACTACTTCAACCTATAATGTATAGTTCTTTTTAAATTTGTTTTAGTTTTTAAAAAAAAATGCTTGTTTAAACAATTTTGAAAACTATTGCTGAAAGGAAGCATCAATGATGCAACCTTTTGGTTATATAGGAAAGAGAAACGACAATGTCTCCTTTTCCTCTCATCAGAATAGATCATTGATGTGGACAAGGCATTATAAGTGATACAGCCTTCCCCCACCCCTATAAATATCACCTTCCCTTCATCTTATCCTCACTCATTTCACACCCTCTCTATCTAATTTCACTCCTACTATCTGTACAATTTTCCTGGTGATTCTTCCATTATTTATGGAGATTTATGTGGCCTAAAAGGATTCCCAATTTTTTCAAAGCATCATTTTTAGGTATTTTTTATTTTTTACTCTAATATTATTTATTTATATAGATGATTCATTTTTAGTTAGTTTTAAATATGTTATTTACAATGTAGTTTAGTTTGTTATATATAGTTTAGAAATAATATTTCTTATTATAAGTGGATTGAATATTGTAATAAGAACATTATTTAGTATAACATTGTAGTTTTTTAATATAATTCACATAATAAAGAATTAATATTAAATAAATTGTGGATAAATATTTATGAAATAATTGTTCTCTAATAATTAGCAATTGAAGAAATATTTATTAACTGATGCTAAAGTAGTGATTAAGTATTGATTAACTATTGAATAACTAAGTATTAAAGAATGATTAGATAATGATTGTATAATATTTAACTAATGAATACCATATGGTTAACTAAAGGGTAAGTCATAATTAATTAAGGATTAAGTAGTGCTTAAATATAGATAAGCTAATAAATAACTAATTATTTTCAAATGAATACCTAATGATTAAAGAATAAATAACTAATGATTAAATAATGACAAAGTAAAAATTAACTAATGATTAATGGATTATTAACTAATGATTAAAAGTTGATTATCAGTGATTAAAGAATGATTAACTAATGATTAACGAATTATTAACTAATGATTAAAGAATGATTAACTAATGATTAATGAATGAATAAATAATGATTAAATAATGATTAAGGAATGATAAACTAATGTTTAACAAATGATTAACTAATTATTAAAGAATGATTAAAAAATTATTAGAGAATGATTAACTAATGTTTAATGAATGAATAACTAGTGATTAAATAATTTTTAATGCATAATTAATTATGAATAACTAATGCCTTATAAAAATATTTAATTATTCTAAAATGATTATCTAATTATCTAATTATTAGAGAATTATTAATGAATGAATAAAGCATAATTAATTTAATATTAATTAATATTTAAAGAATTATTAACAAATGATTAAATAATTATAACTATTTATTAAAGAAACATTGAATAATGATTAAATAATGATTTAATAAAGATTGAAGAATAATTAACTACTGATTAAATAATTATTTACCGAAGTTTATATAATTATTAATTAATGATTAACTAATGATCAACTAATTATTAAATAATGATTAACTACTGATTAAAGAATAATTAACTAATGATCAATGAATGATTAACTAATGATTAAATAAATAATAGTGAATGAATAATGTAAAATTAATATAGTATTAACTAATACTTAACTATTTATTAGATAATAAATAACCAATTAATAAAAAATTATTAAGTGATGATTAACTAATAATTGATTAAAAAATAAAAAATAATTAACTAGTAATTATCTATAAAGTAACTATTAATATTGGTTAATTAAGTAATGATTAAAGCGTGATTAATGAAGTATTAATATATAATTAACATAAAATTAACTAATGCCTATATAATAATTAAATATTAATTAACTAATAAATAACATATGATTAAGTAATGACTAAATATGATTAACTAGTAATTAAGTAATAATTAACTATTAATCAACTAATAATTAGATATAAAGTAACTATTATATATCAATTAATGCAGTAACGATTAACTAGTTATTAATGAGTGATTACGGAAAAATTAATATAGAATTAATTAATGGTTAAATAATCTTTAACTAAAAATTAATTAATGATTGGATATTTATTAAATTTGGATTAACATTGAATTAACATTGGATAAATGGTGGTTAAATGGGTAACAAAGAGGATTAACTACGCACATGATTTGTTACTCTGATGATTTATATGATTCATACCAAATATCATGCCTTGGTTGTTAGTCTTGATGGATATGTTTTAGATGAGTCATGTTCTCTTTATACACCACTAAACATGCATTTAGTAAATTTGAAAATGATACAATGAAACATTTAGGAAATATTTTAGGATATAATAAGGCATTTAAAAAACATGGTATAGTAATTATTATGTGGTTATCTAATCAACCAAATCCCTATCAAGGTACTGCAAGTGGATGTTGCTCTCATACATTTGTACCTAGGGGTAAAATATGAAAACATCGCATTGAATTGGACTTGACCAGGAACTGATGCATAATAATAGGCTTTGATGCACACCTGGTTTGACACTCCCTAGGGTTATCCTTTAAATGATTCATATTTTCTTTATAAACCACTGGACATACCATTAGGATGATTAAAAATTGTATGATGAATCATTTGTGTCATATTTTTTATGATATAAGAAGACATTCTAAAATTTTCCTATGATAAAGATTATGTGGTTATCTAAGGAGTGAAATCCATATCTGTATACTACAAGTAGATGTGGCTCTGGCACATATGTACCTATGGGTTAAAACCTAAAAACATTGCATTGAGTTAGACTCGATCGAGAACTTTTCATGAAAATGGGCCTTCCTACACACCTGGTTTGACATTCTCATGGTATATTCTTTAGATGATAAATATTTTCTTTATAACATAATGAACCATTTTTTAGGAAGATTATAAATTTTTCAAAGATACATTATTGTTATATTTTAGGATATAATAAGGCATTCCAAAATTTCTTTATAATAAAGATTATGTTGTCAATGATACAATATTATTACTCATTTTCAATATTATTTTCACTATCCGAATCTTGATAGAAAAATATTTTCACATTGGAAATCATGTTTCCCTATGTCTACTTTTACTGAGATATTATTCAAAGTGGGTAAGGAACTTATAATATTTTTAAACCAACAATAATGGGTTTTAAATATGATTAAGTAACCCTAGAAGAATATTGGGAAATAATTCAGGGTTTTTTAAATTTGGTACCAGAACAAGAGATCCAGTCTATTAGCTATAGATATTTTTAATTCTAGAAACATTGGTAATTTGATTTTCCACTGATTATGTTGAGCTCAATGTCCAACCCATAATTTTTTCCCAATGGTTAGATGGTGTAATGATGGAGTTATATGTTTATTTTTATTGTGTATAATTGTAATGTCCATTTGTAAGAATACATAGACTTACAAGAGTTGTTGAAGAAGTTCCATTCTAAAAAAATGAGGCTATTCCCAATGATGCAGAAGATAAAAATATAGATGATCTCCCAGATATAATTCTGAATCCATCTTCTGATTATGGATTTTTAAATTTGGGAATAGATGGAGAAAATATTTTTAATGAGGAGGAAGATTCTGAAGTTGGTGAGGATGTTTCTTTACTAAAAATTGTTTTTTATTATAAAAACACTTTTGAGGAAAAATTGAGAATCCATACCGGACTTCATTACATTAGTGCTTCACCGCTTCACCACTTCACTAGAGAAACCGTATAGGCTTCACAAAAATTCAAGCATTCATACAGACAAACCACACATCTGGAGCTGAAATTCAAGAGAACACTGAGGTACCATGAAGCAGGGAACACGAACATCAGAAAAGCTGGACAAACCACAGAACCGGTCTCCTCAAACGCCGACCAATGCGACCGTCCACACCAGCCCAAATCCACAAACCCAACGGCCGACTCCAGTTAGAGATAGCCCAAACCCTCCAGAGACGTGAGATGAACCCAATGAGCTCATCCACAATAGGCGATAAAGTAACCAGAACGAGAAAGGCCAGTCTATCCAAACGTCGCGCCCTACTCCGCGGATAACCACAACGCAATCTCGAAAAAAGGGACACACCGAATATCCTTTAACCACCAACATTAATCCAAGGCAAAATAACCCCAAAATCATCACTAAGAACTTCACTATTCAGATGCAACCATCCATCTGCAGCACATCACCCATAACCATATCCAAAGATTCAACCCAGAAGACAAATTACAGAAACACCAAACCAGCAGAACTTCAACGATGGAAACAACAATGCTGAATTACAAAACAGACCTGCTGGGAGGATTGTAGTGTCGTCAGAAGCCAGAAATCCCCCTCCCATATACGATACTTCGGGGACAACGCAAATCGGAACATCGACCGCCACGACACCTTCACCGCCGATGGCAGACCAAGATCCGACACCAAGAAGCCTTCTCACACCTGCCACGACGCCTTTGCCCACCAGATCCGATATCAACTCACCATCGACCGTCGAGACCCACCGCAACACCTCTACAGATCTGGTGAATCTGGAATCTCTGCATGCCAAAGCACGCCACAGCAAGACCAGAAGTTGAAGCCGAGCACGGGCCACTGGAGGAGCGGAGGAGAGGAGGGGACGATATCAGAGGCGGAACCCTAGCTCCGTGAGATGAGAGACCCGATGCCGCTCAGAGTCCATCTACTAATTGTGTGCTGTGAGGATGTTTCTTGAAATATAGTAGTTTTACAGTAGTCTCGACCTATAACAAATAATCCACCACTCTTTACATCTTGGTCAAAAGAAATAAAACGTTTTCTTAAATTCTAATAGAATGTTATGTCCCCTACAACTTAGTTTACTTATGTTTTATATAGTATGTTTAGTAATATGGACAAAACATTATATGTTGGAAGGGATTTTCCAAATAAACATGCAATGAAAAACATACTAAAAGGATTTCATATTCAATGACATTATAGATATTCAGTTCATGAATGAAATAATATAAAATACATCATTTGGTGTGATAAATATGGGGATGATTATAGATTCCACATAACATAGATTCCTAACATTACATTTTGAGGTTAGAGAATTACTATGATTAACTCATCTTATACTTTCATTCATCCAATCCTAATAGAAGATCATTCTTCATTGGATGCTAAATTTTTGTCACCTATTATCATTTAGATATTTATGACCCCTCAAGAGGTTTTTATAGCCCTTGTGAAGAAGATGTTACAAAAAACTTTTGGTTATAATATTTCTTATAATAAGGCATGGATTGAAAAACAAGAAGAAATTGTCAAGGTCTATGGTGATTAGGAAAAATCATTTTGGGTGTTGTCGCAATTGAAATCCATATTGATACACAACCACTATGTTTTCTTCCATATTGATATGAAAAAACATGTGTCTCAAGATAACTGACTTGATCTGTCTCATGTCAAGATTCATTGGATATATTGGTTATTCCTCCAATGTATTTTTGAATTTTATTTCAAAAAAAATCCTACAGATTGAAGGAACATTTATACATGGAAAAAACGCTGGCATATTTTTGATTGAGGTAATCTAGGATAGAAACTTTTCACATCTACCATGTTCATTTAACATTATGGGGAAGAAATATTACGAATCATGGTGTTGATTTTTTTAGGTATCAGCAACCATTTCACCCCCATTTGGAGTGTCTGTTTGATAAATGATCATCATGTTTCAATCAATGAGGAAATCAATGTGGATCATGATACATGGATTCCCCTAAATACACATCATCAGTACTACATTTGACACATTTCTACCAACCTCTGAAAAAAATCCACTATGAACCTATGGAGAACGCAATCAAAAGCCGTGTTATGAAACTTGACTATTACTTATTATTATTTCAATGTAAGGATAAAATTAATTTATATAAAATATGATCAGTTATATGTGGAATATGAGAGAGCTCAATGAAGGTTTAAATTTGTTTTCAAAGAAATCCGTTGGGTTATTCAGGGAGTGTATAATTATATGAATCATATTTCAAAAGAAAAGTGGACATCAGAATATAAAGGGGGGGCAACGATATAGATACATAACCACAAACATTGAGGAGTTCATCAATGGAATCTTCATGATGATTTTAATGTTACCTATAACATTCCTAGTTTTCGATACATTTTATCATTATGTCAAGTAATTAGTCGATAGAGAACAATATATTGTAAATAGGATCCGATAGGGGAAAAGGTCTGTAAGAATCTTCTATGAGCGATTGAGAAGAAATATAAAGAAGATTATACTAATAAATTATTCCTTTTACACTAATAAGACACTTGATTTGAATTTTTATAGTGTCTAAACCCCATCAAAAATAGCATCAGTTTATTCTTATTGGTATTACTAGAAGTGGGGCAATATGAGTGTGGAAAATTCCAGGCATTACTGTTTCCATGTGCACACATTATCATAACATGTGACCGTATGAAATTATCATGGGAAGAATATGGTCATTAAATATACCAGTTGGACTCCATTTCTAACTACTATTCTAAAATGAGTATTCCTTTAGGGTGTTTTGATATTTTCAAATTCCTGAAGACCGCCAATATTGAAACCTGACATCAACAGATTGTGATAGTGAGGGAGGATAATGTCCAACATGAGTGAGAAAGAGACGGACTTTCTTCAAGAATAGGTGAAATGTTTTTGATGAATCATATGTTATTGGAAATGTTATAATAAAAAATGATGCCCTAAAATTATGAGACCGATTTCAAACTCTCATCCATAATGATGTATTTACTCTAATGTGATCCTTTAATTTTATCAATTACATGATTTTAATATATAATACTTCAATTATAAGATTTTTTTTTCATTTCTGAATAATTTTACTATTAAATTATAATAACCCTTTCATATTCACATTACAAGAAATATGTAAAGCTCATGTGGGATGGCATAAAAGCATAAAAGAAAACTATTTCTAGATAAACCAAGAAGCAAGTATGTGAGAAAATAATCGAAAAATATACCATTATGTTATATGACTGAAAATATATTTATAAACCTCTAAACATATCTTTAATAAGATTGAATATTTTACTATGAAGAAATAATGGACGAAATTCTTTTTTTCATCTAATGAAAGGCCTCCCTATACCATTAAAAAATTTGTAGGGACTAGTGGATTGTGTTTTTGTTCATGTTATAAAAATCTAATACTCTAGAACATGCATTACCTTTTTGAGCATGAAATAACTAGGATTATGAATAAATTACAATGCATTGGTTAAATTAAAACTAAGGTTGGGGTGGGTTATAAAAAATTTATCATTTTCTAATAGTTTATTAGAAAATAAGTTTCTAAATTTTTTGGAATGTGAGGTAAAAAGAAGAGGAAATATAAATTCAATTTATTTATCCATGATAAAATAAAAAATATGATCATATAATTTGATATTGACAAGAATAAACACATTAAATAACAAAATAATTCTTTACAAAAGATAAGAAATACTATTACATTTTTCAATAGAAAATATTTTAGATGAGATAATAATTATTTCGAAAGTGATGTAAAATCTAGCTTATTTTCATGTAGTGTATTAATAAAATCTTCCAAAGGGTTGTACTTCTCTTTTGTATTTTCAAAATATTCCAGCCTTCTAATGACCTATTCACCATATAAAAAGGCATTTCATTATAATTCCGAAATATTTTTAGAACTCAAAATATATGTACAGTACTTTGGAATATTTCATTAAGCTAAAACTTGAAAATAAGATAGATTTTACTTCACTTCTGATGTCAGACTCATCTCGTCTAAACAATATTCTATTAAAAACATTAAATGGCATATCTTGTATTTTTCATTGTTATTTATTGGGATTTTTCTTGTCAATTTCACTTTACATGATCAAAATTTTCTTTTTATCATGGGTAAATACAATTATTTAACATTTTTTCTTCTTTTTATACCACTTTACAAAAACATGATATAAATTATTATCTAATAATCATTTAAAAATTTCACTAAAATATGTTTATATATATAAATATATAAACTTATATTTTTAAGACCATCATTTACAAGGTAAAACAATATCTAAAACAACTTTATTAATATTCATTGAAAAACATGAAGACATGCCATTTTATTTTGATAAGGAAAACATTATAACATAATGGGAACTGACATGTTATGTCTTCCATTCAACGAGGCATAAAATTTTGTTGACCATAATGTTATATATACATTTTACACTTAAGACGTATTTCATTTTTATACATAGAGATGGAGGATACTATGCTACTCACTATGTAGTGTAGGCATGTTTCACCTAACATGCTACCAGTCTATGAGGTTTTATAGATTATTCCATGTGGTGCACACCATTATCATCGAATTTTTCATCTATTTACCATTATACCATACCTAAATCATGATTTCTTCTTTGGAGTTGATGTATCTCATTTTTCATTTCTTTATCGTCAACTTATTTCTGCTCTCACCGATAGATGGAGACCTGAGACTTGAACATTCCACCTTCTTGATGGGAGATATAAATATCACCCATGAGGATGTGGTAGTTTTTGTCACACACATTGTATTTTTTTAGTTCATTAAATTTTTGGACCTATGGTGATTTGGGTTGAAACTCGAGTTAAAATTTTGAATTCTTATTTTAAATTCCATGTTTTGGCCTTGACTGCATCCAGCGCACTATGGTCGAAGCCGTGCAGCCCCACCTGGGTCGCCGCGTGACTTTGCTCAGTTTACCGCACAACTTTACTGTTTTTCAATTAATTAAATGAAATGAATTTCAATAAAGAAATAAAAATTATGAATGTGATGAAATAGAAATAAAATAAAATAAGATTTTTTAAAAGATTTTTTAATAAAAATGTTATATGGGGATATTATTATTATTAATACTATTATTATGATTATTATTATTATTATCATTAATATTATTATTATTAGTTTTATTTTATTTTATTTATTTATTTTACTTTAATCTTTATCCTTATTTTTTTTTATTTTTTTCCTCCCCCTTGTTAGGGTTTGGAAATGCCCCCCTCTTTATTTTTTTTCTTCTCCCACACGGGCCGCCCTGCACTATGCTCCACCTTTCCCAGGCAATGCGCGCCGCCTCGTCCTGCCCTTCCCTCTTACCGACGACTCCCCTTCTGCATCCAGCTTCCGGCTCGCCGCCCCACGTTAACTTGCGCCGCCATTCCCCCATCCACCATGCCTGACCTATGCAGCCCGACCGCCCGACCTCCACGCCACCACCATCCGCCTCACCTGCTGACCACCTCGATGGACCTCTAGTGACCCCCCAACAATGCCTCTAGGTTTTTTCCCTCCCTTGTCGGCCTCCCACACTCCGCCATATCTCCTGACCACTACCAGCGTCTCCTCCCCTCTTTCCGACGACCCTAACGACTGGCCAACCCCGCACCCCTTCACGCCACCGGACAGCCGCCGCGCTTCCCCTCAGTCGTCATTCTGACAATTCCCGTGGTTAGGGGTTTGGATTTAATTTATTTAATATTAATTTAATTTATTTAATTTTTAATTAATTAATTTAATTATTATTTATTTTTTATAACTGTTAATTAAATTATTTAATTACTGTTGTTTTTTATGGACCGCTAATGTTTTACTAGGTTGGATTTGAGGTTACTTGGTATACCGTTTTATGACCTTTTTGATGGATCTGTGCAGTGCGACCATTGCGCAGTGGGAGTATTGTGATGTATCACTTTTTTGTACCTACCTTGAGGTAGGTGGTTTCACATGCTTAGGTTATCTGATCAATTAGTCAACTGGTTTAATTAAATTAATATGTCTTATATTTAATTACTGCTGTGAGTTGATGGTTTTGTTTGGTAGAATTTGGTGTTTCATTTTTATTAGTGGCATGTTTAGGTTGTCTGGTTTTGACTGTGTTCTGCCTTAGGTTTTTGAACAAATGCAGTAGTTGAAATATGTTTCTTGTTATAGTCTTAGTGTGCGTTCGAGTGAGTTTTGGCATTGATGATTGTGTTGTTTTATTTTCATTAAAACTACTAAACCAATATTTCAAATGTCTGATAAATTTTAATTTGGTTCATGGAATTGTGTAGTTTATTAGACTATGTAGTTAATTCCCATTGTGTTTTGTTTCTGAAAATCTCTATTGTGTGTAATACCTTTAATGGTTATTTGTTTATTCATTTATATTGAATGTGTTTGTGTGATGGTTGACTTAGTTAACATCCTAGGTGTATGATGTTTGACTTAGTTGACATCCAGGTGTGTTGTTTCTTGACCTTGATGAGTAGGGTGAACTTTGAACGTTGATAACAAAAGGGGAAGCCTGGGTACTAGATGGGTGGACAAGACTAGCATGATAGTAATACGACAATGGACCCGACCCAGTATCACTTAGCTGGATTGAAACTTACAACACTAACTAAACCTTCGATGATGACTGGAGACCACTAGGTTATGGAGGTGTTTCCTTACTAGTGGCTCATGCATGGGAACGAATGATATGGATTATTTGTTACATAGAGACGTGAGGTTCTAGGGCCCCATATAGCTTTAGTCCCTTTAGGTCCTCTCCCACTTTTGTTTCTCATGTGCAATTATATAATCATCACTAGTTGATTGTGTGACTTATGTGGTGTCAAAAGGTATGAATGGTTTCATTTTCTTTTAGTACCAAAAACCTCGTTCCCTATTTAAAACTGTCTTTCTTTAAAAAATGTTTTCATTAAATTGTTAGTGCATTTATTTATTTTCTATAATTTAAACCTGCAAACTGTTTTTTCACCTAACTATTACATGCAGAATATTTTCTCTAGTTCCAACCTATTTAGTGATTGCTCACACCCTACTAACACCCTTTGGTGTAAGTAGATCTGATTATATCCAATGCAGGGAAAGGCAATGGTTTTGAGAGTGGTGGTCCAAGTTGTTAGCTGCATATTCTGACTTAGTGTTGGTGGTGAAGGCCGGATGGTTGTATCCCTCCATCAGGTGATGGTTGCTGACTTGGTTTTTGGTCACCCTTTTGGAGTTAGTTGTGGTTGGATTGTAGTTTTTTATGAGAATCACTTTTTTTAAATACTTGTGGTTTATACTGGTTTTTTATACGAGTAAATCATTCCCAAAAATTCAACTTGATACCCGTGCACTTGTGCCAGCCCGTGGGGAACAGGAACACCCTTCGGGCCATGTCGCGGACCAAGTTGTGCACCGGGTCGGATAGTGACCTGCCCTGGTTCAGTACAAAATGGTATTAGAGGAGGTTTTCTCATTTGGGTCTTTTCATGGGAAAGTGTAATGGTAGACTGAAGATAGGTTTTTCGGGACTCGATGTCCTTGATACAGGTATAGTGTTGGGCCAGCACACCTCATGGTGGGATTTGAGCTACCA
The DNA here is from genome assembly GCA_963277665.1 of Viscum album. Classification (NCBI taxonomy): domain Eukaryota; kingdom Viridiplantae; phylum Streptophyta; class Magnoliopsida; order Santalales; family Viscaceae; genus Viscum; species Viscum album. The sequence continues at coordinate 1,602,630,127 of OY728165.1, read as the reverse complement.
GAGTAATTTGAGGTGTCTGAGTCGCTGGTCCTTGTGATTAACCTTATTTAGGGGAAATGAAAAGGGAGTAGGGTCAGTGGTCCCAGTGAGCTCATAGTGGATTGCAATCCATGTGGATCCTAGGGTGCTGTCCTAAAATACTCTCTGTGCAGGTGGTGTGATTAGCATATGGCAGCCAACCATATTCTCTAGTCACCCACTGACAGTAGTCTCCTCCTGCTTGGTTCATCATCCGTTTGTTTTTGAATCATAGAAATCTGGTTTTTAAGTAAAAATTATTTGGTTTGGGAAAATGTTTTGAAATGAAGTGATTTAAAAATAAAATGATGTTGAGGTTTCAAAATTGTGGATTGAATGTTTTGGTTCTGGAAAAAATATATCGAAAGGTCTTGTTTTGATCTTTGGTGCTCCCTTGGGAAACCACATGCATGGGTGTATATGGAAATGGAAATGGTTAGTGGAATGAGTAGATGAGTGCCTTGATGGACATGAGACTGGTTCTAGTGTGGCATGAGAACATGAATGTGTGAGGTCCATGGGACACCATTGGTGGTGGCGAAATCCGCCAGATTTGTCCCTTTTCAAAATGTATTGTAAAAATAGAAGTTTGGTGTTTTAAACAACCGGATTTTCAGTGGTGTGACCTTGTGTTTTGGAAATGTTGGTTGTGAGGCATTTTGAGATGAGAATCCTATTGGATGATTTTTTATTGTGTTTTAATTCTTATTCATGAGTTGGTGTGAAAAATTATAGTTAATGGTATCTTTCAAAAAGTGTTTTAGGAAGCCCTTGAAGTGGTTCCCCCTACACGTTTAGTTTTCACTTGCTATATGTCTTGACCATTGGACCAGTTTTATTGGGTCCACGGTTCTCCTTTTTATTTTGTTTACACCACAATAAAGAGTTAATGTGTGAATGACGTGCGACCATAGATAGTTCTCCATTGGCCGACCCTCCATTTGATTAAAGTATGGACTCTCCCTTTTGGGTGATAGTGTTAAGTCTTTTCCTTTTTCCTTTCGATTAAGTAGATCCTCTTGTAGTGGGATGACATATGTGAGGGGAGCTAAAGGGAGTTTTGATCTCTTTGAGTTGTCTATGTCGTTAGGTATGATGTTTGACGTTGTTGCGTCTGAAGGTTCCTCCTTGAAATGGTGAAAAAAATTTCAGCATGGAAGGGTGAAGGCGGTTCAGAGTTATTGGTGCCGACCAATGTCTTGAATGTCTTGTAGTGCTTTTATTAGCCGCAATGGTCATGGTTGGGTGACATCTTGTAGCGTGATGTCCCTTTGATCGTCAATAGTTATTTAGAAGCGGTAAAGGAGACTCCAGTGGGGGAAAGGTGGAAGAAACCCGAAGTTGTTAGTGGGATCTATTGTTTTAAATGACCTCCGATCTTTAGTTTGTTTTGTTTGAGAAAAGGTTCATGTTAGGCTACTAGTTTGGCAGACCCAGTCATATGAGGCTGCTATGGTCATTTTCAGGAATCACGTGTTGTTCAAGACATGATTTAAAATCTTTCTCAGCGTAATGTTTCTCTTGACAACGATGATCGTGCTCAGTGACGATTTGTGGTGTCATGTTCTCACTTTGTTTAACAAGGGGTGATGTGCGTGTACCATCGAATCTCTCATTCTGGTTAATATTCTGTGTGAGAGTAATTTCATGTCATGGTGTGTTGTGTCTGATGGTGTTGCCTCAGTTGCAGTATGATTGCGTGTAGAACCAAAAGGAGAAGCTCTGCTCGGTAGTATTCAATGCCTGACTACGCGGCAAGAGATTCTTCAAACATCAAGGCTCCAGCCATAGGCCTCAGAGTGAAGCTGACACGTGGTCAGGAACCCCAAGTGTGTACGGGACCCCAACCTTATTTCTATCATCGGTATTGATGGTGAAGGGGGGGTTAAATTGTTTTTTATGATTGTTCCTTTCCGTATGAACCATTTGGGTGTGTGGGGTTTCCCGTGGCTATGAGGAGGCGTGATCGTCTCGTCACCTTAAAGTCCTGAGGGTTGTATCCCACCAGATGTATCACTTATAGTGGTCCTTATGGGGTCTATTGGGTTAAGTTGTCTCAAATTTGAATAGTGCTCATCTAGGGACATGGAGATGCTATTTTGTTTTGGGTTGTGGTTTTAATGCCTCTATAGTTTGGCCCCTCCCTCCCCACCCCTTGTGGTGGAATTTTTTGTCACCATTGGAGAATTTTTAATGTTTTGTACCCTCTATCAGTTCTAATGGTGGGGATACCAATGATGGGTCTCCCACTAATGTATCTAGAATGAGTTGGTTTTTGACTTTATCATAATGGTGGGGAGTCCGCCCGGGCCTCCTCGTGTCAATTTTGTACTCTTATCTCGAGCATCATAAATTTTTGAATGGTGGGGAGCCCCATCGGGCATTCTCATTTTGGACATTTTAGTTTTGTTCCTGGATATGGTTTAGTGGTAGGTTATTTGAGTATTCTTTGGATGTGGGATATTATAGTTTCATCATTGTAGTAAAATGGTGTGATTTTTTTGAATAATGCTTGAGGTGTTTCGGTTTGTGAAGTTGGTTTTCGTGGGTGCGAGAGTTCCTTTCCTTAAGAAAACAACTAGAGGTGTTCTAGCGCTCTGGGGCGGGTGACACTTAGCGAAAAGTGTTTTAAGGGTTCCTTGAGGTTGTCTTTTGAGTCTCTATCTCTGAGTATGGTGTGTTTGCCTCTTTTCACTGGATTTTCATTTGGATACCTTCTGAACCCCAAGGGGGTGTCTTTTCCTACTTTGGGTCTCAGCCATAGTTGTGGGTTTATGGGGATGGAAAGCTTTATGGTGGGGAGAATTGTCACACCCGTTGTGTTTAATTTTTTTATTTCATTATATTTTTGAACATCAGGTGTTTTGGGTTGAAACATGAGTAAAAATTTTGAATTCTTATTTTAAAACGTGTGTTTTGGGTTTAACTACATTCAGCACACTACTGTCTAAGCCGCACAATCCATCCTGGGTTGCCGCACAACTTCGCTTGGTTTACTACATGAATTTACTACTATTCAATTAATTAAATGAAATGAATTTTTATAAAGAGATAAAAGTTTGGAATGTGATGATATAGAAATATAATAAAATACGAGTTTTTAAAAGATTTTTATTAATAAAAATGTTATTTGGGAATATTATTATTATTATTATTATTATTATTACTAGTATATTTTTTATTTTTATTTTATTTTATTTTCATATTATGTTTAGCATTATTTTTTTATTTTTTTCCTCCCCCTTATTAGGGTTTGGACACCCCCTTCTTCATTTTTTTCTTCTTCTCCCGCTCGGGCCACCCTCCCCTATGCTCTCCCTTGCAAAAGCTATGCACGCCACCTCACCCTGCCCTTCCCTCTCCCCGACGCCTCCCCTTTCGACTCAAGCTGTTGGTTCGCTGCCCCGCGGCATCCCGCGCCGCCTTTCCCTCATCCGCCATGCCTCACTCACGCAGCCTGACCGCCCGACCACTATGTCGCCACCATCCGCCTTGCCCACTGACCACCTCGCTGGCCCTCTAGTGACCCCCGCAACGCCTTCTACTAGTTTTTACCTCCCTCACTAGCCTCCCGCACTCCTCCGCGTCTCCCGACCCCTGTCGGTGCTACCTCCCCTCTTTCCGGAGACCCCGCAGACCGGCTAGCCCCACACCGGCTGCCCCACACCCCTTCGCACCATAGGATAGCCGCCGCCCCTCCCCTTGGTCATCATTTCGACGATTCCCATGATTAGGGGTTTGGATTTAATTTATATAATATTATCTATATTTGTTTAATTGTTAATTAATTAATTTAATTGTTATTGAATTTTCTTATCTGTTAATTAAATTATTTAATTGCTGATATTTTTTTATAGACCACTGATGTTTTACTAGGTTGGCTTTGAGGTTACTTAGTCTACTTTTTTAAGACCTTTTTAAATGATCTGTGCGGTGATCCCATTCCATAGCAGGATTGTTGCGCTATATCACAATTTTGTACCTACCTTATGGTAGGTGGTCTCACATACTTAGGTTATTTGATCAATTAGTATGCTGGTTTAATTAAATTAATATGTCTTTTATTTAATTTATAATGTCATTTGTTGGTTTTTTTTGTAGAATTTGGTGTTTCATTTTTATTAGTGGCATGTATAGGTTTTCTGGTTTCGACTGTTTTATGCCTTTGGTTTTTGAACAAATGCAGTAGTTGAAATATGTTTCCTGTTATAGTATTAGTGTATGTTCGAGTGAGTTTCGGAACTGATGATTTTGTTGTTTTATTATCTTTAAAACTACTAAACCAATCTTTCAAATGTTTCATAAATATTAGTTTGGTTCTTGGAATTGTGTAGATTATTATACTGTTTAGTTCTTTCACTTTGTTTTCTATTTCTGAGGATCTCTGTTGTGTGTAATACCATTAAGGGTTATTTGTTTATTCATTTATATTGAATGTGTAAGTGTGATGGTTGACTTAGTTGACATCCCAGCTATATGGTGTTTGACTTTATTGACATCCAGGTGTGTTGTGTTATGACCTTGATGAGTAGGGTGAGCGTTGAATGTTGATCACAAAAGTGGAAGCCTGGGTACTAGGTGGGCAGACTAGACTAGCATGCCAGTGATACAGGAGTGTCCCCCACCTAGTTTCACTTAGCTGGATTGACACTTTCAACACTAACTAAACCTTGGTTGATGACTGGAGACCACTAGGTTATGTAGGTGTTTCCCTACTAGTGGCTCGTGCATGGGAACATATGATATAAATTATTTGGTACACTGAGACGTGAGGTTCTAGTGCCCCACACAGCTTTAGTCCCTTTAGGTCCTCTCCAACCTTTGTTGCTCCTGTGTGATTATATACTCATCACTGTTTGAATGTGTGACTTTTGGGGTGTCAAAAGGTAAGAATGTTTTCATTTTCATTTACTACCAAAAACCCTGTTCCCTATTTAAAACTGTATTTCTTTAAAAATAGTTTCATTAAATTGGTAGTTCATTTTTTTGTTTTTTAAAATTTAAACTGGCCAACTGATTTGGTCACCTAACCTTTACATGTGGAATCTTTTCTTTGGTGCTAAACTATTGAGTGATTGCTCACACCCTACTTACACCCTTCGGTGTAAGAATATTGATTATGTCTGATGCAGGGAAAGGAAATGGTTTTTTGAGTGGTGTTCCGAGTTGTTAGCTGCTTCTTATGACTTGGCGTTGGTGGTGGAGGATGGATGGTGGAATACCTCCATCAGGTGATGGTTGTTGACTTGGTTTTCGGTCACCCCTTATGGAGTTAGTTGTGGTTGGGTTGTAGTTGTTTTTGAGACTCACTTTTGTTGTTTAAAGACTTGTGGGTTTTCCTGGTTGTTTATATGGGTAAATCATTCACAAAATTTCAACTTGATACTCGGGAACTTGTGCCAGTCCGTGGGAATCGAGAACGCCCTTAGGGCTATGTCTCGGACCGGGTTGGGAACCTGGTCGGATGCTGACCCATCCTGGTTCATGATAGTTTTGGTCAGTCTTCTTATCCAGGGGGATGATGTTATTGGACCAAATCATGGAGACTAGCCAATGCTTGTACCAATATTGACAAGCTTTGATATTGAGGGAAATTATGATGCTATATATGGTGTGTCGATATCTATGAGATGTAATAGGATTCACTTTAAACATTTACCCATTGATGATGACAAGCATACTCTCCTGTGTCATGCCCATGCATATATCTTGTGTCTCATTGGAGGAGCATTATGCACCGATCACTCTAGTATGCATGTTCACATGATGTATTTGGGGATACTAGAGGATTTTGATAAGGCCAGGAGATACAGCTACGAATCTACATGCTTAGCTTACACTTACAATGAATTATGCATGACATGCTGATCATATTACACTAATCCCAGGGGATGTGTTATCAATATTTAGATGTGACCATGGGAGTGTATCATTTCCCACTCCCATATTGATGTTGGTCATGATATCTATATAGATGTGTTGCAAGATTCTCTTTATGGACTTTGGTATGATCACTCCTCTTTATTTTTTTCTAATGGTATCTCAAGTTATTAAATTTAATTTATTATTATTTATCACTTTATATGTTATATGTTTCCGGTGGACAGAGGAAAATGACATTGTTAGGACACCAAGGCACAACTTGTGCGCATATCCTCTCACATAAGATAGTTTTGTACTAACCAATTTATGTACATACAATATTTCCATGACTAATAAATTTCATAATATTATATTATTTGGTTTTTAGAAAGAATTTTTTTTAACAAACATCACATGTCATTTCAGATTTCAGGGCTTCCATATTGTTCTATATTATACCAGATTCCAACATACTATACTAATAGGATTCATGATTCCATGGTTAGAGTGTCAATCATTCACTTTATTATTGTTGAGTGGAACCATCCTGATAGTGTCACGAACTAGTTTATATTTGTTCAGTGTATTCCCTTTCTACATAGACAGTCAACAATGATTCATTCTGTGTAGCTGACAGGGTGGTAGGATGCTGACTAGCACTGATGACATGTTGAGTATCTAGAATTATAGCATAGATGATCATCATTTCATATATAGGGTTTGTGTACTATGAAATTATCTCTAGAAGAGAATATCATCTATGAACCATGGTATAAATTGAAGTATATATTGTATCTTACTCTACATGTTAAAGGGCTCCAAGAGCTGGTAAGTTAATAAATTTACATTAGTTTGGTTATTGTACTTTCGTTAATTCATTTTGAATATCTTTATAACATACTCAACTACAATACATTATCTACATGTCTGGTTAAGTGGAGGTGGAGGAGGATTTTAGATATGCAGTGTACCATTTTGTAGTGTAGGGGATGATGCCAACATATAATGTTTTACACAGTAGTATCTTTGATCGTCCACCCGAGGGAGATAAATTTTCTACATAGGGAGTGTAGGTTCTTGCCCAAGAACCTCCTCCATCAGCTACTGATGTTGATGAGCATGGAAAACAATAATGTTGAACACATCATTTTGCACGTGAGACGTCACCTATACCATAGAAATAGGTTTACCCTCTAGTAATCCAACCTCAACTAATTGAGGATGTGCATCAAGAGGCGTGGGATCCATTTGTTTTTTAGTATATCATGAGTCTTATATGGGTGAAATTGATTCGATATTCTATTAGGGATCATTTCTCATATCTCCAACTTTCAAGACTCAGCCTTTATAGTCTTTATGGTCCCCCCATGATATGATGGTAGTCCTTCTACTGATGCAGTTAGATAAAGATTAAGTGAAAATGATCAAAATCAGCTGATAACACCTCCTGAAAAGTCATGGCTATAGCATTCCACAATTGAGGTTCTAAAATTTGAGTAAGGTCCCTCTCGATCTCATCATAATCCACCCCAGCATAGAGGTCGGTGACCTTGATACCAGCATCTCATTCACACACCATACTGTGGGATGCGACCTCATAATATACATTGATTGTACTCATTTATTTATATGTGTTATATTAACTTAAAGGATTTGAAAAAATATTGTATTCCATCCTCTATATGATTGTCTGTCTAGTAAAATGTTTAAAATCTTTTTACAATCAAGAAATTTTACAAGGTCATTCCCTAATTTAAATTTTCATTTATATTTTAGGTATAGATAATATTTTATAAGCTTTAAAATTGAAAAACTCAAAACCTAAAAAAACTAATTGAATTTCAATTAGGTTAAATTAAAATCTTATAAAATATAAACTATAACAAATATAAATAAAACATAAAACATATCCTAAACAACTAAAACTCTGTTGAAAATAAAATTAATTTTATGAGTATAATAAACAAAATCTAATTAACATGACACAAATATTATTTAATACAAAACATTATATACACATAGTAAAAAAATAAAGACACATAAAATATAGTATAATTAAAATAAAACTTTAATTTAGGACATTGACTAATCTAAAAATATAATAAATAATTGAATATGAATGGAATGATTTTTTTTTTGTAAATTCAAATGTAATGGTTTAAAACAAAAAAATACTAGGCCAAAAAATTAGTTATCATTAATTTTATTTATTAAATGTTCACTATTTTCAATTATTTTTCAAAATATATGTATTTCTGACAATTTTTCATTTAGATTTTATTTTTTTATTTATTATAATTAAAATTTTAAAACCCCTAACATTAAATGTTATTTTGTTTCATGTAGGTAGATTTGAATAGTTATAACTTATAAAATTTAAAAACAATTTAAATTATATTTAGAAAAATGACTCAACATAAAAAATAAAATAAAAAATATTAAAGAATAATAAATATAATATGTAAAAGATAATTTACATGTAAAAAAATTATGATTAAAAATAACATTCTAACATTCAAATATTACAAGATATATTAATATATATATATATATCAAAATATAGAAACATATATATCTTTAATTTTTAAATTTTTTTCCAAATTTTTTTCATAAATGAATTATCTCACTTCTCGAATTTTGAGTAAAACCCAAATTCAACAATGGTGATGTCACTTTTCACAAAAAAATTAAAAAAAAAGATTAAACAAAACTTATTTCAAAAAAAAATTCAGGAAAAAACCACATAAAAACACTATAATGAAACACTACCCTTACGTTGTAAGACTCCTCAATAGAAAACTCCCAACCTTTACTTATAACTCATCTTAACTTTATAAAAATTCAACTTACACTTACACAACTACGTGAGAACCTTTAAGTAGCTCTCCATAGGACTACGATACAATTAGGCGGCTGTATTCTTACCTTTATGTATCCCAATAGGCTGTCAATGAAATCCTATGACCCTTATAGAAAATTGATCTTTTCCATCAATTCAGAGTTACTTGATGCATCCTCTAACACTCATATTTTTAAGTTTTTTATGTTTTTTATAATTTTTTTAAATGATTCTAGGATAATTTTTTAAAGCTTTCCTGAAAGGTGGATGGGAGAGGGGAGGCTTTCCCCTTCTTGACTGCCTTTCCCTAGATTGGTGATGTGGAAAAGGCAGTTGGGGGTGGCATGTGCCTTTGGACTATGATACATGTGAAATCCCCCCCCCCTCAGCTTTCTTTCACAAAATTCGCTATAAAAGGGTTTCCACTATTCTCCTCACTTCCATATCTGCCCCCATCCCTCCCAATTCGAAATTCTCCCTTCTCTCTACATTTTAAGATCTCTCTCTCTCTCTCTTGAAAAATATTTCTTTGCGTGTGGTGGATCTGGTGGACTAAAATAAGTCTGTATTTTTTGAAGCATCATTTAGTGGTATTTTTTCTTATTTAATTAAATTAATTTTTTTAATTAAATTCTTTTTAGTTAGTTTAAAAAATGTTATTTATTAAGTTATTTAGTAAGTTATATATGGTTTATAAATAGTATGTATTATTAGTAATGATGAATTATATATGCAATTATGATTATGTAATGATTAATGGTTGATTAATTATTGACCAAATTTTTTTTGTGATGATTAAATATTGATTAATGAATTCATATTGAAATAATGATTAAATATAGATTATATAATGATTAAAGAATGATTAAATAATGATTGGGGGATTATTAAATAATGATTAAGGGATGATAAAAGGATGATTAATGGAGGATTAAATAATGATTATGTAACACCCCAATCTTCAACGGTACGCTTCTCTTTAAATAATACAATAACCTGCATTGTACAACACATTGAGTTCTAATACAACACAACGAATCAAACTAGCAGTTATGAATAGAAATACCCAATTTTTGAAATTTTATAAATTTATTTTTTCAAAATGGACTTCATTTTTGGATTCATAATATCAAAATTATCTTAGGGTGAATTTTTGGTATTTTTCTGAAAACATTCAATTTTTGTTGAATAGTCAGAAATACCATGTTATTGTTTAAAACTGACTTTTTATTTAAATAATTAGTTATTTTATTTAAATTTATTTTAGGTAAAAATAGATAAATAATACCTATATATTTTAAATGTGACTCATTGGGATCATTTTATAATAATACTAGATATATAAAATCTTATTGGTCTTTTTACGGTCTTTTACCCACATTCTAGGCACATTTGCAAACTTTCATAAAACGTAATTTTATAGCTTCTGTGAATTGAATTTAAAAAATCTTAGAGACATGGATGAAATTATTAAATAAAATGTGGTTCAATAAGTTGAAAATATTTTTTAGTGAAAAATATCTTTTGACATTATGTTTACCACGGTTAAAAGTAAATATACTAATCAAAGGTAAAAAAATGATATTATAATTTCTCTAAAACAGGTAATAATTCTATTGGATAAGTGTATTTCTAAGAATATAATCCCTTGGAAGAAAATATTATCTTTTTGGTGCACATGTATTAGACAAGGACATTTATTATTATTTGATGTAATGAATAGTTAAAAGTGTTAAATTCAATGTTTAAAAACAAAACTATTTTTAATGTAGGGTTATACATAAGAAAAATTTGATGACAAATATTCATTATAAAGATAAAAATATTTCATACATAATCATATTTTATTTATAATTTTTATACACTAAAAATTTAATTTATTTATGACACAATAATGATGTAGTAATTACCTTATTAATGAATGATTGAAATAATTGATATTATAAATATCAAAATAAATGTAAATTGAGGCTCCTAATGAATTACACTAATCTAATACGTTAGTATTCATGATAGGGTTTATTAAAAAAAAAATTAATGTAATAAAATTATTATGACTTTAACAAAAACAAAATACCAAATAGTGTCAAATTTGACGTAATTGAGTTTGTAAAACAAATACTATATTATTAATTGATATAATATTTTTAAAAAAATGAGTATCGGAAAAAGGACATATATATAGTTATTTATATCAATAATGAAACACTTGGGGTTATCTTGTCTTTTTATTTTATGTTTATTAAAAATTTATTATAATAATACAATAATACATTGTAAAAGTTAAACTATTTAACTAAAAGTTAAATCTAAATGATAAGGTTAATATGGTGACCTAAACCTATATAAAACATATTGGTTGAGTTACATTCGACCCATCCTCACCTTATTCTCAAAAATAATCCTTTTGGATCCATTATAAATAGAATATGATTGTATAATAAAATAATATTTCATGTTTTTCCTAAAGTGACCCTCACATCTCTTGTAAAAGGGTACACCCCCTTCTCTCAAAATCAAACCTACAAATCCATTTATTTCAGCCAAACCCTGCTAAAATATCCTGACAAATACTCTAATTTCATCCAAGAGGCCTTAATTTGATCATAAATCCCAACTATGGAGCCTTTTTGAACAACTCAAAAGGAAACACCTGAAGAAGAGGTAATAATTTCACCACCCCTTTCCATGTTCTTTTCTTCTACCGCTTCCTATTTCTTTTTTGTTTCCACACAAATATAATAACTCCAATACCTTATATATATATTGTGATGTTATTATAACTAGGGTACAACTATGTTAATTATTATTTCCATCCTATTAATGACAAGTCACCATACGTGTGTACGTATGGCTTACCGTCTCCACGTCGTGGTGTAGTTTGTTATTCAAACACTTAATTATTTAGATAACTATAATAATGATTATAAATGATGTAAATAATAAATATATCATGATTATTATTATTTATATAAGATATACCAACCAATTACATACGATTTCACCATCAATAGAATGATATTGTTGCTCGTGCGTACGTAAAGATTACCCTCTCCACGAACGTGATGAAATTCATTTCCCATCATAATCATTCAATACTAATTTTCATTTTATGATTAATAACAATGTTTAAGAACTTAATATAATTCTGTATATGAACATGGCTTACGTAACTAATAATATAAAGGAAAACAAATCAGTTAACACCCAAAACAATGTTACTACTATTACATTATTAACAAATCAATATTTGAGGAACATATATGATATCATATTTATGTATGTGGTTCTTGAATAATTTAATAAAAATTATTTAAATATTATAAATGAGGCTAACATACCCTCGATGAAGGAAAATTACAAGGTAAGGGTTAATTCTACAATCTCTTCATTATCCAATGTTGTTTATACATGAGTATCCATTGGGACCTCTTTATCATCCACATTTGTGTTTCATAAAAATATATTTCAAAACATTTTTAATATTTCATATAATATGGTTTAAATTAATTTATAACCTTTTTTAATTTTATTAAAATATTTTGAAAGGAATATTTCGGTCATTTTTCAAACACGGTACTTTATGACATTTTCGATGAATTAAGGTAAGAATGTTTTTTAACTTATAAAGCTTGTGTGGATATTTTACACCATTATAACACCTTCGAATATTCTCTTACATAATTATAAGAATATTTTCAAAAAAATTGTTTTATTTTATAATTATGTTACACTTAAATTATATAAAAAAAGAGATATTTCTCTCAAATAGTTTTGATTTCATCTCTATCTACATATTTTGATTGATTTTACACTTATTTGAAGTTTATTTATTATGATACAATAATCCATATTGTAATAAAGGTTTAGTAATATGTTTGACTATGGATGTGTTATTTTTATACCATTCATGGTTTATTGATATATTATTTACATTTTATATAATATATTTAATACAAATGTTTATGTTATGTTTCAATATTTTTGTTTGAGGAATGAATTGGACTTAGTAAGTAACGGGTGGAGCCTGTTATAGCTCCTCGATGCATCGGTAGGTATCATGAGACAAACTACTGTCCTGGCACAAGGCCTTGACAAAATCATTTTTTTAGTCTTGGAATGATGCCTTGACTATGTGGTTATGATGTTTGGCATGATGCATTCCATCATTATGAAATTGGCTATTGATATTACATGTGATTTTTCAACTAGTATAATATCCATGTGAATAAGTAAATGTAATTAAATGATTTATCTTTGATATATTATGATGAAGTTTATGTTTAAAAGGCTTGTGTTTTAGCCTTATTAATTGCTAAAAATGTTGATTATTTTTTTTTATGTTTTAGCTATATTTATATCCGTACTGAGCATCTGAGCTCGCCCATTTCATAGGTTTTATTTTTTCCAGGATGAGAAGAAGTATATTTCTATTAACCTGCAAGAATATGATAAGGGATATCAAGGTGTTCAAATGGGACACAATGTTGTTTTTTTTATTTCGTGATGTAATGTAAAACTGATGTATGTATCTAGTACTTCCAAGGATATTAAAATGATCAGTCTTTCAGGACATGATTCCTTATATCATGCCAATGTTATGTAATATTGCACCAACTTTGGGTAACTGGGGTTAGAGCGTTATAGTTGGTATCAAATAAATTTTAGTACAAACCTTGGAAAATAGATTTAGAAAAAATATGAAAAGAGAACAGTACCCTAAGATAGACTTTGAGGATTAGTATAGAAGAACATACTAAATTTTTTGTAATGTAGAGATTTTTTGATTTTTCCAAGTAATTCATCCCTGTATCAATACAATCATGTAGATATGGCTCTGGAACAGATGTACTAAAGATTGAAAACTCTAACAAGGAGTTTCGGGCTTGACTCGGGTATCCTGGTATGTGAAAATAGTCCTTGATGCAGTCTTTGTTACGACACACCTGGGGGATATTCATAGGATAATTCAAATTTTCATTAAAAACAATTATTAAGGATTTATGAGTAAATAAATCCTCAAAGAAACAATTTTTATGATTATGGATTATATCATTAAACTGTTCAATTTAAGTTAAGTGTTTTACAATTTATGAATATGTATTATTATTCATAAACTAATCTAGTGTATGACATTGTTTAGAAATTGCTTCTATTGGAAGGAATGGAAACCTTATCAATGCACATAATCAATATAGGGATTTACCTCTTACTCAATATAATTATAGTAGAGCTGGTGATGCAACTAGTGCTGATCAAGCTTATCATCATACTGGGAAAACTCACACAGGCTATGAATAATAACATTCCCCGTATGGATCACCCTAACCCAAAACATGGAGGATCAATGTAAGACCACATGATGAGGAAAAAACCGGCACTATTGAATGGGAATACAAATCCATTTGTAGCAGAGAAATGGATATGTTCCATAGAGAAAATATTTCATTCTTTGGGGAGTAACGAAAGGAAAAAAGTTGTGGTGGTAGTTTATCTCCTTACGGAAGGTGAAAATCAATGGTGGTCATTAATTCAAAACAAAATGTAAGATGAAGAAGTATCAAATACAAAATAAAGAGAGTTTAAACCGATTTTATTAGAAAATTAATTTCCTTGTGACCATCGAGTAGATATGGAAAGACAATTTTTGAGTATGAGTAAAAAGGGGGATGATAATGTCGCAAAGTATGAGGATAACTTTACAAGGTTATCAAGTCATGCAACAGATTATATACATAACCCAATGAGTAACATTGATCGATTCTTTGATGTGTTAAAACCATTTATCTGTTGAACTTAAGACTAATAATCCATCTTATCATACGAAGATATTGTCTCATGTGCTATCAAGAGAAAAAAGGAATCTTCCATGTCTTACGACTTTAAAGCAATGCTAGAGAATAAGAGATCTGCTGAAAACTCTAGAAATGGAAATAAAGGGAATATGGGAAATTTTGAATTTCAATCATATGGTAAATGTGGGATGAAACACCCTATTAATTTCTTGAAGGGAATATGAGTTGGTTACAAATGTTTTGAAAAAGGACACCAAGCTAGTGATTGAAAAGGAAAGAAAGAGGCATTCAATGTTGAATTCTACAATTGTAGAGAAATGCGGCATTACGAAAATGAATGTCCTAAGAGCCATTGAAGATTACCTCAGAAATGGCCAAGGGAGCATGGGGTGATCACCACTGCTGAGGTTGAAGCTCTGAATAATGTGGTGGCAGGTAATTTAATGGTTTCCTACTATTTATCCAAGGATTTTTTTGATTATAGATCATCAAATTGTTTCATATCTTCATAGTTTTCAAAGAAAATTATATATTTTCAATTTGATTTAATAAGGGAGTTGTCAGTCAATACTTATAAGGAAGTATCATTGCAACAATATTTTGTCTTATGGCATATAAATTTTCTTTATCTGTGGATATTATCATCAAATACAAGATTGAATTTAATATAATCCGTGGTATGGATTGGATTTTGGACCATGAAGTGAAAATTTAATTTAAGAAGAAGAAGATTACAATTTTTTATGATATTAAGGAGAACCTTATCTTTAGAGCATAAACATCAACATATGATTCTTATCAAGATCCACCCCCTATATCTATACTAAATTCAATTATTGGGGAGGAAGAGAGTGAAATAAATATGGGTGAGGAAAAGAATGTTCATATAGAGAATATACCTATTGTGAAAGAATATGTTGTTGTGTTTCTAGTGGATATACGTAGAAATCCAACAGAATGTGAAATTGAGTTTTCTGTTGATTTAATTCCTAGTTCAAGGCTCATATCGAAGACCCCTTATATAGTGGACACTATGGAATTAGTGGAACTAAAGAAAAAACTAAATTAATTGAGTAATAAAGGATTTATTTTCCCTAGTGTTTCTCTTTGGGGATTCCATGTTCTTTTTTTAGGAAGAAATATGGATATATGAGGTTGTGCATTGACTATAGGGAGAACAATGATATAAAAATAAATAAAAAATATCCCCTGCCTCGCATTGATGATTTATTCTATCAAATTAGTAGAGCTCAAAATTTTTCAATGATTGACATTAGATCTGGATATCATCAGTTTTGTGTGGAGAAAGAAGACATTCTGAAGACAATATTACATACCAGGTATGGGAATTACAAGTTTACAGTAATGCCTTTTGGAACGACTAATTCACCCTCTATTTTCATTGATCCAATGAATAAACTTTTCAATGAAAATATTGATGAATTTGTTGTGGTATTTTTGGATGACATATTATTTTACTACAAAAGCAGTGGAGATCTTGAAAATCACTTGTGCACTATTCTAAAGACTCTTAGAAGAAATTAGTTATATAGGATGTTTACCAAGTGTGAATTTTAGCTTCAGTATATTTCTTTTCTTGGATATATTGTCTCTAAAGATGGAATCTCTATTGATCCTTCTAATACAAGGGCAATATATGAATGGATAGAACCAATGAGTATAACTGAGGTACACAGTATTATTGGTTTGGAAGGTTATTATCGGCATTTCTTCCAAGATTTTTCCCAATTGTCCCACCCATTAACCAATCTCACATGTAAAGGGGTTAAATTTGTTTGGACAAAATAGTGTGGAGAATGTTTTGTAGAACTGAAAATAATAATAGTCAATACTCTAATCTTGATTCTACCATCGGGGAATGATGGTATTGTTATTTATAGTGTTGAATAAAAGAAAGGACACGGTTGTGTCCTTATGTATAATTATAGGGTTATTTCCTATGTGTCACGATTGCTTAAATTCATGAATTAAACTATCATACTCTTGATCGTGAGTTAAAAGATGTAATCATTTCTTTAAAGTTATAGAGACACAATCTCAATGGTGAAAATTTGAGATACATACTGATCACAAGAGTTTGCAGTATATTTTCTCACAGAGAGAACTCAACATGTGGAATAGACGATGGCTTGAACTACTAAAAGATTATGATTTCACTATACAATACCACTCAGGGAAGGAAAATATGGTGGCTGATGCTTTGAGTAGAAAGGATCATGAATTTTTGAACAAGATGAGAGTTGAAATGGATCCTATGATCATGAATCTAGTAAGTATGGATAGCAGAATAGTAATGGAAGGTGAAACATTAGTAAATTTTCTAATGGTTTCCTATCCAAATTTACTAGAAAAGATAAAATATTCTCAGACTGATGATGAGGTATTTAAAAAGGAAATTAAATCGATGAATGATGGGATATTGATTGACTTCATATATGAAGATGTA
This sequence comes from Viscum album, assembly GCA_963277665.1. Taxonomy (NCBI): domain Eukaryota; kingdom Viridiplantae; phylum Streptophyta; class Magnoliopsida; order Santalales; family Viscaceae; genus Viscum; species Viscum album. The sequence goes on along the minus strand of OY728165.1, from coordinate 1,602,613,146 downwards.
ATTTTGAGATTTGTGAAGAGAATTTGGGTTCCGAAAATACCTGATCTAAAAAGTGAATTGTTGGATGTTTCTCATAACTCCAATTTCTCTATACACCCTGGTAGAAGTATGATGTATTGATATTTGAAGGAACATTTTTGGTGGGATAACATAAAGAGAGAGATTGCTGATTATGAGTCAAGATGTATGGTTTGCCTGTAGGTGAAGACTGGAAGATAACATCATAGAGGAGTCATGCATCCTCTTCCATTACCTGAGTGGAAATGGGATGGTATTATGATGGACTTGTCCATGGGGCTACCAAATACTCCTATAAGGAATAATTCAATATGGGTCATTTTTGATCGCCTTACCAAGTCAGCACATTTTCATTCTATTAGAGTAGATTTACCTCCTGAACATTTAGAAATTCTATATATTATTGATGTTTGAAGTCTTCATAGAGTACCCCTATCAATTTTTTCTGATCGTGATCCTCATTTTACATCAAGATTTTTGAAAAGTCATTAGAAGGCCTTGGATACTGAACTTAATTTGAGCACTGCCTACCACCCTTAAACTAATGGTCAATCATAATAGACTATTCATACAGTATAAGACATGTTGAGTTATTACTCACATGACTCTAATGGTATGTGGGTTCAATATTTACATCTAGTAGAATTTTCTTATAACAATAGCTTCTATTCATGTATTCAAATGGAAAAATATGAATTGTTATATAGAAAGCGATGTCGCACACCAAATTGTTGGGATGATGTTGGTGAATGAAAATGTAATGGCCCAGAACATATTGAGGAAACAATGGAAATGGTGATGTTTATAAAAACCAACATCAAAGCATCTCAATATAAGGAAAATATCTATGCTGATAACTGAAAGAAATATTTGGAATTTCCAGCAGGATATCATGTTTTCATGAGGTATCTCCATGGAAGGGTGTTATACTATTCGGTTAGTAGGGTAAATTAAGTCCCATGTACAATGGACCTTTCTAAATTATATAATGGATTGGAGTTATTTCATATCTTTTGGAAATGCCACCATGTCTCTCCAAAGTTCATGATGTATTCAATGTATCACTATTAATAAATACATGCCCGACCCAACGCATGTATTCACCTATGAAGAAATAGAATTGGAAACTGACTTATCTTATTAGAAGATCCTATCAGAATCATTGATACCATAGAACAAGTGTTGAGAAACCAGACGACTCGTTTGGTAAATGTTCTATGGAGAAACCATTAGATGGAAGATGCAACGTGGGAACCCGAGGAACTTATGATGAAGAACCACCCGAATCTTTTAATATAGTAATATTATAGAAACTTTGAGGATGAGATTATTTGAAGTTGGGAATAATGTAACACCCCATGATTCCACATTACACTTCACTTTATATAATAAAATAGTTTGCGTTGTACGCATCATCGAGTTCTAACATAGCACGACTAATTAAAGTAGCCGTTATGAATAGTAATACCCACATTTTAAAATTTTATAAATTTTATTTTTAAAAATGGACTTCATTTTTTGATTTATAATATAAAAAATTATCTTGAGGTGAAATTTTGGAATTTTTTCTGAAAACATTCATTTTTTGATGAATAGTGAAAATGCTACATTGTTGTTTAAAAACAAATTTTTATTTAAATAATTAGTTATTTTATTTAAACTTATTTTAGGTAAAAATAGATACAAAATACCTATATATGTTCAATTTAATTCATTGGAATCATTTAATAATAATATTAGATATATAAATGTTTACAGAACTTTTTACCATTTTTTAACCACCTTCTAGGCACATTTGGAACTTCGCATAAAATGTAATTTTGCTGCTTCTCTGAATTGAATTTAAAAAATATTAGAGACATAGTTGACATTAGTTAGTAAAATGTGGTTCAATAATATGAAAATATTATTTGATTAAGAGTAACTTTTGACTTTTATTTACCATTGTTAAATGTAAATAGAGTAATTAAAGGTAAAAAAAGATATTATAATTATCCTAACACATGTCCTAATTCTATTGGATAAATTTATTTCTACCATATTCAACCTTAGGAATAAAATATTATCCTTTTGGTCCACTTGTATTAGATTAAGTCATTTATTATTATTTTATTTAAAGAAGAGTAAAAAGTTTGAAATTCAACGTTTAATAACTAAATCATTTTTAATATAGGGTTATAAATAAGATAAATTCGAATATAAATATTAATATGATAGATAAAAATACTTCCTAAGAAATTGTATTTTGTTTATAATTTTTAGACTTTAAATAATTAAATTTATTTATGACCCAATAATGATGCAGTAATTACCTTATTAATGAATGATTAAAATAATTGATATTATAAATATCCAAATAAATGTAAATTGAATATTATGATGAATTTAACTAATTTTTTAGGTTAATATGACATTTTATGGTGGATTAAATAAATTTTGTTTAATGTGATAAAGTTTTTATGACATTCACAAAAAAGATACCAAATAGTGTCAAAATTGACATAAATGAGTTTTTTAAGAAAAATACAATATTAATAATCGATATAATATTAAAAATATAAAAGGTTCGCCCAAAAGAATTATATAAGGTTATATATATATATATCAATAATTAACCAATTTGGGTTCTCTTGTCTTTTTATATTATATTTATTGAAAATTTATTATAATAATACAAGAATACATTGTAAAAGATAAACTATTTAACTAAGAGTTAAATCTAAAAGGCAAGGATAATATGGTGAACTAGAACTATATAAAACCTATTGGTTGAGAATTTTTCAACCCATACCCACCTTATCTTCTAAATTATTTCTTTTTGAGCCATTATAAACCGAATATGATAGAATAATAAAATAATATTTCACGTTTTTCCTAGAGTGGCCCTTACCTCTCTTATAAAAGGGTACTTCCCCTTCACTCAAAATCACACGTCCAAAGAAATTTTAATTGGCCAAAACCTGCTCAAATATCCTCCCAACTACCCTAAATTATACCTAGAGACCTTAATTTTATAAGAAATCCATCTTAAGGAGCCCTTTTGATCAACTAAAATGGAAACACCCAAAGAAGAGGTAATAATTTCACCACATCTTTCAATGTTCTTTTCTTCTTCCACATCCTATTTCTTTTTTGTTTCCATAAGAAAATAATAACTCCAATACTGTTTACATATTGTGATTTTATTATAAATATGTTACATCTATATTAATTATTATATCCATCCTATGATTGAAAAGTGGTCATACATGCGTACGTACGGCTTACCGTCTCCACATAATGGTGTAGTTTTTATTCAAACAATTCATTATTTGGATGGATATAATAATCTTTATAACTAATTTAAATAATAAATAAAACTTTTTAATGATTTTTTATATATGATATACATGTAAATTACATATAATTTCCCCATCAATATAATGACATTTTCTCTCTTGCATACGTACGGATTACCATCTCCACGAACGCGATGAATTTCATTCTCCATCATAACCATTAAAAAATGATTTTAATTTAATGATTAAAAATAATTTTTAATAACTTAATATCATTTTGGATAGGAGTAAAATACATATTATCCAAAAAAATCCTGGTTTACGTAACCAATGATATAAAGGAAAACAAATCAGTTAACACCTGAATCAATGATACTGCTGAAATATTTTTAATAATGAAACATTATAAGATCATATAGGATATAATATTTATGTATGTGGTTCTTGTATAATTTAATTACAATTATTTAACTTTTATAAATGAGGTTAAGGTACCCTTGATCAAGTAAAACTATAAGTTAAGGGTTATTTCTACAATCTCTTAATTATCCAAGTTTGTTTATACATGAGTATCCACTGGGACCTCATTATAATCCACATATGTGTTTCTGAAAGATGTATTTAAAAACTTTTTCACTACTTCCAATAATATAGTTAAAATACATTTATACCCTTTTTTGACTTTTTATAAATTTTTTTGAATGGAATTTTTCAATTGCTTTCCAAAAAAGGTACATTATGAACTTTTCGACGAATTAAAGAAAGATTGTTTTTCTAACTTATACGACGAGTGTGGATATTTTCTGCCATTATAATAGATTTAAAGTTCCCTTTCAGGATTAAAAAAAAAATTTCAAAATAAAAGTTTTCTTTTATAATTTTGTGACTTTTAAATGATTTCAAAATAGAAAGAGATATTTCTCTCAATTTTTTCCTGATTTCATCTATGTCAACATCCTTTGATGGATTTTACACTTGTTTGAAGTTGATTGATTATGATATAATATTCCATATTTTATTGAAGGTTTTGTGAAATGTTTGAATATGGATGTTTTATTTTTATTCCATTCATGGATTATAGATATATTATTGACATATTTATGCTTGTTTTAATACACATGATTATGTTATGTTTCAAACTTTTCATAAGAGTAATGCATTGGACTTATTAAGTGATAGGTGGAGACCTCTATTTCTCCTTGATATATCGGTAGGTCTCATGAGACAAACTAGTTCTTTGGCACAAGGCCTTGAAAAAATATTTTTTGTTATCTTGGTATGAGGCCTTGACTATGTAGTTATGATGTCCAACATGATTCATTCCATCATTTTGTAATTGGCTATTGATATTTCCTTTTATTATTCGACTAGTAGAATATCTATGTGAATAAGTAAATGGAATTTTTTGATCTATTGTTTCCATATTATGCTGATGTTTATGTTTAAAAGTCCTGTGATTTAGTCATATACATTTCCTTAAATGTTTTATTATTATTTATGATAGTTTTCTCTATATTTTTGTCCTTACTAAGAATCTGAGATCACCCATTTCTTATGTTTTATTTAATTTTAGGATGCGAAGAATAATTTTACGATTAACCTACAAGAATGGGATACGAAATATAAGAGTGTTCAAATGGGACACAATTTTGTTTTTTTTCATGATGTAATGTAAAACATATGTATGTATCAAGTAATTCCAACAATACTAAACTAATCGGCCTTTTGGGACATGATTACTTGTATCATGCCAATGTTATGTAATATTGTACCAGCTCTAGGTAACTAAGGCTGGGGTGTTACAAATTACGTAAGGATTAAGAAATGTTTAATTAATGGTTAGAAAATTATTTACTAATAATTATCTAATGGTTAACTAATTATTAAATAATGGTTAACTAATTATTTACTAATGGATAAGTAATGATTAGTGTTATGTTTTATGATATAATAAAATACCCCCAAATTTTGGTATCCAAAAGAATATATGATTATTATTGAAATCAAATTTATTTCTATATAAAAAAAGTGGATGTGGATATAACATAGATGTACCCATGAATAACAACTCTAAAAGGTGCTTCTGACATTACTCATGGAAACCTGGTACATGACAATGGGATGTGTTGTATCCTAGTTTAACACACATGGGGGATATTCAATTTATGATTCATATTTTATCTATAAACTACTAAAATACCTTTATTAATGTTAAAAACATTACTAAGAAACATTAATATCATGGTCTATGATATAATAAGACATTATAAAATTTTAGAATCATAAAAATTATATGTTCAACCATTATTGTCAATAGTACTCATAGAATGCTTTGAAAAGTGAGGTAAATACATGAGAACACCAAATAAATTTAATTTTCATTAATAAAATGAAAATTATGATCATATGATGTAAAATGTATAAGAACAAACACATTAAATAAAACAGGAATGATTTAAAAAAATAAAATAAATACATTGAAATTTTTTAATAGAACATGGTTTGGATGAGATGGGCTTCACATTGGATGTGAGGTAAAATCTGACTTATGTTCATTTGGTATCTTAATAAAATGCTTGAAAGAAATGTAATTAACATTTTAATATTTAAAATATTTCAAACTTCTAATAACATCCAATATGAAATCAAAGATATCTTATTAGAATTTGGAATGGTTTTTAAAATTTTAATGTTATGTACATACCTTTGGAAGATGTTAATAAACTATGAATTGAAAATAATCTGGATTTTACCTCATGTCTTAAGTGAGGATTATATCATCCAAACAATGTTATATTGATTAATGTGAAGGTATTTCTTATATTTTTATAAATAATTCATGTCTTTTTTAATGTGTTTATTCTTATTCATTTTAATTTATATGATCATAAATTTCATTTTATCAAGTATAATTAAACTAATTTGTTGTTATCTTCTTTTTACCTCACTTTCCACAATATTTTGTGACATATATTGTAATAAAATTTTATATAATGAAACCTTATTATAATATATTAGGGTATTAAAATAGATTCTAAAATATTAGTATAATAAATATTATATGGTCAACCATCATTATCAATATCAGTTACACTATAATAATATTGATCAAAACACATTTTTGACCTCAAAAGTCATTTTTAGGAGGTTATTCAAACGGGGAAAATAGATTCTTACAGTACACAACCAAAAACATTGGTTATTATAGAAGATTTTGTAACCCTAATTAAACTTCATGATAGATTTTTTGGTTCCTTAAATTTGGGACCTAGTCAAGAGATCATGTCTAATATTTATTGACTTTTCAATTATTGACTACACAATAGAATCTAGCTTATACATTGTTTACTAATGCGCATTTCATCCAAGAAATAAATTTATTTTCTCAGAAGTTAGATTTTACCATGATGGAGTTATATGTTGATGTTTCTAATGTACAACAACAACATCATGTTTTACGAAGATGTAGACATAAAAGAGTGGTTGAAGATGGTAAGCCCCATGAAATTGAGCCTATTCCAAGTGATATAGAAGGGGAAAAACTACATGATCTCCCAGATATACATGTAAATCTCACATTCGATGAGGATTTTCATAATGAAGGAATAGTTGGTGAAAATAGTTTTTATGGGGAGGGAGCAACATAAGCTGGGGAGGATGTTTCAATAAATGAAATAGTTGTACAACATCCTCAACCCACATAAATTACCCACCAATTGTTTATCTTGACACACATGTTCATTCATATAAATATGGAATAAAACTATTTTTTGGGTATCAACAAGTGCAGAAATTATAGGAACACCTAATACGAGTCATCCCAATCATGACACTCCTCCATAATTTCGTTCTATTTCACCATCGATGCCTTATTATAGGAAATCATAAAACTGAACAACTATTTCCTATAATAAGGCAGCAATGGTGAAATATAAGGCAATTATAGAGGCCAATGGTGATTGGGATGACTCGTATCAGGTGTTTCTATAATTGAAAGACATCCTGAGATACACAAAAAGGTTGGATTCCATCTTCATATGAATGAACATGTGTTTCAAGATAATAAACTTGATCCATCTCATGTTCCATTTCATTAGTTGTTCAGGGAATTCCTCCTTTATATCTTTACATTTTGTTTCAACAAATAGTTCAACAAAATTGATGGAATGTCTCTATAATGAAAATATAAGGGCAAACTATTGATTATAGAAACCCAATATGGAAACTGTTAAGGTATTCTTCTTTCCCATTCCATTTTGTATAAGGAAAACTATGAACCATATAGTTGGTTTTTGGAATGTATTAGTAACCATTTCATCCTTATTCAGGGTGTCTATTTGATATCTAATCAACCTTGGGAAATTAATGAGGAAACCAATGTAGACCTTGATACATGGAGACACCTAAATGAATACCATAAGAACCACATTAGGCACATTTCTAGCAATGTGAGAAAATCACTTAATAACAAACCTATAAATAAAGAAATCATAAGGATTAATATGAATTGTATTTGTTATTTTTTTTACAATTTAAATTTAATGATAAAATCAATTTATGTGATATATAATCGATTATGTGTAGTATATGAGACAGATCAATGATGGTTTGAATAAATTTTCAAACAAATCCCCAAGTCTAATCAAGAAGTGTATGATTATATGATGTGGATTTTAAATTAAAAAATGATATTGGAATAGGATGGGTGGAAGAGGTATGGAGAAATGACCAAAAACATTTTTGATTTAATTAATGGTTTATTAATAGGGCTTCACAAGTAACTTATAGCTTCCCTAGGATAGAATTTTTTTATTAGTGTGTGAAGTTCCTTGTTGATAAATAGAAAGTAGCCCTAGAAAGGATTTAGTAGGGGATAATGTATAGAAGGAACTTTCAAGGATAGATTGAACAGAACAGTGAATAATTTTATGGTTATCATGTATGCCTTTTTCATTGAGAAGACTCTCGATTTGAAGCTCAATAGAATTTAGATCCCATCAAAAATAGAATCTGTAAAAAATGGTGTTATTACTAGAATCGAGGCAATGCCAATGTGGAAACTTCTAGGACTTATGGTTTCCTTGTGCACACACCATTGTATTATATACATTTGTGAACATATCATTGGATGCATTTGTTGATCTAGTGTACTACATGGACATTAATATTAACTGTTATACTACACCATGAACACCTATTGGGATGTTTTGATATTTCGCAATGCCCAAAGGGTATCCAATAGTGATTATTGACATCAAAATGTTTCATAAACAAGGGAGACCGATGTCCAGTAGGCTGTGAAATGAGATGGACTGGCCCCAAGATAAGAGAAATGTTTGTGATGCACCATATGTCATTAATAATATCTTAACCGAAAACGATGCCCCAAAATTGTTGGATTTATTTCACACTCTTAGCCACAATGATTTATTGTCTCTTATATAATCTTCTAATACTGCTAATTATATAGCATTATTATAATATTGTTCATTTTTTTAATTGTATTCCATTCCCAAATACTTTTACTATCAAATAACAATAATCCATTCATATTCACATTAAAAGGATTATAAAATGTGCATTTTAGGTGACATTAACACATTAAGAATCTATCCCTAGATATTCCATAAATAAATAGGTGAGGAAATAATCATAAAACATACCATCATGTGGGAAATTATACATAAATTTAAAATCATACCATTTTCTAGAAAACTTTTAGATAATGAAGCCAAAATGATTATATATTTTAATATATAATACCATATCCTACATAACACCATCATGGAGGTAAAATAATATCTCAAATACACTTTTGAAATGTGCTTTTTAACATATGAATACATTCACTTTTCATTTGGTAAAGAATAACTTCATAAAAAAATGAAAATAAACAGCTCATATCTTTAATTCTAGAAGTAATATAATTATTCTAACTATAATGTTATACTTACATGTTTACACATTCTTCACAATAATTTTTTTCAGATACAAATGGATGATACAATACAACTCACTAATCAGGCTAGGCATGTTTCCCAGTTCGCTCCAGAAGATGGTGATGTTCGAGAGATCATTGTGTGTTGAGAAAACCATTTTCATCACAGGCTGCCTATACCTGGAGTTATATGATACCTGCATTGTGCTGGCTTATATGAAATTACAGAATCTGATTTCACTTCTGTTGACCATCACCTACTTTATTCCCTCATAGAGGGGTGGATACCAAAGAAAAAAACATTCTACCTTATTGAGCAAGAGATGACTATATCCCTCATGGATGTGGCAGTTCTACTCACTCATTATTTTTAGTGGTAGTCCTTTTTTGGACCCACAAGTTCATCTTGGCCTAACCATGTGTAGTGATTATTCGGAATGAAAATTTTGGATGACTGTAGGGCTAAAGATGGCGGGTTGATATCTATTCCCTAGTTAGATCAATAGTTTGGATAGTTTTAACATGTATTCCATGATTATAATGACCAAACTATCATGTGCTATGATGATGTATATATATTACCACTCTTTGGAGGGACCTTGTGTACTGATCGCTCAAGGATGCACATGCACATGGTGTATCCAATCATAATGGAAGAATTTGATTAGGATCAGATTTACAGATTGGAATTGAACTGCATATAAATCACATAGATGGAACTATGCATTTTATTCTGTATATACAACATAGATCTCGTGGGATGTGTCATCCTTCTTCAGATGTGGGCATGAGAGTGCATCCCTTCATTCATCCCTATACTTTCTGGTCCACCACTGCTGGAAAAGTTTCCGCATGACACTCTACATAAACACTGGTATGATCAGTCATTTCTATTGGTTTCTGATGCTAGTAGGAGTTATTGAATTTAATTTCTTATTACATATTACAATATATGTTTTATTTTATCTATGGAGTTAGATACAAAAATTCGTCACAATTACAACACACCATTTGGTTTCATACCACCTCAAGTTGGATAGTCTCTTAACTAAACAATTATGTATATAAAATCGATCATTATCTATCCAATTTAAATATAGAATAAATTTTGGTTTTTAGTGAGGAGATTTTTTTGTAAAAGGTCACATGTCATTTCATATTACATGGATGCCATACTGGGCTATACTCGACCAGTTTCCCTGATACTGCAATGATAGACTTCAGGATGTTATGGTTGTAGTTCCTCTCATTCACTTTAATATTATAGAGTGGAAGCAGCCTAATAGATTCATGTGAATGTTTTTTGTTCAACCAATTCCATTACATCCAAGATAGACTCGAGTACTTCATCCCGTGAAACTGATAGGGAGGATGTATGAGGACTAGAACCGAGTACATGTCATCTATCTCGACCAATAGGGAAGACATTCAGAGCTTTGTATATAGGGTGTATCTATAATGTTATTATATCTTTCAGAGCATGTTGAGTATGAGTCCTTGTATTGACTGATGTAAATACTTTATCATAACCGACCTAATATAGAGCTTCATAATACTGTAAGTCAATTTTCATCCCTTTGTTTTTTATTTTACTATTTTGAAATTAATTTTTAATCTATTTAAAACATACTCACATAGATCATACTATTCACATGATCGATATAGAGGAGGCGGGGGTCCTTTGCTAGGTTGTGGTCCATGATACAATGCTGGAGTTGAGGTTATATTATCATGGGATTCACAAGAGCATAGTTGCGAGTCCAGCCTAGATAGTGGAGGTACCTATACTAAGAGTTGAGGTTCCTACCAAGGAACATCCTCTAGTAGCTACTATTGTTAAGGATCCATAATGACAATGATATAACCCATTTTATCCTACACATGAACCCCCACGTGTTCTATAGGAAGAGGTTTTCCCTCTAGAAGTCCAGCCTCAGTTGATTGTGGATGTGAAGTAGTAGTTAAGGGATACATTTTTCATGACTTGATATTGACATTTCTTTCCATATTGGGGTCCATATCCATCACAGTCTTGGGGTCTAGATCTATTGGGGGCTTTGGGTCCAGATCTTTTATACGCATGGATACCTGCTGCGATGACGGAAGGTCCTTCTATTAAACATGTTGGAGAAGCATCATGAGAAAAATATGACATTCAAATGACAACTCATCCCACTAAGATATAGTTGTATAATGAGACAGTTGAAATTCCAATTCCAAAATATTATCCTTCTTTAGGTCATCAGACTTAGCCCTATCACATAACTCAGTGATCTCGATACATGTATACCCTTCACAAAACACCATGTGGGACAGAATATCCTCCCCATAAACATATAAATTGATAGTACTTTTTCATGTATATGTTTTATGTCAATAGAAATGAAGATACTTTTACTACTATTAGTCATTTTTACATGTGTTGCAATTTCTTAAACTTTCATTAATATTTTGGTCACAATTTATATTTTATAAGGTTTCAAAGTTGATTACTTGAAACATATGAAAACTTATTAAATTTCAAGTAGGTAACATTGAAATCTTATAAAATATAAATTATAAAAATAATTTAAATAAAATTTAAAACATATCCTAAACATCTAAAAAGTTTTTAGGAATAATTACTTTTTCTAAATGGTTGTATACATAATATATTTTAGTTTTCTTAGGATATTTTATAAAGATACAATTTAATTTATACAGGTATAATTATTTATTTTAAAACTTCATAATAAATATTTCCATTTCATTGAACGAAATGTATATGATGTTATTGATAAAATTTAGAATATAATAATATTTTATTAAAACCAAAATAAGTCAAGTTATAATTACGTGATGGTGGGATCCAATGGCTATTGAAACCACCCTCCTTCCATTAAAATAACATAAATCCACTACTCCTCATTTGATATTTCCAAATATACTTGTTTTTTGTATTTGAAAAAAATTTGAGTGCCACAAAAGCTATTGCTTAAAAACATAACATTTTCACATTCAAATGTTAATGAAATAATTCTAAAAAAATCATAATATCTATATATATACATCATAACATAAAAATCTATATATTTTTAAATATAATAACATATAATTTGAAATTTTTTATTTTTCATGAAAGGTTGTAGTGATCCTACAACCTATCATGCATACAATTAATTTTTTTAACCTAGACACATTTAAAAATATTATAAAAACACATTAAATAAATCTTCATATGTACACAATTGTCCATGTTTCAATAACTATACAACGTTGTTGTTATCTTAGATCCACTATGATATTGCAGTGTATTAGAATGGACCAGAGTTCAATCCTACCCCATACATGCTCCCATGCAACATGTCCATGATGTAGTGAAAAGTAATACAACCCAAAATCAATCTTAGTATCAAATAATTTAGGGCACATCATTGTAACACCTTTCTTGTGGTGTGTTTGTGTTAAAATATGCAGAACAGTGTCGATCGATTTTCATTTGGTGGTGGCAGAACAATGGCCACACTGGTCAATCCCACATCGGTTTTGCGTAGGGGTTGTGGCCACTTAAAATTTACATGGGTGGTGATATAATCCAATTTTGGAACCCCCATTACCACCCTACCATGATTCCTCCTAACTAGAATTGACCTCCTCCAATAAAGGAAATTTATTAGCATGCTGTAATAAGTGTAGGATCATATTCAATTAGAGCACTCATGTAAGACCTTACGAAGCACATTTTTCACAATTTGGATTTCAGTTTACATTGTCTAATGATATAAAAGATAAAAATGTTCTAGTGGAATACCTCAAAGGTATTTCTCTATTATACTCATTCATTAATGAATATTAAAATGTTATAAACTATTATTATTACTCATTATTCTATATTTTTTTAATGTATACCCTTTCTTAAAATTCATTTTAACAGTTTTAGTAAATTTTTATTAAAATCATATTATATCACAATTATAAAATTATAATTTTTTCCCTTAAACATGGATGTCCATATTCACAGTACAGACATTAATACATTCAATATAAAAAATTAAAATTGTATTGATATATGTGTCTTATTAAATTTATTTTATAATAATTCTATGACTTATTTAATTTATGATATAATTAACACCACAAATATTCTTTCCATATTAACAATGTTCACTATAAAACATTCTGAATGAAATTTCACATATGGCTTATTTTATTTATATTAAAGTTACTCTTCACATTTTTTAATTTCTTATAAAATTCTATAACTTGGATAAATTAATAAATTTTATAGGAGTTATACATCACCCTCAATAAATTATACCATGGGGAAATAATAGATAGAGGAGGAAAATTTTCTTATGAAATGATAAGTAATATAAAATATATTTTCCTGAAAATTTTCAAACACATTATTAACTTGACTTAGAGATAAATTTTCTAAAACTATTTTCAAAATAATTTACCATTAACTATACGCTTTGAGATGTGTTTTTCAAACAACTGACTAACATACTGGGATAAATATCAGAGTTATTCTAAATTTTGATGATGCAACTAGTCTATACAAAATGACTCAACAATAAGACATTTTGAAAAATGTTTAGTAGCTTCCATTTCATTTCATATACATAAAATTAACTCCTTTATTTAAAATTAATACCTTTTTATCACATATTTGTATTATCAACACTATCATTAATTCTATAATGTTAATATTAAATCCCAATATGATGATATTCAAGGCATTCTGAATAATGTTTTTATACTCAAACATCTCAACATTATTATGAACCAATTTCATCTGTTCTCTATTGAATACAGAAGTTATATCAATGTTTTACAAAAATAATCTACTATTAAGTGACATAATTATGAAACTATAGTATTTTTTTTATTGCAAATACCCAAAATAATGGACTCATATATAAGCTAATAATTTTTTTGATAAACACTATTTTGAATTTTTTAAAACCACTCATTATTTCAGTTCATAATTCCTCCTATTATCATGTTTTATTAGTTGACAGTGGTGTTATCATGTTATTAATAGTCATGAAATGGTATCATAACTCATAGTAATATCCTTCTGGTTTTCATTATTATACTTATCCATTTAAACATGGCCATCTATTTAGATAATCATTCTTATTCACATATATATTACTACGAATTGAATTTGAACTGAAATAATATATATTCTAGGTAAAATTATTTTAACTTTAACTTATTTTTTCCAATTTACATTCATTCATAATTATGAAATTTCTATATCACTTTTAATTACTAGGTTGTGCTCAAAACCTATATATTTGTGTCCATATATGAGTATACTCTTTATAGATGCTCATAGCTCATTTGGAGAGTATTATTTAATAATTTTTTTGAAATTTTTTTTTTAAACATAAGGATGTGTTAAAAATATTTTGAAAACAAATGTGGAAAGGTGGAATCATTACTGCCATATTTTTATTAAGTCAGAAGGCATCATCGACAGTTGTGCCATGCAATGAAAAATACTTATTAAAAATATAAATATTTTTATATTTAATTTTTTTGTTTAATATATTTATATATATAATTTATTAGAATTTAACTACTATTTAATATCCATAATTAATTCTATTAAAGAAGTATGAATATAATCAATTTTACTATCAAAAGTTTGTTCAATAAATTATTTAAAATGAAAATTATCATTATTATGAAAATTATTTGACTATTCCCATAATCAAAATGTCCCATTTCCAAGGATAAAATTTAAGGATTTCGTTCCAATAAAACATGAAATAAATTCATCATTTAATCCTTTCGACAATTTTTAATACAACTAAGAAAACTAAAATCAGTGTTTGATGAAAATATTTTCCCACATTATTTTCCCCTCAGATATCACATCCTAATATTATCTTAAATTCCACTAAATGTTCATATTTCATCTATAAAACCTAGAGAATACTGAAATAGAAATTAATGAAAATATTTATTGGTTAATTTCACTATAGGAACCAAAAACATGGGTAACTGGGTAAATAAATTTCATATATACTGTCTGCATCTTCTTACAAAATCTTCCAAAAAAATAGTTTAAATTACCAAAATGGATGTAATATAAATGAAATTTCAATGTGACAATATTGAAATAAGGATTACTCAAATCCAAATAGGATCTTTAGCTAGAAAATAAATAAAATATTTTATAGGATCAAATCAAACAAAATCCAAATCATTTGCATCAACTACAGATTTCTTGGGCTAAGAACTATAATGAAACCTTCCACCTAAAAAAAGATTCACTAAATCATAAAACCATATCATTCCAGAATGTCCTAAAATTTATACTTAAAAAATAATAGTTATGGAATATAGAAATATGCTATCTAGAAGAAGAGATCTCCCAAGTTAGTCAACATCACATAAATAATCAATAGGGAATTAGAATAATGACCATAGAAACAATAATCACCATTATTTTCATTCAGAATTATGTTTTTTTACCTTTATCTTATATATATTTTTATAAGTACATGAGAAATCGTTAAATACCACCCATTTTTCCTTAGTATATATTTCATGATTTATCTAAAAATAATAATAACATTTTTACACAGCAATGAGAAAGAAATCATTTCTCAATATTTCATATAAAATTTCTAAATTCATAAAAATTGTTCAAGATGATAAAAAATTAACCCTTCATTGAAAAACATTATAGCATATTTATGGCTATGTAGATAAAATAGAATTGAAATTATTAAGATATAAATGAATGAAAAGAAACAATTGAACTTTAAATTTAAATATTAGATAAGAGAGGTCATGAGTATTATATGATTTTTATAGAAAAAAATATATGATATTAAAATATTTCACTAAAAAATTAATTGAAATAACTTATTCATTTTAAAATAAATTTGAATCGAATACCATAAAAACATTACATATAAATTTTTAGACATGGTGAGTCCTTTGATGTCAAAATTATGATGAAACAAGTAGTAGCCCCATCACCTTTCAATTCTTTGGATAAATAATCTATTTTTGGGGCTCTTTGACCTTATTTTTCTAGGGATACCATTATTTTTCCCATGGGATTAGGTTCAAATTAAAAATTAAGTAAAATAGAACATATTTACAAGTGGTATCGTACTAAAAACTTCCAAAGGTATGTAATTAAAATTTTAATTTTCACAA
Source organism: Viscum album (assembly GCA_963277665.1). Taxonomy (NCBI): domain Eukaryota; kingdom Viridiplantae; phylum Streptophyta; class Magnoliopsida; order Santalales; family Viscaceae; genus Viscum; species Viscum album. The sequence continues at coordinate 1,602,596,745 of OY728165.1, read as the reverse complement.
TTTTTTAGCCTTCAAATTAAAGTCCTCCCTATACCATTAGAATGCTTGTAGTGACTAGTGGATTGTGTTGTTGTGCCTGTTTCACAAATCCATGCCTCTGGAACGTCCATATAATTAATTTATATGAAATAACTTAGAGTATGAGTAGATAAAAATACATTAGTTAAAGTAAAACTAAGGTTGTGTTGGGTTGTAATAAACATTTTTTCATCATTTCCAAAAAAATTACAAGAAAATAAGTTACAAAATATTTTGGAATCTGAAGTAAAAAAATAAGAGAAAACATCAAATCAAATTAATATGACATGATAACATGAAAATTAAGATCATGTAATGTGAAATGGGAAAGAAAATATCCATTAAATAATGAGTTTATGTTTTGATAAAAAATATAGGAAAGAAAAACTTATGAAAGGTTAAAATAGATTCTATAATATATTTTGAATAAATAAATTAGAACAAAAGAGACCCATATATAAGAAAATCATCATCATACAAATTATATGAAAGGACTAATTGAGAAATCATAAAAATTAAATAGAAATAATAATATAATATTATAACCAACATAAAGGGACAAATCAAACATATGTTCACAAGTAGTGTTGCATTTAGAACAAATGTAGAGAGGTTCAGGGTAGCTAATATCCTCACATGTATTGAAATGATTTCTTGTATAATTCTCAAAGGTTACATATGTACATCTATAAATAAAGAAGCAATTTATCAACCATACAATATTCTCTTACAATAAAAAATTAGATTATCCATATAGAATGATGAAATTAGATGTTTGAGAAAGACTACAAATAGAAAAATAAATCTAACAACCAATGATTTTTAATGAATTAAAAAAGTAGCACCAGGAAATTTCAAAGGATGGGGTTTTCCTATGAACATAACTAGAGCTTATTATGTATAAAAATAGATAAAAAATTAAATTTAATTAAAGAAATAATAGTTTATCATCAAAAAAACTGGGATATAAAAGTATATTTTCCCTAAATGATAATTAGCATAATGATAAATCTATTTCAAAAAAGTAAATCTCGGATTTCAAAATATATTCCTCCAGAAATTAAAAGAGAAAATTAATTTTACAATCACAAAAATCATGAAAAAATGGATGAAATAAATCCAACGGGCCATCTATATGGTCACACTTCAAGATGTTAAACACGGGAAAGGGGGAGGCATATGTGTGTTGATAATGTAGATCATGTACCCATAACTTGTTTACCATACTAAAATATCACTAAAAATTTAAAAACATGAATAATCCTGAAAGGATAAACATGGAACATCACATCTTTCATTTTACAACAACAATAATTTATATATAATTATTATGTGTAAAATTTTAAAATAAAACTATAATCTATTTTCATTATTTTATATTTATTTATTAATTCAAATTTTTATATTCTAAATATATACATATATAATTTAATTTTATTTATAGGTTACATAGTTTACCAACCTAGAAAATATGAAAAAAATAAAAACTATAACTGATTCTATGAATCATGTGTTTTTATAGGGACAAGGATAACTATTATAGTGAAATGATTTCATGTAAACATTTTAATGTATCTCTATCATTGACCACTTCAAGGCATGAATTTTATCATTCATACTTATTTACACATACCTATTTCAAGATAATTGATTTAATTATTCACTTTACAATACATATATTGTATTCTATGTTTCTCAGATACAGAATGAAATTGTTTGTGAGTTATTATGTTGGAAGTATCTTCACTAACTTCTTTGATAATCAAGTAATTTAATTAATATCAAAAACCATGTTTGAGAATTGAGATATTTCTATTACAGAATGAGTATGATTTTTCACTATTATATTTATGTATAGTCTATACAAGGTATAACAAATGCTGGTCTCTTTTTTGTGACATGATGATGAATTTTTCTCTTAATCTAAACTAGATATTTTTAAAACCAAAGAATTGCTACAGAACAAGGATATTTCAGAATACGACATTTGAAACTTTCACTAATCCATTGACCTTGATATTTTAAAATTCATATACATTATTGTAAATATTTAGTAGATTAGAGAGTTCAAGAACACCGCAAAATAAGATAACATAGATAATTTAAGTATTCTAATAATTAAAAATAGAGATAATAAATTATTGTTGAATATATTTAAACCACTCTTAACACAATTATGTATAATCATTATTTCTTTGTTTTGTCACCTATTTTCTAATATGATGTTTATTTGGAAAAAAACACATGGATAAAAAAAACTTATTAATCATACCATCACCATTATATTATCAAGTGGTACATAACTCCTTTTCCCCTATATGGAGGTAAATATAATATTAAATAATTTTTTCTAATGTTTTTATATACCGAGTCATTTCCCAAAAAATGTTCTCTCCAATAACAATGGATATCATTTTGTTACACCATGTTATGGTCTCCCACAATTGATTACCTACTTGTACGGTGTAAAAAAATATGATGTACCATATATATGAATGTGAAGATACAATACTTCATAAAACAACTATTAGTAATTTTATATGTTAAAGTAAATATAAATAACATGTTTTAGAAAATACAGTATTCCCATCAAACACTAATGTTACTCATACTAATACTCGAATTTATATTATCCTCCCCTGATGAAAAATTAGTGAGTATATATCCTCATTGATCAGGACCCTTCCCTCCAACAACTAAAACACGACATAAAATTTAGTTACATTATGTTCATATTGTAAATTTCACTTATTAGATTGTCAATTATAATGACTATCATCCATAGAGGGTATTTAATTATGATATTTTTTTCTATAAAATGTTATTAAAAATTATTCATTATATGAAAATAGTGATATTTAGTTATTATTTATCCTTGGTCACTTATTATGTCTAATCCATATATTGACCTATTTCATTAGTGCCAATGAAATTTATTTTTAAAAACACATTAAGTCATCACACCTCAACCTCTAGGTTTTTCTTTTTTTACATAATATTATATAAAAAATTTAAATATTATTTATCCCTCTTAATATATTTTCAACCATTCAATTTTAACACAAAATCATATGATTTAATTGTATGATAGTTAACTGTTGTGTTTATGGACAGGATATACAAATTTTGTCATGTTAGTGATTAATGGTCACTCTTGATATATATTTTATCTATAGGTTTGAACACCTTACCACATTCTTGAATGATAATGGATAAAAACTATAATAGTCAAACATTATTTCCTTGAGTTAATATCTCACCTAATTGGATGAAAAGTTCCATCACAATTAGAACCTATAATCAAAATGACAAGATTGGTATTATAATGCAGTGAATTTAATTGGAAAACCTCTTATACTAGTCTACTACATGAAAATTTTTAAATAATGGAAGTTAAATAAACTCACTCATCTAATACAAAAATTTGAAAATTTAGTTTATATGAGATATATTTGTACCATTTTAATTGTTTAGTTTTCTCAGTGTTATTTGATCGTTGTCATTTTTTCAAAAATCCAATAACATATTTTCAAATAATACTCTCCAAGTGCATGAGAAATACTATATTTCATATGACATATATCTGAATCAATTTCACAATTTTTTGTTTTCAATTTATATTTGATTGTTTTTATCTATTTATATTAAATTTTCAATTATATATCAGAAAACATATATTTCAAGAACTTTTAATATTTTCTTCCATAAGAATTATTTGATTAATTTCATTTTATTATAATGAATTAATATATTTTTAGTTTTTAAGTATGTTTTTTTCAGTGATTTATTCTCTTTGTGATTTCATGATTGAATTTTTTGAATCTTGGATATTATATTATTAAAAATTATTTTGTGGTACTCACTAGATCCATATATAAATGCTACATTATCAATTTGAAAATCGGTACTACACATTTTATACATTAATGAAATAACATATTTATACCACTTAGTATTATTTATCTCGTTCAATTTGAATATTTTCAATTCATTAAATATATATAGTAATTTAAATATTTTCATTCCCCATTCACATAGTTATATATTTTTAAAATTGAAACACTTTCGAGAACAATTTACTTTCGTTGTAAATATTGATTTAAATAAAATATTTCTTGTTCATACCCATGTTCTTTGATTTATGCTCAACATCAAACTTCCACAATCTACTAATTATTGATTATTTTTTAACTAATATATTTATTTAAGAGAAATTTAGTATATGATTGTAATGAATATACATTTTTAAAAACTAATAATTGTGTAATCAATTACGTAATCAGAAGAAAATAATCCAAATCAACCTTGTAGAGATTTTCAACTTGAATAAAATAACGGATTAAATTACTAATTGTTACATTATTCCAAATTTGATTTAAATTCTTAAATAGTTATGTGATAGTGAGGTTTTATATACTAAACAACCAACCCGAAATAAAATCAAAGACAATATCTATGATCAATAATCAAAACATGAAATGGAAGAAAGGAAAAAAAATGTACATACAACCGAAAAAATAAGAAAATTAAATAACACAATGTATTTATGTGGTTTAGAGAAGTTTATTCATGATTTATAGTAATAACACTACCGTAATGTTTATTATTATGAAAAATAAAGAGTCAGTATACAAAAGATAAGGTAAACTAGTGTGACAACACACATAAAACACATAAGCTATCTGAGAATGGAGACCTTGTCACTCCATGAGCTAGAAATGAACCCGAATACTAAGATTGTAATGTAATCCTCTAGACTGGATGAACTCATGCGAACAACCCCAACACCTATTGAGTAAAGGAAAAAGGTAGATTGAAAAATAAAAGCTAAAGAACAATAAAAACATATAGAATTAGGCCTATACTAAAAGCATATTAATATGTTTCTAGAAATGATTAATGGATTTGTCGAGGCTGGTACTTCTTGAAGGCATCATAGTCGAACACGACTCATGTTATATGATCTCTCCACTATAGGGGATCACCCAAATAAGGGGCAGTGGGGAGTGCCAACTGAGTCTGGGAGGTCTAATCATCTCTTGAACATCTTCTCAATGAAATTTTATTGGAAAATACTAAAGAAAAACAATATAGAATAATCAAACCACATAACCAATAATAAATGAATAGTAGAGCTAAGGATGAGGGGAGGTAGTAGGATAAATGGATCGACAGGATAGGTGAATTCTTGGACAATCAGGGGAGCACTGAAGGATCGATATGATTAGGTAGAAACAACTTATCATGCTAAATATGGGACCTATGAAATGTTATGAATAGGTTGGTGGTAGTGGGTATGGATCATAAGAAATTATAAAGGCACAAACCAATACTTCAGATCCATTGGATTTCACCTTATCATTAGTTAGGAGAAAAAAAGGAAGGGAGGAAAGATCAAGCCAGTGAATCCATGCCATCCCCAAATACCAACATGCACACTGAAGCCCATCAACACCATAAGACCAAATGGAGGCCCAAAAATAGAATTCCACAAGTTAAAATAATTTTCATAATAACATAAATATAATTTTCCATCCTAAATTAAGAAATATTAATTTGAGGATCAAATTTAAAAAATATATACCTTTTAAAATAAAATTAAAAACATCTAGATAGTGTTATCATAACCTACCTAAACCTATTATACCAATAGGTTAGGTGTATTTCTAAACAAAAAACACCTAAATCTAAAAAATATTCACCCAACATGAATATCTCTTCACATGTGTCAAAAGAGACACATTATCTACTCGTACTACTCATACACTATTACCATATAATTTAAAATCATGATCAAAACGTGAAATATGATCAACCAACATTCAAATTGAAGAGTAAAATTAATACCTAAGTCTCTAAAAACAGCATGATGTATTTTCTATCATCAGAATAATCTGAAAATTTCTAAGAAAAAATTTCTCATGGGTTAAAAGACAGTTAAAATAAAAAACCCACAAAGATAAAATTAATGAAATAATCGAAATAGTAGATCACATAGAAACCAAAACCAAGAAGCAGAGATGAGAAGTATTTCCCACTATTTCTAAACTTCTTAGACCTACCCATACACACACTCTCTCCCAATAGGGTTCCCCTATAAACATAATAATGGACAATCTTTGGATCATAAAAGGGAGAATATTTAGAATCTATGCCTAATTATAACTAAGGGATGCTAAAAAAGAAATAATAAACATTCAAAATGGTGAAAATAGGGTATGATACATGATTTTGGGCCATACTACCATTATTTTTAATGTCATGAAAATATCTTTTAATATGGATGGACTTTCCACAGTCAAAACCATATAACTTCTTAAACCAGTTCTTATCTTTTCATTATTTATTATTCGAATTTTAACCTTAACATGTATTTATTAATGATCATATTTAAATTCACTAAAATCATCTTTCAAACCATGTGTTTGATTCTCTCAGGAAAACACTACTAATTTTACCCCTTCTAAGGTGATCGATTCTCTAACATACATCACATAGTATTTTAAATAATTAATAGGATCATCAAGGGAAGTCATAAAGTTTATTATTGGATATTAATTGATTATTTTAACATCTATGTTATAAAATTCAATATACATTTTATTAAAATCATTTAGATGAACATGAATAGAATAACCAAGGATTATTTTAAAGGTATAAAGTCTCATTTTTTGGAAAAATGAAAAATAATATACTTAGAGATATGAAAAAGTTCATGTTTATACTATATACCCTGAGTAATAGTCTCATGCATAGCTACTTATATGACTTTATCACTTATGCATAGAAACATCATACAATGGCCTTTCTGAAGAATTTTGGGGTCAATATCAATATAAGTGGTAGATGATTACCTATTTGTAGAGATTGTAACTACATGCTTGTTAGAACACAAGGGAGTTTATATGAGTCCATTATGAATGAGGAGAACCCTCATCCTAACTCTAAATAAGTTAAAAATATTATATCTATCAAAATTTTCAACTTCTTGATTAAGAGAGGTCATGATGAACTCATTATTAAAGGTTCTGATACTAATTTTTATATGATGGTGGGGGTGAATAAACTTAAAACCCTAATAAGAATAAAATATTAAACAACAACTAATATTGAGAATCAAAACAATAACAAGTAGTGAGTTGATAAAAATGAACATATAATAAAAGAAATATGGAATTAAATAAAAAAATGATTTATGTGGTTTATACATGTTTTTTCCTACTTAGCAGAAAGAACAGTAGATTTTTATTATTATTCAAAATAGAAGAGAAGCATAAAAAAGAGAAGGTATAGCCTAAAGACAATATGAATAAACCCTAAAAACTATCTGAGCAAAGGGACATCATCACTCCAGGATCCAGTGGTGAACCCTAGCCCAAATATGTTAACATATTACATTGAATCAAAAAACTCATGCATGTAGCACCAAAATCGATTGAGAGATGGCTGATGATATAGTACAGAACTAAAGTAGAAAAAAATAGCCTTAAAAAAATAGTTCGACACCAAGAAAATAAGAAGAGGTTGCTGGAGAAGATCAATAGAGATACAAAGGATGGTAATTTATGAAGGAATAACAGTCGAACAAGTCTTGTGGGGGTGAGATATCCACCAAAGGGGATCCCCAGAACATGGGACTCAAGGAGTTCCGAAGGAGCTAGAGAGGTCTTCTCTTCTCTCGAACTTCTTATCTGTTGAGTGGAATCAGAGAAAAGCCAAATAACTATGATTTATTATAATCCTGGGATAATAATAATAAAGGCATGATAGAGATGAGTAAGAGGTGGGGTTACTTTTTGACTTCCTTGGAAGGCGATGTAGAAACATGGAAAATCAAGGAAGTATCAAAGGATCAAGAATGTATAGAAAGAACAACAGATCGTGTTAAATCCATGAAACATAGTAATTAAGGAATTGGTAGGTGGAAATGGGTATTGATCATTAGGAATTAGAAAAACACAAAACTATTACTTTGGAGTCTTAAGATTACACCTCAACAGTGGTCAGGAATGCACATGGAAGGGAGGCAGGATCATGTTAGTGAAGTTAGGCCACCCCGAAATCTGAAAGAACACCTGGAGGCCCTACAACACCATAAACCCAAATGGATGCCCACAAAAATAAGACTAAAAGATAAAATAATTTACTTGTTAATAAGAACATGAATTTCCCATATAAAATTTCACAAATAGAATTTTAATTTTAAAAAAAAATATCACAAATTATATTTCAATAGGTGCTAGAAGATCACTTAAAGAAGCTAAAACAAAAAATAATCATTTTGTCACTTTTTATTTAATAATATATCCTTAACTATGAAAATAGATTAAATTTATAAATTATATTTGTTTTTATGATTCTTAGAGACATATTTATCCAAAAAATATAATTTTATTCCTTCAAAAATTAAATTCATTATTCTATTCCAAAAATAATGTCAAATTTTTTCATAACCAATCCCCAATGAGAACAGATAGGTGAAATAAAGGTTTAAATAGTTTAATGTTTCTTATTATTCTATTTAATTAAAATTAATTTGATCGTTTGCATCAACATCAATATATTCATGGTGATACAACGAAAAAAGACATCATTGGAATGACCTTTCATACTTTGGAAATAATTTTCATGACTATTGGTTTGTGGTTTGTAACATTAATGATATCCTTTCCACAAGTTAAAAAATGGGACCAAATAACTCCACTATATCGTTAAGGGAATTTAAATCTTCTATGGATACTAACAAACTTATTGAAATTAAACTTACTAGGTCCAAGTACACCTGGTACAGAAGAAGCTTTAACAACGCGGGGGCTAGAAAATTGGTCAAAGCTTTCACAAATGATTTATCAATGGATTAGTGGGACACCATTTCTAGAATAACCCTCCCTAAACATAGTTCTAACCACCATCATATCCTGTTCAATCTCTCTATCAAACACCACAAGACTTTTCCTCCCTCCATATTTGACAACACTTGGTCTTATGACCCTGATTGTGTTAACATTATTAAACGTTCATGGACTTCCATGCATCATTGAAATGGTGATTTTTTATAACACTAAATTAAAAAAATCTCAAAAATATCCTAAAATGTTGGTGTAGTTCCAAATCCATACAAATTGATAAAAAAATTATTCATTTGGAATATGAACTTACCAAATGTCAAAACAAAACTATTGGCACTATTTTTGTCACTGATGTGCAACATGAAATCAATATTACTAAGAAACATGTCCCCTTGCTCACTATTAAAGATAACATGCGACGAAAATTTTTCCAAACTAAATGTCTCAAGGATGGTGATAGAAATACTATATTCTATAACTCCCATTAATGAATCATCAAATATAATAGACCTATTACCTTTCTGAGAGATGGGGACAATCTATTTGATAATGAGAATTTCATTTCCAATCATGTAGTCTATTATTTTGAAAATATCTTCAATAGACATGAAACATACAAGGAAATTCTACCTTAACTCATTCCAGTTGTGGTCAATGATGAGGATAAATATTTTCTTACTAGCACCCCTCATGATTGTGAGATCAGAGACACTATTTTTAGTTTAAATTCTAATGTTTCCCTGGGACCTGATGGTTTCAACAATGGAATAAATCATAAATTTTTGGCTGTCATTCAAATAGGGATTTTTATTCTAGTTAGGACTTTGTTTTCTAACGGTATGCTCCCTCATCGGTTGAACACCCAGTTTCTCCCCTTGATCCCAAAAGTGGATAATGGCGCTGAAATTCATCAATTCGGACCCGTTGATCTAATCAAAACCATTTATAAAATCATCACCAAACTTCATGCAAATACGTTTTCTTCTATGATAAATAAAATAGAATCATGTAACCAATTTTTCTTCATGAAAGGTAGGTCCATTCAAGATTGTATTTTTCTAGCCATTGAATGTACTAAAATATTAAATAGAACTAACATGGATGGAAATATCTCAATTATGTTTGATATCTAGAAGGACTAAAACACCATGGATTTGAATTTTATTTTCAACTTCCTTTGAAACATTATATTTAATAATTAAATTATTAGTAGAATAAATTTTTTTTTTCAACTCAGCCAACATATCCATCCTTTTTAACGTATATCATAAGGGATATTTTAAATCAACCAAATGTGTCAGAAAAGGTGAACCTCTCTCTGTCATTCTTTTTATAATTGTAGATGATTACTTAAGCAGATTGATCACTCGCCTTGTAGATCAAAACATGATTAGGCCGATTAAGGAGTCTATAAATTTTAATTCTCCAACACACATTTTATATGTGTATTATATCATCCATTAATACATGGGGATACACAGAATATCCAAAATTTCAAATGTTCCCTCTCACACTATGAATAGATTTATAGTAAAATCATTAGTTGGAACTAATCCTTTACCTTTTTTTGGTTAAGGGTTTCCTGCTAATAGAAAATCAAATATTATTACTGCTTTAGGTAATAAAGAAGGATCCCTACCCTTTATCTATCATGGTGTTCCCATTTCCAAGGTTAATCCAAATGATTTTTACTTTTCTAAAACTATAGACCAAATCCTACAAAACATTCATCATGGAATGAAAAATCCCTCTCTATGGCTGGAAGGATTTTTCTTGTCAAATATACATTTTTTTCTAAAATGGTTCACTCTTTGACGATTTATAAAAGGCCTTCTGGTCTTCTTTAATGAATTAACGTAGCCATAAAAAACATTTTTTGGACCAGAAGTATGCTTGAAAGGATACTTGTGACTATTCCTTGGTCTACTTGTTGAAATCATTTAGTATAAAAAATCTCTAACTCTTTAGTGATTTTTGAGAAACCAGAATCACTTGGAACCATCTTCATAACAACTCTGACACGTTATCATTCCATAAAAACATATTTCTTGAAAAACATAATAAGGGGAATTTGAATTACATGTCCTCTTCCATTTGGAGTTCCATCAAGAATTATTTTTCCACCATCATGTCTGACTCTAGATGGATGGTGACGTGAGACCCTTCTAGGAATTTCTGGCTCGAAAAATTGATGGGTACTCCTCTCATATCTACGATTTCCCCTAATCAACTTCCATATCACACTAACTATAAGACCAAGGATGTTGTTAGCTCTCCTAATCAAAATCTTCCCAACAACTTCAACTATGTCATTGAAATGTACCATTTTTTCCATAGTAATGATTTTTTAATTTCGGAAGCTACTCATAATGGTATTTTTGACTACAAAACTTTTTACAACCATGGATTTATTAACTCTTAAATTAATTTTAGTTGAATATATTTTTTGGATAAACTATGGTTAAAACCTTCATGATACACTCTGACTTGACATATTTATGACAAGAAAAATCCCACAAACACTTATAGTTAGTCTTTCAGGATCTATCATTTCTCTAAATGTTGTTTTTGTGACCAACATCACAAATACATTAAAAATATTTTTATTTATTGTGTCACTAATACTGATCTGTGGAATTGTTTTTTTGGTGTTGTTGAGTTCTAATGGTTACTTAATTACTCAATCAACTCTCAACTTCAATGTTGTGTGGATATTTAATCCTCTCAGTAAATCGATATCAATTTCTTAACTATCATTTATGAAAATATTCATGTAATATGGTTTTATAGGAATGATATTATTCAAAACAAGAACTCATTTAGTTTAAATTAAACTTTTATGAGGATCATCATTCACATTTGGGAAGCTTCTTCAATACAAAAGGGATCTTGCAACAACATAGTTAATGACTTTGGGATTCAGTGTCGGCTTGGGGTTAATGGTATTTATCCTCAGCCTAGATGCACTTTTGATGTGTTCTGGAAAGATTTTTTCTGAGGTTGGATTAATGTTAATATTAATGATGCTTCAAAAGGCAACTCATTCCCTTCGTGTTATGGTTCTATCGTTCAAAATCAATTCAGAGAAATTCTTGGATGTTTCTATGGCACTTGTGGAATCTCCTTAGCTTTGGATGCTAAAATGATGAGTGTAATCTAAGCTATCTCCTTTTCTAAGAAACATGACTGGAATAATATCTGGATTAAATCGACTCGACTTCCATCGTTCAAGCTATTTTGAATGGTGTGATTCACCTCAGGTGGCCTCTTACAACATGCTGGATGGACTGTTTACATTCTCTCATGGTCTTCAACTATATTATTATGCATGGATTTTGTAAAGAGAATTTGGTTGTAGATGATCATGAAAATATTGGAATCAACCATGTCACCACCTGGTTGGATGAACTCCATGTTGATTTACTACCCCTTTAGGGTAGGTATTGTATAAGAATCATGTATTTTAGACACATGTAATTACATTTCTTAATAATAAATTTGTTCTTTGGTCTTTGAACAAGGATCTACCTTCGTAAAAATATATATATATATATTCAAGGTGATGAATGTTGTGTATTTGGGAACTCATTATAGGTATGTCACCATTCAACAAAACAATGATATATGTATGAATTTAATTTGTTTCTCAAAATTCTAAACATGATTAAACATGATTAATATTCTATACAGAATAGGTAGTAGAATCTATACGTGAATAAAATAAATCATTTAGTGAATTCCAAAAAATGATTGATTATACAAATTATTAAAGAAAACAATAATATAAATAAAAAAGAAAATGCATATTCAATAGTTATGTAAAAACATTTATAGAGCTCAACATGCTAAGAAAAAGAAATGGTCTAATTTGATTAACTGAAAATCATTTTGATTCAACATAGTCAAATGTGAGAAAATAATAGCGCATGAATTAATTTGAATAAAAATAGTTAATGAAATCACAGTGTATGGTTTTTACATGTGAACTTGGGGTACCACATAGATAAGAGAAATGGGGTGTGTGCCTTCTTATTTTTAGAAAAAAGGGTACATGAATGAGATGTGGAAAGAAGAAAGAGGGAAATGACTACATGTGTGCTCATTTATTATGTAGAGAATGGAGGGTTGGTTAGGTAATTTAGTGAGAATCTATCAAAGGACTATAGGATAAGATAAAGAATAGAAATGTGGAGGGGTGGAAAGATTTAGCCACCTTTTGAGAGAATGAGGATGGGGTTTTCAACTTTGTGGTTTCCTAAATGTTGTGTAAGTTAAAAAATAGAATGGTGGGGATGATGGAGTGAAATCATGGTGAGAGAATTGTTGATGATAGTGTGTCAATAGATTCATGATGGAGAGCCAGGTATTGAAAATCATCATGGTGACTGAACTCAAGTGGCATTTTTGGATTACCAAGATCGGCAATATAACAAAATTTTGGGTTCATGAGGGTATGTAAAAATTCATCAACTATGAAAATAATTCAGGCCAGTATGTAAACAATCTTTTGGATGGGTCGTGAAAAATACATCGGGTGTTTTTATATTCTTTTGGGTGAAAAATTCCTTCATGTGAATCTTACGGTGTGTCATGTGACTATTTCTACTACAACATCATCTCAAACCATAAAATAAATAGCATCAACATGTTGAAATAATGTAAAGAAGACACATAAAGAAAACTATGATTTTACACACATCATTCAATTGTCCTTTGTTCATGGTGTAGGGGTATCAGCGTTCCATTAAATATAAAATAGTGTAAAAAACAACATTAAAACGGAAATAGATGTAAGAAAATGTGAAGTAAAATGTGAAAAGTATCGAATGTTTGTGTTCTTGTAGCTCCATGACTAATAATGAAAACAAGAAAATGATATTCAATAAACCAAATAAATTCAAATTACTCAAAAGTAATGTACCATAACACTAAATCAATTCAGAAAATTCAAGGGATCAATAACTAATAGAAATTAAATTGTAAATTGAGACCATGTTACCACTTATTGACTTCAAATATATCTCAATAAAGACCCTCCATATTGTAGGTGATGGTCATGTTCATCAACCAATATTCTATCCATACTAATAATCATCATTCAGGAAAAATATATAATAAGGAACCCCATGATCTCATCTGATCTCCTCACCATGAATTGAGAAATCATGGTATCTACTCCTATACTGCTACTTCTTCACTAACAGACCAAAAGGCTCAAACAGTACACTTTTACCATCACACATCCTGCTCATTGATGATGCTTTAATGATGGTGCTCACCACACCCAAAAATATTGATTCTCCAAATTGAAAAGACACACAATACAGATCAATTATTCACAGGGTGGTAATAATGGACGAGTAGTGGGTGCTTCCCAAGAGGGACATGTAGACAATGGAATGTATCACTTGTAAAACTTCTAGAAAATTTGAAAAAAAAATCCAAAGAACAAATGGAGAAAAATTTATACATGGGTTCACATGGGTGATTGGATCAGATTCAAGTGTAGGGGAACACATGAATCAGTCAACGAGTTATGTAGATTTCCAAATGCATGGTAGGTTCACCAACCCCACAAGCCCATTTTCTTCTTTAATATTGGGTTTTCAACATGTTAAATGTGAATTCTTACATGGTTTATAGTGGGTGGATATAACCATATATGTAAAATAATGGCAATGGGAGATTCAACATTCACAAGTTCAAATCTAGGAGGGATTTTTATGTTGAGAGAAATACTTTTAGGCCTCCATGTGTGAGAGAAAGGGTGGTGTTGGAGGGTTTTTTAACTTTTTTTCTATGTAAAATAAAGGTGATTTTTACTCTATTAATCCCTATTCATGATAATTGAATCAAAATATGTGGTATTATATCCATTTTCACAAAAATAGTGGTGAGTAGTAGTGATTTTCTAGTGACAAAAGATTTTATATTTTCTATGACATTGATTTGAAATTATTTTCTAAAATTTCACTTCGAACCGATTCCAATGGTGAAGACAGTATTAAAAATTAATATAAAACAAGATTCACAGTCTTAGTCAATGTTTGGTCAAAGTTCAGGATCTATTGTACACCCTTTCCCAATAAGAAGGAACCATTCAAGAACTGACAACATTTCCAGTGAGAATTTGGAAGATCATATATTATTCCATATTAGTGACACATCATCAGTTGACCACAACTATTGACACTATTTTGGTCATATCTTGATCAACTGATGTCTAATTTCAATAATACAAGAGTCGATCACACCAATATTGACTAATCTGGATGCAAATTTACACTATATATTTTTAGGTTCTACACCATTTTTTACATAATTGAAATTAAATTGAGGGGTCATCCATGGGAAGGACTATCATGTTTTCATTTTGAACTAACCCATCTAAATGTCCCCAATGGGATATATCCTTAATTAAATGATATTTTTGAAACCAATTAGAACAATTAAGTCAAACCCAATGTCACTAAGGAAGAAAAGTTGAAGAAGTTGAACAAAGAGATGATCGATAAAATTTTACAATTGATCAATCACTATGTATATCAAAATGTTGCACATGAGACCAATGTGTACTCTGGAGGAAGCTAGGAAATATGTACCATTCAAATAATGGTCAAAATATAATCCTCTTATTGAATTGGTTGATGAATATTTGACTACACATTTGAATATCTATAGCCAAACACACCAGTGAATACCAAATCTTAGAGAATCAATTGGTAGATAGAGGTATGATTCTGGCTAATGATGATATGGAGAACCTCAAATATTGAGCAATTCCCAATAGCTAGGATATGCTTGTGGTCTATCCTAAAGACTCATCGCTTGAAGGAATACTTACCATTAGAATGTTAATGTATGCACTATTAAACTAGGAGGCCTAAAGGAAGAATGCAAGATACAACTAGATACAAGCTCTCATCACAGATAAGTGAGGAAGACAGCAAGTATGAGGTAAATGGGAAGGAAGAAGATTCAATGAAATATTATATGAATGTCCAAAGACTGTAGGAGACAATCATAAATATTATACCATTATTTCATTGAGGGACACATTAAGAAGAACTATTGATGGTTGCTATAAGGAAAGATCCAAAGTAGAAATCAACTACGAATAAATTATTATGGGAATACAATGATAACTATAGATATTGGGATTTTCTCCAATTATGAATAAGATACATGAATTCAAATAAAAAATTCCAAGTCATATAATGGGTGGTGGATATTGTAGCATCATACCACATTGCTCCACATCATTATTATTTCTTGAAATATCAATATGGTGACTTTGGTACAATAAAAATGGGGAATATATGATCAGAATGGATTCTTTGCATCGATGATATCCAATTCAAGATGAACATTTCATACACAATCACCCTGATTGGTGTTCAACATGTACCAATATTTCAAATCAACATGTTATAAAAAATATCCATTGACTGAAAATTCTATGAATACATATTAAATAAAAGAACACAGAAGATGGTGAAAGGATATATATTCATCACCTAAGGCCACATGTGTTGTATTTTGAAAAAAACTATTTTAATTTTTTTAGATATCCTCAACACGAGGGAATGAGAGAAATCATCCAATATATGGCATACATGACTCACTCATATGAGTGAAAGAGGGTTATCCGCCTAAATAAAAGAGTAATTATATCATTGTTAACA
Source organism: Viscum album (assembly GCA_963277665.1). Classification (NCBI taxonomy): domain Eukaryota; kingdom Viridiplantae; phylum Streptophyta; class Magnoliopsida; order Santalales; family Viscaceae; genus Viscum; species Viscum album. Next base: position 1,602,580,193 of record OY728165.1, on the reverse strand, counting down.
AGGATTAACCACTTGAACCTTGTAAATAATGCTTTTATGTGAAGTAAAATTGAGTCTCAATAAATAAATATGTTTTAAGGAAATCCTAGTTGGGGGATCTGGTGCACTCATATGTATGTGATACCATGGAGATGAATTAATTGGGAGGTAAAAAATATTTCATCTTCTTTATTGATGATTCATCTTAAAGGGTGTATGTGTTCTTATTATGGATGAATTATCATGTGATGGACTAATTAAAGATGTTCCATGCCATGGTGGAGTATTCAAATGGATATAAGATAATGTTTCATTATTTATAAAATGGAGTATAGTACACATCTATGAAAATTGATGTTTATGGTAGGATTCAAGGAATAAAACATGAGAGGAGGGTCCCATGAACTCTATAACACAATGTATTTGTGGAAATGATCAACAAAACCATCATGGAGATGGTCAAAAGAATTATTAGATTGGCTAAGTTTCCTATTTCATTTCGGGGATAAGCTATTCAGGTTACATGGGGAGAAGCTGTTTAGGTTGCATGTTACCTCATTAAAAGATCTCCATAGGTCTCATTGAATTTTTAGAATCCTTGGAAGAGATGGTATACTAAACATCCATTTTACTATCATTTATGGGTATTTGGATGTTTTCTATTTTCATATTTATACAATGTTCCTAAGAAGAATCTATATGGGATCTCTACTCCATTTATCTTCACCAGTTATAGAGATAAGGATATTGGATAAAGGATTTGGGACTTGAGGTATAAGTTTCTAATCAAAAGAAAATAGGTCATGTTCTATGAAAACCAAAAAACCAAGGACATTGACAATCCTAGAATGTATTAAAGGGAAATTATCAAGGAATAGAATCATGATCCCACACCTGTACTAGCACCACCTTTCAATGAAGAGGAGGAATTGATTTAATACTCCTCAACAAATGACTAAGAGGTAGAATATGAGGATATTGAGCCGGGGGAGAATCAATCCTCCTAAAAAGAAGTTTTTGATCCATAATAGAATCTAAGTGATTTTGTTCCTAAAAAAATAAAAATTTCACCAGTTTGAAAATCTTTATAGGGATGGATTCTGTCAACAAAATATTCTATGTTGGACTACCAATTTCATGCTGGTTTGGGAATCCATAAGAATATTAGAAAGCATTTACTTATTCTAAAAAAACTCAAGTGGCTGCATTTAATAGAAGTTGATGTGGTGTCTTTGATAAAGAATCATTCCTATGATTAATTTGAACTACCCAAAGATAAGAAGTCACTAACAAAAAAAATGGGTGTCCGGGATGAAGAAGTATGGAACTAAAAGGGTGGTCAAGCACAAAACCCAGTTAGTATTAATGGGATTCCATCATAAGAATGTATTATAATTTGAATAGATATTTTAACCCACGGTGAATATGGCTTCAATCCAATTCATTTTTGGATTGGTATCTAGCTTGGACTTGGATCCTGAATAGATTGACGTGAAGAGTATTTTCTTCATGGTGACCTCTCTTAGGGGATATATATGAAGAAACCTAATTGTTTTGAGGTTCTTGGATAAGAAGACCGCATATGATAGTAAACGAAGATCTTATATAGACTGAAATAGGCTCTAAAATAGTGGTACCAGAAGTTTGACTCATTCATGGCGAGTCATGGATACATGGGGATATAAGCAGACCAGTGTGTTTACATCCAAATATTTCAAGATTGTAAATTTTACTTTTTTTACTTTATGTTGATGACATTTTGGTCACGGGGAAGGATGAAGCAAAGATCATGCAATTGAAGAAGGATTTATCCATGTATTTGGAAATGAAATATTTGTGAGTATCTCAAAATATTTGGGGAATATATATAATTAATGATAGATATAAGAGGTTGTTAGGGATGTCTTAATGAAATTATGTTGAATATGTTCTAAATCATTTCAATATGGACAAGACAAACTAGTAATATTTCCACTTCTGGACTATTCAAAGTTGAGAAACAGTTCATGTCTATCATCCAAGGAAGAAATAAAGGCAATGGAGATGACACCATACACCATATCTATTGGAAGATTGATATATAGAATGGTGAGTGCAAGACCATAAATTTCTCATATAGTGGAAATTAAGAGAAAATTTCTCTCAAATAGTTGGAAGCATCATTGGGATGTATTAAAATAGATTCTAAGGTATCTTAAATGTACTTCCATGATATTTTGTGCCATTGGGGGGATGAACCTCTCTTAGTGGACTATACGGATGTATATATGGACAATGATCATGATAGAAAAAATTATACATCAGGATACATATATACATTTATAGGAGGAGTTTTTTCATGTATGTTGAGGTTTTATAAGTGTGTTTTTTTATCCACAATGGATGAAGAGTACATTTCTTCTTTAGAATATGGAATGGATATTTTGTACATAATGTGTTTTCTCCCAGATATCATATTTAGCTAGAAGGAGTACATATTTCAATTTGATAGTCAATGTGTGTTGTAATTGAGTAGGAACTCCTTGTAACATTCTCAGAAAAAGGACATCGACATTCACTATCATTATATATGAAAAGTGATGGATCGAACGATGTTGTGACTTGTAAGGATCCAAAAATGGAGAACCCAATATATATTCAAAAAAGTATACTTCTTGAGATCATATTGACCTTTTAAGATTCTCTAGTGTATAACAGCTGGAGGGGGAGAATTGATGAAGATTTCTAGCTTCCATGGTTGGTGATCCAACCATACCATCCCTATAGAGGCTTCAATATTGGTAGTTTCAAATGTTAAATGTGAAGGCTACCATGGTTTATGGTAGGTGGAAATTTGTGGGGGGGGGGGGGGTTGGTGGTTAAAAATAGTAGTGATTCAAATTAATAACTATCCACATTCAAAAATAAATACACAAGCCTAAAATCTAATATCCCTCAAAACCTATCTCATTGATTTTAGAAAACGTGCAAACCAAATAACTCCCCTCCACGTGAATAATTATACACACACATGCCAAAAAAATTATATATAATTTTAATATCTAAAACCCAATTGAAATAACATCTTAAAATAAGACACAAAATTATCTAAACTCAAACCTTTACTTAGCTGAAATTTATTCATATATGTATAACTCACATGCACTATTGTCATCAGTGGTCTAGCCATATCAATTTTTACCAAAGTATATCCAATAAAAATGTAGAAATATCCCATTATTCACCCAAAAAACATGATAAAATAACACTATAGAGTATAAAAAATATCAGAATATAAAACAATTCCAATAAAGACAAAAACAACAAAAGAAACTACCATAGAATGAAATCACTAAAAAATTGGAAAAACTAATTAAACATGTCTAAGAGAATCTAAAACACCTATACAACCACCTTTGAATCCAAAAAGGACCATACATCATCATGGATTCACTGTGTGCCTGATTCATCAATGCGTGATCAAAAAGACACTAAAACCACATTGTCCATGGTATAACTTGTAACTCTTTTACAGAAAAATGGATAGCTTGAATCCACACTTAGTCCCAATTAAAATCCCCCAAGAAGCCATAATGAGTCCAATTGAGAAACATCTGAACCTAATGAGAATACTTTTCCTAATTTAGACACCACAAAAACAATGTTCTATCAAAAAGAGGGTACCCTAGATAATAAAAACAATAGCTCAGTGTCATCTCAAACCTAAAGATGGAAATGGAAGACAACATCCTTGAAATACCTAACTAACATACACAAATCTTTTACCAGGCCAATACAAACAAAATATATTGAGACCCACAATTCACAATGAGGCATAACGTGGAGAAAAAACAAGCATACACGTGTCTATTAAAAAAACAAAAAGAAAATAACTCCAGGTAAAATAAAACAAATCCATGAAAATCAAAAAAATATACAAGCATGTTATAAAACAAATTTTCATAATAAAATAACTGACATTGAATTTATTTTATTGAAAAATTAATTCCTTGCTGGCAATGATACAAATTATTGAGGGTTGTATTGAAAGGTAGTACCCATTCAATGTCACAAAAATATATTTATCAATTAATTTTATTTCTAAATAAATAAGACATGATTAAATGTGTTTAATATTCTGAATAAAATGGGCACTAGTAACAATACATGAATAGAACAAATATTTCAGTGAATTATCCTAAATGGAAGCTTATACTATTGATTCCATCAAAACATAATCAAAAGAACAAGAGAGTGAATATTCAAGTGTAATGTATAAACATTAACCACAACTCAGCATGCTATGAAAAATATACTAACCAATTTGGTTAACTCACACTCAGTTTGATACAATATAGTCAAATGGGATAAAAACAACCTCTATAAGTTGACATAAATTTTTAAAGAATGATAAAAGGACACCAAATTTTACATGCATAAATGAATTGATCTATGTGTGTGAGGAAGGGGAACCAAAGTTCCACTATTAAAAATTATTATAAAAAAAATAAAATATGTCGTAAACAGGAATAAGGGATGGAGAATGAACACGATGAAACTATTTGAATGTCAGGATCTTGTTTTTTCAGGACTCATGATGAAATCGTGATGGTTTAGAAAAATGTCTCACATAAAGTAAATTTGAAAACCATTTTGGAAGATATAATTTTTGGGGAACTAAATCCTAATGTATTGATGCAAGATGAGGGTATTTTTGTAGTGGGATGGGAGCTCTATTAGAAAAGAAATTATTTAAATAAATAGAATACATAAATCTACATGACAGTGCCTTCTTTACAAAATTTCTTCAGAAAGTGATTTCTCGTAAAGGGCCTTAATAACAAATTTTTTCATGTAGACACTCTCAAAAAGAGCCCCATATTTAGAGTTTTTTATATAAGGATCTCTTCTAGAGAGCATACATTCTTATAGGTTTTTTTAAAAAATGATTATACGTAAAAATTTATTATATGTTTTATGATAAATTTATAATAATAACATTATTATTATTAATTATATTTTCTATATTAATAATTTTTCTAATATATATTTTTAATTTTATAATTAACTAATTTATTTTTTTATAGGTAGGGATGGCCCCAAGGTATTTTTAATTACTTTATTAGTGACATTAATAATTATATTATTTATATCATTATTCGTAATTACTAATGTATTTATTGTTAATATTTAATAATATATTTAATTATTATTTATATTTTACTTCATTATATTTAATAATCATAATAATAAAATAATTCATAACAATTCATAACAATTCAATTAAAAAAATAATACTTCATAATAATTGCTCCCAAATTTTTGTAAAAGTGTAAATGTTATGTTGTTGGAGAATACTATTTTTTTCATAAAAATTTGTTTTTATTTATTATCTTCATTATTTTTTTGTTCTATTGTTTTTTATATTTTTATTCAGTGTATCAAATTTCATTTAGATTTTATTTAAACATTATAATTTATATGCCTTAAAATTCACCAATTTGAAATATAATAATGTTTCAAGTATGTGGTTTTGAAAGCGTATAAATTAAACTGAATAAATAAAATATAACAGAAATTTGAAAAGGTGACTAATCATATAATATTTAATTGAAAATGAAAATAATTTCACAAATAGATGACTAAAAAAATTTTCAATGATAGAAAATATTGTTGTTTCAGAATATAACAACTAAACATTTAGATTTCTTTTCAGATAATTTTTTTTGTGTAAATTAAGTTTTTTTTATTTTTCTTGACAATACATTTATTTAAAAATAATATTTATTTTTGTATTAAATGTTTTAAATTTCAATTAGATATAATTTATTCTATTATTTATGTTCATTGATTATTTGAGTTATAAATGTTATATTTTTAATCAATAAGTTTTTTGTTATGTAAATTAATTTTATTTGTTATATTTATAAAATTATTTTTATTTAAAATTTTTGTTATAAGTTTACTCTATGTTTTTTGTTTTGTTTAGATTATACTTATAGTGTATATTTTATAGGCTTCCAAATATATATTCAAGAAACATAATAAGATTGATATGTTTCAATTGAGTGACTTTGAAATCTTATCAAAAATAAAATGTATGTATAATTAAAATGAAATTTAATAATTAGACGAAAAACATAAATAATAATTAAAAATAAATATATATTAATCAAAATAATAAAATAGACTATAATATAGATAATAAAAAATAATATTGTTTCAAAATATAACATTTCGACTTTAAAATATATACGTAACTATAAAAGATTATAAAATATTAATTATAATTGGGTTTTAAATGAAATTTATGTTATACACATAAAAAATTTAAAATAACTAAAAATAAAAATAATTTCATAAAAATAATAAACATAAAATTATAGGTAATAATAATATATGACATAATAATAAGAATATAATTAAATAAAAATACAAAATATTTTCAATTTATTAATACCAGGAATTATAAATTCTATTAATTATATTATTAATATAAAAGTCGTAATTATTAAAAATATATTAATAAAGAATAATCAAAAATGAAATTTTTTAATATGAAATGTTTGATTTAAAAAATATTTTTTAAGAAAATATGATAATTTATTAATATTAACATTTTAATATATATATATATATATTTCATTATTATATATGTAAATATATATTAGTATAAACATGTTAACATATTATGTTAATAGTATTATATATATATATATATATTATATATATCATAATATGTATACACATACACCCCCACATTTGACATGTGTGAGGAGATGCCACATCAATCCGACATGTGATGAACTAGAACTGACTAAATAAGGATTTCATAGAAAAGAGTGGTATTTAAAAACATACGTTGTAGAGTGAAAACTGGACAAATTTGCTCAGATTACTCTAAAATCATATTGAAGCGACAATTTTTTTTTTCAAATATAGGAAATGATGATGTGTCACCCCAAGGTGTCATTTTTTTGAGATGATTGAAAACACAGTTTCTATAATTTAAAACACTAAATCATGTGTTTGATAGTTAAAACCCTAAAAATGATACCCAATTGACACGAAATCTTTTGAAAACTATATTATAATTTTATTTGACGTGTGAAAGTAGACAACATGTCAATATGGCATGCGATGTTCTCAAACTAACTAAATAATGTGTTCTTAAAGAATGAAAATTACTAGATTTATTTTTTAAATAACAATAAAAATTAATGATTATTGAATAAAATATCATGATAGTGCAGACCATGGGTTGTGGCCCATGGTCCCTAAATTTATCAAAAATTTAAAAAACTTGGAGGTACAAGAGGATATAACAAAATTAATCATTGGACATGTCACATCCATAAATGGAAAAGAATATGGCATCCCATAAATAGAAAAATAATCCAATCTTTGTGATAGGACACCACCGTTACATATAAGATAGAGACCCATCCTCTATGTCTTGGGTAGTTTCCATGTTCTATCATCCACATATGTTGTATCATATAGTGAGTAAGGATCTATAAGGGGTTGATGATCATGTTCTCCATCTTGATGTAAACACTTCATTCCAAGTGGGCTTCCAAATTCATCCCAATAAACATCAATATTATACGACCTATTGAGGATGTCAGGAAAACTAAAATGATTATTACCACATTCTGGTATGGTCACCACTGTGTTATGTGAAGTAGCTACAGTACCTTGAAACCGACAAGTATCACCCACATTATAAGACTGCTCCTCCCCTCTTCCCATGCCCATCTCCAAGGAAGCACCAACCTTAATGTTCTACCCAAAAACATCTGCATTAACATTAAATGGTCCTTCAGTGCATGTATTTTATTTACACACCAAAGAATCCATGAATCAAGGTTACTCCCATGTTTTCAACATACCTTTCTATCCAATAGCTGTAATCGATATGTCCTCTTGAATTATATGATGATAAATTTTATCCCATATCATAAATTCAAGTGCATTCTTGTCAACCTCAATAATGGATTATGTGGAAACCTCTTACTTATTATCCCAATTTCTATGTGTTTTACTCGGATAGCATATTTCCTCCAGTATCGTGTCATTCAAAACCAACAAACCATGAGTATCCAAACTTTATCTTGCCTCCAATGGCGCAGCTCCTGGATCGTCCACCACGGATCCTACCTGAATGGTAGGTACAGATATCCTCCACAACGCTCTCGCCCATCAACCTCCTCCGTGGGTCGTCTGGCTGTGAAGTCCTCATCCAGATACTATCCCGTTATGTAGTCCACCTCCAGGTACTGACTCGTTGTGTAGTCCATTTCTGGGTACCGTCCAGTCCTCGAACACTCGGCCTCTGTCAGCACTGCCCGACGTCAGCAACCAACACAATGAGGTGCGGGCATAACCCGTGTAGGGGTGAGTATAACGATACATAGTAGGGACCCCAAGACCCTCAAGGTCTCACTAAAACCAACAAGGATAACCACACAGAAGATCTCAACAGATAACCTCTACTTAGGTATATGCCCATACATATACCAAAGTTATCAAGTAACCCATCTCAATCATGAGGAAACACAAGGATCATAAAATCAACGGATAACCACTACCCAGGTATATGCCCATACATATACCTAATTTAACAAGTGACCCATCTCAATCATAAGGTAAACACAAAGGTCAAAAGTCTCAGCTCAAACCAGGATTTTCATTATCGAAACCGTAACTGCTGAAGAGCTCCATCTCTGGAGTTTACAGTGGTCCTATCACAACTCCGAGGTACTGCTCACTAACCTAAGACTGCTGAGGTACTCCTCCTGTTGATTACCGCGGGTCAGCCACCCAGACACAATAGTGCTTCCCGCCGAGGTATGTCACCCAAACACAGTAGTTCACACCCCCTAGTAGCCTGCTGAGGTACTCTCCGGACGAGTATCGCGGGTCTGCACTGTCACACAGGTAGTGCTCCGTCCTCCATGGGTCTGCACCTCAGAAAGTAGTGCTCCGTCCACTGGGCTAGTCGACTCACTCCATGTCGAGTTGATCAAGCAGTCGTCAGGTCTCAATCGGCTACATGGTCTCCGTACTCCGCACCCTCATCTCCGGGAGTGTCTGCTCCACGAGCTATAGTTCGATACTCCAAGTATCTCCAAGTCCCATGAAGTAGTATCTCAATGGACCGCCTCGTCATTGGGGTCTCAACACAACAGACGCCCCATCAATCGGACGCCCGGTCTGTGAGTTACTAGCCTTTTCATTCCAGGGGGGCGGTTGGTTTCGTGAGCGAACCAATTCTGGCCGTATCTCAACTATACCCCGAACTCTGATAGGGTATAATCATAGGGACCGTTTCTCAACGTGATCATCAACGCCGCTGACGTTTCGTCAAACGGACGTCCAGTCTGAAAGATATCAGCTTTTCCGGTCCAGGGGCCCGGTTGGATTTCAGGTGCGATCCAACCTGGCCACCATCCAACTATATCCAAATCTCGAGCGAAGTATGCCAAAAGTTCTGTCTCATCAAGAGGAATTCAACGAAACAGACGGCGCATCAATCGGACGCCCGGTCTGTGGGTTATTGGCTTTTTCGTTCCAGGGGCCCGGTTGGTTTCGTGATCGAACCAACCCGAACGCACTCCGATGACATCCAAACCTCGAGCGGAGTAAGCCAAAAGATCTGTCTCACTTAGAGGAATCCATCAATGTCGACGACACGTCAATCGGACATCCGGAACTCATGATATAAGCGTTTTCGCTCCGAGGGCCCGGTCGGTTTCGTATCCGAACCAAACCAGCTGAACCCAAAGTAATCTGAAACCTTGAGTGCGATATACCGAAACGACCGCCTCGATCCAAGGATTGCGTTTCCACTGACTAGGAGTCATTTGGAGGCACGTAGCTCATGTTATGGGCATTTGACCAAAAGTGGTCCGAAAATGGGGATCTTGGCCCGGGCCGACCCGACACGACCCCCCCTAGGTCGGCCGAACCGGGTGGACCCAACCCGGGTCCGAACCAGCTGGGCCCGGCCCGCCGGCCGGCCGCGGCTCGTCCAGCGTGGCCGAGCCGATTCGCGGAGTGGGGTGCGCGACTCCCGCGCCTGCCGCTGATTGAGGCCAGCGGCAGATCCGCCAGCCGCCAACCCTCCGGCGTTGTGCTGCCGCCGCCTTCCGCGGACCATCGGACGCGCTCCAGTGGTCCGTTCCTCCTGCTGTCTTTTCCTATGGTCCCTCTGGGACCCCACCTTCACTGCGAAGGGATTCAAACACCAAAACGGCCTGCTTTGTCATCGCCTGTCAATCCACATGTCAAAAACAAACTGTAGAGGGTTGTCGAGCCGTGTTCGTTTGGCCCGTGCCCTTCGCGTTAAGTGATATCATTTGGAAAATCAAACATTTGTTCCCAAAAAATTATTGAGCACATATTAACCATGAATTTAGACGACACCCAACAAAAGTAACCCTGCATGGATGAACAATCCGCGGATCAACCGGGTAATGGTTGATCCGCGTTCGTTTTTCTTTTCTCAAGGTTAATAGGAAACTAATAAAATTCCCTTACAACCTCTTAAATAAAAAGAATCCTAACAATAATCCCAACCCGCAAAAAAAATAAACTTTGCGGATCAACATAATATTTAGTTGATCCGCGTTCTTAAATTTTAGAAGGGAGTAAAAGAGGGTTCACCAACAATCACAAATTAAATTCCCTACCTTGGTTTCAAGAGCAGAGCTTGATCGTAGGTTTGTCAAAGAGAAAACATCGTGGTATAACTGTCGCGGAAAGAGACGACGCGGAAGAAGAACGTCATGTCGCGGATACGGCATCGCGGAAGAACCGTGTTCTTCGGCCGAGAAGTTCTTTGTTGAAGAACGGTGTTCTTCGCGTTCTTCGTCGAGGAAGAAGATGTTCCTTAGCTTTTTCTCCAAAAAGCTCTCAAACAACCCCACACCAACCCCTAATAAAATAAGTTCTATACTTATTTTATTAACACAACAAATCTTTTGAAATTCAATTGTTTGAATTTCAAAAACATATATGTAACTCACCATATTAAATTCATAAGTTTAGTAAACTTAAGTTATCAACATTAATGTGGGAGTTGTGAGGGGTTAGGAAAGTGAGGGGTTAAGAGGGTTAGGGAGTTTAAGGAATTTGAAAAGGTGTGGGGTTCGTGTGGGCCCCACCCTTTCGAATATCCACACATGGGAAGTTGGATGGATGTGGGCCCACCACCAACTTACCATGGGAGAAGTTAACCACATAACATGAAATAAAATTGATTCAACAATTTTAATAACTTTTTTTTAAACCCCAAAAATTAACTTCTTCTCCCACACAAACGCAACTACGATAAAGGTTCCCTTAAGTGAATACCGGCGTTGCGAGTTCATCGGTGCCCTCAGATTTCAATTCCGAGCACCGGTTCAAAGGATAGGAAAACCCGCTCGTTCGTTCACTGAACGTACCCGAGCCAATCTTCAGAAATTGATTCTGGGCACTCTAGGCCTCGAAATCAAGTGCCGTCAGAAATTGCTTTCTTGTAAAATTCGAAAGAAAATTAAGAAAAAAATTTCCTTGAAATTTCTGGGTCTTTACAATATTAATGATTATATTTTTTAGAATAATGAATAAGAACACTTTGAATATGAAACTAATTGAAAATGATCAATAATACTCACACAAAAAATTAAAAATTGGTAAGAAATAACTAACCTATAAGTAGAAAATAATTATAAATTATTTTTTAAAAATTTTATGGATATGAATAATTTTCTAAAATAGGTTATTTAGATAGTGAATTTTTATATAGGAGGTTAAATCACTTATATGAAAATAAAAAGTAATTGTAAAGGTTTTGGTAACTCAAACATGTTCCATTGAGTTATATAGTTTATTCATTAATATATCTCTCCTATGTTCACTAAATTTTCTAGTTTAAATGATGTTATCTATTATATTTATGGGGAAATATTTTTTAATTAAATTTCACTTCAATGATGTTTTTTACTTGTTTTTAAGAAAACAAAAAAGTCCTTTTAAAAAGAGTATCATAATTATGAATTTTTAGTTGATGACTACAAAAGGTTTTTCCAAAATACACTTTTGTGATTTAGTTTTTAGTTTCCTCTATATATTAAAAAATATCTATGTACAATGGGTTTATTTTTCATTTTTTCCCTCCATTCTTCTTTTATTGTATGGTTATTTATGTGTGATCAAGTTTTTTATTTCAATAAACTTATTTAATGTTGTTATGCAACTTGGAAATACTATTAATCAACTATTATTTCCTTGGGTTATTTTTGGTATTATAGCAATGTTATTTTCATTTAAAAGATTAATGAAATCCATTTTTATAACTATGATTTGTTTTTTATAAGTGAAAAAATAAAAAATAAAAAATTTATGAAACCATTTTATATCGATGGGTGATTTTTGAGGCGATAAGTGAATGGTTTTTAAGTGGAAGACATAATTATGGAATATTTATGGGTAGGGTCCTATATCACCCTCTAATACATTGGTTAAAAGTTTACAACTCTTGAGATATGTATACATGGGAACAAAATAGTTGTTCACAATTGTGGGTGCAATTGTGTGACTCAAGATGGTCATGTATACATAGGTATAATTAGGTTCTCTTTAATGAATGGTTTAAGTTGAATGAATCATGAAAGTAATGTTTACATATAATAATGTATGTTCACTTTTGAATGATGTTATGCATTTTGATCTTATGATATCATGATTCAAGGTTTATGTTAATTATTTTAGGTTAGGTTATGGATATTTTATTTCACAATTAATATTTTGGGGCTTTAAGTTATTATTCCATGTCCATTAAAGGTCATCTTTTATGATGATCACTCATGATGATATTTTATTTATCTTATGCTCATTTATTGTTGCTATACTTATGATCTTATCCTTGAAAAAATGACTATTCACCTCATACTGAGTGTTTTATCTCACCCATTTCTTATGTTTTCATTAACCAATTTCTTTTGATGGTTTTTACTGATGATATGTTTAGATGATGGTATATTTTTGTGAACTTAAGAATAAACGATAATAAACATTATAAAATAATCTTATAATGTAACTATTCTCAAAATAAACTTAACCCATTTTTCCATGTGATAGTATTATTTTTTAAATAATATATAATGTTAATATCATATAAAAAATATAAAATCATGGATTGTTTAGGTGAGGCCACTATAGTGGAATAAAAAGATGTTTAGTTATTTTCAGATATTAGAGAAGTAATTTTTGGAATTAGGGTCATAAAACCTTGGTAGAAACACTAGATTTGAGTCTAAGGATAATATGATAACATTAAATTTTGTAAAAGTCTTGATAATGTGGTTTTCCATTCAATTATATCCTATTCTATATACTACATAGTTGATGAGGTCATGGAAAAAATTCATATAGCGGTAATTACCCCCAAAAAATGATAACTTAGCATTAAATAAATCTTCACTCTGGTGTAGGATGAGTGGTAAATAACTATAAACCTAGTTTGACACTCCCATTTGATATATTTTGTAGATTCAAATTATCTTTGGGGAAGGATTTGAGAAAATTGTTATGGTATGTTTAAGGGGGGTAATCAAACATATACAACTAATAAAATATATTACATCTATAAATATTTTATGTTATGTTACACATTCTATTTTTAATTCTTTGGTTGTATTATAATAGTTTTATTTTTTGATTATAATTTAATTTTATTTATATATCAAATTTTCAATGGATAAAATTGGTTACGAATGGGTGCGATGAATAATTAAATGTTTTCCCAATGAGTTACCTAATGGGATGGGATACCATGTATAAAATATCATAGAAATTCTCCCAAAACAATAAAAATCTTTGAATAATAACACAAACCATGTTAAACTCATCAGTGAACTAATTAAGGTGAAAATTTCTATTTATTATTTCATGTGAAAACATACAATCTACTTGAATGGATCTTATAATCCAATTATTAATGATAAATGTATCATTGGGAGGGAAATGTAATTTTCTATTGTCCAGTGTTCAGAACACAAAATGGTTGTTTTGGTTGTCTATTATTTGAGATGATATTTTGACCAATAGTGAAATCAAATTAATAACACAACATCGAAATATGACATAGACACTATAGAGTTGGAGGATTTCATGAAATTATTCTTCATCAAGCACTTTTTTCAAACTGTTTTCAAAGTCTGGAGATAGAATTTGTGGAGAAAAAATTAAAGGATAATGAGTGTGTGGAAACATATGATGAAAATTTTATGAGGCTCGTGAGGTATGACTTTGGTAATATCTCACAATATTAAATCAATATCAAACATTTATTTTTTGGATTTAATAAAATTATTCTAAATGAGTTAGCAATAAGATATTCTGGGAGTAGTGTGAAGATATTTCAATATGTTCTAAATATATAGAATAAAATTTGGGACTATCATTATTTTTGGGAAAAGAAAAGAAAGGTAGAATATATATAGAACTATAATGATAAACCACGTGGGTGGATGACATTTTATCCCCCTATGTGTGGGAAGAAGAACATGGTTAATAACCTCAGAGGATCAGGGAAGTGATTAATGTGTGGTAGAGTAGACCACTAAGACCATAACTATCGAGGTATGTCTAATAGGAAGATTCATGAATCAATTGAGAAGAAGGTCCCCGATAATGATCCACCAAAAATATATTACTTAGAGTACAATGATTTTAGGAATTATGAAAATATCTTCCCAAACCGCAAATCTATTGAATAGAATATGGCTTGAAAACCTTAAAAACCAAGGGAGAATGGAAGAGATTATGATATCTCTACTACTAAGGTAGAGCATAATAATGAATTGATAAAAATCAAACTCATTCTCTACCACAAAATTTTAAATTATTTATTTGATTTTGGTTCTTCTCAGTTATTTATATCGCAGAAGCTTTCTAAGATGTTGATTGACTAACTTAATCAATGGATATCATTATATCTATGTAAACACCTAGTGCAACAATGACAGTGTATAGGATATGTAAATATCCTTCAATTGGGATTTGTGGGAGGATATTTCCTATAGATATAATTCTTCTTACTTAAGTTTAATTTCACAAAATATTAGGCATGTCTTTTATTTATATTCATATAGTACATATAACCTATTAGGATAAGAAAATCTCGTTTCATATCCCAAATTATATTAATTTTAATAATCAATACACGGATGAATTTGAACTCCCACTAGAAGAAAATTATATAATATATGACATGATACAGAAAAACGAGTTATTTATAGGAAAAATGAGTGGGGATGAAGTCAATGTTGTGGACATGCCTATTGTATAGGGGATATATAACTGTATTTTTAGATGAATTTCCCAGTCTAATGTCAAAGCATGAATTTTAGTTTTCGATTGAAATCATACAAGGAACCCATCCTATATCAAAGATTATATATAGAATGGATCCAATTTAATTATAGCTATTAAATAAGTGACTTCAAGAGAATTTGGATAAAGGGTTCATATTCCCATGTGCTTCTCCAATGGGTGT
Organism: Viscum album; assembly: GCA_963277665.1. NCBI lineage: Eukaryota > Viridiplantae > Streptophyta > Magnoliopsida > Santalales > Viscaceae > Viscum > Viscum album. The sequence continues at coordinate 1,602,564,688 of OY728165.1, read as the reverse complement.
TGTAGCCCTCTTGGTCAAAAATTTAGATGGATCAAAGGGTTTTTTCATTTTTTATCTTGAACATAATAAAATCAAAATCAAGACAAAGTATGCTATATCCCATATTAATGATATATTCTATCAAATAATATGATATCAATACTTCTCAAATATTGACCTTTGATTTGAAAATTATTAATTAATGGTAAAAATAAGAATATTTCTAAAATAGTTTTCCACACAAGTTATATACACTATGGATTTAGAGTATTCAATTTGGAAATGAAAATTGTCTTTTTGTATTTATGGATTTTATTGAAAAAATCATTGTAGTATTTATATAATATATTCTCTTATATTCTAATAATAAGGAATATAAATGGCCTAGACTGACCAAAGTAAGTTAGAATAATAGTTTCCTATAGATCGTTGGATTATAAAGATTTTTTGTGAGAAATTAATCATATATATCATATCCATTAACAATTATAACATTTAAGGGAGTTATATTACATTAGATAGATTAATATGAAGAATTTTTCAAATAACAAAATAAACGGCTGGTCACTGCACGTATACATACATTACCCAAAAATAGGAAAGGGCTTATAATTTATTGTGATTATTTGAAAAGGTATTAGGATGAACTTTCCTATATAATGTTTAGGTATTTGATTAGGCATCATATCAATTAAAGACTCATGAGAAAAATTATTTGACACGTGATTTGGAGTTGTAAATGGTGATCATTGTATTAAATTTTTGTCAGCATTATCTCTATGGGGAAAGGTTCCATATATATAGATCATAATAGCTTGAAATATGTATTCACCCAGAAAGAGTTGAAAATACAACAAAAATATGGATTTAATTGATAAATGATTATTATTTCTCAATACACTACCACTTGAGGAAGGAAAATAAGGTGGATGATGCTCTAAGTTGGAGTTATCATGCTCCTCTATCCAATATATGGATTAAAAAAGACCCAATACTAATGAAATTTCAAAGGATAAATCTTAAAGTCATAATGGAAGGTGAGAAATCCTCTCCTTCCCAATTGACTTCTCATCCATACATTCATTAGAAGATCCATTAAGTCTAAAAGGATGAGGTATATCTATTGAAAAAGGTATCAAATATAACATAGTTTAACTTTGATAAGGAAAAAGTTATATGTTTTAAAACACATATATGTGTCCCATCAAAATAGTAATCAAAGAGGGAACTTATGTGAGATTCTTATTGATCATGCTTATATATTCATCTAGTAATAAAAAATATTTATTGATATCTAAAGAAACAATTTTTTGGGGATAATTTGAATTGGGGATTGTATGATAATCATCTCGATTTTGGTATGAAAACTAGTTATGGAAGATTGACAGAAGTCTTAGGGTGTGTAGAAATAATTACCCATACCAGTATTGAAATGGGAAAACATTACTGTGCATCTCATTACAGGACTCCCAATAACATCTAAGGTTAATAATTCAATCTGGGTTGTTGTCAGACACCTTAGTAAGTCAATTCATTATATTTCTATCAATTAAGATTTATCTCATGATCAACTCACCATAACATACATAAGGAAAGTGGTAAGGATGCATGACATTCCACTCTCAATTGTATCTAATAAGTATCGAATGATTAAATTATGGTTATGAAGAAATATATAGAAATCATTGGAGAATAATTTGACTTTCATCACTTCGTATCACCCTCATACAGATGGTCAGTCTGATTGGACTAGTCAAACAATGGATGATATGTTGAGATCATGTTCATTAAGATTGTAGAGATATTTGGATCAAAACATACCCACGGTGTTGTTCTCATATAATTTTTTTTCTATCATACATTTTACACCATATGAGGAATTTCATGGAAGGATATGTAGGAAATAAACATGCTGGGATAATGTTAGAGAGAGGAATACAATAATTACACAACTTTTCTAATAAATGAAATATAAGGTTCAATCCATTAATGTTATATAAAAGAAAAAATATCAATAGAAGAGTTATGAAGATAATTATTTATGAGATTTAGTTTTTTAATTTTGGGATAAACTATTCTATTAGATATGTTCATTGAAGATGGCTATGAGATTTTTAAAGAATTAAAATCTCATCCATAGGTACATTAGAACATTCGAGATCCTTGGTTGTGTTGGGGTGGTAGCTTATCACTTAAAAGTTCCTCAAAAACTCTCCAAAGTTATTGATTATGTCAATTTATTTATTTTTAGGATTTACATACCTTATATATCACATTTACCTAACCTGGAATCTTTGTAACTAGATTTTGAACTCTCATTTAAGGAAAAAATAAGGTTTGATTATAGATTGAAGAGATAAGGTACTATAGGACAGGACCAATAATCTGGTAAAAGTTATATGAAGGAAGAATATGTTCACGGAAAATATTTGGGAACCAAAGTATATAATGATACAAAATTACCCTCAATTTCTTTATCAGACTAATAAATTTTTTAAGATAAATTTTTTTATTGGACATGAATGTAACAACCTAATATTTTAGTAAAAAATTCTCCCTTAAATAAATAATGTGTTTTATATATTATTCCACACAAAAAATAAATCCTTAATGTATTATGAAATTTTTATCTAAAAATACATTTACCACAATATGGTATATTTAAATTATGTTTGTATGAATAGTTGTAACCATAATAATGAATAAAGGCTACTTTTAATACAATCTCTAGTAGATCAACCAAGCAACAAATAAAATATTTTTATACATAAAATTTATTTTCTAAAATGTATTTTTTTTATAGTGTGATATATTATTTATATAAATAATATTAGAAATAAATTTTCCTGAATGGATAGTATACCTAATAGATGATTTATTATAAAAAAACAGAATTGCTTTTCAACATAATTTATGATTTAATTTAAACGTTAAATTTATTAATTATATGATCGTAATTTAACAAAATTAATTTTTTTAATTAGAATAACAATATCAGATTTGGATAATTTTCTAGGAATTTTATAAAATAGAATCTTTTTAATGTGAATAGAGAAAACAAATTTTTACCAAAATACTGATTTTATGGAATTTTCAAAAGATAATATTTACCTAAAAATTTATAAAACATTGGTTTTTGTAAGTATTAAAAACTTATTAATTTTTATATATTATTTTTAATTTTGATAACCCATGATTAACATTTTATGGCCATAAGTAATATTTTAAAATAAAAATTGTGATTGGTATTTTATTTTATTTAAATATTATTTTTTTAAAATTTTGTTTTTAATTTCATTAAAATCTATAAAGACATTTATATGTTTTATAATAATACAATTAATAAAACTAAAATCAAGTATATTTATAATTTCAAAAAATAAAAAAAAATATGATTAAAAATAAACTTATTCTAAAAACATGTTTTACTCATTACATGTGGTAATGTAAAAGTTGATTTTTCTAATAAATAAAATTATTTACTAATAGAAGTGATTTCATATTTGGAACCGTTAGGTAAAAATTTCTTTATAGTTACCATTTTATTTTTAGGCATAAGATATTATTTTTCAATGTGAAAAAAATTACAGCGGTACAATCTAAAATAACGAAAATAATAAATCTTTTGGTTAGGGGATTTAAACCTATTAAAAAATGTTAATAATTTATTTTTTGAGGTATGGGAGATATTTTATAATCATAAAAATAAATTATTTTTCATTTTTTATCCACTTATGTTTTTAATATCCACCCACTTTATATTAAGTGGTTATAATTACAAAAATGTCATTCTCACCACTTATAAAATGAATATTTCACCACTTTGTCAATAACACTAAAAGAATTTGGTTTACACATGAAAATTACCAATTATCCTTCCTTTATGACCCTTTTAATTTTTCTGGAGCTGCTAATCATATGATATTATTTTAAGAACTCCATTTCCAAGGAGTCCTCTAAGGGAAAACCTAGGTTATCTACATGAGTACCTTTTTTTTCAAAACTCCACTTCATTTTCTTCTTACCATCCAAATTTAATTTTATAATTAATATATAATTAAATTAATATTTTTTTATATAATAAATTTTATTATTTCATGGGAATTAGTATTAACTACCTTTATACCTTTTTATTAAAAAATGTAACTGTTATTTTTGTGTTGTGGAGACTACGGCCTCCAGGAAGCGGTAACTTCTATTTTCACCAAAACCTGTTTATATTCATTATAATGGTGAAATGGAAGAATAATGGTTTAATATATATTATTGGTATTATTTTCATTATTATGAGACACATTAAAATCCATATTTTTTCTATCATTCTTTTAGAATTGAAAACATTAACCGTGAATTGTGTGAACTACCACCTCCATGAAGTAACATATCTCATTTTATATATTGTTTCATTATTATTTAATTAACTATATTAAAATATGATTTACCACATTAAAATAATCAGTATAATATCATTATTATTTTTTAATGATGATATTATTCCAAAATAAACACATTTTATAATCCCAATCATTCATTAATTTTGGTATGCACATGTTTGGGTCGGTCTAATCACATACTTGAACAATGATAATTAATTATATCACCAATGAAAATGTGAATATAATTAATGATAATATATAATATAAATAAAAGAATAAAGATTTTATTTTGGTTTATGGGGAGTTAAGTTAATATTAAACTCATTAACTAATATACCAACATTAGTTTATTAAAAATCATAGAAATAAGCTTATCACAAAATTAATATTAAATAATCACTACCAAAACTCCCATAAAATGAAATTATAAAATTATAAATAATTAAAAATAATCTATTACAATAATGTTTTGGATTTTATAATGATTATATTTTGGATATTAATGAATAACAATCCCACGGTTTGGAAAATAGTTTAATTTGATCAAGATTACTCTCTCCCAAAATTGAAAAAGTATAAGAACTAACTAATATACATGTTGAGAAAATTGAAAAATTAAGCACATAAATTTTTATTTAATTGAATAATTTTATCAAATAGTTTATTAAGATATTTATTTTTGTTATACAAGGGGCTATATTACTTTTTTAGAAATGATGACTAATGGTAAGTGATTTAGTAACTCAAACTTCTTCTTTTGAGTTATATGATTTCATATTGAATTTATTTCCCATATGTACAGTAAATTTAATATTTTAAATGATTATACCACTTTTAAACTTGAGGTAAAATAGTTTTAAATTATAATACACCTCCTTGAATTGTTTTATTTTAACTTATTTTCTTAGAAATAAAACGGTACTTTTTTAAAAGAGGCATAAAAATATGACATTTACATCAATGACTACACTTGTTTTTTTTCAAGATTTCCCTTTTTGATTTGGTTTTAATTTTACTCTATATATTAAATTTTATTTCTCTTCAATGGGGTAATGTTTCCAATTTCACCCACCATTTCACTTTAATTATTGGATTATTTTGGGGTGATCGGGTTTTTATGCCAATAGATTTATTTCAAGTCATATTTTTTGGAAATGTTATAAAACACTCTTTTATATACATGGGTTATACATACTTTGAAAATTAAATAATTTACAATTGAATATTATATAAACCCTATTTTTTTCATGGGTTCATTTCTAAAATTCAATAATTTTCATTTAAACGTTCTATGGAACCCATTTTATTTCAATGGGTTCTTTATGAGGTGACATGGGAATTATTTTTAAGTGGTAGACATAAGTATAGATTATTGACATGATGGGTCAAATATCTCCCTATAATTCATTATATAAAATTCCAAATCTCTTGAGATATATATAAATAATCACAATTTAGGTTTTTTTAAGTATGGGTGTAAGTGTGTGAATTAATAAGGTGATGTATACACATGTATAATTAAGTTGTCTCACAATAATAGGTGAATATGTGTTACTCATTAATGTAATGCTTCTATATAATAATGTTTTTGACATAGTTAATATATGTTATGCATTGTGATATTATAATCTCATGATTCAAGGTTTATATTAAATGTTTTAATCCAGGTTATGGCTATTTTGTTTTTCTATTTGATATTTTTGGATTTATATTTTTATGGAATATCCTTTGAAGGTCCCTTATTGGTTATGATAATCATTCATGATGATATGATATTTATAATTTGTAAATTTTTTTTTATTCATATGAGGTCATCTATGATGAAATTTGTATTCACCCTTTAGTGAGTATTTTTTCTAATACTTTTTATATTTTTTCATTCAACAATTTGTGAGGATTATTTTTACTAATAATGCATTTAGATGATGAAGTGTAGGAATATAAATGAACACAAGAATTTGAATTCTGAAAACCAATTTCGGTCAATATAAAAGAATATAAAACCAAAAAAACATAAATATTATCCAAATATATGAAACAAAATGAATAGAAAATTATAATCAGATATAGTGATAACGCACACACGACTAAAGAAACTATTAGAGAATAAAGACCTTATCACTCTTGCAACCAGGGGAAAACCTTGGCTCAATGATAGAGATGTTTTCTATTGAACTAGATAAATTCATGTACACAACCACACATATACTAAGGATAAGAAATAATATGTGTCCCAAAATTGAATAAGAAAAAATAGAGGCTTGTATACTAGGTCCTAGACCAATAAACAAAGATATGCTTCATCAAATGGGTGGTTAGGCTACCAGGGATGGTATGTATTAACATAGGTTGGGGCTAATAAAAAGGATCATATGGAATGATATCTACACCATAAATAATCCCCAGAATAGGGGATTGTTTCCATTAGTTAACATTTAAAAACATGTCTCTCTCTTAAATATATCTTCTCTTTAAATAAGAATATGTCAATGATGACGATCACCACAAATCCCTTGAAAATTTAAATTTTATCAATTGAAATGAAGTAATGGGGACTCATAAATATATATAATTCGGTGATACAAATGGGTATTTAGCCCTAAATATACTAGAATTGGTGAGTGGTTGAGGGTAGACAAGAATTGTTTGAAAAAGTCTGGCGTAACAACTACAAACAAACCTCGGGCCACATGATAATTTCAGATAGTAGAGGAAATAGGTGATTTGGATCATCCAAATTCACAAGGGTGGGAAAATAAATATTAGCAGAATAGGTTAGTACATCGGTGGTCATTCGATATGGATAATTGATGACCATAGATCACCCCCCATAAGTAGAAGATCAAAAAATAGGAATAGCACACAATGGAAATGTAACACAAAATAAGAATGAAATGATATCTTCACAAACACATAAGGGTGAGCCAAACTCCCAATGAAATGGTAAATCACCAGCCACATAAGGATAAATAGACATTAATATATAAGGGTCAGATCAAACACAACAAATTGAGGAAACAACCTACTCATATAACATACAATTTCCTAAAAAAAATTCTTGGAAAAAACAAAACCAAACATTTCATTTGAAAACAATTGAAATTTTAATTTTAACAAATCTATAAAATTTTAAATAGTAAATAATAAGGATATTTTCTTTCAACCTAGACCATCACTTCATTTAGTCATATTTCTGTAAATAGAAAACCTAAGAATAAACATAATCACCAAGCACGATTAACAATATGCATGTTCCATAATGGCACATGTTCTACCTATACCACTCATATACTATTATAAAACTTCTAATAATGATCAAATATTATATAAAATAAATAAAATAAATTATCAAAGATTACCTAGTATTACCCACGTCTCTATCTGAATATGTATTTATAGAAACATAAACGATACATGAACACCTATAACTTCTCACAGTGAGAGAGAACTTATATTTTATAGTCAAAAGTAGTAGTCCTAGAACTCAAAAAAAATATCAATAAAATGAATTAATTATAAAAAAATAGAAACATGGAAAAACCAAAAAACATTGATAAATGACACTTGAACTTTATCTACATAAGTTCAAACTACCCAAACCAGCCTAGAACCTCATCATCTCTTCAAATATAGGGGCTAAAAATCATATATAGAGACAGTACTGCGATTTCATAAGAAGTAAAACCTAGAGAATACACTGGTCTATAACTAAGGGATTCTAAAAAATTACAAAAGACATTAGTAGTGTCAAAATCATGGTATACCGTATTGTTTTGTGCAATACTATCCTTTAATTTGAATCTTTGGAGTATCTTGTAGTTTTCCCAATTTTACGACACCTATAACACAGAAAGTTTAAAAAATAATTTTTTACCCATTAATTATGTTTTTTTACCCCTCAAATTCATCCGATGTGGCTCAATATTAACGACACAAATTTTTTCATTTAAACCATGTGTTAGAAGATTATTGGAAAAAAAACTTCCTTAACCACTTATAAGAAGATAAAATCCCTTTCATTCATCATGTAATATTTTAATGAATTGAAATAATCATCATGGGGGGCCAATAGAATAATTTCTAGATCCTCATAGTAAATTTTGAAATTTATATCTGATAATCCAATAAGAAACATATTAATTTCTTGAACCTGAACACAAATAAAAGAACCAGTGGTCATCATAAAATTATAAACTTTCATCTTCTTATACAGATGACCTAGTAATGTCTTAATCATATAATAATGTTCCTATATAAGTTACATGTCCTTGAAAGTTATTTTATGGGTGAATTCATGTGATAACTAATCTCTTAAAGTTAAAAGTACCATGAAATTTTCCTTTTCTATTATTGTGGGGCTGATATCAACATAGGAATTGGTGGACTACCATTTGATGGACACAATAACTACATGTTTCTTTGGTCCTAACAAAGCATCATCTATTCCTTGTAGAGTAGTAGCATAGACATCCCCACCTTACACATATTAAATCCATTATCACAATCAATCTTATGTACTTAAAACATAATTAAATAAATATATATATTAGATTACAAGAACTGATAGAAATTATTGTGGTTGTTCCGGCCTGATGAGTGGTAGCACACACCCAACAAATGCATAGAGTAAGTATTTCATTTATTGAAATATTTCAAAAAGTAGAATAAATAATAATAAAAAATAACTGATGTAAGAAGATAAATAAATATGTTCAAGAAATAATATGAACATTATAATTTATGTTCTTCATACAACATTGTTCCCACATGGATGATAAGTACACAACCAAAACAATTTTATTATAAAAAACAGTTCACATATAAAAAGAGAAGGAAGGAAAGAGACAATATAATCCAAACCATATAAAATATCTGACCCGAAAAACGTTGTCACTCTAGGATCCAACAGTGTACCCTAGATTGAGTGTGGTAGCATTCACTTATGAACTGGATGAACTCATCCATGAAAGCATATATATATTAAAAATATGAAATAAGATTCAATGCAATGAAAAAAAATAGTATAGAACCACAATCATGGGATTCAACCAAGAATGTAAGAGTATCTTCACTGGAATGGATTGTAAGGAATTTAGGGATGGTACTTCATGATGCATGTTATAGATAGATATGAGGCTTCTATGGAATAATCTATCCACCAGTGATGATAAAAAATAGCCAGTTGAGTCTATCAATTAGAAGGATAAATCTCATCTCTCTCAAATATCTCTTATTTTTTAATTTAATAATAGGGAAGATCTTGTGGGGTCCACACCCAGTTGTGGGAGTATTATGTAGGTAGGATTATTTCTACTTTTGTGGAAATCCAACCATAAAATATGTGTAGTAGCCAAAATGGAATGAAGTCAGTAGTGAGGAGTTATTCAAGGGTTGAGAAACCAACCTTACCAACCATTGACACCACTAATTTCCATTATCTATATCACACGATTAATTAAAATGAAATTTAAATATGTAATAAGTCTGATCATTTTAGTCTTGATCCAGAAAGGAATAGTATAAAAGGATCCCCTTCTCCTGTATATGCATGCACCTTGCTGAACAGTATTAAATCTGGGTGTTCTTCCATTTTTCTTCCCTGTTTCTTTTCTTTTTCATCATCAAGGATTTACATTACACAAAAATAGTGGAATAAATGGTATTGGGGTTGAAATGGTGATCTGGAAAATGTTTCTTTATTAAAAATAAAACTGAAGGTTGTTAGTAATTTTTATAAATTCTTATACTTCAAGTGTTCAGTGAGACGATTCCAAGTGCACAAGAGGTGTCAAAAGTGAAGCTAAAAAAATTGTGGTAGACTCCGTCAATGTTTTATTCAAAATTCTAGTGCCATAGTACCCCTTATTGATAATATGGTAATGTTCATGCTAAAATAGAATTTTTTGGTTTTCTATACATTGTTCTGGTGATCCACATCAGTGCTACATCATTACTCGATATAAAATGTTTAAATTGTTTTATCTATATCTTTGAAAATTAATGTTCATTTTCAATGATCCATGAGACAATTATAGCTATTTAGAGCTTTCTAAACACAACCATAATGTTATATTTTTAAAATTCTAGAAGAATCAATAGATGAAATTATTAGTAACCTGATTAATCTTACTACATTTAATTATTCCATATAGAAACCCAAAACAGAATTACTTCTTTATATAAATATTAATGTAAAATAAAAGTGGAGACAACTAATATCATTATAGTGAATTCATATGAATATTCAAAAAGTGGTAAATTTTGTGACACGATGTCATACAGTAGCCCACCAGTTGAAGTGGAGTGGGTCGCACTCAATAAGAAGTGCAATGTGAATACTAGACAATGGATAAAAAATGAGTGTCTTCCAAAATACCTCCAAAATCCTGATGTTTACATTCTATGGAAAAAATTTGAAATGATTTTTACGCGGAAAAAATTTTAGAACCAGGGAAACATGATACATTGAACTATTATTTTGATGTACGATGACCAGCCCAACATATCAGAGTACATGAGTGAGTACTAAGGTATATTTGATTAGTTTAATTCCATGTAAATGATGACTAAATATGAGTTGCAGTAACTGTTGATATTAAGTTTGTTACCAAATTTGTGGGAAAAAATAGTCGTGTTGGTCAGTAATTCAACTCTAAATGAAACTCTCGTCATGGAGATAGTGAAAGATAGAATGTTAAATGAATAATACCGAAGGAATGATGAGTGATGTACAACTAAATGAAAGGCTCCAATCACTTAGTTAAAGGGTAAATATAAATGCAAGGGAAGAAGCATAGGAAGAGAACCCCATGACTAGAGTATACAAATACAAAAGCGATAAAAATCTCGATCGAGGTATGACCTGAGTTTCCATCACTGTGGAAAGCCCGAACTCATCATCTGGGAATGTATAAGGATGAAGTTAGAGTAGATGACCCAAAAAGGGAATACCCACCATAAATATGTTATAGTTTTCAATGAAGAGATTTTTATTGTCTAGGAAGATAACTAGGTCAGTCTTGCATGCCAATATTTTACATGGGTGATTAATTTTAGCACCTCCTACAATATCACCACCACAAGAGATTTCTTATCATCTTACACTTCAAGGAGATTCATAAATGTTATGATGGGAAATGATGGTGTGTCCAAAATAACTATTATTGGAAAAAAAAATATGCGGACTAATATTGGAGAATGGTTATTTGTGTAGGATGTGAGGTAGGTTCCTGATATTCACCATAATATGATATCCCATGGAACTCATGTTGATGATGGATTTGTAATTTCCTTTAGTGACGGGAAATATAATCTCTCAAAAGGTAAATTGGTAATTTATTGGATAAATAAAGATACTTCTCTTCATCTCACAATCCCAAAATGTGGGGAGGAGATGTAAATGCACCTAAAAAAGCTGTTCCTAGAGAAGTTTGGCATAGAAGGTGAGTTCATATAAATAATAGTGGTGTCTTAATTCTATCTAGGAAGGATATATAACTGATAAAAAGGTACAAACTTGGACAATTTTGTTGACTACATCATTAAAAAAACAACAAATAGTATCATTTTGTTGTTATATTATAACAACATAAGATTTTGTGAATGTTTTTTTCTAAAGTAATTTAATATTTTCATATTTTACATTTCAAAAAATAGTAAATTTTTTTTATCAACAATTAAAACATTACATTCACATGGAACCGACCTTTCTTGTTGTACTTGAAACATCGACTTGGCGTACATTACACACAACACCGTTGTTTATACGAAACCTCATTTTACTATTATAATTATTTAAATAAGATAATTATATCCTAAACATTAAACATAGTTATATAAATAGTAATAACAACATTTAAAATATTAATTACAATTTTTAATATAAATAGAACATATTTATAATGAAATATATAATTTTTTGTAAGGCCCTTATATGTATGAAAATACTATTTCCTCAAACGAACTGCATCCAATTTCCTTCTATAAAAAATAAGAAAATTAATTTTAGAAACATTAATATATTGAATTTGATAAAATAAAATTATTTTATAATTTATAAGAACTTATGTATATTCGGATTTTTTGGGATTTTTCTGAGAAGCATCATTTTTGGATGAATAGTAAAAAATACAGATTTTTAATTCAAAAATTCATTTTCGTCTAATTTATTTATAAGGTTAAATAATATTTTAATTTTTTTTAAGAGATTAATTATTGAATACTTTTATCAATTAATCCAATTTTGTTTATTGAAATTAGGTTAATAATGTACTAAACCTTAAATTTATGTTATTAAATTACTAAACCTGAAATTTTAGACCCAAAACAACCTATAATCTTGTCTAAATCCCATTGTATGGATATTAACCATCAATTATTGATATTTTTTTGGTTTATTATGAATTATTTTTGGGTAAAACGTGGGTACACCAAACATATTTTTAAAATTCCAAATGTGTCCTTTCCCTTCTCTATAAAAGGTCAACACCTCTTCATCTTCTTGAAACCTATTAAACCACTTATGTTTCGAAAATATTTTCCAAATACAATTCCTCACAGCTGTAAATTCCTTATATAAGCCTTTACTTGGATATAAATCATCCTAATGAAGCCTTTCTTACAAACCAAAAAGAGTTAACTGATTAAGAGGTAATTACTTCTCTCAGACACCTTTCTTTTATTTTCATTTTCCAACCCTACAATGAATTAATTACATTCTTTTATAACACCACCAGTATGTTCAGTATACTATAATATTTTTTGCTAATGTTTTTACCTTCACATACACACAAATATATCTAATGGGTAAGGAATATATTATTTATGTGTAAGGTGAACTACCGCCTCACTAAATAGTGATTGTTCATTTTTTCCGTTACTTCCTATCATAGTGGAAATTATAATAGAAAATATGTTTATTTATTTCATATATTGAATTTATTATTAATTTAAGCTTCTTTATTAATTTTGAGGCATAAATACTTATTTACTTTCCATTTGGTCTAAATATGTTAATTTTGTTTGAGGAAATGTTTACTACTGCCCCCTTAAAGTGAGGTGATTCACTCACACACTACATGGAATATATTAAGGATGAGTTTAATGAAATTATATGATATAATAAATATTTTATAATGATTAAATATATAAATATATTACATTTACGTTCTTTTCTTGAACATGACCTTTAATTGAAAATAGCATTCATATGTATGTATGACTTACCGTTACCATGAATGGTGTATTCAACTTTATACTTATATATTCTATAGATTATCATAATAATAATATGCTGAATAAAAACTGTATTTATATCAGGATCTATTCTAGAAACCATTTTATATGTATAAGGACAAAATATATAACAAATTAAGAGGCATGCGAAGAATAAGGAGAATATTACCCTAAGTGAAACCATAACATAAGATTATTAACAAGACGACTATATAACATCATGATAAAACCATATAAGGCACCAGATATAATAATATTGTTCATTAAAAGAATTATAATAAATTTATATTAATTATACATTTGGTTTGAATTTTTACAATGAGAGACAAGACACAAGGTATGTGAATTTATTTTCACTTTTATTTTCATGAGATACATTCCATAATCACAACAACTTATTTTTTGTGGGTTATGTAATTAGCATGAATTTATTCTATGTATCTTAAAATTTAATTTATTCTTATTCACATATCCATTTTATGATATTTCTTTCATGGGGTTTATGTTTCAAAGGTTACTAAAATATGTAAGGTAAATTTTGTTATAATTTTCTTTCTTTAATGCTCATGTTTAATTACTCACAAAAACTAATTTTCAAGGTTTATATACATCAATTTTTGAGATTATTAATGATTATGATTACATTAATGGAATATTATGATAAATTTCTCATGAAAACATATGAGATTCCTTATCCTCTGTTTATTCAAGATATAATCATGTATTAATACCATTTTCCACTCTTCGGTACATAAGATAATTAAGAAAATGTTTTTAAGAAAATATGACCTTACCTCTCCCTTTTTTCAGAAATATATGTTCTTTGAAAACCATGTTTCCTAAAAAGAGTTTCCATGAATATTATAAAAATATCAAATTATAATCAAAGTACATTTTTATCCTTCTTATCTATTACCAATATTTTCAAGGGACTATTCTTTTCTCTTTCCAAAAAATTAATTTCTATAACATCTTTACCAAAAATATGGAATGTTATTTTTTCCTCCTAAGACATGTATGGATTTACCAACCCTCAAATATTGGAATGTTTCATTTTTATGTTTAATTTGTTGAAAATATTTTAAATTTATTTTCAAGACATTTTTAATCATTCTTTTTATGTTTTCAATGTCAATTTACAAGAAATATTTTTCAAAATATTTTAATTTTTTTTATAAGCGTTCAATGTATTTTCAATGAAATGGTTTTGAAAATTGTTTTGTTTTTTCATAATTTATTCTCAAGGTATTTTCAATAAAATTGTTTCCAAAATATTTTCCCTCATTCATTATTAATTTTCATAGTATTTTAATGGAAAATGTTTTTTAAGATTCATTGAATATTATTTTATATGTTTTCATCGATAAATGTTTTCCAAATGATTTCAAGTTTATTTTATAATTTTTCATGGAAATAGGTTTGGAAAATGATTTTAAGTGTTATTTATAAGTTTTCAATGTATTTTATAACAAAATGATTTTCAAATGGTTTTATGTATTAAATAACTTTTCAAAGAATAGAGTATATTTTCATCAAGAAACTTTGCTGAATGATTTTTAAAATTCTTGTCTATATAAGATAACATCTGTTAATGTTACTCATTCATTTCTATGAAATTATATAAAGGTTCCCTTAACATTTTTTCTTTTAATGGGTTATTCTCATTGTCACGGTCTTTATGAAATATTTTTCTCTTTCAGGCGTTATATTTTTAAGAAATCTTTTTCTCTTTAATGTATTATATTTTTATGAATTCATTTATCTTTCATAGGTAATATGTTTCTAAAATAGTTTTCTCGTCTATGGGTTATTATTTTGATAAAATTATTATCGTAAAATTATTATGAATCCAATATCATTTGACATAGGTTATGAAATGATTACATGTTTATGATACCCATTTCAATTCATGGGTTATGATATGATGGTTTAATATTTTATGGACTGTGTAGGTATGATATCATTATTTGATGGGTGAGAACTGTATCTCTATCCAATGTATCATGTAAAGATTTATATCTCATTAGATAAACTAATATGGTCTTGTAAATTAACATTCACTACTATGATGGCCATGAGAGTGAATCAAGACTACCAAAATGATGTGAGGAGTAAACTCAAGCTACTAATATGGTCATGAATGTGAACCATGACCACCAAGATAGTATAGGATGTTAAACAATACTACCGATATGGTCTTGGAATCAATGCCCTGGATACTATGGGAATCATATTTTATATTTTTATGTTTTCCACAATTCCACGTTTTATTCCTATGTTATGATTTCATGGATTAAGTTCATTATTTCCGTATGATTCATGTATTATGAACTGTAAATATTTATTCCATGATTCATGTATTTTATCTTTGATATGATTGTTATGATCTTCTATTTTCATGAACATGATATTATAAACTTATGAACATGATTTTTCTTAATAACCTCCCCTATTTTCCCTTACTGATGATTTTATTTCACCACTTTTTATGTTTCCTCCCACATGTTATAAAGATATATATTATATATGATGTGTCTAATAAGGAATCTAGTCATTAAGAACCTAGAGGGAGATAATTTATCTCACTTATGTATCATTGTTTAGGTTTAAATGTTTATAAAGGAACTATACTAGTATGGTCATTGGATGTCTGTTTGTATAATGTTTTAAGTATTTCATAAATGTTATATAATTTTAATGTATGAAAATTTATTGTTCATAAAGTTGGTATTAGTGAAAAGGTTTAATTATACTTTAAAAGTTAGGTTGAAAAAATTTATTAATATCCCTAGGTATATTTATAGTGATATGTCTAGTTATATCTCTACGGATAATTATAAGGATGATTTAATGTTTTGGAAAATGTCATTTTAATTTGGTAATGGATATAGCGAGTGATTTCCAAGAAATATATACCTTTCTAGATACAACACGAGGATGTGGATCTGGAACAGATGTACATCTTGGTAACAACTTGGAAAATCTCTTCAGGGACCACCTCTGGGTAATATGGTACATGATAAAGGTCCTTACTACACACCTAGTTTGATAATCTGGAGATATGTTCTTTGGGAATTTTCAAACTCTTTATGAACAATAATAAGGTATTTAAATATAAGATGACTATCAATAACCTAGTATGAACCTAAGGTGACATAGATTCACGATGATTTTTTATTTATACATCCTATAAGTAATTCCTTTCATTGCAATTTAGTTTTATACTGTGATAACTAATTCTCCCACTATGCTTGTGGTTTTAGTCAATGATGGAAACTAAAAGTAACTGAATAAAATTTAATTTGATGGATGACTTTCTAATGAAATTAAAAGTGGGATGATCACTACAGTGAACGATGTTGTGATCACGACTATTTAGTTTTCACAGAACATGATTAACATTGTATACCTTTACCAACTCTCAGACTCCCCAATATATATTATGAAGGAGTTCACTGAGAGTTTGGGTAATGTAGACTATTGAGGAAATATGATTCAGTTTCTTTTGTTTGAAAAAGGGGAATGAGTCACCTAAGTGAATGTCTTAGAGGAACAATAAATGTTTTTACTGTAGAAAAAAGGACAAAAAGAAAGTGAATGTAATGGAAAAATGGAAAATTTGGTTAATAAAATGGATGTGAATATTGGACTCCCTAAGAATTCATCTAAGGTTTAGTGTTTTATGTGTGGTATAAATGATCATTATGTAACTCAATTTATGAAGAGGAATGATCCTGAAAAGAATCCACCAAGTGGTGTGAGTAATGCTTACATTCTGGAGAATGATCATACTACATATTAATTGTGAAAGGAAAGAGATATTTTATAATAGTATGATGTAGCCTTGTGAATAGAATAATGATGAAGTGGAATAATAATATTTTTTATGTATTTTCATTCAATAGATATGTTATATGAATGGTAAAATATATAATGATTAAATGTTTTCTGTTTTTTAACTAATGATTTTACATAATATGTTGAATGGATATAATGGAAAATGAATGTGATTTAATGGAAAGGTGATGTCCATGGGAAACACGTGATTGATGGAAAGATAACTATTAATATGTTATTTATGTTATGAAAATTTTCTTGGATAAAAATATGCTGGATATAAGTAAATTTGATGGCACTAATTACCTTGGAACTAATTATGGGCCTTTTAAGAAGTAGTTTATGCTATCATTTATGAATTTTAAAACTTCTTGGATTTGTGGAATATATCATGTAATCTATAGAATAAGGAAGTATGCAAGTTTTCCATATGTAATTATGGTAATTCGGGTTATTACCATGTTTCTAGAGAATATATTATGAGGGTATTCACATGTTTTAAATATGAAAACAAATGGATAATTTATGATATACATGGGAATTAATGTTAATATAATTTAGTGAATTTATTTATAATTTTTTGGGTTTTCATCTTTTAGAATGTTTATAAGGTTTACCATTCATTAAATGATTAACTTTAACTTTGGGGAAAGTATTTATGCACTTATTTTGTATTTAAAACCCTTGTTAAAAGGATATTTTTTGATTAAAATTATTTCCATGATGTACATAATATTTTGGAAAATATATTTGTATGGTTTTAGACCAAGAAATCTTTTATGTTGTTAGACAACCAACCAATTCTGGCAAGGCAGCAAGCCTTAAACCTATGACTGAATGACAAAATGGTTTGCCACCAACCACTATCTTATTCAATGTCCTAGTTAATTTATAAATATTTTTCCTGATTAATTTTTTATGGTGAAAAAATATTGTTACTTTTTAAGTTTAGATATTAATGTATTAACCATATTTATTTTAATGAAAATTTATAGATAAATAGTTATACTTTTTATTCTTTTATAAGCCATAATATATGTTAAATGTTTATTTTTGTGCTTTGACCGTCAAATTAAATTTCTAGACATCCATTTCATGAAGTAATGGTTGAATTATAAATAGTTAAATGTGTAGAAAAATAATGATTTTTTATAGAAATATAATAAGTAAGTATATTTCTTTTTATTCTTGGTTAATAATAGAATCAGTCAAAGATAGGATAATGATAAACAAAAATTCTAATACCTTAGTTTTTGTTGAACTTATGGCCTTATAAATCATCAAAAATTTATGAATTTGAGGCCCCCATCTTTTATTTGATCATTCAACTGTATTTTGTTGAGTACCTGAATCACTCACTATATTGATTTACTCTTTTTCCTCCATTTCAAATGTTCACTCCCAACCTATGTTATCCTTCTTGAAATCCAATTTATATGTTACTTTGGGCGACTATTATGGTCCAAAAGTTCCATCTTTAAAGAAATTTTGAGCATTCCATTTTTACTTTGTGGTTTATATGAAATGGCCTATCAAGATTTAAACCATTGCTAACATAGAAAACTTTTGAGGTTGAAATGCATTTTAAGGGGGTATAATATAACACCTCATGATTTTGTGAATGTATTTTTTGAATTAATTTTGAATTTTTATATTTTTTATCAAAAAACACTAAAAAAAGTTTATTTATTACTAAGTTAAAAATTCCATTCACAGAGAACCAACTTTCATTATGCTACAAACAACATTGAGTTTTCAAACGTTTCATGCAACACTAATGTTTCTATGAAATATCATATTACAGTTATAAATATTTAAAGGAGATAATTATAACCAAGCCATTAAACATAGTTATTTGAATAGTAATTAAATAATTTTCATATAATTTATTTATTTTTTATTTAAATATACCATATTTTTAATGAAAGAATTTTTTAGTAAAGTCTTTATATGTTAAAAAATAACATTTTCTCAAATGAAATGCTTTTAATGTGGTTCTATGAAAAATAATAAAATTAATTTTAGAAAAATTTAGAAATTGAATTTGATAAAATAAAATTTATTTTTGAATTTTTATTTTTGAAATTAGATTAGGGAGAATTTCTGGGGGTTTTTTCTAAGAAACATCAGTTTGGGATGAATAGCG
Source organism: Viscum album (assembly GCA_963277665.1). Taxonomy (NCBI): domain Eukaryota; kingdom Viridiplantae; phylum Streptophyta; class Magnoliopsida; order Santalales; family Viscaceae; genus Viscum; species Viscum album. The sequence continues at coordinate 1,602,545,116 of OY728165.1, read as the reverse complement.
AAAAATATCTGATTTTAATTCAAAACTGGGTTTTCATCTAATTTATTAATTAGGATAAATGAAATTTTAAAAATGTATAATATATTAATTAGGCAATTTAATTTTTTTTAATTGAATGAAGGTCATTAGAATCCATTTCACATTGAAATTGGCTATAAAAACTTAGCAAAAGATATGCCATTTTTCTTTAAAAACCCGAATTGTTGTCCCGTATGTGGGATTAATTTTAAATTAATTTATACCAATTATGTGTTTATAATATGAAAAAATTAATTCAATATTTGTAATAATAATAATTTATAATTTCTACTAGGTTCAATTTTTTGTAAAAAAATATCAGTGCAAACGATTAAAATTAATTACAATGGTTAAGATAATAAATTAAGTTAATAAAGCACAAAACCTTAAATTTGAGAACCAAAACGATATATAAACTTGTCCAACACTAATTTTATAGATATTAATATTCCATTAACCTTCCATTATTGAGATGCATCAGTTTGGTATGACTTGTTTGGTAAAAATGTGGGTACACCTAACTTGTTTTCAAAAATACCAAGTGTGTCCTTTCCCTTTACTATAAAAGTCCAACACCTCTTCCTCTTCTTCACACCTCTCAAAAAACATTTGTTTGGAAAATATATTACCAATTAATATCCCAAAATTCCTCCTTTACACCTATATCCCCCTTGGACATAAATCAAACCGAGGAAGCCCTTTGGCACAATCCAAAAGGAGTTACCCGATTATTAGGTAATGTCTACTCCCTATCACATTTATTTTATTTTCTTTCACCACACCTAAACTATATTTATTAATCAAATGATTAAAAAAATAGTTTAATCATTATTCTAGGATTTTTTATGATAATGGTTTTAACTACACTTAAACACACCTTCATGATTAATGAACATACTATTTTCGTGTACATCGAACTAGTTCCTCACTAAACGACGATTGTTCATTCTTCCTTTACCTCCTAAAATGGTGGAAATTTTGATGGAAATTATATTTATATATTTAATATATTATATTCATTATTTATTTAATATTACATAATCATTTCAAGACACATATCTTTTCATACATTACAATTGGGGTAAATACAATAATTTTATTTGAGGAAGTGCAGAATACCACCACCTCAAAGTGATCTGATTCAAACACAAACTACATGGAATATATTAGTGATATATTTTAATGAAATTATATTATAATTAAGATAATTTAATAATTATATATGTGATTATATATTCATATTTGTATTTCATATTCTTTCTTTCAACATGATAATTAAATAGAAATAACGTTCATGCGTACATATGACTTACGGTCTCCAAGAATAGTGTATTCCATTTCATACATATCTATTCTATAGATTATTATAATTAAAATATACTAAATATAATTTATATATATCATGATTTACATTCTTTAAAGAATTATTCAAGTATAAGAACCAAATATATTACAAATTAAGATACATGTGAAGAATAAATAGAATATTACCCAAAGTGAAACCTTAACAATGAATTTTAAATAGGATGGTAATATAAGGTCATGATCAAACCATATATGATATTAGATAAAAGAATACGATTATTTAAAATATTAATAATAAATTTACATTTATTAACAGGTGTTTTGAATGAGTATGGTGAGATTCAATACACAAGGTAAAGGAATTTTATCTCACTATTATTTTTGTGAGATACAAGCCTTAATAACCACTCACTTAAATTGTGTAGTGTATTTACTGACCATGAATTTATTATATTTATCTTATACATAAATTTATTAGTATTAAAATGTCCATTTTATGGTATTTATTTCATATGGTTTAGATTCTAAAATTTACCAAATTGGTAAGATATGTTTTGTCATAATTTTCCCTCTTTGAGACTTTAGTTTTGTTATTTCACCTTAATTATTTTTCGAGGTGTATATAAATACATATGACATGTTATATCATGAATCCTATTATTTTTAGGATATTTTAGGTTTCATATAATTTTCATTTTATACATGCAGTGTATAATCCCAATTTACTAAGTAATAAGACTTTATTGAAAACATTTCATCACTTTTTTAAAGATTGTTAATGATTATGCATCCGTTGAAGAAATATTATCATCAATATCTCGTGAAAGACCATGATTTTCCTTGTCCATTATTAATTCAAGATATATTCATGTATTATTAACATTTTCTACTCTTCTCTACTTATGATAATTAATAACTTTCTTGAAGAAAATATAAACTTACCTCTCCCTTCGGTCAAGAAATCTATGTTATTTAAGAATAATGTTTTCTTAAAAGGGTTTCCATGTATATTATAATAATATGATTTGGTAATTAAAATAAAGATTTACACATATTACCTTTTACCAATTTTTTCAATATAATTTAATTATGTTTTTCAAAATGATTTATATCTCAATTCTTTTTACCATGAAAAATGAATGTCTTTTTTACCTCGTACAATGTGTAAAAATTTACTCGACATAAATTTTTTGATGCATTATTCTTTTGGTTGGTTTTTATGAAATTTTTTAAAAATCATTTTCAAACAAGTGGTTTTCCAAATGTTTTCATGTTTTTATTATATGTTTTAATTGTATTCTAAATGAAATTGGTTTCAAAAAATTTTCCAGTTTTCTTAATAGTTTTTCAAATTATTTTAAATAAAATGGGTTTTAAAACGTTTTAAATATTTTTTATAAGTTTTAAAATTGTCTTGAAAGGAAAATGTTTTTAAAAACGTTTGAAGCTTATTTTATATGTTTTCACGGAACAAGGATTCCAAATTTTTTTCATTATTCGTTTATATTTTTTAAGTGTAAAAGGTTTTCAGAATTATTTCAAGTGTTGTTTAGAAAATTTCAATGTATTTTATAAGAAAATGATTTTCAAATGGTTTTATGCATTAAAAATCGTTTTTAATGAATAATGTATATTTTCTTCATGAAATTTTTTTTGATTGATATTTTAAAATTATATTCCATCTATGATGAAAATTATATATTTTACTCATGAATATCTAAGAAATTATCTATAAGTTCCATTAATATTCAATCTATGAATGTTTTATGCTTGATTTCATGGGCGTCATGAAACTCGTTTCTCTTCCATGGGTTATATATTTATGAAATACATTTCTCCTTCATAGTATATATATTTATAAAATAATTTTCTCTTTTATAGGATATATTTTTAGGACATCTATTTATCTTCCCTGGGTTATGATTTTAATTAAAAAATATGAAAACCTGATCTTTTTCCATAGTTTATAATATGATTACAGGTTTATAATACCTATTTCATTTCATGGGTTATCATATGAATTGTTACAATTTTTTTTGAAATGTATGTATGATATATTTATGATATGGGTGAGACTTATATCTCCCTCCATTACAATGGGTAAATATTTATATCTCATGAGATAGTCTATGATGGTCTTGAAATGAACCTCGAATTCTAAGATGTCCATGGGAGGGATCCATGACCACCAAGATGGTGTGATGAGTAAACTCATGAAATTAATATGGAAATATAATAGAACCATGACTACTAATATGGAATGGGATGTGAAACCATACTACCAAGATGGTCTTGGAAGTGATATCTTGGCTACTATATAAATCAGATTATATCTTATGTGTTTTCAATAATTACATATTTTATTCCTATGTTATGATTTAATGGATTATGTTATGTATATCCTTATGATTCATTTCTTATGAACTACTATTATTTATGAAATGATTAGTGCATACTATATATGATATATATTGAATGGTCATCTATTATCATGATCATGTTTTGATACCATTGTTCACAATATTATGCTTTCATACATAACTTTTTTACCATTTCATAGAATTTTAGGAAAACCATTTTACGGTTTCGTCCCTAGGTTATAAAGATATGTATTATCTTTGATGTGTACAAGAAGGGTGAAAGTCAAGATGAACCTATTTGGCGATAATGTATCTCACGTTTGTATCAATGTTTATGTTTCCATGTTTCCATAGGAACTAGACAAGTATGGAATCTCAACATCTATTTGTATAATGTTTTAAGAATTTTTAAATAGTTATGTAATGTTAATGCATAAAAAAGTAGGTTTATATATATATACCAAAATAAAAATAAAATACATTTTATTTTATTTATATTGATACATGTATGATTAGTAAAAATTTGATGAGAGGTGTTATTTATTTTTTTTACCTTCATAGAATATCATTTTAGAAATGTATGGTAATGTTTCATGAAAACTAAAGATAAAGTGAAGAATATTCTCAATAAGATTCATGTGAAGGTTGAATGAGAAATAGGAAGATGGTTTATGTGTGTGTGAGTAGAAAATAAAAGAGAATATTGTGTTTTTTAGGACTACTGGAGGAATTTCATCATTAGGCAAGATAAATCAATACTAAAAGTGCCTTATATTTACTATGTTGTTGTGAAGATGAACAGAACAAATTGTGAGAGTGTCATCTGTTTGAATTCAAATTAAAATCTTCCACACATATTTTATAGAGATTAAATAAGGACCACAATTGATTTTAGCAAACATTCACTATCAGTAGCACTGAAATATGAAATTCTATAGATTGTTTGTAAAATTAAAGATATTTCATAGAAACACTTGTGAGTGTTTAGTTGGAGGTCATTTGTTTACATCTATAATGTTAAGCGGATGAAGCAGGATGGAAAAGAAAAGTAGTGTATCTTTTTTATATATGATCATGAGGAGTTTGGATATAGACTCTAGGATCCAATTAGTAGTAGGATCATCAGAAGAAAAGATGTGTTTTTTCTGGAGGATCAGATTATTGGTAACTTTGAGAAGCCAAAAAATGGAGATAAGTTGTTGTCTGATGAAATTCTCATCAATTTGGTACTATTCTCACCATCATTAGTAAAAACTAGTGTAAGATAGATATGAGACAACGATGATACATCGTGACTAGGTAATACTTCTCTTTCTTCTTGTATGTCTACATCATATGATAATCTATAAAAACCCCCCCCCCCCCAAAGCACAGTTTAAAAGATCCACCACAGAACAAAAAATGAGTCGAATATACTATCCACATGAGTATATGGAACTGAATAAATGGGAATAACCATACAATTCTATTGGTGGGATCGAGATTCATTAGATGATGGAATATACTAATTTCATTAAGGATAATATGAGATCACTACACAAGAATAATACATTTGATTTAGTGAAATTATCACATGGAAAAAAGGAACTCAAGAACACGTGGCTGTATAGAATCAATGTAAGACATGGAAGATCACAACTTCACTACAATTATAGAATTTTTATGAAGGGATTTAGTCAAAATAAAGGTAGTTAATTTGATGAAATTTTTTCTCTTATGGTAAATTTGTCTTCTATCAGAGTTGTTCTTTTCTTGGTAGCTAGTCCGAACCTAGAGGTTAAAAAACTGGATGAAAAGACATCTTTCATACATGATGATTTTTATGAGGAGATATACATGGATAGATATTTCATATGAATGTATGGACAACCTGGTATGAAAACATAAGAAAAGTTTATTTGGTCTTAAACAAGAACCAATATAATGTCATATAAATGAATCATTCATGTAGAAAAAAATGTAAGAAATAAAATTTGTTGATCACAACGTTTTTATCAAAAAGTTCTATGATGGTGATTTCATTATATTATTTCTTTATATTGTTGATATATAGATTATTTGATGATATATAACTAAGAATGTCCAATTGAATAAGGTGTTGAACAGGTCTTTTGAAAAGAAGGACTTAAGATACATTAGTTAAAGTCTTGATATGGTGATTATTCATGAGAGGAGGAATCATAATACTTGGATATCATACGAGTGGTACACCTAAGTGGTTCTTAAAATATTCCACATAATAAAGGATAAATTAGTTAATAGTCCACAAGTGATTCACCTCAAGGTTATGAAAAGTGGTAATCCATCAAATGATGGGGAGAAAGAAAAAATTGAAAAAGTTACTTATCAACCACAAGTTGGCAATATTATGTATTCCTTGGTAAGTACTAGACCAAATATTTCTCAAACTTTTTTCATTTTGAGAATATTCTTATCAAATATAGTAAAGGATAATTGGATAGTGGTCAAGTGGATATTGAGATATATTCATGGTACTTTTAGTCATTATTTATAATTTTGAAGTGATTTATATATTTTAAAAGGTTACACAGATGATGATATGGCTACAGATATGGATGTGAGGAAATCTATATCTAGGTACCTGATATCATTTTTAGGGAGAAAAATATCATGGAAATCATGACTTACGAAGTGTTTTTCCTTCTCTACCACATAAGTATAGTATATCACGATCATTAATGGTTGCAAGGAGATGTTGTGGAAGAATATGTTTTTATAGAAACTCGGAATAATTTAGTAGAAATATATTATCTATTATGATAATCTGAGATCTATATTTCTAATCAAGAATTTAAAATTTCATTCAAGGTCCAAAAACATTGATATTCTATACTACTTGATCCAAAATGTCATACAATAGATATTGTTGGATGTTGAGAAATTTTACACCAATGATAATGGGTATGACATGATGATGAAGGTTATTTCTAAAGAGAATATAAATGTGTGTAAGGTGAAAATAGGTCTATATTCTTTCCTAAACTCCACATGAGGTTGATATTTGTAGGGTCCACTCCCCAATTGTGGGATTCATCATTCTAGAGGATGAGTTATTCTTTAGTAGGATACTAATAATAGTTGATCCATAAAAACCAATAAGGAATGCATCTGTTGGTGAGGAGTTTGTCAAGGATTGATGAATAAAACCTAACCAACCATTGACACCATTTATTTCCCTTATCTACATAGCGAGAGTAATTCCAAAAAAAATTGTATTTAATCGATGTGATCCTCTGAGTTTTTATCTAGAGGAAAATAATTAAAACAACCCATTATCTTGTAGATATAGACCATGTGATGAATCAGATTAAATATATGTGTTCTTCTATTTTTCTTCAGGTTTTTGTTCATTTTTACCATCAACTTCCCCAAAAAATATCGGGAACCATAGACTCCTCATAGATAAAAAGTCTAGAATCTAAAATGAAGTGATATGGATCATAAATAATGGTTTGTAAGTGAGGAAGATGAGGTGTAACCTCATTTAAACTAAGATCGGTGGATGACTAAGGGTGAGTGAGAACTCTGCACAACATTCTAGCATAACAACTTTGAACAAAACCCATTCCATACATCTTCTACAGATAGTATAGGAAGTATGAGACTTGGGACATCATAAATACATAGGTTAAGAAAACACGTCTTGAAAGCATCGGTCATCTCATTGGTGGACATCCGATCCAATATATTAATGACAACAGATCACCACTATAAGAAGAAAATCAAACAATAGAAAAAAATAACCATGGAATAGTAAACCAAAATAGTTATGAGAAGGTAGCTCCATAGACGTGTAAGGGTGTGACAAGACCCCCAGGTAAAGAAAAATAACCAGTTATAAGAAGGTTAAACCGATATATTATAGAAGTTTCAACTTAAAAATAGAAAAGAGAGAAAATAATCTCAAGAATATAAATTAGCGTTTTCTAAATATAAGTTTTTTCTAGTTTCTTATATAATTGAAGGTTATAAAATATTTGAAAACTAATGTTCATGGTAGTAAAGGTTGGACCACCTTTCCTATAAATTAGAAGGCATTATATCCAATGCAACTATTTACACTAATTAATGTGGAACGACGACATTGAAAAGTGAGAATGTGTGATTCCTTCTGTCCCCCAACATAAAGAAAAAAGTGGCTTTCACAAAGACACAATTCGTTTAAATAGTGTTTAATGGTGGCAGCACCATTACTACCTTTCCCCAAAGTGCCTATAAAAGGGCACCCCACTACTCGCTCCAAACATCCATTAACTCTCTAAATTACACACCCTCTCTTTCTATAGTAAGATCAGTGGTTATCATTTGTGCATTGTGGGTATGGTGGCCTAAAATGAGTGCCTAATTTTACACTGCATTGTTCAGATGTATTTTTTATTTTTTATTTTAAAGGGATTTGTTTATTTAATTGATTTTTTAGTCAATTCTAAATATGATATTTATTTATGAGTTTAGATAGTTAGATATAATTTTTAAATAAAATTTATTATTAATAATTATTAATTATATATTAAATGATTAATAACACAGTATTAAATAGTGATTAGATAATAATAATTAAACAATAAATACCATATGATTAATTAATGATTACCATATGATTAGGTGTTGAGTAAGCCATAATTAATTAATAATTAAGTAATGCTTATCTAATGATTATAGAATGAATAAAGATTGGTTAACTTTTAGAGACCCGAAGCTTAACGTACATGGACATTACATTAATTTTGTGGAATACTTAGTACATAACAAAAACAGACACACAAGGATCGTAATAGTTTAGTGTCTTTGGAAACTCGGAATATAATCTTCTAATCGTGGTGAACGATCTTCAACATCTACCATAAAGATCATCCTCTTTTTTTACCTAAAACCATTCTTAATATCCTGGGGAAAAGAAAACATAAAAGGGTGAGCTCAAATGCTCAGTAAGGGTAAACAAAAGAAATATCAATCACATCATATACATAAGCACATAACTTTTGGAAATCTTAACCTGCAAAAGAGATCATAATTTCATAACATGGGATAAATCATGGCAGTGAAATGTAATCACAATAATCATAACATAAAACATGAAACATTGTGGCATACACACATAATCATAGAGGATCATTTATTATTAGTCAATACTCATTTCCAAGACTATCTTAGTGGACATATTCCATTTCTGAACCGAGTCACCCTCGTTTTAGTCATGTTTCAATGAACCGGTATAACCTACCGTTCCAGCCATGTCTATCTCATGAGATATAAAATCTTTACCCAATGCATTGGAGGGAGATATTGGTCCCACCCATCTCATAATGATACCATTCTTATGTGTGCCACGAAATCATAAATCATACACCATTGCATAACCCATGTAATAAAAATGGGATTCTTAAACATCATGACATCATAAAACAATTCATATAAGATAAAGGAAATCATAAAAATATAATTCCATCACAACATAATCAAATCAATTTATTAATAGAGATAGAAATAGAACCCTTTATTATCTTAGATGGAAAATAATTCTGATAAAACACTTGAACTCCATTCTTGAGGAAAATATCCTTTCTGCTTCAAAAACACTTTTCCTTTCTTAACATGTCGTAAAATTATAAACTAAAAGAATTTGATTAAAAATAAACTTGAAAACTTGAAAAGTAAGCTTCTTGGAAATAATTATTTAAAAATCCATTCATTCCGTATAAGTTAAAAAAAACAATCTTCGTACTTTTGTCGGAAAAGTCAAAAAGTACCTCTTACGAAAAACGTCAAAATATTCCTTTAATATCTTTTACTAAAAACTCACCAAAGGGAAAAATTTGATTTAAAAAATTTTATATGGATGGAAATAATATTACATATTGAGGAAACATGGATGTGGATGAAAAAATACACCCTAGTAAATACTAAAGTATAAACAAACTCGGATAAAAATGAGATTGTGATATTTCCCTTACCTTAGGTCCGATTTGCTTAGTATGTGTCTGAACCTCCTATATAATGATTTAAATAATGTTATTGACTTATTAAAGAACCATACTTATTTTTTTGATATCATATATGGTTCACTTATGGCTTTATATTACCCGTTCTTTTATAAATTCCATGTTAAAGAGCGTTTTGGGTAAAATCGTTTCATTTTTCGTCCATGTTTTGACCTGTAATTATTCATATGATTACTTAGATAATGATTACTTAATTACATAATATAAAACATGATTTATATATAATATATTTTCAGAATATACATATATATATTAGATCAGTAAATGGAAAGAAATACACCGTTCATGGAGACGGTAGACCGTTCGAACGCATGAACGCTGTTTTCTTTTCCTTATTTAGTTAAATGGAATTAAGTAGATGACATACATATATATATACAGATAAATACAATATCATTATTATGTCACATATTTCATTATTACTTATTATATATACTTTATAATCATTCATGAATGGTTAACGTGGAGAATGAATCTCATCGCGTCGTGGAGATGGTAGTCCGTACGTACGCACGAGCGATGATATCATTCTCATGATCATGGAATTGTATTGGAGTGTATGTATAATATTTCAGAATAAATATCACTTTAAAATAATCATATATAGTTATTATTTACATCATTATACCCATCCAAGTAAGGTGGTGGTGGAAAATAGATTTCACCACGGCGTGGAGATGATATTCCGTACGTACGCACGCGCGGTGATTTCGTTTTCCGTAGGATGGATAGATGGTGAAATAGGGTTGTTTCATACTTATAATAACATATAAATATATTAGTGATACTTATGTTATTACTTCATAATGAAACAACCTAAGAAGAAGAAGTGGAAGAAGAAATAAAGTTGAAAGAATCGGTACCGGAAATTACCTCTTCTTTGAAGTGCCTCTTTGAGATCTCCCTTTAAGGCACTAAAATTGGTCTTTGAGGAAGACTAGAACCTCTAGGATATTTATAGGGAATTTTAGAAGAGAATTTGGCAGGGGTTTTCTGAACTTGAAGGCTCAATGTTCTGTGAGGAAGAGAGGGAGGAGGTGCCCTTTTATAAGGGAGGAGAGGGGCACCTTTGGAATAACTAAAACTATTATTTTATTATAAAGTCAAATTCGGTTTTAAATAGCTCCAAATTGATTTATTTCTAAGATAAGGTAGGGATGGGTCGTAATTATATCATCCAATAGAATTTAGACAAGTTTAGGTTCCTATATTAACCTTATCTTTTAGTTTTAACTCTTAGTTAATTAGATTGACATTTACCATGTCACTTGGTATTTTTATATTATATAGTTAATAAACATACCATATACATCCAAGAGACCCTCAAGTTGAATTTTATTAATATATATAACCTTATCTAAGTCATTTTTCCGAACCTTATATTTTTAGGGATAAAATAAAAATTAATAATATAATATTTGTTTTAAAAACTATTTTATGTCAATTTAGACACTATTCAATAGTTGATTTCTTTGAAACTCATAACAAAATTATTACTTTAACCAAAGTTAATTATATTAATCCTAAAGTGTCATATTAACCTCTAAAATTATATTAATTCATAAAAAGTCTCAAATTATACTTATTTACGTATTTATAATATCAATTATTCTAATTTTTCACTATTATGGTAATTACTACATCATCATTGTGTCATAAATAAATTAAATTATTTAAAGTCTAAAAATTACAAATAAAATATCATTATGTAGGAAATCTTTTTAGATTTCTAATGAATATTTATAGTAGAATTTATCTTATGTATAACCTTATATTAAAAATGATTTAGTTATTAAACTTTGATTTTAACTATTTTAACCCTTCATTAAATAAATTAATAATAAATTTCCTAATCTAATCCAAGTGGGCCTAAATGGTCATATTTTATTCCTAAGGTTGTTTTTGGTCGAATTACACTTTTCCAATAGAATTAGGACATTTTTTAGGGTAATAATAATATCATTTTTACCCTTAATTACCCTATTTACTTTTAACCGTGGTAAAAAAAGTAAAAAGTTACTATTCACCAAAAATTATTTTCATCTCATTGAACCACATTTTACTTACTGAAATAAACCGTTTCTCTTTAATTTTTGAAATTCCACTCACAGAAGCGGTGAAACTATGTTTTATGAAAAATTCTTTTTTTTTTACTTCCACTTAGTGGTTTCACTATTCATCAAAAAATGAAAGTTTCTAAAAAAATACCAAATATTAGGCCTAAACTATATTTGATATTATGAACTCAAAAATGATGTCTATTTAACAAATTCAAAACATATCAGTTACATTAACTAATTTAAAAAAATTAATTCCCTCGTCAAAACAAATGGCGTGTTTTTATGAGATAATAACTATCATAAGATTGATACTTGTTTATAACTGGTTTAAATGAGAAATTATATCCAATGACCAACATTGTATTAAATTGTAAAAATATATTCTAAATATACTTTAAAACCACTCAAATTAATAATTTATCACTATTAATTATTTCTATTAAAAAGGTTGTTTTTAATTAAAATTTAGTAATTTTCACTATTCATCAGAATATGAAAGTTATCTGTAAAGTACCAAAATTTCACCATAGGATAAATTCGATATTCCGAATCCAAAAATGAAGTCCATTTTGAGAGCTAAAATTTCTAAAATTTTAAAAGGTGGTTATTACTATTCATAACAGCTAGTTTTAATAATATTTTAATAGCATATCGTTGTTTAGTCAAACTCGGTATTGCGTACTACACACGCTATCGAGAAAGGTCGCGATTGCGTGTAATGCAAGGCAAGTCAAGGAAGCGTGTTGATCAAGCTCCTTTTGGTGTAGCGTACAACACAATACATTAATGAAATTAAAAAGAATATTTTTTATAAAATCTCGGGCTGTTACATTCTACCCCCCTTAAAATGAATTTCGCCCTCGAAATTCATCAGGGTTATAAATGGTTTACTACTCGAAAGTTTCATTTATAGAAACCCACATCATAAAAAGGAATACCAAAACTTGGCTTTAAAAACTAAAGTATGAAATGTAACGATTACCCAAATAAACTAATCACTGGGATTCCACATAAGTGAAAATATAGATATGGAAGAGAAATCTAACCATCATGTTCTGATGGAGAGTGGTAGAGAACATGGCTATGGAAAATCCAGCAATCACAAAGACATAAATTTGTGAATATATAAGGTACCATCTGATTCATCATATATAAGAGCAATAGGACAACATTTTTGGTTTTCAAGATCATTTCCCTAAAGTTGATGAAATTGGAATTAGAAGAAATACTTTCATGATTTTGGTATAGTCTCACCATTTTTCGTTCTTTGGAAAATTTCCACTTCATCTCTTAAAGAAATGAAGTTGAATTTGTCATTCATGATGTGTTAGAAGATCATGTGATAGAATAATGGGTCATTCCATCTGTCTCAAACAAAAGGTTAGAAAAGTTGTCAAAAAAATACATAAGTCCATCCATAGTGAGATTAATCATATATAGTTCCTAAAATGGACTTATACTTCATATATCATACTTCTTATTATCATAAAACTAGTTTTTACTAAACATGGACTTCCTGTAGGCTAGTGGTAGGCGATAAAGGCCAGTCACACTTCGGTTGTGTGTTTGATTCCCACAGCCTTGTCCGACGCAATGGGCTGTCGCCCGTCCTGCATGTTGTCCTTTTTCTAAAACTACATTACTATAACATCACATAAATAATATCAAAAAAAAGTTATATCCTTAAACAATACTATCTTATGGTTAACATAATCCAGTCCAATCGTTAGGCTTATCTAAAATAATTAGGTCCAAACTCATAGTATAAAGAAAATGATCACGTGAATGCCATCATTTATCCCCCATATATCATAAGAAATATCTTGTTGGTCAAATTACAAACATGTGAATACCTTAATCATGTATTCTCTTGAAGAATGAATACTCATTGAACCTTAGTGAAAACATGAATGAAGTTATAAGTTAACACTTTCCACATACAAAAATCCTCAAAATTCTATATCTTCAAACCATGATATCACTTAGTCCTTATATCAATCATGAGCTCATGAATACTGTCAAACATTTCATTTTCTCCTTATCCCTTCAATATGTGCATATCATCTACTTTCCAAAAATATCTGAATAACCTTTCATGGTTACTGGTACCATTAATCATACACTTTTAAAACTCAAGGAAAGACAATAGTGTAACAATCCTTAGATGTCTCTTTATTCAATAGTACCATGAGATTACTTATAAAAAATTACACATGATAAACATGTAATCATTCCACTACATTCTTAAACAATTGACCGAGCTTCAAAAATTATTTCATCTAACATATCATTTATAGTCTCTTCATCATCATCCACATAAATACTGCCCATACGACCATACTGATTCTCTTCATGAGACTTTCCCTTAGGGCATTGGTTTTCATAATGCCCGTACATTCCACATTTAAAACATTTATCCATTGTTGATGTCGTAGCAATACCATTATCCTCATCCTTGGTGTTAACTGAACCTTTTCCTTTGCACTTACTGGCTTTGTATCCTTCTTTTCCACACCCAAAGCATCTTCCAGTTCCTTTGAAACATTCTCCTTGATTCCTCTTCCCACATGATTTACATAGGGGAAATTGAACTTTCTTTCCTCTATGATCATCATGAAAGTCCATCTTTCTCTTATTAGCTGAGTCAGGAAACTTACCAAATTTTACTTTATTGATCATATTATGAGATTGCTGATGCGTCATAATAATGATGTTTGGACTTCCAAATCCCATTTCATTTGGTTTCTCATGATGAATATCATTCCATTGTCCATCATATCCTCCATTATCGTGAATCATCTTGTTTCCAGCCATTTTCTAAAACACAAAAAGAATAGTGTGAGAGGAAAAAATCATAATAATGGGGGAGTAACATCAATATCTAACATCTTTGGTTTAATCTAATATCGTTACCATAGTTCTAGGACTATATCCTATACGTATACTTATCCTTAGGGACATCCCTAGACATACCTTAGAAATATCTCTAGGGATCTCACTAACATTTTCTCATACTAGTATCCAGAGGTTGACTAAACTTTTCCTCTGATACCAACTGTAGAGACCCGAAACATGACGTAAATAGACATTACAATACTTTTGCAGAATACTTAGTACATAACAAAAACACACACACAAGGATCGTAATAGTTTAGTGTCTTTGGAAACTCGGAATATAATCTTCTCATCATGGTGAAAGATCTTCATCATCTCCCATAGAGATCTTCCTCTTTTTTTACCTAA
Organism: Viscum album; assembly: GCA_963277665.1. Classification (NCBI taxonomy): domain Eukaryota; kingdom Viridiplantae; phylum Streptophyta; class Magnoliopsida; order Santalales; family Viscaceae; genus Viscum; species Viscum album. The sequence continues at coordinate 1,602,530,107 of OY728165.1, read as the reverse complement.
AACCTTTCTTTATATCCTGGGGAAATGAATACATAAAAGGGTGAGCTCAAATTCTCAGTAAGGGTAAACAAAAGAAATATCAATCACATCATATACATAAGCACATAACTTTTGGAAAACATAACCTGCAAAAGAGATCATAATTTCATAACATGGGATAAATCATGGCAGTGAAATGTAATCACAATAATCATAACATAAAACATGAAACTTTGTGGAAAACACACATAATCATAGAGAATCATTTCTTATTAGTCAAGACTCATTTCCATGACTATCATAGTGTACAAAGTCCATTTCTGAACCGAGTCACCCTCATTTCAGTCCTGTTTCAATGAACTGGTATAACCTACCATTCCAGCCATGTCTATCTCAAGAGATATAAAATCTTTACCCAATGCATTGGAGGGAGATATAGGTCCCACCCATCTCATAATGATACCATTCTTATGTGTGCCACGAAATCATAAATCATACATCATTGCATAACCCATGTAATAAAAATGGGATTCTTAAACAACATAACATCATAAAACAATTCATATAAGATAAAGGAATTCATAAAAATATAATTCCATCACAACATAATAAAATCAATGTAATAATAGGGATAGAAACATAACCCTTTATTATCTTAGATGGAAAATAATTTTGATAAAACACTTGAACTCCATTCTTGAGGAAAATATCCATTCTGCTTCAAAAACACTTTTCCTTTCTTAACATGTCGTACAATTATAAACTAAAAAAAGTTGATTAAAAATAAACTTGAAAACTTGTAAAGTAGGTTTCTTGGAAATAATGTTTTAAAAATCCATTCATGCCGTATAAGTTAAAAAAACATTCTTCGTACTTCTGTCAGAAAAGTCAAAAAGTACCTCTTACGAAAAACAACAAAAGATTCCTTTCATATCTTTTACTAAAAACTCACCAAATGGGTAAAATTGGATTTAAACAATTTTAGATGGATGGAAATAATATTACATATTGAGGAAACATGGATGTGGATGATAAAATACACCCCAGCAAATACTAAAGTATAAACAACCTTAGATAAAAATGAGATTGTGATATTTTCTTTACCTTAGGTCCGATTTGCTTTGTATGTGTCCAAAACTCCTGTATAATGATTTAAATAATGTTATTGAAATATTACATATTAATAATTATTTTTATGATATCATATATGGTTCACTTATGGCTTTATATTACCCGTTCTTTTGTAAATTCCATGTTAAAGAGCGTTTTGGGTGAAATCGTTTCATTTGTCGTCCGTGTTTTGACTTGTAATTATTCATATGATTACTTAGATCATGATTACTTAATTACAGAATATAAAACATGATTTATATATAATATATAGTCAGAATATACATATATATAATAGATCAGTAAATGGAAATAAATACACCGTTCATGGAGACGGTAGACCGTTCATACGCATGAACGCTGTTTTCTTTTCCTTATTGAGTTGAATGGCATTAAGTAGATGACATACATATATATACACATAAATCCAGTATCTTTATTATGTCATATATTTCATTATTACTTATTATATATACTTTATAACAATTAATGAATGGTAAATGTGGAGAATGAATCTCATCGCGTCGTGGAGATGATAGTCCGTACGTACGCACGAGCGATGATATCGTTCTCATGATCGTGGAATTGTATTGGAGTGTATGTATAATATTTCAGAATCAATATCACTTTAAAATAATCATATATAGTAATTATTTACATCATTATACCCATCCAAGTAAGGTGGTGGTGGAAAATAGATTTCACCATGGCGTGGAGACGATATTCCGTACGTACGCACGCGCTGTGATTTCGTTTTCCGTAGGATGGATAGATGGTGAAATAGGGTTGTTTAATACTTATAATAACATATCATTATATGATTGATACTGATGTTATTACTTCATAATGATACAACCTAAGAAGAAGAAGTGGAAAAGAAATAAAGTTGAAAGAATCGGTAGCGGAAATTACCTCTTCTTTGAAGCGCCTCTTTGAGATCTCCCTTTAGGGCACTAAAATTGGTCTTTGAGGAAGACATGAACCTCTAGGATATTTCTAGGGAAGTGGAGAAGAGAATTTTTCAGGGGTTGGGCGAGCTTGAAGGCTCAATTTTCTGTGAGGAAGAGAGGGAGGAGGTGCCCTTTTATAAGGGAGGAGAGGGGCACCTTTGGAATAACTAAAACTATTATTTTATTATAAAGTAAAATTCGGTTTTAAATATCTCCAAATTGATTTATTTCAAAGCTAAGGTAGGTATGGGTCGAAATCCTGTCATAAAATATAATTTAGACAAGTTTAGGTTCATATATTAACCTTATTCTTTAGTTTTAACTCTTAGTTAATTAGATTGACATTTACCATGTCACTTTGTATTTTTATATTATATAGTTAATAAACATACCATATACATCCAAGCGACCCTAAAGTTGTGTTTTATTAATATATATAACCTTATCTAAGTCATTTTTCCGAACCATAGATTTTTAGGGATAAAATAACATTTAATAATATAATATTTGTTTTAAAAACTATTTTATGTCAATTTAGACACTATTCAATAGTTGATTTTTTTGAAACTCATAACAGAATGATTACTTCGACCAAAGTTAATTAAATTAATCCTAACATGTCATATTAACCTAGAAAATTAGTTTAATTCCTAAAAAGTCTAAAATTATACTTATTTATGTATTTATAATATTGATTATTTTAATTTTTCACTATTATGGTAATTACTGCATCATCATTGTGTCATAAATAAATTAAATTATTTAAAGACTAAAAATTACAAATAAAATATCATTATGTTGGAAATCCGTTTAGATTTCTAATGAATATTTATAGTAGAATTTATCTTATGTATATCCTTATATTAAAAATGTTTTAGTTATTAAACTTTGATTTTAACTATTTTAACCCTTCTTTAAATAAATTAATAATAAATGTCCTAATCTAATCCAAGTGGGCCTAAATGGTCATATTTTATTCCTAATGTTGTTTTTGGTCGAATTACACTTGTCCAATAGAATTAGGACATGTGTTAGGGTAATAATAATATCTATTTTACCCTTAATTACCCTATCTACTTTTAACCGTGGTAAAAAAAAGTAAAAAGTTACTATTCACCAAAAATTATTTTCATCTCATTGAACCACATTTTACTTACTGACATCAACCGTGACTCTTGGATTTTTGAAATTCCACTCACAGAAGCGGTAAAATTAAGTTTTATGAAAAATTCATTTTTTTTCTACCACTTAGTGGTTTTACTATTAATCAAAAAATGAAAGTTTCCTGAAAAATACCAAAAATTAGGCCTAAACTATATTTGATATTATGAACTCAAAAATGATGTCTATTTTACCAAATTCAAAACATATCAGTTACATTAACTAATTTAAAAAAATTAATTTTCGTCGTCAAAACAAATGGCATGTTTTTAAGAGATAATAACTATCAAAAGATTGATACTTGTTTATAACTGGTTTAAATGTGAAATTACATCCAATGACCAACATTGTATTAAATTGTAAAAATATATTTTAAATATACTTTAAAACCACTCAAATTAATAATTTATAACAATTAATTATTTCGATTAAAAAGGTTGCTTTTAATTAAAATTTAGTAATTTTCACTATTCATCAAAATATGAAAGTTATCCGTAAAGTACCAAAATTTTACCTTAGGCAAAATTCGATACTCCGGATCCTAAAATGAAGTCCATTTTGAGAGCTAAAATTTCTAAAATTGTAAAAGGTGGTTATTACTATTCATAACGGCGTGTTTTAATAATATTTTAATGGCATATCGTTGTTTAGTGAAACTCGGTATTGCGTACTACACACGCTATCGAGGAAGGTTGCGATTGCGTGTAACGCAAGGCAAGTCAAGGATGCGTGTTGAGTAAGCTCCTTTTGGTGTAGCGTAAAACACAAGACATTAATGAAATTAAAAAGAATATTTTTTTATAAAATCTTGGGCTATTACATAACTAATGATTAATGAAATATTAAATAATTATTAAATAATGATTAAAGAATGATTAACTAATGATTAATGAATAATTAATGATTGATTAACTAAATATTAATGATTTATTAACTAAATATTAATGACTGATTTACTAATGATTAAATAGTGATTAAATAGTGATAAAAACGATTAAATTGATTATTTATTAATTAACTAATGATCAATCATTAATTAAAAAAGGATAAATTATTGATTAACTAATTATTAGAAAATAATTAAATAATTTTTAATTAATGATTAATGAGTAATTATTTAATGTTTAAATAATTATTAAATAATGATTAACTAATGATTAAGGATTGGCTGATTAGTGATTAAAAATTGATCAACAAATTATTAATGAATGAATAAATAAGGAATAAAGATTAATTAAACAATGATTAAAGAATGAATAACTAATTATTAATGATTAATTAACAAATTATTAACGATTTATTAAAGAATTTTTAATTAATTAATAACTAATGGTTAACGATTGATTAAATATTTATAAAAAATTATTAAAGAATGATTAACTAATGAATAAATATTGATTAAATAATGATTACAGAAGGATTATCTAATCATTAAAGAAAGATTAACTAATTATTAAGTATTTATTAAGTAATAATTAAATATTGACTGACTAATGATTAACGATTTACTAAAGAATAATTAATTAATGATTAAAGAAAGATTAACTAATAATTAAAAAATTATTAACTAGTCATTAAAGAAATATAGACTATTGATTAATGATTGATTATCAAATGATTAATGATCGATCATATAATGATTAAATAATGATTAACTAATGATTAAAGATATACTAACTAATGATTAATGATTGGATAACTAAGGATTAGTGATTTCTTAAAGAATTATTATATATTGATTAACAAATGATTAATGACTGATTAATGATTAATTAATAATTTATTAAAAATGCTTATATAATGATTAAATAATTATTAATGAATAATTTTTGATTGAAAAACTAATGATTAATGAATGATTAACTAATTATTAACAATTTTTTAGATAAGGATTAAATGATCATTAAGTAATGATTAATGACTGATTAAATAATGATTAACTAATGATTAAATATTTATTACCTAATTATTAATGATTCATTAACTAATTATTATGTATTTATTAATAAATTATTAATGATTGATTAAATAAATTTTAAATAATTGTTAACTAATGATTAAACAATGATTAAACAATTCTTAAATATTGATTAACTAATTATTGAATAATTATTAACTAAATATGAACTAATGATTAATTATTGATTTACTAACGATTAACTAATTCTTATCTAATGATTAATTAATGATAACGTGATGATTAACCAATAGTTAAAGAATTATTAAGTAATGATTAAATAATTGTTAACTAATAATTAAACAATATATAACTGATGAGTTTAGAATGATTCATTAATGCTTAACTAATGATTTTCTAACCATTAGAGAATGTTAAATAATTATTAAATAATGATTAACTAACGATTAAATATTATTTAACTAATGATAAATGAATGATTAAATGATGACTAACTAATTATTAAATAATGATTAACAAATTCTTAATTAATGATTAATCAATTATTGAGGCCTAATTAATATAATATTATATAATGCTTAACTATGGATTAGATAATAATCATCTAATGAATAATATATTATTAACTAATGATGAAATAATGATTCAAAAATAATTACTTTACGATTATCTATTAATTAACTAATAATTTGATATAAAGTAACTGTTTGATATCAATTTATTTAGTAATGATTGAATAATTATTAAATAATGATTAAGACATAATTAATATAGGTATAACTAATAATTACAAAAATTAACTTATAATTAATTAATGATTATCTATTGATTAAATTTTTATTGAAATATAATTAAAATAGGACGAAAGAGGGATAACTGGATGATAAAGATGCTTAATTACACACATGATTTGTTACTCCTCTAATTTAGATGATTTATACATTATTACATTCTTGGTTTCAAACTATTGATGGATATGTTTTATATGAATCAAATTCTCTTTATAAACCACTCGACATACCTCTATGAAAATTATAAATTTTACTATAAAACATTAGTCTCATATTTTAGGATATAAGAAGAAGTTATAATTTTTTTATCATAATTATTTTGAGGTTATCTAAGAATTCAAATCCCTATATAGATACTAAAAGTGGATGTGACTCTGGAATTGATATACATAGGGGTACCACCCAAAAATACCACAATGTATGATGCTCGATTGGGAAATAGTGCATGATAATAGCCATGAAAAACACCAGGGTTGACACACCTATGAGATATTCTTTATATGACTGATATTTTTTTATAAACTAATACAATACCTTTAGGAAGATTAAAATTTATACTACAAAACACGTGTTTCATGTATTAGTATATAAGAAGACATTCTAAATAATAGTATCATAACGATTATATGGTCAACCGTCATTGTCAATATTATTTACATGATAAAAATATAGATAAAAAAATTATATAGAGAGTCTTGTTTTTCTATGTATACTATAATGGGGAGGTTATTCAAACTGAACAAGGAGCTTGTTATAATACACAAAAAAAAATAATGGTTATGAAATATAATTGTGTAACTATAATTGAACTTAAAGAAATAATTAAGCATTTGTAAAATATGGTAATTGATAAATATATTTAGTCTATTAGTTATATGAATTTGAAATTCCTAGTTACACTATATAATCTAACATGTCTAGTGGCTACTAATGAACATTGGGTCCAAGAAAAAATATTTTTTCAAAATGGTTAGATGGTTCCATGATGGAGATATATATTATGGTTTCTCTTTGAACATATCATGGGAAGCATATGTTGATCCATTATAACAGTTGGAAACCATTTATAAATACTATATTATACCATGGATGCCTATTGGGGAGTATTGATAGTTCCCAATACCCTATGATTGACCAATATTGACACTTGACTTAAACTTGTTGCAAAATTCAAGGAAACAGATGTCCATATGAATTTAGAATGAGTTATAACAGCCTCATAAACAAGGGAAATGGTTGAGATGCATAATATGTCATCAACAAGGTCATAATAAATTATGATTTCCTAACATTACTAGATTTATTTCAAACTCTCATCCATAATGATGTATTATCACCAATGTGTTATTTTTATATTATTAATTACATGGTATATATATAAATCCATCATTTTTTATAAATTTATATCATTTAAGAATAAATTTATTATCAAATAAAAATAATTTGTTCATAATCACATAACAAGGAAGTTGATAATTACATGTGAGGTGACAAGAAAGAATAATAAAATTGTCGATGGATAAACCATAATGAAATAATTTGATAATATAATCATTAAACATTCTATTATGTGAGAAATAATAAATAAATTACAAACCTCACCATTTGAGATCTAGCTTATTAGTCGAATTCAAACTATGGTCGTGTTAGTTTACCAAAAAATTATCTTCATTATCGAAAAATTTATTAGAATAAAAGTTACATAATGTTTTGTAAAATGTGTAAAAAAAGAAAATAAAACATCCAGTCAATTTATTTATCCACGATATAATAAAAATTAAGATCATATAATGTGAAATAGATATGAAAAAATGAATTAAATAACACATGAATTTTTTAAAATAGATATGAAATACCATAAACTTTTTCAATATAATGGAGTTTGGATGAGACGAGTCTAAATTGGGTAGTGAAGTAAAATACATCTTATTTTCAATTGTCATCTTAATAACATCTTCCAAAGGTATGTACTTAAATTTTTATTTTTCAAAAGCTTTCATCCTTCAAATGACGTCTTCACCATATGTAGAGGCTTGTCATTAGAAGGGTGATAGATTTTTCAAATTAAAAATTTAATTACATTCCTTTGGATGATGTTATTAAGATACAACTTGAAAATAATATATATTTTTATTTACCTCTAAAGTCAGGATCCTCTAATCCAAAATCTATTCTCTTGAAAAAAATTTAGGTGTTTGTTATCTATTTAAATTCATTCATGTGTTTTTAAATTGGTTTCTTCTTTTCCATTTCACTTTATATGATCTTAATTTTCATTTAATCTTGGATAAATAAATTTATTTGATGTTTGTTATTCTTTTTACCGTACATTCCATAACATTCTAAAACATATTTTCTAATAAAACATTGGATGAAAAAGGGAAAAATGATTATATATATAATAATATAAAAACATATATTCAAAAACACCCATTATAAGGTAAAAAAATTTCTAAAACAACTTCAGAAATATTATTGCAAAAAACTAAAGACAATCCCTTTTATTTTGGTAAAAAAAACTTTTTAAAACAATGGGAATATAAATTTAATATCATAAATTCCTCCAGTCATTATATTTTATTGACCATAAAGTTATATTTATGTATTAAAATTAAGACATATATAATTTTTTACATAGATATGGAGGATACAATGATACTCACTGGCCAGTATGTGCATGTTTTACTTGATGTGATAGTAGGTCATGATGTTTGATGGATAAGGGTGAATAGATCACACCATTTTCATCACATTCTTCCTCCAGCTTCCATTATACCATATTTAAGTCAAACTATCTTCAATGAAATTAATTTATATGATTTTAAATTTATTTATTATCACCTCCATGCCACACTCAAAGAGATATGGTGACCTGAGACACACACATTCCTCTTTCGCAAGGGAGAGATGACCACCACCCTTGAGGGTGTGGCAGTTCTTCTCAGTCATCCTATCCAAGAAAATGATTTTATAGGAACCACTTATGGTGAGTAGCCTAATATTGTGAAAATATTTATTGGTTTTAACATTTTAGGATATGATGAAACTATAGATAGTGGGTAAATATTATTGTGGTGTCTTGAGATGACAATTTCATAGTTTCCCAGTGGTGTTGATGAGAAGATTGTCATGCATCACCCACATTCAAATATCTTACGGATCATTAGAGGGAACTATCCAAAGATCACTCTGGTATTCATTCTCACATGATGAATCTAGGTTTATTAAAAAAAATTATTTTGAAGGGAGATAATGTTGGGGATCTACATGCTTGGATTCCACTTATGTTTCATTATGCATGGAGTGGTGATCAGATTCCATAGATCCTAGAGGATGTGTCATCCTTAATTAGATATGGGAATGGGATAAGATGTGTACCCTAACCCTTATTGTTCTTTATCATGATATTCATGTAGATGTGATGCATATGCTCAACACAGATACTTGTATGATCACTTATCTCAATTTTTTTCTGATTCTACTATGAGTTATTAAATTTAGTTTCTTATTACTTATCACTTTTTATATTGTATGTTACTGGTGGAATCTATCAAAACACATTTTTAAGACGCTGAGTAATAACTTATGTGTGTATTGTCTCCTATTGGATATTAAAGTACACACCAATGTATGTATATACAATCATTCAATAACTAACAAATTTCAAAATATTATATTTTTTGGTTTTTTAGCGACAAATTTCACTAAAAAATGACACATGTAATTTCATATTACATGTCTTCCATATTGGAATCTATTATACCAGATGATCACATACTATAGTGAGGGGATTCATGATGCCATTTTTGTAGTGCTCCAAATACACATTCAAATTATTGCATTCCACTAGCCTGATAGCATCATGAACCAGTTTGGTTTTGTTCATAATATTAACATTAAATTGAGATAGTCAGTAGAACCTCATTGAGTGAAGCTCATAGAGAGGTATGATGTGGATTGGAACTGCAGACATATAGAGTTTCTGGAAATTTTTCATAGATGATCATCATTTCATATTGAGGGTATGTGTACAATGTGATTCCCTCTACCAGGTCAGCTCAAATATGAGCCATGATAAAGAATGAAGTATATAATTTATCTTACTCCTGGCAAAAAATGGCTCCAAGATTTGGTAATTTATTAATTTCCCATTAGTTTGTTATAAATTTTTAATTTATTTGAAATCAATTCATAGAATACTATATTAATAAATAATATATGTATGTCTGCTCTGTAGGTGGGGGATGTTTTTATCCGGGTACTGTACCATGATACAATGTAGAGGGTGAAGTCATCATATCATGTTTCATATGATAGTGTCTTCAATAATTCACCCTAAGGTTAGGAATTTCCTATCGAGAGAGTGGATCTTCCTACTCAGAAACCTCCTCTAGAAGTTGTTGAGGTTGTGGATCGCTGACAAAGAAAACTTATACCACACCATGTTTTATGTGAGTACTAACCTGTTACATAGGAAGAGTTTGGACCTCTATAATTATAGCCTTATATGATTGGGAATGTATATCATGAGGCATGTGATCCATTCATCTTGTCAAGATATCCACTATTTTCTGCTGGTAAAACTTATCTAGACTTTAATGTAAGGTTATTTCCCTTGCATTCACCTTTAATGCTTGAGCCTTCACAAGATATATGGTTCCCCCATGAGATTATGGTAGGTCGTTCTACGTACACAGTGGGAGAAGGATATGCTGCACATGATGAAATTCGCCTGACAACTCCTCCTGGTGATTCATAGCCATAGAATCCAATATTTAAGGTTCGAGTGCCTGAGGAAGATCCCTCTCCAGCTCATAATACACCACCCCAACATATAGGTCAGTGATCTTGATGTGGGTGTCCATTTCACACATAAGATTATGGGACATGTCCACATCATAGATAGTGATTGTAGTCATTTATTTATACGTGTTCTATTAACTTATAAAATTTTGAACAACAATGTGTTTTATCATATATATGATATAATTTCTATTAAAAATGAAAAAATTCTATTTAATATGAGAATTTTTATATTTTTATCCCAAATTTCCAATTATATTAATATTTTAGTTACAATTTATAATTTATATGCATTCAAATTCAACTAGATGAATCATAAAAAATGTATTAAATTTTATGTATGTAATTTTAAAATCATATAAAATATATACTATAAAACCAAAAAAATAAAACATAAAACATAGCCTAAAGATATAATATGTTGTTGAAAAAATAAATTCAAAAATATAATAAATAATTAAAAATGAAAAAATGTATAAAAAATATAAATACAAATGTAATGTTTTAAAAAAACAACATATTGTTCCACTCAAATTACATTTCATTAACTTTTTTATGAAATGTTTATTATTTTTATTAATTTATTATATTTTCAGTTAGTGTGTTGAATTTTATTTAGATTGCATTTCTAATTTATTATTTATAGACTTTTAAATCCTCTAACTTCAAACATCATTATTCTTCATACTGGTGAAATTGATAGAATATAAAATATAAAATATGTATACATTCTAAATGGTACTTGACAAATAGACTCTACATATAAACCATAATTGAAAATTAACAATAACAATCAATATAATAAGTAAATTATAATTTAAATGTAAAAAAAATTTACTTAAATTCTATAAATATTCACATTAAAATATTAATGGACATATTTATAAACAAATATACACAATATATATATATATATGTGTATTAATTTATAAAACCAAATATATATTTCTAAATATACAAAAAATGTATATTTATAATAATTGTTTTTCTGAAACCCAACATCATTGATTTCACCTTTCCACATTAGTATTAAAAATATTTTAAAATAAAATTATTTAAAAATTAAAAATAAAATTTATATTAAAAAACTCTATAACTGATAATTGCATAATAAAAAAAATTTACTTGAAAAAAACATTTTATTTGAATACAATTAAAATTATAATATCATTAGTATCATTCCCGCTCACTACATCAATCCTCCCAAACCAAACATGTGAGGTTATTGGGACTCCATGATCCTCTCTTGAATGGAAGGTAGAGAATTTATTCGATAAAGTTATGATGATGTTCCTTTTATGATTTTCATGTCCATCATTGGAATATTAAAGAAGAATATATTCATTTTAATCCTTATCATAGATACAGTTTCAAAGTCCTTTATACTCATATAATCTTCTACTTTATTTTCCATCCTGTGATGATAATAGATTTAGCAGTCATAATCCTTGATCCTTTCTAACCATCTTGATTTTCACATATTGAGATTCTTTTTTAATATTTATTTGAGGCTTTTATTATCCATATATATATATATCACACTTATCCCCGTAGAGATAATTTATTTAAATATTCAATGTGAAGAACACTATACCCATTTATAGATCATGAATTAAGTAGTTCTTCTCATGGATCATTAATTAGCATGAGGTATAGGCTACCACTTTTATTTTCCATGAGTTCAAAACCCAATAATTTTTTCAATAGATCAATATAGATCAAAAAAGAATTCCCCAATGGTTTGTAATGCAGGTTTAAGATTAGTGATTAGACTCTTTTTTAACAATTAAATTCCTTCTTTACATTCACAGGTCTATACAAATTTTATTACCTTCAATGTAATCTTGATAAGTGGGTTTTACAATAATGAAAAGTGTCTAACAAATTAATGGTATCACCTAGGTAATCCAAGTAAACTGTGGATCTATGTCATAGATATTGGAATTGGAAATCCTTAAATTTATTTAGTATTGAAGGATATAGAGATATACCTATGATTGTGATAATATTCCCCTTGAATTTTACTATCTGCATCTAAAACTCGCATGAAGTGTAATTCACATATAAATTTTAATTTGACATGGTCATTAGTACAACATTCAAATACTACTCATGTTTCTACATGTGCTTTAGTACATTTGAATATCATATATCAATACTAAGAAATATATTTCAAGATAATACTTAAGAATATATTCATTAATTCAATGAAGTTATTGAGGGAATTAGTATATCCAAATGGAATATCAATTAAATTATAGTTACCATTACATATATAAAAATTAGTATTGGGAAAATCCTCCTTCTTTACATTACTTGATAATATACAGACCTAATATCCACTTTATAGAAAAATTGGGCTCCACATAGCTAATCGAAAAAGTCATCAATCTATAGACGATAATAATTTTTAGTTATCATAATCTAATTTTTATCATCACAATCAATTAAGAGAAACATTTAACAATATTTATTTTTTATAAAAAGAAACTGTTCCCCCCCCCCCAAATTGAATCACATAGGTGTATAAAACCATCATCAAAATCATCTTGTAATTTGTTCCTTACTTATTCTAGTTCCATAGTGGCTATTCTCTTTGGAGTCATGGATATTAGAATATCTCTAGGTACAGGCTCAACTGAGAAATCAACATATTTGATAGGAGGAAGATTGGGAAATTGATCAAGGAACACAGCACCATATTCCCTTACAATGGGTATTTTATCAAGGATTATCTTTTCATTATTCAGAATCATCTGATCTAGATATTATTTCTCATAAGGTAATGATATCCATTCTTTGTATAATTATTTCAAATGACATACATCATCCTCCCTACACTTGTATAGAATCATAGGTAGATTCACAAAACAAGATTCATTTCCTTCTCCTAGAAATTTATGTGTGATCTATACAAAGCATAAATATTATCAAACTCTACTAAAGCTACTATTACAAGGATTATTATGAATTTCATCCCATCAATATTGATAGGGGAGAATTTATATACTTGGTATAAAATAATAATAGCATTTATTATTTTTCTTGAAAACTGATCTTTTGTATTTTGAGGTGGTGTTTGAATAGTTCAACTAAACATTATTGATATTAATGAATTTATAGAATAATAATAATACATAGAATTTAGTGTTTTTAAATGGAAAGATAGTGAAACTTTGACTATTTTATTATGGTTTTAATTATTTACTTCATGCAAAGAAGGATTAGGGATGGTAATTTTTAGACTATTAATTATATAAATGGTAAATTATGTAATGTTTCTCCATGTACTTTAATAGAAAGTGGTATTTTATTCCATAATAGAAAAAGAAATTGACCCCAAAGTTAAAAAAAATGCTATATCCACACAAATTAAAGAATCCATATGAGGATTTTGTTTGTTGGAAACCACTTAGTTCACACTTTACAATGAAATTGGGATGCATTACAATGTTTATCCTTATCCATATGGATTTTGCTATGGTTTATAAATCATAATAGATAAAATAAATAGACCAATCTATGATAACAACTATGACAATCCATATATTTTATACACTTCATTTTATTATTTATTACATAATGATACACAAAAAAAAATACCAAAGGATCCATAGGCCGAGTGACATTGGATAATTAAATACATATCATAATAACATGATGTAGGGATACAATAAAAGTATTTAAAACTCTACAAAATTCCCTTAAAATCCACTGATCTTTCAATACATCATTGGTTAACCTAGGGGTGTATATAAGAAAGGAGTGATCTATAATGTCTGGTAAGGGAACAATAAAAGCATAGCGTGAAGTAAAGTAGTACAAGTGAGTCAAGGGGTATAAAAATGTTACATAATAAGGTGATAATAAAATTCATGAATATTGAATCATGACATTAGATGATATCATCAAGGAATATATGAATGTGACAACAACACAAAACTTTATATCATAAATATTAGTCAAGGCTAACTTCTATGACATCATAAGAAAATTTAACTCAGGTATATGATAAAGACACTAGATTTGGGTTAATTGTGATCTTTTAATAAAATTGAATTTTTTAGAATAAGTTTTTCCTACTATTTGGAAAGCAATATTATTCAATTTTCTTTAAAATAATTATGTAATGGAATATAAAAATAGAACACAACAATTTTTATAGATTTTCAAGACAAAAATATAGCCTAGTCCACTCGTCCAATAATCTCCTTGAAGACGTTGTGATTTTCACTAGTATGTCCTTTTTAGAGAGATATAAATAGTTGATAGTAAACAACTATAGTACTTTACAAAATATTTTATGAGGATTCAAACATGACAAATAATTTTCCTCAAAACACTTCACACCTGAGTATTCAGAAACAATTGTAAGAGTATTTTATTTGAGAAATTTCTATTATGAGTATTCATATAAGGACCTAGCCTTAAAACATTACTTAATCATGAATTAAATGAATAATTCATATTGAGGATCATTTCAAGTTTATAGTTTTAGAGAGTAAGGTCATAACTATTACATTTTAAAATATTTCAAAGTAGACACTTTTACCCATTATCCATTTTATTTACAAAACATGAACTCTAAAAAAGGGTCATGTCTATTTCCAAGTTTAATACAACATGTCTTTTCTTTGATCCCATCCTTGATCCTATTCCACATTATATCCAGTGAAAATCATTTCAAAAACTTGGGATGAGCATAAAAATCTCAGTAAGGGATACATGAAGGAGGAAAACTATTAGTTTTTCAAAAAAACAAGTAAACCCTGAATACTTTAACATAAGAAATACTTTTCACCTTTATTAAGTAGTAAATACTCTTCACTGAATAAAAGATCATTACTTACCATTTTTGTAACCAAAATATTACCATTAAACCCACATAAATAACACATAACATATAAAGGTAACTTGCGACATAAACATACATAAATGGAATAACCATGCGGTATAATTCCACACATATCACTAATGGAATAGACATAAGGCCAACTTCCTTACCCAATGCATTTGAGGTTATAACGTAACCAACCGTTTTGGTATTCACGGCACCATCCGTCATTTGGTTTATCATGTAACCACATGTCAAGTGTCTAAGTGCCAGTATAAAACCATAACACATAATACAAAATATAAAGGAAAGAAAAAATTTCCACATTTAAATCCCAATATATCACTTAAATATATTGACATAACAAATCCATTTTAAATACCATTTTCAATACCAAAAATACGTAAAATAGTATATGGTATTTATTTTCTTTTAAAAACATTAAGGCTTGTTGAGAAAGCCAAATATCAAATAATACTCGCGGTGGTTGAAAAGGTCGTTGTCACCGCGTATGTTAAAAGAAAAATTATTATTTGTCTTTTAGTAAAATTATTCATAGAAAAAGATTCCCTTTGAATGAAATGAAAATTAAAAGGTTTTTATACAGCGTATAAAAGAAAGTTTTGTATTCGATCAAAATATGCCTCAATGAAAGGAGATTGAGACGAAGTCCCTTACCGATTTGGTAACTTACAAAACATATAACGCATGAAAGAAGGATCATCCCATGAGGATGTAAATACTACTAAATGAATGTATATTATACAAATAGTTTAATCATGGGAAGTAAATTCACCAAAAAAAATAAATAGTGGAAAATATATCATGAATCTCACAGGAATAAAAGGTGAGACGAAACCCTTTACAATGTTGTAATCAACTGAGTCGTATGAACAAAAGTTAATAACAACCAAATGAATAAAAAAATACCATGAATATAATTCTAATCATGATAATATATATCAAATTTTAGTACACAATAAACCAAATGCAATAAATAAGTGGCGAATAATGGAAATTTCAAGGAATTAAAAGTGAGAAAAGAAAATACCTTACAAAAATTCGGCATCCTAACGGCGCCGCCTAAATATTCTTAAAATGAATTGATAAGAGTAAGAGAGGGTCTATAATCATATGAAAATAAAAATTATATTATGGTGAATATAAAATAACATCCTCCAACATAAGAACATGGAGCATACATGAAATGACATAAAAGAGAGTACTTGAAAAGGAAGAGAGAGGTAGGATCCCTTACCTCGTGTCCGACTTGACTCGATCGTTCTTTAATCCCCGGAATAATAAACTAAAGTTAATTTATAATTTCTTAAGAACCCTTTTCCAGTTTATTATTCCTTTTATATCACTTATTACCATGTTATAAACATTATGTAATCATTTAAGTTAATAACGTCCGTTTTGTCGATATTTGGTACTGGAGTCAAAATGGTCTTCCTATAATCACATGTTGTTAATGTGTTCATTATTTCATTATATCAAGAATTATATTCATAATTTGGATAACATATATATTATATATAAAAATTATATACAAGTATTTATAATAGTACATAACATTTAGAGGTTAGAAATGAAATGCACCATCTATGGAGATAGTAAGCCGTACGTACAAATGAACGCTACATTCATTTCTATTTCTTATTTTAATGGAAATAAAAAATAATGATACATATTTATATTATAATTCTAGTGAAATATGATATATAATATCATTAACACTATCCTTTATACATCCCACATGAGGCATTAACCAGTCGCATCACTTTAAGGGGGCAGTAGTCCGCACTTCCTCAAATGAGATTATCGTATTTACCCACTATGGAAACAATAAAGTCTGGATATAATTGGAAATTACATGAGAATAATTAAATCATAAACAGAATATATATCATATATAAATACAGTTCAATCATAATGGCCACCATGAGAGGTAGTAAGATGTAATTGAACAATCATCGTTTTGTGAGGCGTTAGTTTCCCATCCACAGAAACATTATGTTCTTCATCCATTAGATGGAGGTTTGTGTAAGTGTAGTTCGAATAATTCTTCTAACAACATACTAGTATATTGAGGATATTGGTGTTTTTACAAAAGAGAGAAATAAAAAGAGTTTAGGGTTGGAGAAGTAAAATAAAAAAAACAATTTAAGAGAAATTGTTGCCTTTAATTTGGGTAACTCCTTTTGGTTAGAACCAATGGACTTCTTGAAGTGCCTTATGCCTAAGTTAAGGCTTATATTAGGAGGAGAGTGATGTTGAGAGCTTAATTTGGCAGAGTTTGGACGAGCCAAAGGGCTTGAGAGGTGTGAGGAATTGGTTAGAAGTGGTCTCTTTTTATAAGGGGGAGGAGGGGCTCTTTAGGAAAGTGTGAAACTATTGTTTTATTATATAATGATATTAGCTTTATAATGGTCAAACAATCATTATATTCCAAGATAATATGACTCATGATCTAAATAAAATCATCCAATCATAATTGGACACATTTTGGACAATATTTTAATCATTATAATCTTTTTTATTTAAATCAATTATTAATGAGGTAAATACTGCATCATTATTGTGTCATTAATAATTTAATTTATTAGATGTATAAAAATTATAAGAAAACTACAATCATGTATGAAATATTTTTATATTTCCAATGAATATTTATAGGAAGAAAGATAATTTATAAAACCCCTTCTAAAAATTAATTTACTAAAAGATATTTGCTTTTGTCATATTTTCCTTTACTTTAAGTTAATTAATCTAAATTGTCATTATCACTCTCAAGTGGATCAAAGGGGTCCTAAAATCGACCCAAATATTCCCATGGTTGTTAATGACTCAAAAAATAAGTTTTAGACAAGTGTTAATGGAATTTTGAATTATTATAATATTCTTTTTACCTTGAATTAACCTATTTACCTTTAACCACGGTAAATAAAAGTCAAAAGTTACTATTCATCAAAAATTATATTCATCTTATTGAACCAAATTTTACTTCTTGATAACAAACATGTATGTGAGATTTTTAAAATTAAATTCACAGAAGTGGTAAAATTTCATTTAAATGAAACTCAATTTTTTTAACTACCACCAAGCGGTTTCACTATTCATCAAAAATTGATGTTTTTCATAAAAATACCAAAAATTAGGCCTAATATATATGTGATATTCTGAATTAAAAAATGATTTATATTTTTTGAAATTAATAACACAGAAGTGGAATTAATTAATTTTAAAATTAATTCTCGTTATCAAAACTAATAATGTGTTTTTAGGCAACAATAACTATCAAAAGATTGATACTTGTTTCTGTCCAATTTCAATGTGAAATTAATTCCAATTACCGACATTGGATTAAATGGTAAAAATAAATTCCAATTACACTTTAAAACCAATTAAAAAAATAATTTATCCATATAAATAAATTATATTATAACACAGTTTTGAATTAAAATACAATATTTCTCACTATTAATTAGAAAATGATCTTTATCAGAAAAATTTAAAAAATTTACACAAAGTAAATTTTGATGTCCCCATTCTAACAAATGATTTTATTTTTTCAAATAGAATGTATTAAAGTGACAAAAATTTGAGTCAATGAGGGTTTTCCATTAAAAGGTGGTAAATCGGCCTTTTAATGTAAATTGTGCTTAAAATTAGACTCATTCACATTTTAAGCCTCTAACTTTTATTGGATAAATGTAAATACATTTAAAAAACATGTCTAATAATATTGTAGTTAGTTTTGTTCATTCTCGCCAATACACCAACAAGGAGTCAACTATGATTTAAAATAATATTATTATATTATTAGTGTGCAACGTAAGATTTCAAAGAAACCCTTTGTTGCGTAACAGGCACGCTATCAAACATAGAAACCCTTTTAAAGTTAAATAAATATTTAATTCAAAAATATTAATAAATATGAAAGACGCCTTATTTTTCGTTACCTGGGATGTTACATCCTTCCCCCTTTTGGGAATTACGTCCTCGTAATTTAAAAAAATGGGCTCATAAACATCATTGAAAGTCCAACATCGGAAAAAGAGTCAGTAAAACTATCACTTTAAAATAAAGAAAGAGAAGCACAAAGGTCACCTGAGTTAACCCATACTAAGATACCATGAACACATGGATATGGAGGAGAAAAAAATGGTCATGTTCTGATGGAGAGTGTTAGGAAACATGTTTAGGAGAAAGTTAACCACCAGAAAATCACAAACTTGTGGTGGGTTAAACAGTCTTTGATTCCCCAGTAGGAAAAGTTAATGGACACGGTTTTTGTTTAAATTTAATTTTCATTGAGGAATCTATTTATGAGATTAACAAAAAACATAAGGAAATATACTTACTTGTCATGTTGACACTCATATTTTACTATATTTTTAACACAAAATCATATTTTCTCCAAAAGATGAATATTCAGGACGACTTTTTTTCACATTAAGAGCACTATAATCAACTTCGAGAGAATCACATAATCCAAAAAAAATTAACTATATATTAACTAAAACCAAAATTTTTAGGATAAGATCAGATAATCACTAGAAGGATAATCCTTTATAAATAAAATACTACTCTTAATCTCTAAAATTCAACAAAAAGAACCCAAGTTTCAAGAAAGAACATTAAATAAACAGTTATCCTTAAAAATTTTCAATGTAATACAAACTACGATTGAAAACCAAATCTCATAAGGATTTAATCACATAGTCTTCCAAGATGAATCTTAACATTTATCTCTAAATTAAATCAGTTACTCTTAAATTATCTTATTGAAATGTAATTAACCTAATCACAAATCCGCCATTATAGGTTAATCATTTCGATAGATAACCCCAAAAATCTACTTATTCTTGATTCATAAGATAATATAACTAAATATTATAAGTCATACTAACTGAGGACTTCATTTAGTCTAGTGGAAGTCAATAAATAATAGTCACAATTTTGTTGTGGGTTCGATTCCCGCAGCTTCATCCGACACGACGGGTTGTCACACGGTTTGCGTGTTGTCCCTTTTCAAAAACTAAATAATTTTATAACATTCCAAAAAAGATATATATTCATCAAGAATAACTATAACATATTTTAACCATAAAGGTTAGCTAATAACTTTCGTTTTTCATCCCAAAATTTATTAATGGGTAATTGCCTCAAATTCAATGAATATATAAACCCAAATGGTTCATTATAACTATATCTACAAAAGAGAAGATAATTATTACTTGAATAAAATTTTCATATATCAATCATCAGGGTTACACATACTATAAAAATTCTTCTAATGTAATCCCATCATCAGAGGATCCTTAATACATTTAAGAATTTCACCATCCTAAACTCTACCATAACTCATGAATCCCTTATTTGTTGAATTCTTACTCATTAAACATTCTTCATGATCTATTAACCATTCCTTTCCAACTTATTCAGAAATTTTTCTTTCTTATAAAAAAAATCAGGAATCATATCCTATGATTTCAATAATATCAAAACATATGTTAAGAAATAATCCATACCTTTCATTGGTCATTGTCAATTTCTTCACCCTCAATCAGATTGGAATTATGTATTGGTAAAAAAATATTTGTATGATCCTTCTGATCCCATTCCTGAAACATCTTCATAGGACGCCTATTTGTATAATGACCATGCACACCATAATTAAAACATTCAATTGATCCCTCAGAAATAACTTCTCTCCCTTTCCAAGAGTCAACTGGATGCTTCCTTTTTCCATGGCAGGTTCTTTCTTTATGACATTTATAATGACCCATACTTTACATACATGGTTATTAATTAAAAATTGAATCATAATTATTACAACATATAACAAAACCATGAAAGGACCGCATAAGTATAGTGTCTTTAGAAACTGGGAAACACAAAAAACTGGTTCATAAATCATCTACGTTGTCTCCCATTTATTTCATCATATTTAGAGTCCCTTTTTGGAATATCCTACTTAATATCCTTATTCCTGACCTGGGGAAATGAAAACATACAAAATGGTGAGCTCAAATTCTTAGTAAGGGTAAACAAAAGATATATCAAACATATCGTATTTATAAGAACATAACATTTTGAAAATCTTATCCTGCAAAAGAGATCATAACATTGGATAAATCATAGAAGTGAATTGTAATTCCAATAATCATAACATAAAACATTAGTCTTTGTGTTATAAACACATAATCATAGAAAATCATTTCTTAGTATTCAAGACTCATTGCCAAGACTATCTTAGCAGACACAGTCCTTTTCTGAACAGAGTTCACTCCTCATTTCAGTCCTGTTTCACTGAACCGGTTTGACCTGACGTTCCAACCATGTCTATCCCAAGAGATATAAATCTTTACCCAATTAATTGTAGGGAGATATATGTCCCACCCATCTCATAATGAACCCATTCTTATGTCTGCCATAAAATCACAAATCATACATAATATCATAACCCATGTAATAAAAATGGGATTCTTAAACATCACGTCATCATAACTTAATCCATAAAAGGATATCATAAAAATAATTCCATCATAACATAATCAAATCAATGTTAAAATAGGGATATAAATAGAACCGTATATTATCTTATATGGAAAATAATTTTGATAAAACACTTGAACTCCATTCTTGAGGAAAATATCTTTTCTACTTCAAAAACATTTTCCATTCTTAACATGTCATATAATTTTGAACTAAAAGAAGTAGATTAAAAATAAAAATTAATACTTGTAAAGGATTCTTCGTGGAAACAATGTTCTAAAAATCCATTCTTGACGAATAAGTTAAAAAAAACATTCTTCTCGTACTTTGGTTGGAAAAGTCAAAAAGTACCTCGTACGAAAAATGAAAAATGATTCCTTTCATTTCTTTTAATAAAAACTCACAGAAGGGTAAAATTGGATTTAAAAAATTGTAGGTGGATGGAAATAATATTACATATTGAGGAAATATGGATGTGGATGATAAATATTCCCCAGTAAATTCTGAAGTATAAACAATCTCGGATAAAAATGAGATTGTGAGATTTTCCCTTACCTTAGGTCCGATTTGCTTCGTAATTATCCGAAACTCTTGTATAATGATTTAAATAATGTCATTGACTTATTCCAGAATCATATCTATTTTTATTATATTATATATGGTCATATTGTTAGCTTATTATTAGTAATATTTCATTGCTACTTGTTATTCGGGTGTTTATTGCTTTATGTTTGTATGTGTGTTTTATCGAAAAAATTATTATTCCTATTTTTATGTTATAGACACCTCATTTATAGAATGGTATTAGTTTAATATATATCATATTTATTCATTCATTTATTTTATATAATCTTTATGTAATGAAGATCATGTAGAACAAGTCGCATCACATCATGGTGATGGTGTTCAATACGTACGCACGAGCGATGATATCGTTCCCATGATTGTGGAATTGTATTAGAGTGTATGTATACTATTTCAAATTCAATATCACTTTACAATAATCATATATAGTCATTATTTACACCATTATACCCATCCAAGTAAGGTGGTGGTGAAAAATAGATTACACCACGGCGTGGAGACGGTATTCCGTACGTATGCACACCCGGTGATTTCGTTTTCCGTAGGATGGATAGATGGTGAAATAGGGTTGTTTCATACTTATAATAACATATAAGTATATTATTGATAATGATGTTATCACTTCATAATGAAACAACTAAAGAAGAAGAAGTAGAAGAAGAAATAAAGTTGAAAGAATCGGTAACGGACATTACCTCTTCTTTGAAGCGCCTCTTTGAGACCTCCTCTTAGGGCACTAAAATTGGTCATTGAAGAATACCAGGACCTCTAGGATGTTTCTAGGGAAGTGTGGAAGTGAAAGGGGCAGGTTTGGTCAGATATTGAAGGCTCAAATTGGTGTGAGGAGGAGAGGGAGGAGGTGCCCTTTTATAAGGGAGGAGAGGGGCACCTTTGGAAATATAAGAAATATTAGTTTATATTAAATCCCAACCCCACCTAAATACATCCAAAATGACTCATATATTAAGATTAGATGGAATAGGGTTGTAATCTCATCAACCAATAAATTTTAGACATGTTAAGAATTTACTTTAAACATTATCAACTTGATTTAGCCTTATTTGTCAATTTAATTTTATTTGTTGTAATAATATTCTAAATTTTAAATTTTTATAAATAATTACATATGTGTTGTGAATTTTCCATAATTTGACACTTTATGACATTTTAGACCATTTAAATTTAAATTTATAATTTTTAAATATTTTTTTGATTTTTAAACAATTTTATAATATGTTATTTTTATAAAACGACAATAGTGTCAATTTTGACACTATTCATTTATTTGAATTTAAATAAAATATATATAAAAGATATGTTAGAACTAAAAGCTTTAATAGATTCATATATTTTCATATGTATCTATAAAATTAGTGGAGAACATTAAATAGTTCATATAATATTTATTTTAAAATTTTTAAAACCATTTATTTTACATTTTAATAAAATAATTTCAACATCACTATTGTTTCATAATTAATGAGAATTATTTAGTCCTAAAAAATTCTAAATAAATTCATATGATGTAGATATTTGTATTAGATTTCTGTATACTATTCATTTATGAAGTTTCATTAAGTTTATCACTAAATTAAAATTATTATACTTATAAGATTTAATAAAGTGACATGTTGTCACTTTTTTGGATTTAATAATAATAAAACTATTTTCATGGACAAAAGTCCATTAAATCAATCTAATCCGACCCTTAGGTGATATGAGTCAACTTTTAGTCATCCAATAAGATTTTTACAGGCGTTAAGGTAATTTTATAATATTATATTTACGCTTAATTATGAGATTTACCTTTAACTATGGTAAATAAAATTTACCGTAGTTACTATTCATAATGCCAAAAAATAAAAAGTAGCCTAGTAACATAATTTGAACCCAATGATTCCAAATATGGAATCCATTTTTCAAAATTCAAAACACATAAGTTTCAGTAATTAATTTAAAATTAATCCCATTGTTAAGAAAACGGGTTTTAGAAGTTAAAATATTGCCGAAGATTGAAATGTTTTTACCTATGAATTAAATTTGAAATTAATGATAAGGAAATAAATTATATTAAATGGTAAAAATATACTCTATTTATAAATTAAAACCATTCAATATTATAATTTAACCATATTAATTATCTAAATGAAAAAAGTGGGTTTTAAGTAAAAATTAGCGTATTTTTACTATTCATCAAAATATGAAAATTATCAGGAAAATATCAAAGATTTATCCAATGTAAATTTTTATATCCTGATTCCAAAGAAGAATTATATTTTTTCAAATTGAACTTATAAACATGTCAAAACTAGATTTAATATTGGTGCGCCATAAAAACTACATTTTTTTAAAAATACTTATTTTACCCAAAAAATTTATTTTGTGCTCTTACCATGTTTTAGAAAATGTGTAAGATGAATAATAATGTTATAAAATTCAAAATCTAGTTAATACTATTCATAACGGCCAGTCCATAATAATATATCATTGTTTAGTGAAACCCGGTATTGCGTACTACAAATGCTATCGAGGAAGGTCGCGATTGCGTGTAATGCAAGCCAAGTCAGTATTGTGTGTTGTGAAAGATTCCTTTGGTGTTGCATATAACATAAGATATAATATATATATATATATATATATATTTCTCATAAAATCTTAGTGTGTTACATTCTATCCCCCTTAAAATGAATTTCTCCCACGAAATTCGTCACTTCATTACAAACAAATGAGGATACCTCTCCCTCACCGTATCCTCAAGTTCCCATGTAGCTTCTTATAAATGGTGGTTCCTCCATAAAACTTTCACCAAGAGAGTGGTCTTGTTCCGTAGGATTTATTAGCTATGATCCAGAATCCCTATTGGCTGTTCTTCAAAAGAAAGATCTTGCTCCAGTGGTACAACTTCTGAGCTAAGTACATGTGAAGGATCTGGTGTGTACTTTCTCAGGAGAGATACATAGAACACATCGTGAAGTTGAGATAGATTCAGTGGAAGCGCCAATCGGTAATCTACCTTCCCATCATGATCTAGAATTTCAAAAGGACTGATATATCTAGGGCTCGACTTTCCCTTCTTTCCAAATCTCATGACCCTCTTCTAGTGAGATATTCATAAGAACACTTTATCACCCACTTCAAACTATAGGAATTTTCGTTGGTTGTCGGCCTAACTTTTCTATAGATTCTGAGCTGCACTTATGTGTTGTTGAATAGATCTGAAATTTTCTTCCATCTCATCAACAAGATCAGGTCCTAATAGCTTTGTTTCCCCAGCTTCATCCCAGTAAGTTGAATTTATGCTTTTCTTTCCATAGAGGGCCTCATAAAGAGCCATCCAAATACTGGAGTGAAAGTTATTATTATAAGAAAATTCCACCAAATATAGGTGTTGATCCCAACCACCTTTGAAATCCATAGAGAAAGCTCTCAACGTGTCTTCTAGTATTTGAATTTTCCTCTCAGACTGACCATCTATTTGAGGATGGTAAGCGGTGCTGAAACTCAACTATGTATCTAGAGCTTGCTGAAGACTTTGCCAGAATTTCGAGGTAAACCTCGGATCCTGATCAGATATAATAGAAACTGGTACTCCATGCAATCTTACCACTTCCTTTACATATATCCTGGAAAACTGATCAAGAGAAAAATCTTCTCTAATAACAATGAAGTGTGTCGACTTCGTAAGACGATCAACTATAACCTAGATACCATTATTGTCTTTGGATGTTTTAGGAAGTCCAGTGACAAAGTCCATAGTGATTTTTTCCCATTTCCATTCTGGTATGGGTAATGGTTGTAACATCCACTTATACTTTTGTCTCTCAGCTTTAGCTTGCTGAAAAACCAAGAATCGAGAGAGATATTCCGCAACATCTCTTTTCATTCCATCCCACCAGAAGTACTCTTTCCGGTCCCTATACATCTTTGTACTTATAGGATGAATAAAAAAATGAAGAACTATGAGCCTCATCTAGTAGTTCCTTCTTTAATTCTGGGATTGGAGAAACACAACTCCGATTCCTAAACCTTATTATCCCATCACAATCAAGGTTGAATTCAGGAACATTTCTCACCTTCTTTTGTAACTCTACATCTTCATTATGTACCACTTTAATCTTAACGTGTATAGATGGTTGATCATTCATTTGAGAAAGATAAGATTTTTCCCTTTCTATTATAATTCTAAGATCCAACCTTTGTAAATCCATAAATATTGGATCTTTTGTGATCCTCATCATGGATAAGTTAGCATGGTCTTGTCGACTTAATGCAGCTGCCACCTTGTTTTCTTTCCCAGGGTGGTAATGAATTGAGCAGTCATAATCATTAATCAGCTCCAATCATCTTCTTTGACACATATTCATCTCCTTTTGTGTGAAAATATACTTTAAAATTTTATGATCAGTATAAATATCACACCATTCACCATAAAGGTAATGCCTCCAAATATTTAATGCAATGATTACCACAGCTAACTCCAAATTATGAGTTGGGTAATTTTTCTCATTGATTTTCAATTGTCGTCAGGCATAAGCTATCACCATATCATTTTTCACGAGAACACACCCTAGTCCCTTATTGGATGAATCACTATAGATCACAATCATTTCTCCACTACAAGGTATTGTGAGCACAGGTGCACTGGCTAACCATCTTTTTAGCTCTTTGAAATTCTCTTCACATTCCTCTGTCCAAACAAACTTAACTCCTTTCTGAGTCAACTTGGTGAGTGGGTTAGATAACCTTGAATAATATTTCACAGAATGTCTGTAATATCCAGCCAAACCAGGAAAACTTTGGATCTCAATTACTATTGTTGGTCTCGACCATCTTTCGATAACTTCTATTTTGCTGGATCCACATATATCCCCTCTTTTGAGATTATGTGTCCCAAGAATGCAAATTTTTGAAACCAAAATTCACACTTGGTAAATTTGGCATAAATATTCTCCTTTCTCAGGGTATTTAATACAATTCTCAGGTGATCTTCATGTTCTTCCTTGCTCTTTGAATATACAAGAATATCATCTATAAAGACTACCAAAAACTGATCAAGATAGTCTCTAAAGACTCTATTCATAAGATCCATGAAGATATCAGGGGCATTAGTAAGACCAAATGGCATCACTATAAATTCATAGTGTCCATAACATGTATGGAAATTTGTATTTGGTATATCCTCCCTTTTGACACTTAATTGATGATACACTGAACGATGATCAATCTTGGAAAACTATTGAGCTCTACGTAGTTGGTCAAATAGGTCATCAATGCATGGGAGATGATATTTGTTCTTAATAGCGATATTGTTAAGTTCTCGATAATCAATGCAGAGTCTCATAGATCCATCTTTATTCTTAACAAACAAAACAAGTGCTCCCCAAGGTGACACACTGGGGCGTATGAATCCTTTGTCAAGATTCTCTTGGAGTTGCTTCTTCAATTCCTGAAACTCAATTGGGGCCATTCTATAAGGTGCCTTGGAAATAGGTAAAGCACCCGGTACGAGTTCTATTGAAAACTCAACTTCATGATTTGGTGGAAGACCTAGCAATTCCTCCGAAAAGACATCATAAAATTCACATACAATGGGCATATTATTAATCATGAGTTTCTCTCCAACCACTTGAGATAAATAACCTACATTTAGTGGAACTAAGACCCATAATATGGAAGAAATTTCCACTTGAAGGTTATGTTCATCCTTGCATCGATAGACGATCATAGATTGATCTGGAATATGAAATATGACTTCCCTTATATGGAAATTTATATGATCTCCATATAAATAAATCCAATCCATGCCAAGAATCACATCAAATTCCACTATAGGAAGGATCACAAGATTTTTAGGAAGCACTTTCCCACAAACTTCAATCAGAGAAGAATTCTAAACTTTTGATGCGACTGTTGTGCCATTAGGAGTTGTCACAGCCAACTCAACATCTAATTGTTGAGGTAATACGATGATACCCTTGGAAAAATCTTGAAAAATAAAACAGTGGGTGTATCCATAATCAAATAAAACATTTTCTACTTTAGAGTAGATGGTAAGTGTACCTCTCACCACTTCGTTTTCATTCTCCACAACGCTGATAGTAATTGCATGTGACTTTCCTTTGTCATTGTCCTTATGAGTTTTTTGATGTCGATCATCATCATCAACCATTGGATTTGGGCATTGATTGGAATAATTCCCCATATCCTTGCACTTGAAATATTGAAGTGTAGTAGGTTCATTCTATGTATCCCTTCCATTGATTGCATCATTAGACATCTTATTCCCATTATTTCGACATTCAATTGCCCGCTGACCTTCTTTTCCACACTTATAAAATTTTCTTGTCTCCTTAAGACAATTTCCTCCTTGTTTCTTTCCACACTTTGAGAATAAGAAAAAACTTACCTTCTTTTCATTGTGGTCTTCAGATTTTCCTTTGAATTCCATTTTCCTCTTCTTATCAAACCCATGTGACTAATGGGTTACACCAATCTCCATCTCAATCTTGAGAGCACATCAAAAAAATTCCTCGTATCTAATGAAGTCCCTTATGGATAACGCCCTTTGAAGAGATGGTTTTACGCCACTAAAGAATCGATCGATCTTACTCTTAGGTTGGATAATAATTCCGGAAGCGTACCCTGAAAGTCTTGTAAAATTTGCTTCGTAGGCACCAATGGATTCATCATCCTTTTTATTTAGTTCAAGAAACTCATTCCCCATTTTTGTTCAAAGAATACGAGGGAAATACTTATTGAAATATAAGTTCTTGAAATCGTCCCTTTCCATGGACTCAATTTCATCCCATTCCCTCGTATTCTTAATATGATTCCACCATTGATCAGCATCACCTTCCAAACGATACACTGATAAGATGAATTTATCTTGTTTAGTACATTGAAGAACTGAAAATATCTTTTCAGTGGTACTGATCCATTTTTCAGCCACTAATGGATCAGAAGACCCATTGAATGAAGGTGGACGCTGCCTCCTGAAGGATTCAATAGAATGTTGCTCCTTACTTTTCTTGTTTGGAAGTCCTGTATGATTCATAGCTTGAGAAAGTTCTGTGAGCATGGCTACATGATTTTGCATTACAACTCACAAAAAGTTTGGTTTCTCATGGGGAAAATCATTTCATTGTCCATCGCATTCCGCATTAACACGGTTCCTTCGGGTTCTAAACATTGACTAAAACCAAGAAGAATAGTGTGAGAAACACTAATTATAATAGGAAAACCACATAATCAAGAATAAAATTTCACACTTAAGGTCTTATCATAGGTTGTTCATGGACATTTCTAAAACACTAATATTATGTTCTATGCTTAGACATCTCCATAGGTTTCATACTAAGTCTTTCACATCCTAGTTTCCAAAGGTTGACTATAACTTTCCTCTGATAACAACTATAACGAACCATACTTTACATACATGGTTATTACTTCAAAATTGTAGCATAATTATTACAAAAAATAACAAAACCATGAAAGGACCGTATATGTATAGTGTCCTTATAAACAGGGAAACATAAACAATTGGTTCATAAATCATCTACATTGTCTCCCATTTATTTCATCATATCTAGAGCCCCTTTTTGGCATATCCTACTTAATATCCTTCTTCTTGACCTTGGAAAAAGAAAACATACAAAAGGGTGATCTCAAATTCTCAGTAAGGGTAAACAAAAGAAATATCAAACATATCATATTTATAAGAACATAACATTTTGAAAATATTATCCTGCAAAAGAGATCATAACATGGGATAAATCATAGAAGTGAAATGTAATTCCAATAATCATAAATTAAAACATGAGGCTTTGTGGAATACACACATAATCATATAAAATCATTTCTTAGTAGTCAAGACTCATTGCCATGAATATCTTAGTAGACAAAGTCCTTTTCTGAACCGAGTTCACTCCTCGTTTTAGTCCTGTTTCACTGAACCGGTTAACATGCCGTTCCAGCCATGTCTATCTCATAATATATAAATCATTACCCAATGAATTGGATAGAGATATAGGTACCACCCATCTCATAATGAAACCATTCTTATGTGTGCCACAAAATCAACAATCATACATCATAGCATAACCCGTGTAATAAAAATGGGATTCTTAAACATCACGTCATCATAACATAATCCATAAAAGGATATCGTAAAAATAATTCCATCATAACATAATCAAATAAATGTAAAAATAGTGATATAAACATAACCCTATATTATCTTAAATGGAAAATAATTTTGATAAAACACTTGAACTCCATTCTTGAGGAAAATATCCTTTCTACTTCAAAAACATTTTTTTTCTTAACATGTCATATAATTTTGAACTAAAATAAGTTTATTAATAATAAACTTGAAAACATTTAATGGAAGCTTCATGGAAATAATATTCTAAAAATCCATTCATTCTGTATAAGTTAAAGAACATTCTTCCTATACTTTGGTTGGAAAATTCAAAAAGTACCTCGTACGAAAAACGACAAAATATTCCTTTCATATCTTTTACTAAAAACTCACAGAAGGGTAAAATTGGATTTAAACAATTGTAGGTGGATGGAAATAATATTACATATTGAGGAAACATGGATGTGGATGATAAATATTCCCCAATAAATTCTGAAGTATAAACAATCTCTGATAAAAATGAGATTGTGATATTTTCACTTACCTTAGGTCCGATTTGCTTCATAAGTTTCTGAACCTCCTGTATAATGATTTAAATAATTTCATTGACTTATTACGGAATCATAATTATTTTTATGCTATCATATTTTGTCATATTCTTAGCTTCTTATCAGTAATATTTCATTGCTACTTGTTATGCGGGAGTTTATTTCTTTATGTTTGTATGCGTGTTTTATCGAATAAATTCTTATTCCTATTTTTAGGTTATAGACACCTCATTTACAGAATGGTATTAGTGTAATATATATATTATTTATTCATTCAATTAATTTATATAATCATTATTAAATGAAGATCATGTAGAACGAGTAGCATCACATCGTGGAGACAGTATTCCGTACGTACACACGAGCGATGATATCATTCCCATGATTGTGGAATTGTATTGAAGTGTATTTATAACATTTCAGAATAAATATCACTTTACAATAATCATATATAGTCATTATTTACACCATTATGCGCATCCAAGTAAGGTGGTGGTGGAAAATAGATTACACCATGGCGTGGAGACGGTATTCCGTACGTACACACAGGCAGTGATTTCATTTTCCATAAGTTGGATAGATGGTGAAATATGGTTGTTTAATACTTATAATAATATATCATTATATTAGTGATACTGATGTTATTACATCATAATGACACAACTAAAGAATAAGACGTAGAAGAATAAATAAAGTTGAAAGAATCGGTAACGAACATTAGCTCTTCTTTGAAGCGCCTCTTTGAGACCTCCTATTAGGGCACTAAATTTTGTCTTTGAAGAAGACCAGGACCTCTATAATGTTTCTTGGGAAGTGGGGAAGTGAAATGGGTAGGTTTTGGCCGATCTTGAAGGATAAAATTTGTGTGAGGAGGAGAGGGAGGAGGTGCCGTTTTATAAGGGAGGAGAGGTTCACCATTCGAAATATAAGAAATTTTAGTTTATATTAAATCCAATCCCCACTTAAAAACGTCCAAAATGACTCATATCCAAAGATTATATGAGACAGAGTTGTAATATCATCAAACAATAAAATTTAGACATGTTAGGAATTTATTTTAAACATTATCAACTTGATTTGTCCTTATTTATAAATTTAATTTTATTTGTGGTAATAATATTCTAAATTTAAAATTATTATAAATAATTACATATGTGTTGTCAATTTTCCATAATTTGACACTTTATGACATTTTCGACCATATAAATTTTAATTTATAATTTTTAAATATTTTTGTGATTTTTAAACAATTTTATAATATGTTATTTTTATAAAATAACAATAGTGTCAATTTTAACACTATTCAATTATTTGAATTTAAATAAAATAAATATAGAAAATATGTTCATAATAAAATCTTTAATAGATTAATAAAATGTAATATTTATCTAGAAAATCAGTGGATCACATTAAATAGTTCATAAAATATTTATTTTAATATTTTTTAAAACATTTATTTGATATTTAAATAAAATAATTTCAACATCACTAATGTGTCATAATTAATGATAATTATTTAATCCTTAAAAATTCTAAATAAATTAATATGATGTAGATAATTGTATTAGATTTCTTGACACTATTCATGTTTGAAGTTTCATTAATTTTATAACTAAATTAAAATTATTATACTTATAAGATTTAAGAAAGTGACATGTTCTCACTTTCTTTGGTTTTAATAATAATTAAATTATTTTCATGGATAAATGTCCATTAAATGTATCGAATCTGACCCTTAGGTGATATGGGTCGACTTTTAGTCATCCAATTGGATTTGTCAGTTGTTAGGGTAATTTTATAATCTTATATTTACCCTCAATTACCTGATTTACCTTTAACTATGGTAAATAAAATTTACCGTAGTTACTATTCATAATGCCCAAAAATGAAAAGTAGCCTATTAAAATAATTTGGACCCACTAATTACAAATATGGAATCCATTTTTCAAAATTCAAAAACACATAATTTGCAATAATTAGTTTAAAATTAATCTCGTTGTTAAGAAAATGGGTTTTAGAAGTTAAAACATTACCAAAGATTGAAATGTTTTTACCTATGAATTCAATGTGAAATTAATAATAATGACACACATTATATTAAATGGTAAAAATATATTCTATTTATTCTTTAAAGCCATTCAATATTATAATTTAACTATATAAATTCTGTCAATGAAAAAAGTTGTTTTTAATTAAAAATTAGCATATTATTACTATTCATCAAAATATGAAAGTTATTAGAAATATATCAAAGATTTCTCCAAAGTAAATCTTTATATCATGATTCCAAAGAAAAATTTTATTTTGTCAAATTTAACTTATAAACATGTCAAAAACTATATTTAATGGGGGTGTGCCATCAAAACTTCATTTTTTTTGAAAAATACTTATTTTACCCGAAAAAATTATTTTGTTCTCTTACCATGTTCTAGAAAATGTGTACGATAAATAATAATGTTATAAAATTAAAAATTTAGTTAATACTATTCATAACGGGTAGTCCATAATAATATATCTTTGTTTAGTGAATCCCGGTATTGCGTACTACACACGCTATCGAGGAAGGTCGCGATTGTGTGTAATGCAAGCCAAGTCAGTATAGTGTGTTGTGAAAGATTCCTTTGGTGTTGCGTATAACATAAGACATAAAAAAAATTTCTCATAAAATCTCAGGGTGTTACAACCTTCATTACCACATCTATAGCATATTCCCATCCCTTTGAAGCATTTTCCAAGGTGTTTCTTTCGACATCCTTGACACATTGGTTTTTGAACATACATACATTTATGATTATTACCGAAAATTATGTATAGATTTGTTTCTCGAATATACGATGCCTTATCAAAATAACCATGTTTCAAGTTTACAATCATGACTCCCGATATTTGGTTGGGAATAACCACAAGAGTTCTCATTGCATCTCTCATTTCATTCAGTTTCTCATTTAGAAAACCTTCACAGTTTTATTCACATCAACTGTTACTTTGGTGCTTACTAGATCAGCCATTTACTAAAACCAAATGGTTAAGTGTGAGTATATTAGTAAAATCATCATATAACACTAAGATATACTTATTCATGTTATCTTAAACTCATTCAATTTATAAAAATAACTATGACTCTTTCTAAAATCCTAACCATTATGGTAATGTCAATTATGTTTAAATATTACCCTAACCTCTAAAGTTATCTAAACCGACATTTGATACCAACTATAAGGACCCAGCCATAAAACATTACTTAATCTTGAATTAAATGAATAATTCAAATTGAGGATCTTTTCAGGTTTAGAGTTTTAGAGAGTTAGTCCATAACTATTACATTTCAAAATATTACAAAGTAGACACTTCTACCCAGTATCCATTTTTTTTACAAAACATGAACTCTAAAAAAAAGATTCATGTATAGTTCCATTTTTAAGACAACATGACTTTTCCTTTATCCAATCCTTGAACCAATTCCATATTATGTCCCGTGAATAACTTTTCAAAAACATGGGATGAGCATAAAAATCTTAGTAAGGGATACAGAAAGAAGGAAAACTGTTAGTTTTTCAAAACAACAAGTAAACCATGAATACTTTAACATAAGTAATAATTTTCAACTTTATTAAGTAGTAAATACTCTTCACTGAATAAAAGATCATTACTTACCATTTTTCTAACCAAAAGAATACCATTAAACCCACATAAAGAACACATAACATATAAAGGTAACTTGGGACATAAACATACATAAATGGAATTACCATACGACCGACATCCACACATATCACTAATGGAATAGCCATAAAACCGACTTCTATACCCAATGCATTGGTGTTTATAACGTAACCACCCATCTTGGTATTCACAGTACCACCCGTCATTTGGTTTATCATGTAACCACCCGTCAAATGTCCAAGTACCAATTTAAAACCATACCACATACAACAAAATATAAAATAAAGAAAACATTTCCACATTTCAATAACAATATATCAATTAAATATATTGACATAACAAATCCATTTTCAATACCATTTTCAATAAAAAAAATATGTAAAAGAGTATAAGTTATTTATTTTCTTTTAAAAACATTACGACTTGTTGAGGAAGCTAAAGATCAAATAATACTTGCGGCGGTGGAAAAGGTCGTTTTCACCGCGTACATTAAAAGAAACATTATTTTGTTTCATTTATTAAAACGATTCATAGAAAAATATTCCCATTGAATGAAATGAAAATTCAATGGTTTTTATACAGCTTATAAAAGAAAGTCTTGTATTATAACAAATTATGCCTCAATGAAAGGATATTGAGATGAAGTCCCTTACCGATTTGGTAACTTACAATACATATGTCACATGAAAGAAGGGTCATCCAATGAAGATTTAAATCCTCATAAATGAAATTATATTACACAAATAGTATGATCATGGGCAGTAAATTCACCACACAAAAGGAAATAGTGGAAAATATAGCACGAATCTCACGGGATTAAAATTGAGATGAAACCCTTAACCATGTTGTAATAAACTGAGTCGTATGACCAAAAGTTAATAACCACCAAATGAATCATAGAATACCATGAATATAATGAAAATCATGATAATATATTTCAAATTGAAGTACAAAATACACCACATGAAATGAATAAGTGGTGAACAATGTAAATCTCACAGAATTAAATGTGAGATAAGAAAATCCCTTACAAAAATTCGGCAGCCTAACAGCGCTGCTTAAAAATTCTTAAAATGAATTGATAAGAGTAAGAGAGGGTCTCTCATCATATGAAAATACAAATTACAGTATGGGGAATATAAAATAACATCCTCCAACATATGAAAATGGAGCATACATTAAATGACATAAAAGAGAGTACTTGAAAAGAAAGAGAGAGGTCAGATCCTTTACCTCGTGTCCGACTTGACTCGATCGTTCTTTAATCTCATGAATAATAGACTAATGATAATTTAAACTTTCTTAAGAAATTTATTCAAGTTTATTATTCCTTTTATATCACTTATTACCATGTTATAAATATTTTGTAATCATTTATGTTAATAACATCCATTTTGTCGATATTTGGTACTGGAGTCAAAAATTGACTTCTTATAATCACATGATGTTCATGTGGTCAATGGTTAATTATATCCAGAATGATATTAATGATTTTGATATAATATATATCATATATAACCATTATAAACATGTATTTATAATAGTACATAACATTTATATGTAAGAAATGAAATAGACCATTCAAGGAGACGGTAAGCCGTACGTATGCATGAACGCTACATTCATTTAAATTTATTATATTAATGGAAATAAAACATAATTATACATAGGTATATTATAATTCCAGTGTAATATAATATATAATATCATTAACACTATCATTTATATATCCCACATAAGGCATTAAAGAGTCACATCACTTTAAGGGGGCGGTAGTCTGAAACTTTCTCAAATGCGATTATCGTATTTACCCACTATGGAAACCATAAAGGCTTCATATAATTGGAAAGTAAAGAAGAATAATGAAATCATAAACATAATATACATCATATATATATATATACAGTTCCATCATAATGGCCACCATGAGAGGTGGTAAGATTTAATTGAACAATCATCGTTTCGTGAGGCGTTAGTTTTCCATCCATAGAAACATTATGTTCATCATCCATTAGATGGAGGTGTGTGTAAGTGTAGTTAGAATACTTATTATAAAAAATTCATATTATATTTAGGATACTGGTTTTGTTACAAAATAAATAAATAAAATGAGTTTGGGGTTGGAGAAGTAAAATAAAAGAAAACAATTTAAGAGAAATTGTTACCTTTAATTTGGGTAACTCCCTTTGGTTTGAACCAAAGGACTTCTTGAAGTGCCTTATGCCTAAGTTAAGGCTTCTAAAAGGAGGATAGGGATGTTGAGAGCTTAATTGGGTAGAGTTTGGACGTTCCAAATGGCTTGAGAGGTTTTAGGAATTGGTTAGAAGTGGTCTCCTTTTATAAGGGGGAGGAGAGGCTCTTTAGGAAAGTGTGAAACTATTATTTTATTATATACTGATATTAGGTTTCTAATGGTCCAAAAATAATTACATTCGAAGATAAGATGACTAATGGTCGAAAAAAAATCATCCAATCAGAATTTGACATGTTTTGGATAATATTTTAATCATTATAATCTTATTTATTTAAATCATTTATTAATGAGGTAAATATTGCATCATTATTGTTTCATTAATAATTTAATTTATTAGATGTATAAAAATTATAAAAAAATACAATCATGTAGGAAATAATTTTAGATTTACAATTAATATTTAGATACAAAAAGATAATGTATATAACCCCATATAAAAATTAATTTACTAAAATATATTTGCTTTTGTTATATTTTCTTTTACTTTATGTTAATTAATCTAAATTGTCATTATAACTCCCAAGTATATCAAAGGGGACCCAAAATAGACCCAAAGATGCCCATGGTCGTTAATGACTCAACCAATAAGTTTTGGACAAGTGTTAATGTAATTTTGAATTATTATAATATTCTTTTTACCTTGAATTAACCTATTTACCGTTAACCGCTGTAAATAAAAGTCTAAAGTTACTATTCAACAAAAACTATTTTCATCTTAATGAACCATATTTTACTTCTTGATAACAACCCTGTATGTAGGATTTTAAAAATTCAATTCAAAAAAGTGGTAAAATTTCATTTAGATGAAAAATTCAGTTTTTTTAACAATCACTAAG
Organism: Viscum album; assembly: GCA_963277665.1. Taxonomy (NCBI): domain Eukaryota; kingdom Viridiplantae; phylum Streptophyta; class Magnoliopsida; order Santalales; family Viscaceae; genus Viscum; species Viscum album. The sequence continues at coordinate 1,602,492,031 of OY728165.1, read as the reverse complement.
TGGTTTCACTATTCAAAAAAATTGATGTTTTTCAGAAATATACCAAAAATTCAGCCTAGGATATATTTGATATTCCAAATTCAAGAATGATGTCTATATTTAAAAATTAAGAACATATAAGTGGAATTAATTAATTTTAATACAAATTCTCGTTATCAAAACAAATAGCTTGTGTTCAAGAAACAATAACTATCAAAAGCTTGATACTTGTTTATGTCAAATTTCAAAGTGAAATTAATTCCAATGACCAAAATTGGATTAAATGGTAAAAATATATTCAAATTACACTTTTAACCCAATTAAAAAGGTAATCTATCCATATAAATAAATTATATTAAAACACAATTTTGAATTAAAATACAAATTTTTTCACTATTCATTAGAAAATGATCTTTATTAGAAAAATTCCAAAAATTTACACAAAGTAAATTTTGATGTCCCCATTCTAAATAGAGATTTTATTTGGTCAAATATAATGTATTAAAGTGATTAAAATTATATTTAATGAGGTTTCACCATTAAAAGGTGTTAAATTGGCCTTTTAATGTAAATTATGCTTAAAATTAGATTCATTCACATTTTAAGCCTCTAACTTTTATTGGATAAATGTAAATACTTTTAAAAAACATGTATAATAATATTGTAGTTAGTTTTATTCATTCCCGCCAATAAAATAGCTAGGTGTCAGCTAATATTTTAAATAATAATATTATATTATTAGTGTGCAACGTAAGATTTCAAAGAAACCCGTTGTTGTGTATTAGGTACGTTATCGAACATAGAAACCCTTTTAAAGTAAAATTAATATTTAATTAAAAAATATTAATAAATATTAAATATGTCTTATTCTTTATTTACCTAGGATGTTACAATTCAGATGTATATTTTTTCAACTGGTATAATATGTGATCATTATAGGAATAGATTAATGATCTTTAATGTATTGTCCTTAATAAAATTCTATGAATCATGCTATTAAGAAAATGATATGATAACATAGTTTATATTAAAAATACTATTTTAATAGAGGTATTATGAACACAAAGAAGTAGCGAAGACATGTATATTTATAATGAATATTCCTAAAAAAATTTATCAACTAAAATACAAGAATCAATGTTTAGAAAAGTAGTAGTTATTACAAATTTAAAAATATCCTCTGTAAATGGATGAATCTAAGGTATAATTAAAGTAACAAATTTCTATCATCCTCATTATAAGAAAATAGAAGATTATAAAAAATGATTAATTATCCATATATATTTTTCTTAAAATTTTATATGAGAATAAATAAACATCTCAATATAATCCTGGTCAAATGGATCCAGATTTTACCTAGGTAAGCCATGATCTAAAAGAATGATTAGCGTATTTCAAATTTGAATTAAATCAACCAAGAAAAAACATAACTTCCATTATAAATAGAGATTAATTAATCCATTTTTATGTCCTTATTAATTAGTCTTTGAATTCATTTAATGAGAGATTTACTGTGATTGAATCATATTATAAATCTTTGAAATAATTAAAAAATCCAAATCCATTAGATGACTGATTCAACATTGGGCTGATCTGCATGATGATAACACCAAAAGTATTGTTGAAAATGTATGTTTGATTACAAATGTAGAATTATAAGGCATGTGGTTCAATACTAGTGTTAGGATAACATACCATATGGTATACACAAAAATGTGACGTTGCTTCATAAAAGTTAGGTTCCCAAACCCAACATTCAGTTCAATCATGAGGTTCCATAAGTTGGGATAGGTAACAATGTTAGTGTGAAACATCACTTTTAGAACAGTTATTCCATAGATATTCCAAAAATATAGAATACATTTTAAAAAATTAGTACTTTGAATTATAAGTAAATAAAATCCAAAATTGCTGGAAACAAAATAAATATTCATGTAAATGTAATCATGATATCCAATTCAAATAACAACATTATTAATAAAAATTATGGTGTCAGTGAGCATTAAAATAGATAAAAGGATTGTTGAAAAAACAACTGTATGTCTAATAATCTCCCCCTTTCGACGATCTGAAAACCTATAAATCACAAATTAATCAAATAAATTATGAAATGTATATTAAAATATTGTATTTTAAAAATGATGTGTTTATTCAGATTTCTCCCAATTTTTGTTATATAAAAAAGTGCATATAAAAAATTAAATATAATACATTTAATGTTGTGCATAAATATATTTAAATTTAATTTAATTCATAAGGATTAAAATTATTAAAATACATGTAAGGATAAGAAAATAATAAACATAAAATATAAATAAAATTGAATAAAATAGGATAATTTCATTTAAATAAATTAGATTAGATTAAAAAAAATTATCAATGAAAATGCATTAAGGTAAAGGGTGATTGTAAGGATTACTTTTAGGTTTATCAAAGGTGGTGACATTAGAGGTTAATAATTAAATGATAGTTTAGCTATCAAACTTCATCTCCTCTATCAAATCTATCAAATTATAGTTCATTGAACCTACCCACTATTTAATCAAATTTTTTGATTCATAAACTATCTTTGAAACTTTAATCAGGTTCACCATAATAGTGTCCTGAAAAATTCTATAAGACCAAACATATTACTCCATCTAATTACTCAGCTAGTTGTCAACATTTCTATCTCTTGTCTCTGTAGAAGTGAATAATTTATCTAAATTATACTAATTATCCAATAAATTGTTGAGTGGCATAATATCACACCATAATCATTGAATATTATCATATACGGTAGATATATTAGTATAAAGAAGCTTAAACCTTCTCAAAACATTTTAAAATACTAAGGAAATTGAAGTAGAATAAACTTTTTAACTTGAATTGGATTTTCTACATTCAAAATGGTGTGATAAAAAACTTCATCAAAACACAAAAATCAGATTAGGATTCCAAATCACTTATTATCTTTCCGTATTGGTCAGATATGTATCTCTTAAAAGCATAAAAATATTTTTTTTTAAATTGATATTTCATATAGAATTTTATACTTAAAGTGGAGAGATTCAAAATATTTTTTGGGAATAGAATCAATTCTTAATTCATCAAAAATATTATCCAAATCTCTCAACCTCTCCATCCATCTTCATATCCTTATACTTTAAATGATTAATTAAAGAAATCATATCTATAATAAAGGAATTATTGAGATCCTAAAAACATGAATCAATAAAATATTTATGATTACTAAGGAATTATAAATGGTTCACTAGTCTAAAGTAATTGTAGTCATTAGAATTCTATGTCCTCACCTGTTGGAGATGAAAATTCTCTAAGAACTTTTGTAGCATCATTATCACATTTAACTATCCTCTATAGGTACCTTTCAAAAAAATAAACTAATTGATCTCTAATTAATTCATTGATCTCACCTACCTGGGTAGTCACATATTCATCAAAATGATATTTCTCAGTAATTTTTTATTCAATATGAGAAACATTCTCATCATTTTTTTAGAGAAAACAACAATATCATCAACCCTTTTTTCTGCAATAGGAATAGGTTGGTAATGTTCACCAACCATTGATATAATAATATCATCAATAAGAAAAAATATTCACTTACTCTTAAAATTTAAACAGGAACATCTTCCTTAACTGTTTCCGAAAAAGGCCATTAAAAAGTTATAATGAACTGAATAAATGCCCCAATCCTAGCTGGGGTGTTTTATTTCAAAATTTTCCTCCTTCATATGCAAGAAGGAATGTCAGAACTATAAATAGAATATTATTCAAGGTTTGCAACCACTTGAGGCACACTAGTAGCTCCTTTAATCCATGATTCCCCAATATCTTCAGAACTAAGCATAGAAGAACTGATTTATTTCATGCTCCTAACCCCCCTGAGCATGAGCATATGATGGATCATCTTATGTAGCACCAACAGGCACCAGCTTAACATTTGTTACACATTAGAAAAAAATCCAATTTTCATAAAATTTCCATAGATATTATGTTACTATGATGGAATCTCAACCTATTTTTAATATCACCTATCGTCCCTCTCTTATATGGAATAAGAGCTAACATCCTTCCATAGAGATAAAATACCATTATAGCATCCTTCATACAATAATGTTTCATCCATCTTAAAAAGTACCAATTGATACTAAACTTGATGTCTCTTTTCATTAGAAATATGAGAAAAATGTTTGAAAAAAGGATTTCCTCATATTCTTAAATCTTTGTAATAACTATTGTATGAATAAATTTGACCACAACCTTTTGTCCAAAATCAAAATCTTATACCAGTATATTCTTAATTTAAGCCATTCCAAAGAGTTAATACATAATGTCCTGATACATTTATACTCTATCTCTGAACAACATTGAATTGAAATGGAAATGACCTTCATGAATAAATTAAAATTATCAGATCCATATCTACAGATGAAACAGAAAACACTTTATCAGTTATATTTAAGGAAACAACATATTCTCAATATCAAAAACATAAATATGAATTTTCAAAAAATTATTTCAACAATCTTTTATAGATATACTTATAATTAATTCCATTGAACATATATTCTTATCCTTTAAAACTCTTAATATATTTCATCAATAAATTCTCCTGAAACAACCATTCAAAATCAATTACTTTTCGCAAAAGTTATTTCCATTCTGAAATCAAAGGCTTATACCTCTTTTCGCCACTAGGACTGCATTTTTCAATCCTATTTTTCTTCCCAATAATAATAAGAAAATTTTTTAGGGTAAAAAAATTATAGGATTGAGATATTGAAATGTCAGGAGTTCGAATGGTCAAATCTCTAAAGGTAGAAGAACGTGGAAGATTAACTCAAATGATTGTAGATGAAGGTTCGGTTTCTCCAGCGAATTACTCAGAGTACCAATTTATTATTTTTAAAATAAAAATATAGTTTTGGACAACAATATATGCAAATAAAAATTTAATAAAAAAATCAAAAATTGAATAAGTAGAATAAATAAATAAAACATTTAAAATCATCAGAATAAAAAATAATAATTAATAAAAAAAGAGATTAAAAAGAATATAGAAATTATTAATTAAAATCAAATAATTTAACTCCCCTTATCAAAATAAACATATTAATTGGGATGTTTTTTTTGGAAATATCTGCAAATTGATAGTTAGTATTAATAAATTATAAATAAATATCACATTTTGGACATGATCCCTTAAAAATTATGCATAAGATCAATATTATTAGTCCTCAAATGAATCATGGGTTTTTTTGAAATATTTATAGCACTAGTAATATCACATAATACAAGAACATGATAAAAAATAATTGAAAAATTGTGTGTTCCATCCACAACAGTTGTGCATTGAAACTGTTAGTAAAAATATATTCTGCCTCAGTTGTTGATAATGCAATTGAATGTTTCTTCTAACTAGACCATGAAACTAAGGAATTTTCTAAAAAGTGATATGTTCCTGAAGTGATTTTTAAATATAATCTACACCATCCAAAATCATCATCTAATTATATAATTAAATCAAAAATCAGAGGTTTTTATAATAGTAATTAAATGATACTCTTTGGGGTTAACATTAAATATTTAATATAAACAACCAAAAAACATGATTTCTAGTCTACTAGTAGTAATATATAGAAAAATACTAATCATGCCTATATATAAATTATTGTCAATTGATTTACCACCTTCAACCAATTCATCTTTAATATGAGTATACATAGGAGTTGTGTATGACTTACTATTTTAAAGACCATTTTTTACTAAATAAATAATATATTTACATTTATTTTAAATATTTCCAAAATCCGTTTGAAACTTTTGAGACCCAATAAATAAATTAAATTTTCCCATCAGAAATATTTCAAAATCATTTGGTATCTGTTTTGAAATATTGTTAAAAATAAATTGATTAGTAGAATAAAAAATAACATCATCTATATAAATTTGAACATCTTAAATATTAGAAGGGGAGTTTTATTAAAAAAAGTGGGTTCAAATAACAATATTGAAAAATATTTTCTAAACTAGAATGACACAATCATTCATATCAAACCATTTGTTATTGTTTAAGACTATAAAGACATTTAGTAGGTTTAAAAATAGAATTTGTTAGATGAGGATTATCAAACCCTAGAAGATGTTAAACCTAAAATTATTATTGTAAATAACAATTTAAAAAAGCATTTCTTTCATCTATATGTTATATTATAAACATTATATGTGATGTATAGGATAATAGGACTCTAGTATATTCTAGTCAATAAACCACGAAAATGGTCTCTTCATAATCTATTCCCCCATTAATATTATAACCCTCAGAAAATATACTACCCTTATTCTTGGTTATTATGCACTGATCATATTTCATATTCCTAAAAACCCATTTTGTTAATATCACTAGATGGTTTTAGGTTCAATAAAATAATTCAAGAACATTATTCATTTTAAATTGATTTATCACTTCCTATATATTTTTCATCCACTCTCATATTCTAAGGCATCTTCTACATACAAAGGATCAAAATAGGATAATATTATATAGAAATAAATATGGTTTGAAACATTATTCGTAGTCTTAACTCCCAAATATAGGTCTCTTATAATATTTGTGAAATAATTTTACATTAATGTTATGGTTTTCAAGGATGGAAACTTCCATGTTCCTCAGTGAATTGTTTTTCATAACTGGGTGGATACTGATTGAGTTCTAATTTACTTTAAAACATATCATTTGAATAATAAATCCTAGAGTTATTCAAATGATAAGTTTTATTAATTTATTTGAATTTTATTATGACCAAAAGGTTTTCTCTCATCCAAATTCACATGAATATGGTCTTAAACTATAATTTATTTTTATTAAACTGTCTAAAATATTTAGACGTAGTAGAATATCCATGAAATATTAATATATCATTATTTAGTTCAAATTTACCTTGTTTTACATAGTATTCAATATTTACACATTAAATAAAAAAATTAAAGTATTAAACTTTAGGATTTATATTATTCCATAACTCATAGTTTTTTTAATGAAATGGTTGAATTAGAACTCTATGTATAATATGGAATTTTTTATCAATATATTATTCTATAAAATAAGTTGGTAAAATATAAACATTTAATATTGTTTTATAAATTTATTTAATGGTTCTAATTATTCTTTATACTTTTCAATTTTGTTATTGTCTTCTTAGAGAAGAAAAATAATATTTAATATCCATATTTGAGATAAAATAATTTAATTCAAATTCACAAACTCTCATCCATTATCTCTTCTCAATGAAATTATATTAATTTTTTTTTTCATTTTAGACCAACATAAAACATTTTATAAAGATAATAAAACATCCACTTTTAAATCAATAAACTAAAATCCTAGTAAATATATAAAAATAATCTACTAAAAAATAAACATAAAATATGTTATCAAAGATTGATACATTGGAAGGTCTAAAAAATTCCATATGGATAAGTTCTAATGGTTTTTATGTTGAAATTTTATTAATTAATTTGATTGATAACTTACACTTCCTTCCTATTTGACATGAATCATTACGTATTTTCTCATCAAACATTAAACTCTATAGATAAAAATATTCTTACTATATAGATTAGAAAGGGAAACTATAGTGCCAAAAAAATTTATTCCATATCCCTGATTCAATTATTTTATCAGTAAAACAATACACAATTTTTTAATACAAGGAAATAACCTCCAGAGTACAATTATTTTCTATTCCAGGTTCTCTAAACTCAAGAAATTTATCCATAAAGACAAAAAAATAACTATTAGATAAATCAATAAAAAACCATCATCACAGATTTTAGAAATAATTATAAGGATGGGCTTTAACCTTTGAACATAGGGAACCTTTTTGATTAGAATAGATCTTAGATCAACAGCTTACACAACAACAATGATCATGTATTTTGTATTGTAACCAAAGGCAACTGAGCCTCCATCTACATTAGATGGTGCATGAATATTAGAGAATTATCCACTCATGTTACATGAACAGACACCATGTATATACCATATTTTATTTTTCTCCCAGTTTATTTTCACCTAAAAAACTATAAAATAATATTTTGTCACTATTGGAAAAATGACCTATACCCACGGTTCAAAACTGCAGGTATAGGCTCTACCCATGATTTTAGAAACCGTGGGAAACCGAGGTTCCAAGATATCCCCATTTCTTATATACATGGTAGAACCATGGGTATAGTTTTTTTACCATGTCATAACCTTGTCTGAACTTTTCCAACTATCATTTCCTTATACCCACAATTTAAACTGTGGGAATACAGATTACAAATAAAATATAGAAGAAGGATTATATCATTTGATTTTCTATTAAATCACGAGACACCTTACCAATCAACCTGCTTCATTTATATTTTTATTTTTTTTATTTATTTAATTATATTAATTCGATTGTACATATTGGAAAATAAAACATAATGAGTTTCGATCACGAGACCTCCCGCTTTTAGGGTGAATCGATCAACTAACCAAGATATCAAACATATACTAATATGTATCTAGATTAATTAAATATATTAATATAAGCCGTTAGATATATAAAGTAAAGCCACTACGTTTCGAATTCATAACTTCAGAAGTTTATTCACAATGCATAAGAAACTAAGATACTAATATTTAGTAAACATTTTTATGTATCCATCTAAATATATTATTATTAAAGCATGGAAATTACAAAAAGTTGTGCATGGTAGTCGAACCGACACCTCTTATATAACACCAAAGCATGTTACCACTATTCAAAAGACAGTTTTTTTAAAAATATATTATATTATATATATATTGTAAGACACAAAATATAAGGTATCTTATACCCATGGTTCACACTAAACTGTGGGTATAGGTAATATATATACCCACAGTTCTTGAAACCAAGGGTATATTCTTATATATTGAAGGTTATACCAACAATTTATGAAAATTGTTGGTATAGATGTCACATATACCCATATGTTATGAAAACCATGGGTATAGATGTGACATATACCCACAGTTTAGTGTAAACCGTGGGTATTGGTTTTCCAACGGCATTCCTGCAAATTGTTTGGGTTTCCCGCTCTTACAGGAGTACCCTATACCCACAGTTTACTAAGAATCGTGTGTATATGATAGAAAATGTCACCTATACCCATGGTTTATGAAAACAGTGGGTATATACCCATTTTCCAGTAGTTTAATTTGTTACCCAAATGCTTTTGGGTCCTGCTTTGCCATCAAGTAAATATATGGGTAAACAAATTTGTCAAAATTTACCATAAATTTTAAAATAAATTTTGGAGAATTACTATAAATATAATCATTCTATTTAGAACTAATATAATTATTATTTAAGAGAAAATAATTATTATAATGGAATTTAATGAGAAAATAAATATATGTAACCATATACATGTTTTTATTAATTAAACTAAGAAAAAAATAGTTTCTATGTGGCTTAGGTTTCACACTATTACTACATATTCAATATATTTCATTGTTATGAACATTCATTCCAAGAATCATATTTATGGAATAATGGCCCCTTATAAACACAATGACATCAATTTTAAAAGATTATACTTTATCTTGATACTCATTAATTGTACATTCATGTTCAATATAGCATGATGTAGACCTGTATAATTTTTTTATCAATTCTAAGTGAAATTTTATCAATATATATTTATTACATAGAAGAAAATTGTGAATATACTTAAGGGATTTATTTTCTTTAATTATATATTATTATTGTTTATCTGTCATTGAGAAACATTAGATCAACTTTTCTTTTGAGCATGTTCCATAATCAAGATTAGAAGTAGAAGAATAATACGTGTTTACCTTATCTTATTTATCCATACAGAAAATATTTACTTTTTCAATGGGTTGATAATTAATATATTCATAACTTAAAGAGATATTTAAATCATTAGAAACACTCCATGTATCCTTCATACTCGTATTACATCTTTTTTATACCCAAAATTCATTTTATGCTTCTTTTCATTTTTCTCTATTTTTCTATTCTCCTTCATCTTTGGTAAATCAGTTTTGATGTGTCCCAAATATTTTCAGAAATAAAATATTACTTATTTCATATCATTACCATTTTTATTGTATTCATTAAATTAATTCTTTAAACCATTATTATTTTTAAAAAAATTTGTTTAATATTCCTACTAATTGACTATGTTCCTCTCTTGAATCTAAAAAACTCAAATCATTTGAGGATATAACATCCTCCATTAACGTTTTTCACCTTTTTGAATAGAAACATGATAGGATATATTTTTATTTTTTATCAATATATGATCTTCATCGTTAGACTTAATTTCAACTTCATACATTATATAGATTCTAATTTATTCCATTATTTTTAACTCTTTGATAAGAGATAATTATCTCATTATAAAAGATATTCTATTCTATTTATAGTGTAAAACTCTAGGTACCATTGAGGGCAGATACTATACTATAATTAGATTTCTTAGTGAGGTAACACCATTCTCCATTTTATTTAATATTCCATTCATCTGTTTGATTCATTCACCTTCATATATAATGAAGGTATCAATCATTAATTTATAAGTGTTTTATATTTTTCTCATGAAATAATTAGTAGATTTATGAGAAACAACAATGATACTCAATATTTCATACATAGTAACACATTTTAAAAAAAATATTTAACTCATCTTCCCCAAGTCCATGTATGATAACATTCATTTATCTTGAATTGAGATCACATTCCCCCTTATCGGAAATATCTCATAATTCTGGATCTTCCTCGGTAATTTCTTATGGCTTAACTAACATTATATAATCTTTTAAATTGATATTCATTAAAAATATTTTTATTCAAGATTTCTAGAATCTATAATTTTCACCAATTAAATTTGGAAGACTAATAAATGACATAGATTATTTCTGTTCAACCATCCATATCTTAATTTGACCGGATCTTGAACTTAATATTGTTAGATATAGGAATGAATCATCAAAAGAGATCTTTCTCTAATACCAATTATTAGTCCAGAAGATGAAAAAGAAACTATATATAAGTTAATTGTGTTAATTTTATAACTCTTTAATATTTTAGAATCAAATACCTTATTAAAATTTAGAATGAAATTTTTTTTATTTTATTTAAATAGATTATGAAATATAATATAATGAAAGGAACACAATAATTTTTATTGTGGTTTAGGGTATAAATGTCCCCTAGTCTACTCAACAAGAACAATATCTATTAACTTATTCACTTTCCCATGTAGATACCTTTCTATGGGATATCAATAGTTGATTGTAACCAACTGTAACTTGTTAAGAATGATTTTACATGTCATCGAACAAAACAAACTATTTCCCTTCAGACACACCACATATGTGGGTTCTGAAAAAATAATAAAAGTATTTTATTGAAGAAATAATAATTATACATATTAAGATGTAAATTTATCTAACTAATTGAAGAAGAGATATTTAATGGAATATATGAATAATATTCAAAGTAATATCCTTAAAAATAACCTACAAATCTCTATTATTATAAAATAATTTGATAATACAAAAGATGGAAGAAAAAATTTTAACAATAGAAGGAAAAAAACAAAACATCAACTAAAATATTTACATCTCCAACTATAGTAGAGAAAATATTTTACGAACATTAGTGGATGAATCATAAATAAGAAAACACTCTATTGTAGAGGATTAAAATAATCACTTTTGTAAATGAATGAGTACAATGTGAACTATGTGTAATAGATTTTGATCATAAATATTCTAATAAAAAAGATCAATATAAAAAGGATTAATTATTCAGAAACATTATAAAAATATATCCATTTAGAATAAATAAATATCCGGATCTAATTCTAGAAAAAAAATCCAAAAATATAATTAGAAAAATCACAGTCTTCAAAAATTGCAGTTTGTTTGAAATTTAGATTTATTCCAACATTTAATAAGATAACATCCCCTATAAATAGGGATGAATTAATAAATTATGTAAGTCCTTCTAAAACTATTTTTGAACCACTTTTTTAGGTATTTACTCTAACTAAATCATAAGAGAAATATCATAAACAATTATATATTCAAAATCCCACATATGACTGATTCAATGTGAGGTTTCTCTACATGAGGATGACACCAAAATTATTCTTGACAATATATGGTTGATTCAAAATGAAAAATACAAGAGTGTGATTTTCAATAACAAAATTAGGTTAATATAAAAAAAATTGACACTCAAATAAGTGTTTCTTTATAAATGTTATGTTATTAAACCAAACTTTTTATTTAAACATGTGGTTCCAAAATTGGGGCTAGATACCAATGTTAGGTTGAAACATAAATTTATAAAAATTGATTCTATCCTTATTCAAGATGTCTATAATATTTCATAAAATTAAATTTAATGTGAAAATTAATTAACTAACCTCCAAAATTTTAGGAATATAAAATAAATATTAAAATAAATATAATCTTTAAATCCACATAAAATTACTTCATTATTAAAAAAATGTGGGTGTTTGGTAGTTTCCTGATCAATAAAATAATTTTTGGAAAAAAATTGTATTCCCAAAACATAGGTTTATAAGGCTAACCACAAATGAAAGAAATATATTATCTCATGAGTAAAAATAGTACATAATGAATTAGAGAGTTATATATTTCCAAGCCCACCCATCAAATTCATATCAAGTACATGCATGTGTGTTCCATAAAGATCATATAATATAATAATGAAATTAGTCACTTTAAATCCTGAGATTATGGAATTTTGCTTATATACATGGAAGTAGAAAATCAATGAAGGATAGTAATATTTTTTTGGATTCAATTTATTGGAAATGGGTATCGGTATTCACAACATAAAATTTTAACATAGAGAATCATGAGATAATTATAGTAACATAATGAGTGTACATAAGGGTTCATGGATGTAATTAATGAGTGTTAAATGTGGTATACCATTACATTGTGATAATAATAACAGTATAGGGGTGTGTAAAAACATATGAAAATATGAAAAATTGTAAATCCAAAGTCTTAATAATAATAAATTACATAAATAAAGAGGAATAGGTAGTGGATCTCTTACATTAAGAGGGTGCTTCAAAAAGATTGGTAGGATTTTATTTTCACATTGGGAACACCATATATGGTCTTTATAGATTTATAGGGAGAGTAATATCATTATAAATAGGGCTATAGTGAATATTAGTGGGAGGTGGGGTGTGGATTTATAGAGAAAATCAATGGAATTTTTTATTAATGTCTAAACATAGGTTTTTTACTCGCTCTGATAAAATAATCAAAACCAAAAACCTTCTAATGGGTTTTTACAATTATTTATACCAATGAGGTGTGGATTCTAAAATTTTATTGTTCTATGAAATAAACTCATTAAAATAATACCATTTATGTTTTGTAAGTGTGTTATGTTAAAAAATAATTTTTTTAAAACCCCAAAATATTATGTAGGTTTTAGAGGATACATTATAGGATTTTAGATTTCATAAAATAACATCAAAAAGAAGTTACCTTAAAGAAAAAATATATTTTTGGTCATTAATTCCTTTATATTATTTATTAATTTTTTTTGGGATATTATTATATCAGAATACATACAGTATATTAATACCATATTTAATTTTTACCCTAAAATTCCAGAATCTAATAAAATTATTAAAAAATAACCATTAGAAAATATTAATGTGATGATATCCAATATAGAATTTATTTTCCTAAAATAATGTTCTAAACATATAGTTAACACTTTTAAATAGAAAGCCTAATTTATTGAAAAATAAAAATTTTTATCATACAAATATCATCCTGAACCTTATGAAAATTACATAGTATGTTATTAAATTATAGTCACATTTATATTTAAATAAATAGTATTTAATAGTAAAATTTCATGAAAATAACATTTATTTAGAAAAAATTAATTTATGAGAAGCATTTTTTTAATGGAAACTATATATTTTTCAAAAATACAATTTCGGTTTCACAGTATCAGAATCATATTTTTATCAAAAACATTATATAATCATGTATATATATAATGTAATAATGAAATGTGATAAATTTAGTAATTATTTTTAAAAAAAAATTACAAATACATACTACTAGGGTATAGGTACATAACCACTTATTACACAAACACATTCCATATGGGTATGTTGAGTGATGTTTGTACGTTCTTAGGGTGGTTTGATGAACATGGTTTGGGAAGTGATCACTATAATCATGAACATCCCCCATAAATAGTTTCACTCATTTTTTAGTTATTTAATAATGGAATGGTCTTGTTCAATGGAATATACCAGTTATTCCATCTCCCGTGAATGCTCCAATATATGGGCATCAAAGGGTATAATCTTACTAGTAGAGGAAATCAATTCTTTCATCAGTGGATGCTCCATCATATGGGATTCATATGTTATGATCCTACTAGTCGAGGAATTTACTTCTTCCTTTAGTTTAAATTAATTATTATCATGGAAATTAATATATTATAATATTAATAGTAACATTTTAATTCTTTTATTATCAATTTTTATGATGATTAATGATCTTTTATTCTTGGAAGAAAATATTTTATAATATTTTATAATGGTCCAAAATAACAAATGAAATATAGTACTTGTGTCTTCTATAACTACAATAATTTATTAATAATTTATTCATTTATAAGATAATCTCTTTTTTTACAGTATAGGATGTCACACAAAAAAACACATAAAATCACAAACAAATCAACAGTTATAGAGTCACATAGAAAAATAATGTAAAATAATGATTGATCCCACAACATTGAGAAAAAATACATACACATCATCTTAAGGTGGTAGATCCAAAAATAATGAAAATGCCAATGGTCCCTCTTCACATCCCTAAAACCTTAACAAAATACATCAAAACAAAAAAATCATCTCTTGGTATCATGGAATTTTTAAGGATAAATAAATTTTATTTATTTAAATTCCTTCTCTAGAATCACTCCAATTCAACCAAAATCTCAAAAAAGCATGATGTATATTCCCCTTTCTGGTGTCTTCTCAAGATGAATAATCAATTCATTTAGTAACTTCAATAATCTTATAGTAAAAATGTTGGATCATAGGGAGACCTAAAATTCTGTGTCCTTAATGAACTACCTTGATTATGTCATGTTCAATTATCTGGTTTCACTATTTCCCTACCAACCCATGAAATCATCCCCAATTCCAAACTACAATATTCATCACAACTCTCAACCAATAGCATTGCTATAATGTTTTAATGTTCTTACACCACTATTAAACCATCATGGGCCTGCAATAAAGATGACAGTGACCCCTATGGGAACCTTTCAATATGTCTCAGGTTTTAGATTGGTACTGAGGTATAAAGGTTATAATTCAGTGTAATTTCCCTCATATATCCCAAGAATATTCAAATAATTACAAAAATAAACATCATTATATAAATACAACAGTATTTCTAATAATACCGGAATGTAAATTTTTTTTATGAAAATAAAAATAACAAGATAAATTTACAAATAAAGGCATAAGTAGTAACTCAACATCCATTTACAATATCTAAGCATGTATTATTTAGCACA
Source organism: Viscum album (assembly GCA_963277665.1). Taxonomy (NCBI): domain Eukaryota; kingdom Viridiplantae; phylum Streptophyta; class Magnoliopsida; order Santalales; family Viscaceae; genus Viscum; species Viscum album. The sequence goes on along the minus strand of OY728165.1, from coordinate 1,602,476,390 downwards.
ATCAGCACACTCTGCTTGGAAACAAGGAAATTATATATATATATATGGGTGAAAATGAGTTGTATAACGAGTAGTATCATACACAATACCTCTCATTAAAGTTGTAATGAATCATACTAATTACTTAGTGAATAAATCATATAATCATCCAACACCTATCAGACTAACTATCACCCATCCCAACAGAGGATCACTCACCAGGTATCACAACCAAGATTAATAACCTGATATAATGAAAATAAAAAAACAGGTTCCTCAAAACCACTTCCCCACTATTTTTTCACTCTCACACCCAAAATTCAAATGTATTATTCCCAATACCTTCTATATAGGAAAACATTCACACCACATCACAACCATACCCACATCATCGTCATCACATAACCACCAATAACTACACCATACCAAAACTAAATTCCATAACATGTCACAACCTCAACTTGAAATCACCATATTAGGGTATCATGAACATAATTCACATCAACCCTATACCATCCTCCTTATATTCCTAGATCTCATCAAATTTCATCATATTAATACCCTATATTTTCTTCCAGTATACAAAAAGCTACATGTTAAGTCATTTCAAACCACATGACCGGTTCAAACATGATCCATCCTACCATTTTATATGTAATAAGGGAAGTGGGGAAGAGGTATTATTCATCCATCATATCCATAAAAAATATGGATTTGGGGGGGGGAACAAAAAATATTTTGGTATTTGTAATAATTCTCTAATTAGGTGGGGTTTGTATGAAATAATATTAAAATACTAGTATGTAATAATACAACATAGGCCCAAACTAGTAGTTGAACACAAAAATAGAACTATAAAATTCCATATATATCACTAAATTTCCCAAACCTCATCTAAAGAACCAAATACAACACTACGACACAAACCAAACCTAAGAAATCACGTTATACAACCATGGGTTCAAAACTTATGTCTTCTTATTTCATGGTAATAAAACATTTCTATTGTAACACCCCAAGATTTCATAGCGTGTTATTTCTTCAAAATAATTCAATAAATTGCACTACACGCAACACCGAGTTCAATCACACCATGACTTACAAAAAAATACATTCAAAAGGGGTTATGAATAGTATTAACTAAATTTTAAACTTTATATAATCCTTATAATTTTAGAATCCATATTATGAGTTTCTTAGACATAATGCAAGAATAGATTCATTTTCAGTATTGCACTTTTATCAACTTTTAATAGTGAAAACATTTTAATTACAATATTTTAAACTTTTTGACTAAATGGGGACATCAAAAAAAAATTTAAAATGAAACATCCCAAGCTTCCACGGTATGCTTTCCTTTGAATAATACAGTAGTGTGTGTTGTACGCAACTTCGAGTTCTAACACACACCACAACCAATCAAACCAGCCGTTATGAATAGTAATACCTACTTTTTGAAATTATATATATTTTATATTTCAAAATAGACTTCATTTTTGGATTCAGAATATCGAATTTATCCTAAGGTGAAATTTTGGTACATTTCGGATAACTTTCATATTTTGATGAATAGTGAAAATTACTAAGTTTTAATTAAAAACAACTTTTTTAATCAAAATAATTAATAGTGATAAATTATGAATTTGAGTGGTTTTAAAGTATATTTAGAATATATTTTTACCATTTAATATAATGTTTGTCATTGGACATAATTTTACAATTAAACCGAACATAAACGAGTGTCAATCTTTTGATAGTTATTATCTCTTAAAAACACGCTTTTTGTTTTGACAGCGGGAATTAATTTTAAATTAATTTCTGCCACTGCTGTGTTTTGAATATAGGAAAATGGATTCCATATTTGTAATCAGGATGTTAAAATTGTGTAAATAGGTAACTTTTATTTTTAGACATTTTGAATAATTACTGCGGTAAATATTTTATTTACCATGGTTAAGGGTAAATCCGGTAAATAAGGGTTAACAAATAATATTATAATAATACTAAATTACCCTAAAACGTGTCTTAACCCTATTGGTTGATACATGGTCGACCCTGGGCATCTTTGTGTCAATTTTGGGACCCCATGGATCCACTTGTAAGTGATAATAACACTTTATTTTAATTAAGTTAAAATGAATACAAAAATGACACAAGCATATATCTTTTAGAAAAACATTTGTTACATAGGGTTATATATGTTGGATTTTAGATTATAAATATTCACTAGAAAGCTAAAAAGATTTCCTACATAATGATAATTTATTTATAATTTTTATACATTACATAATGTATTTTATTTATGACACAATGATGATGCAGTAATTACTATAATAGTGAAAAATTAAAATAATTGATATTATAAATACCCAAATAAATATAATATGAAACTTTTAATGAATTAAACTAATTTTCTAGGATAATATGATATATTAGGATTGATGTAATTGACTTTTTGCGAAGTAATCAATCTTTTTTGAGTTTCACAAAAATCAACTATTGAATAGTGTCAAAATTGACATAAAAGAGTTCTTAAAACAAATATTATATTATTAATTGATATTAAATTCCTAAAAATCTAAGGTTCGACCAAGAGACTTATATCGTGATAGGTTCATCATTAATGTACCAATTGGGGGTCTCTTGGATGTATATAGTAAGTTTATTAACCATATTATATAAAAATACAAAGAGACATTGTAAAAGTGAAACTAATTAACTTAGAGTTAATACTTAAAGATAAGGTTAATATAAGTACCCAAACCTATCTAAATTCTATTGGTTGAGTGGTTTTCGACCTATCCCCACATTAACCTTTGAATAATAAGCTTTGGAGCCATTAGAAACCGAATATGAATTTTTTATAAATTAATATTTCTAGCTTTTCCAAAGGTGCCCCTCACCCCTCTTATAAAAGGGCACTCCTCCTTCTCATTTCTTCACACCTTCAAAGCATTTTGGTTCGGCCAAACTCTGCCCAAATACCCTCCCAACATCCCTCACTACAACCTAGAGGCCTTAGTTTGATCAGAAAGAAAAACCTAAGGAGCCCTTTTGATCAAATCAAAAGGAAGAACCCGAAGAAGAGGTAATGATTTCACCACCCTTCTCCAAGTTCATTTCTTCTTCCACTTCTTCTTCCTTTGTTCTTACCATTCTAAAATAATAACTCCAGTATCTCACATATACTGTGATGTTATTATAAATATGGTACAACCATATTCAGTATTCTATCCACCCTTTGAATAACATGTCACCATACGTGCGTACGTACGGACTACCGTCTCCACGTCGTGGTGTAATTGTTATTCAATATAATATTATTTGGATGGGTATAATAATGATGTGTAACTCATGTAAATAATAAATATAACATGTTAATGATTCTGTATATATGATATACCATCCATTTATATATTATTTTATTATCAAAAGAATGATATTGTCGCTCGTGCGTACGTACGGACTACCGTCTCCACGAACGCGATGAGATTCCTTCTCCATCATATCCATTCAAGTATAATTATCATTTGATGATTTAAAAATGATGTTTAAGGACTAGATATAATTTTGGATATGAATAAGATACAACAACCATGGCTTATGTAACAAAACATATAAAAGAAAATGAGTAAGTTAACTCCCGAAATGACGATAATTCTAAGATATTATTAACAAATCAATGTTAAAAGATCATATATGATATCATATTATTATATATGATTCTTGTATAATTTAATAACAACTATTTCACCATTATACAGGAGGTTAACCTACCCCAACCAAGGAAAAGTACAAGGTAAGTGTTTACTTTACAACCTCTTCATTATCCAAGGTTGTTTATACGTAATAATCTACTGGGATCTCTTTATCATCCACATCCATGTTTCTTAAAAATGCATTTCAAAACATTTTTACTATTTACTAGAATATGAGTTAAAGTCATTTATACCCTTTTTGACTTTTATAAGTGGTTTATAAAGGAATCTTTTGGTCGTTTTCAAAACAAGGTCCTTTTTAACCTTTTCGACAGAATTAATGTAAGAATGTTTTTTTAACTTATACAGCGGGTGCAGCTATTTTCCGCCGTTATAAAATCTTCAAAGCTTCCCTTACAAGCTTATAAGAATATTTTCAAAGAAAATGTTTTATTTCATATGGATATTAAATTATTTCAAAATAAAAGGAGATATTTCTTTAAAAAGAATTTTGATTTCATCTATGTCAACATCCTTTGATGGATTTTAAGATTATTTGAAGTTGATTTATTATGATAAAAAACTTCTATATTGTATTGAAGGTTTTGTGATATGTTTGACTGTGGATGTGCTATTTTTATACCATTCATAGTTTATGGTGAAAGTATTGACATTTCGTATGCTAGTTTTAATACGAATGTTTATGTTATGTTTAAACCTTTTCATATGGGAATGCATTGGACTTAATATGTGACGGGTGGAGCCCGCTATAGCTCCTCGATGCATCGGTAGGTCTCATGAGACAAACTACTGTCTTGGCACAAGGCCTTGACAAAATCTTATTTGTAGTCTTGGCACGAGGCCTCGGCTATTTGGTTATGATAGTATGGCATTATGCATTCCAACATTATGAAAGTGGTTATTGACTTTTGCATGTGATTATTCGATTAGTAGAATATCCATGTGAATAAGTAAATGAAATTATTTCATTTTATTTATGCCATACCATGTTGAAATTTAATATTTAAAAGGCTTTTGTTTTAGTTATACATTGCCTTAAATTTTTATTCTTATTTATAAAAGTTTCCGCTATATTGTTATCCTTACTGGGCATTTGAGCTCACCCCTTTTCTATGTTTTATTTTTCCCAGGATGTGAAGAAGTAAGTTATGAATGACCTGCAGGGATTTTATGAGGGGTTAATAGTGTGGATTGTGGAAACATTATGTTGTTGTAGTAGTTTTTTCATTTTATGATGTAATGTAAAACTTATGAATTTATCTAGTGTTTCCAAGGCTACTAAAACAATCGGTATTTCGAGATTTGATCTTTCTTGTGATCATGCCAATGTTATGTAATAATGCACCGACTCTGGGTAACTGGGGTCGGGGAGTTACAGTTGGTATCAGAGGAAGTTTAGTACAAACCTTGGAAGCTAGATTTAGATAAACTCTGATTAGAGCACGTAGACCTAAGATGAACTTTGAGGATTAGTATAGAATAACTTCCTAGAATTTTGGTATTGTAGAGATTTTGTGAGTTTTCCGAGCAATACATCCCTGTCTGGATACGAGCAGGTAGAGGCGGCTCTGGCACAGATGTACCTAGGGGTAAAACCCGAAAACACCGCTTTGAGCTAGACTCGAACGGGAACTGGTGCACGACAACGGGCCTTGCTGCACTCTTGGTTACGACACTCCCGGGGGATATTCTTAGGATAACTCTCATTTTCTTTACAAATCATTATGAAGGGTTTATGAGTATATAATTCCTCAAAGAAAACATTTTTATGAATATGGATTATATCCATAAATAGTTAAATTTATGTTAAGTGTTTTATAAGTATGAGATTATGTATTTTGATTCATAAACTGATCTAGTGTATGCCATTGTTTAGAAATGGAGCCCAGTAGAAGGAATGCGAACTCTAGCAATGAAGATGATACAAAGAGAAAGAAGGATCATATATTTTATGGTCTTAAGCCAGAATTTACAAGAGAAATAGTCTCGCATGTATTATCATCATATGAAGAAATAATATCATGTGTTGATAAGATAAGTAAAGAGTTTACTGAGTCCTATGGATTTGAAGGGAAGCAAGAGAAGAAAAGGATGGAAGAGAGAAATATGGATAAACGGAAGAGGGAAAAGAAGAATTTTCCCATATGTGGTAACTGTAGAAAGAAACACCGTGGAACTTTCCTGAAAGGAATGGGATTTTGTTATAAGTGTGGAGGAAAAGGGAACAAAGTACGTGACTGCAAGGGTAAGAAAATGGTTTCAAATGTACAATGCTTCATTTGCCAGGAGTTTGGACACTATGCGAACCTATGTCCCAGTTATCAAACTATGCCGCAAATGATGCTATTGGATAATAATCAAGTTATGATACTACCACAGATGAAGAGGAATGATTAGAGTTCTTATGTTGATTATGTCAATTGAATGTTGTATCAACAATGTACTTATTATAATAATATAAGGATTGTACTGCAGTACTATTTCATTAAGGACTTGAGACTGTGAGGAACAAAGAAAAGTGACTCAATAGCAGGATAAATTTTTGGAAAATACATGGTTGAGAGAAAGATAAATCATAATATAGTTCTGATACTGAGGTAGTGATTTTGGAATAATACATGATTGTTTTGGATAAATTAAATTGGATATTCTTGACTACCTTGGAACTGATTAATGATTTGTATATTCCATCATTGCTGGGGTTTAAAACATTTTTGGATTAATGAAGTATATCCAGCATTCTATATGGAATAAGGGAGCATGAATGTAATCAATAAGGAATATGGTAATTCAGGATGTTTCAGTATATTAAAAGAATACATGATGAAGGTATTCATATTCTATTACGGGGTAAAAAGGATCTACATTATGTTTACCTTCCTTATAAATGTTGTACTGTGAGTTTGGACAGAAGTATTTTGGATAGTTCTAGTTTGGATTATTTTGGATTACCATAAAAGGACAACCCGGAGGTCGGGCGGCAACCCGTCGCGTCCGGCAAGGCTGCGAGACTTGAACTCGCAACCGAAGGGCGATAAGGGTGTATCACCTACCACAGGCCCACGAGATGTCCTGGATTAAATAATGTAGTTTTTTTAAAAAATATCTGGTAGATGAATTATAAATTCATTTATTTTGGAACCCTGTACGAATAGTATAAATAGAAAAAAAAATTACATTCTATTATCTTTTAGAGTGAAAGATGAGTTTGTGGAAGAAATTTATTAATGGATAAAACTGTAATTATAAAGTATGTATATCTCCTTATGATCTTAGCCAATCTCATAAATAAAATCCTCAACATTAATAAAAGAATCTTAGAACAAAAATGTTGTCCTAGATGGTACCTTAAATCATCACTAAATTATGGCTTTGGGATTGTTGGCCTTTTCATATCCATGTTCTCTACCACTCTCCATCAGATAATTGATGGTTAGATTTCTCTTCCATATCCATATTTTCCTACATGGAACCCTAGTATATGTTATTTTCGGTAATCTTCATACTTTCGACTCTTTATTTTAAATAGAGGCCTCATTAATTCATTTTTTGATGTGGGATTTCAACTAAGATATTTTGAAACGTCAAAAATGTGTTATCCTAATACCCTATGTTTTGTTGAACCGATGGTATTTCAAATCATCATAGATTGATGAGTTTAAGGACCTCAATTTTATAATTGTTTGTGATTGATGACCTCAATCACTACCTATAAATATTTACGTTTTTCCTCCAATTATATGTCTCTAATTTCCACTAATGTTCTCCTAATCGAGATCATAATTTGGGGGTGACCCTTTCATTTCTCTTTTCCTCATATTAAGACTAAATTTTAGGAACCCAATTTCCGATGTGGGTTTTCCAAAAAATATATTTTCTATTTTCAACCTTTTATTTTTGAAGAACAATTTCAAATTGCGAGGACGCAATTTATTGAAGGAGGGGAGAATGTAACATCCCAAGATTTCATAGCGTGTTATTTCTTCAAAATAATTCAATAAATTGCACTACACGCAACACCGAGTTCAATCACACCATGACTTACAAAAAAATACATTCAAAAGGGGTTATGAATAGTATTAACTAAATTTTAAACTTTATATAATCCTTATAATTTTAGAATCCATATTATGAGTTTCTTAGACATAATGCAAGAACAGATTCATTTTCAGTATTGCACTTTTATCAACTTTTAATAGTGAAAACTTTTTAAATACAATATTTTAAACTTTTTGACTAAATGGGGACATCAAAAAAAAATTTAAAATGAAACATCCCAAGCTTCCACGGTACGCTTTCCTTTGAATAATACAGTAGTGTGTGTTGTACGCAACTTCGAGTTCTAACACACACCACAACCAATCAAACCAGCCGTTATGAATAGTAATACCTACTTTTTGAAATTATATATATTTTATATTTCAAAATGGACTTCATTTTTGGATTCGGAATATCGAATTTAGCCTAAGGTGAAATTTTGGTACATTTCGGATAACTTTCATATTTTGATGAATAGTGAAAATTACTAAGTTTTAATTAAAAACAACTTTTTTAGTCAAAATAATTAATAGTGATAAATTATGAATTTGAGTGGTTTTAAAGTATATTTAGAATATATTTTTACCATTTAATATAATGTTGGTCATTGGACATAATTTTACAATTAAACCGAACATAAACGAGTGTCAATCATTTGATAGTTATTATCTCTTAAAAACACGCTTTTTGTTTTGACAGCGGGAATTAATTTTAAATTAATTTCTGCCACTTCTGTGTTTTGAATTTAAGAAAAATGGATTCCATATTTGGAATCAGGATGTTCAAATTGTGTAAATAGGTAACTTTTATTTTTAGACATTTTGAATAATTACTGCGGTAAATATTTTATTTACCATGGTTAAGGGTAAATCCGGTAAATAAGGGTTAAAAAATAATATTATAATAATACTAAATTACCCTAAAACGTGTCTTAACCCTATTGGTTGATACATGGTCGACCATGGGCATCTTTGTGTCAATTTTGGGACCCCATGGATCCACTTGTAAGTGATAATGACACTTTACTTTAATTAAGTTAAAATGAATACAAAAATGACACAAGCATATATCTTTTAGAAATACAATTGTTACATAGGGTTATATATGTTGGATTTTAGATTATAAATATTAATTAGAAATCTAAAAAGAGTGCCTACATAATGATAATTTATTTATAATTTTTAGACATTAAATAATTTATTTTATTTATGACACAATGATGATGCAGTAATTACTATAATAGTGAAAAATTAAAATAATTGATATTATAAATACCCAAATAAATATAATATGAAACTTTTAATGAATTAAACTAATTTTCTAGGATATTATGATATATTAGGATTTATTTAATTGACCTTGTTCGAAGTAATCAATCTGTTTTGAGTTTCACCAAAATTAACTATTGAATAGTGTCAAAATTGACATCAAAGAGTTCTTCAAACAAATATTATATTATTAATTGATATTAAATTCCGAAAAATCTAAGGTTCGGCCAAGAGACTTATATCATGATATTTTCATCATTAATGTACCACTTGGGGGTCTCTTGGATGTATATAGTAAGTTTATTAACCATATTATATAAAAATACAAAGAGACATTGTAAAAGTGAAACTAATTAACTTAGAGTTAATACTTAAAGATAAGGTTAATATAAGTACCCAAACCTGTCTAAATTCTATTGGTTGAGTGGTTTTCGACCTATCCCCACCTTAACCTTTGAATAATAAGCTTTGGAGCCATTATAAACCGAATATGAATTTATTATAAATTAATATTTCTAGCTTTTCCAAAGGTGCCCCTCACCCCTCTTATAAAAGGGCACTCCTCCTTCTCATTTCTTCACACCTTCAAAGCCTTTTGGTTCGGCCAAACTCTGCCCAAATACTCTCCCAACATCCCTCACTACAACCTAGAGGCCTTAGTTTGATCAGAAAGCCAACCTAAGGAGCCATTTTGATCAAATCAAAAGGAAGAACCCGAAGAAGAGGTAATGATTTCACCACCCTTCTCCAAGTTGATTTCTTCTTCCACTTCTTCTTCCTTTGTTCTTACCATTCTAAAATAATAACTCCAGTATCTCACATATACTGTGATGTTATTATAAATATGGTACAACCATATTCAGTATTCTATCCACCCTTTGAATAACATGTCACCATACGTGCGTACGTACGGACTACCGTCTCCACGTCGTGGTGTAATTGTTATTCAATATAATATTATTTGGATGGGTATAATAATGATGTGTAACTCATGTAAATAATAAATATAACATGTTAATGATTCTGTATATATGATATACCATCCATTTATATATTATTTTAATATCAAAAGAATGATATTGTCGCTCGTGCGTACGTACGGACTACCGTCTCCACGAACGCGATGAGATTCATTCTCCATCGTATCCATTCAAGTATAATTATCATTTGATGATTTAAAAATGATGTTTAAGGACTAGATATCATTCTAGATATGAATTAGATACAACAACCATGGCTTATGTAACAAAACATATAAAAGAAAATGAGTAAGTTAACTCCCGAAACGACGATAATTCTAAGATATTATTAACAAATCAATGTTAAAAGATCATATATGATATCATATTATTATATATGATTCTTATATAATTTAATAACAACTATTTCACCATTATACAGGAGGTTAACCTAACCCAACCAAGGAAAAGTACAAGGTAAGGGTTTACTTTACAACCTCTTCATTTTCCAAGGTTGTTTATACGTAATAATCTACTGGGATCTCTTTATCATCCACATCCATGTTTCATAAAAATGCATTTCAAAACATTTTTACTATTTACTAGAATATGAGTTAAAGTCATTTATACCCTTTTTGACTTTTATAAGTGGTTTATAAAGGAATCTTTCGGTCATTTTCAAAACAAGGTCCTTTTTAACCTTTTCGACAGAATTAAGGTAAGAATGTTTTTTTAACTTATACGGAGAGTGCGGCTATTTTCCGCCGTTATAAAATCTTCAAAGCTTCCCTTACAAGCTTATAAGAATATTTTCAAAGAAAATGTTTTATTTTATAGGGATCTTAAATTATTTCAAAATAAAAGTAGATATTTCTTTAAAAAGAATTTTGATTTCATCTATGTCAACATCCTTTGATGGATTTTAAGATTATTTGAAGTTGATTTATTATGATACAAAACTTCTATATTGTATTGAAGGTTTTGTGATATGTTTGACTGTGGATGTGCTATTTTTATACCATTCATAGTTTATGGTGAAAGTATTGACATTTCGTATGCTAGTTTTAATACGAATGTTTATGTTATGTTTAAACCTTTTCATATGGGAATGCATTGGACTTAATATGTGACGGGTGGAGCCCGCTATAGATCCTCGATGCATCGGTAGGTCTAATGAGACAAACTAGTGTGTTGGCACAAGGCCTTGACAAAATCTTATTTGTAGTCTTGGCACGAGGCCTTGGCTATGTGGTTATGATAGTCTGGCATTATGCATTCCAACATTATGAAAGTGGTTATTGATTTTTGCATGTGATTATTCGATTAGTAGAATATCCATGTGAATAAGTAAATGGCATTATTTCATTTTATTTATGCCATACCATGTTGAAAGTTAATATTTAAAAGGATTTTGTTTTAGTTATACATTGCCTTAAATGTTTATTCTTATTTATAAAAGTTCCCGCTATATTGTTATCCTTACTGGGCATTTGAGCTCACCCCTTTTCTATGATTTATTTTTCCCAGGATGTGAAGAAGTAAGTTATGAATGACCTGCAAGGATTTTATGAGGGGTTAATAGTGTGGATTGTGGAAACATTATGTTGTTGTAGTAGTTTTTCATTTTATGATGTAATGTAAAACTTATGAATTTATCTAGTGTTTCCAAGGCTACTAAACCAATCGGTCTTTCGAGATTTGATCTTTCTTGTGATCATGCCAATGTTATGTAATAACGCACCGACTCTGGGTAACTGGGGTCGGGGCATTACATCTATACTTACCATTTTATTAACAATATTAAATTAATTATTCCATAGATTTCATATATTTAATTTAAAACCATTATATATCCATTACCTATGTTCATATCAGCCTAAAAGTTTTCATTTAAAACATTAACATTTCATTAACATTCCATAGCTTGTTAAATTTCATCTAACACCCATTATCATGTTTATTATAACTTATCACATATTCCACACTCCTGGAAATCTATAATACATATAGACATAAAAAATCCAACCACATCATGTATCAACCCATTAAATATGATAATATCCCTATAAATAGATATAAAACCATATTATTTATCACAGAACCACCCATTCCTAAAAAACCTCACCAACAACCATATCCCCTAAAACAAACTGTAAGAAACTATCCATAGCCCCCACTTTCTAAAAAATACCATAACCCCAAAATTAACTATAACCACCCAATACTATATATACATCAATTATAATACAAATAAAAGGAAAATGACAAACAAAAGAACCAAAGTTCTTGTAATGAGACACTCCCACATATTTCTATTAAGAATCATTTTGTAATTTATTTAACATCACTCCAGGAATAACAAAAAATAAATTCTATATTTCATAAAACATGTGTATTACCATCATTAAATGAATAAAATGTTATTGAGGAGTTATTTAGAAATCAAATTCTACGAAAAAATTCATATATATCACATCAAAAATAAAAATATAACAACAAAAACAACGACAATGGAATCAATGACAAGTAATGACATCAATCAAGTAACACACTTGTAAATCACCCCTTTCCCCTTAAATTTTATTATGCCAATTTTTTATCTTTATTAATTTGATTATTACCATTCAAAAAATGATATATAAGTCATGTTACTTGTACATCATTCAAAATTTAATTGAGTGTTCTTCAATCCATATATATCAAACATCACATTGGAAATCACTGCTTAAGAGAAAGGCGAGGAAGAGATGATCATATATACAAATTCACATGAGGGGATACTAAAAAAACATATATTCATAACAAAACTCATGAAAAACATGACCTTTAACCCTCTAAACTAATCCTTATTAACTTCAATGAATTCTCATGGGGATAAAATGGGGGAAACTAAAGAGAGGAGAGAATAATATCACATTAGATCACCAATAATCATTTCGCAAAGATGAGGATTAATGTATAAAAATTTCAGTGTAAAGGCCTCATAAAATTATAATGGAGGTTTCTTGAGATTGACTAAATAAAAAGAAATAGATTGGGGGTCAAATGGTCCATCAAATTTATACTATGGTAGAAAGGAAACAAAACCACAGTTTAAGGAGTGGGGCCACAACAAAATGATTTTATGTTTCTAAAATCCATGGAATTATTTCATGGTAAATTATTATTTACAAAAAAATATGGAAACAAACTAGAGTTTATAGATATCACCTTTAGATAAAGGTCCCTTAGAATAATAGAATCTTGATATCAACCCCATGAGCTCTACGTTGAAGCATAGATGTTCCTATCATATGGCCTCTTACAGATAAAATACACACTATCCCAAATGGATACCATATTTTGGCCAAGTATACATGCCACGAGGGTCATTTAAATGGAATAACTCCACGATACCAACCTCTACACCCTTACGACATAGTCAGGGGACTATAAAATAACTGAGACTACCCCAATACCCTAAACAAAACCTATATCCTCTCAATTTCTCCTCAGATCCCTCACACCACAACAGTGAGAAAAATTGGATGAGGCACCAACAAAACCTCTAGACATAACACTCCTTAGGTAAACTAAAAATTCTTCATTTAGGCCTTTAAACAAAACCACCCATGATGCAATTTAAACATCTATTACACATGACTAACCCCCAAATGAAATTTCATCTTGAAATCCTCATTTCTTCCATAAACCAAATATTGGAAACTTCAACACCCAAAATAAAAAAATTAATAGGTCAGAATGGTCCATGGTATTATATTAGATACCTCATAGATAAATCTCACCCATGAGAATAAAAACCAATCCCTTAAGTCAAAACATTAATGACCAATACAATAATCCTCATAAGATACCTCTCAAACAAGATGGAACCATCATTGAAACACATGGGCACATAATATATGTAATAATATAATACCCTCAACAATTTCATAATTACACCACCCAAGAAACAAATAATTTTCTATTACCAATCATGAATGTGATTGAAATAACAACATGACCTACTATAAAATATGGGATCAGTCATTTCATCATCACTCAATATATGGAATGAACCACTTGAAACATAACTACTAACATAGACACCTCCATAAAAATTGCAACCTACCAAAAGGAACCACTCCCCAAACCCATGGAGGACTAAACCAGTCAAGGAACTACCCAATAATCATTGGAAACCACCAAACTAAAGGTAAAATGTCCACTTTGAAATCACCACCATCAACATGAGAATTTTATTGAAACACCAAAATTAATTAAACATTGTAATTCTATAAAACATAATAACCAAGAGAGATACATCTAATATATATATTTTTCTTAAGAGAGACCAAGAAAATAGGGAATGGAAGCGGAAAACCTAAATCACCTCCACTCTAAGAACATGATTCTTACATGTAGGTAATGGTTTCTTTTCTTCAATTATATTGAGTTGTTTTTTAGAAAACATAGAAAATTTGGGTAATGTATTGGAATTAGGGGTTACACTCCATGTAGTCCTAAGTAAACACCAAGTCAATATTGTCGTGTTTTATGGGAATACGTGGATTTTGTTAATGTCAATGAAGAAGAGAGTAAAAACCACCTATACGCCATATACTTCCTAGTATATGCCATGTAGACATGTCAGTAGGCCCTGAAATGTATGTTAGGGAAATTCAGCCACCAAATGAATAGTTAAATGATATACACCCTGTGTATATGGACATGCATGTTGTGTATTTTGTTTTTTGACTTAAAACATGAATTATCATCTCAATTTGGTAGATTGGACAGTGGGCTCTCAAGGGAACTCAAGAGGAGAATTGAAACATTAACCTCTTCCCAGTTGATCATCTGATCTTTGAACCAGTCATCATTTGTATCATTTGAACCCAATCAGTATGATTTTAATTATTATGGATCTGTTCATGGTGACTTTTTTCTTGAATATATTATTTATGGTTTATTTAATATCCTTGTTTTGTAGATATATATCATTCTACCCTGAATTGTAACTCAAGGTTGGACAATGTAGGTCATACTGTGATGAGGTAGGTGATCTTGTGCTTATTGTTTAATGTCAACATGATTATATGTGTTGTTTTTTCATGTACCCCTGTTTTGGGTGTTGCTTTGTTGATACATATACCTTTGATAATTCCTAATGATGTTTAGGTGATTAATTATATGAATTAAAGCATGTTGAGACTACTTGTTAGGATTAAGGGACACCATGTGGGTGCGTTTCCGATGGATAAATGTTTTTGGGACTTTTGGCATAGGATAACCGTGGTAATGCCTCTATTTTCCCTATTATGGATTCTATGAAATGAATTTCTGAATTTAATTCATTCTAATGTGAATTATTTCCATGTTTATCAATGTAATAGTGTTATGATTTCACGTGTTGCCTTATGTTGAATTGCTTATATGTTGGCCTTGGCCCTGTTGAATTATCCTACCTGTGGGAAGATATTTGTCATGCACGTGGGCCAGGTTTTGTGTGCCTCTAGGCTACATTTTTTATGCCTAGGGGAAAGAATTTATTTTGTTTCTGGAATACCTGACGGAAAGGTTTTAACCTAGTTTTGACTATTGTAATGACTTATAATTTGTCGACTACACTGAAGCACAAGCTTGGTTTCAATTGTCATGTTCCTTAATAGATTTCCTACCGAGGTATCTGTTATGTTTGTTTGAGTATGGGAAAGACTGGCCATTGAAGGATCCTAAGAACTTATGATTCAATGAAATTGAATTTCTTAATGAACATGAATGGTATTGATGGAACATGACTTGTAGGGTTTTTTTACTTTTGAGTACTTCCTAGTTTAATGCTTTCATTATTATACACTACTACTACATATACTCAGTGACAGATTGGCACAGACATTTGGTGGTTTCATACATGGATTTATTTCTCACACACTATATAGTTCAGGTTTTTGGCCCCAAATAGACTATATTATTCCAGGTGTTGAAAGGGGAAGGGCTTCTTATACAGCTACTTGATTATAGCTTAGTGGCAGGAGAGCATGGGATCATGTTAATGCTTGTGAGGCTTTTGTGTTTCTTTTTGTAATGTTGTACATTAGTATTGTATTGTACATAATAGAAGTGTATACTATTTTTATTGTTTTATTAGAAAAGTGACATGATGCATCATTATGAAATATTTATGCCTTATGGTTATCTTTACCTTTCAGTCTTCTATTTTTTACTTCAGTTTCATGTTGTTTACTATTTCTGCTATTGTTATGAATTGTTCCATTTTGTTAAAATCTATCATTGAGGGCATAGTTTCTCCAATATCCCACCATAGGACCTCTATTCTAGTCTGCAGCCTCATCATTTTTGGGAAATTCACTTGAGGAAATGTGGCCAACAGGTTACAGGGAACCAGTTCAGTGGCTTCCTGATCTAGGACGTTACAAAGTGGCAACAGAGGTGTTTTTTTCTGGTTTTCTATACTATTTGGAGAATATGTAAAGGATATTGAATTTGGTAGTTAGTTGCGCCCAGTAGTAGCTACCCAGTGTAAAGAGAAAATCCAAATTTCCTCGAATTAAATTGTTCTTTTGGATTTTATGCTATTACAATTTATTATATTTTATCGTTGGGTAATACACTCATTTTGTGCTATTATTATTGATATTATTGGGGTTCTATTATGTTGACACCCAATGAGATGAGGGTGTTCCATCTCATGAATCATATTGGAACTTGTTAAAAATCACATTCCATGCATACTTTCCATGCCATTTAGAGAGCATTACAGATCAGATGCTGTTGTGATATATGTCATGCTAGAGATGTAAGTTGTTGTGATAGAACCCTGATAGATATTCCTACTTTTATGATAGGTGTATTTACTTACTTATTTAATTATTTATTTACTTATTTATTTACTTATTTATTTACTTATTAATTTTTTTATTTATTTATTTACTTTTTTATTTTATTTAATTTTTTATTTATTTATTTAATTATTTTTGTATTTTATTTATTTAGTTCATATTTTATTTATTTATTTCGTATTTTATTTTATTTATTTCATTTAATTTGCATTACTTTATTTACGTTATCCATTTATGCATGCTCATGCCCATGCACATTCACATGCACATGCCCATGAACATGCCAATGCACATACCCATGCAATATAACGAAATACTGCGTTTTTGGAGATTTGAACCCCTAACCTCTTGCATATTTTCCAAAGACTTTGTCACTCCAGCAAGCTCGTCATGCGGTTAATAAATAGAATTTAATATACTTATATATACTAATTTAAAAAACAAATAAAACAAAACTAATAGATATAAACTCAATAATAATTAAACAATAAGCAATAATCAATAATTAATAACCAATAATTAATAATTAATAATTAATAATTATTGATTTATTAGTTATTTATTGCGTTATTTATTATTATTTATTTTTTATTATAATAAATAACAAATAAATTATAATAATATTTTCAAAAATTATAAAATTATGAAAAAAATAATAAAGTAATAAAATTACGAAATTAAAAGAATAAAAAAGAAATTATAAATAATAAATAACAAATAAAAAATAAATAATAATAAAATAATAAAATAATAAAATATTAAATATTAAATATTAAATTATAAATAATAAATAATAAATAATAAATAATAAATAATAAATAATAATAATAAATAATAATAAATAATAAATAATAAATAATAAATAATAAATAATAATAATAAATAATAATAAATAATAAATAATAATAAATAATAATAAATAATAAATAATAATAAATAATAAATAATAATAAATAACAAACTATAAATAATAATAAATAAAAAATAATAAATAATAAATAATATTAAATAATAAATAATAAATAATAAATAATAAAAAATAATAAATAATAAATAATAAATAAGAAATAACAAATAACAAATAGCAAATAACAAATAAATAATAATAAATAATAATAAATAATAATAAATAAATAATAATAAAAAACTAATAAATAATAAATAATAAATTACAAATAACAAATAACAAATAACAAATAATAAATATAAAATATAAAATATAAAAAAAATAAAAAAATACAAAATAAATAATACTAAATAATAATACATAATAAAAAATAATAAAAAAAATAATAAATAATAAATAACAAACTATAAATAATATTATATAATATATAATATATAACCATAATAAATAATAAATAATAATAAATAATAGATAATAAATAATAAATAATAAATTATAAATAATATATAATATATAATACATAACAAATAATAATAAATAATAAATAATAATAAATAATAACAAATAGTAAATAGTATTAAATAAATAATAATTCATAATAATTCATAATTAATAATTAATACAAAAATAAAAAATAAAAAATAATAAAAATTAATAATTAATAATAAATAATAATAAATAATAATAAATAATAAATAAAAAACTATAAATAAAAATAAATAATAAATAATAAATAATAATAAATAATAGATAATAAATAATAATAAATAATAAATTAATAAATAACAAATAATAAATAATAAATAATAAATTAATAAATAATAATAAATAATAAATAATAATGAACAAAGAATATATAATCAATAATATATAATAAATAATCAATAATATATAATAAATAATAAATAATATATAATAAGTAATATATAATAAATAATAAATAATAAATAATAAATAATAAATAATAAATAATAAATAATAAATAATAAATAATAAATAATAAATAATAATAGATAATAATAAATAATAATAAATTAGAATAATAAATTATAAAAAACACGCTATAAATAATAATAAATAAAAAATAAAAAATTATAAAAAATAAAAAATAAAAAATAAAAAATGATAATAAACAAATAAAAAATAAAAAATAAAAAATAAAAAATATTAAATAATAATTAATAATTAATAATTAATAATATAAAATATAAAATAATAACAAATAATATAAAATACAAAATAATAAAAAATAATAAAAAATAAATAATAATAAATAAAAAATAATAAAAAATAATAAATAATATTAACTAAAAAATAATAAAAAATAATAAATAATAAATAAATAATAAATAATAAATAACAAATAACAAATTAGAAATTAGAAATAATAAATAAAAAATAAAAAATAATAAGTAAAAAATAATAAAAAATAAAAAATCATAAAAAATAATAATAGATAATAATAATAAATAAATAAAATCTTATAAATATTAATAAATAACAATTAATAAATAATAATAAATAATAAACAATAATAAATAATAAATAATATATAAAATATATTATATAATAAATAATAATAAATAATAATAAATAATAATAAATAATAAATAATAAATAATAAATATTAATAAATCATAAATATTAATAAATCATAAAAAATTAATAATAAATAAATAATAATTATTAATAAATTACAAATATGAAATAATAAATAATAATTAATAAATAATAATAAATAATAAATAATAATAAACAAATAATAAATAATAAATAATAATATTAATTAATAAATAATAAATAATAAATATTAAATAATAAACAATAAATATTAAATATTAAATAATAAATAATAAATAATAAATAATAAATAATAATAAATAATAAATAAAATTAAACAAATAATAGTAAATAATAAAAAATAAAAAATAAATAATAAAAAGCAAATAATAAATAATAAATAACAAATAACAAATAACAAATAATAAATAATAAATAATAAATAAGAAATAAGGAATAAGAAATAAGAAATAATAAATAAAATATAAGAATAATAATAAATAACACATAATTAATAATTATAATTAAATAAATATTAAGCAATAAATAATAAATAATAAACAACAACTAATAATAGATAGTAATACATATATAATACATATATAATAAATACGAAATAATAAATAAGAAATAAGAAATAATAACTGATAACTAATAAATAATAACTAATAAATAATAAATAATAAATAATAATAATAATAACTAAAAATAGTAATATATAATAATAAATTAATAATTAATTAATAATTAATAGTAATAACAATAAATAACATATAATTAATAATTATAAATATATAAAAAATAAAAAATAAAAAATAAAAAATAAATAATAAATAATAAACAATAAACAATAAATAATAAACAATAAAAAATAATTAATAATAAATAAATAAATAATAAATAATAAATAATATATAATACATAATACATAATACATAATATATAATATATAATATATAATATATAATAAATAAAATATTATTATTATTAATAATAAATAATATTTAATAAATAATAAATAACCAGTAACAAATAATAGATAATAAATAAATTAAATTATATTATAAATAATAAATAATAAATGAAACACATGAAAAAGTTCGAAAATGCGTGATAAAGGATAGAAAATTATGAAAACGCATGAAAACAGATGGAGAAACATGAAGAAGCATTAGAAAGCATGAGAACGCATAAAAACGCATGAAAACTCATGAAAACACTGGAAAACCCCTTGATAATTCAACATAATCATCATAATAACCCACAAAAAACCATTGATTATGATAACAATTCATGGAATCCCAAATAAACAGTAATAAATTTAGCAACCGTTAAAACCCGTCAAACCGGTCATAAAGTGACATAAATATCGGACTCACATTAACAGAGATAACTTATGATCCGAGAGTCTCTTCCAGATCCGCGACCAGTCAAATCCAAGATCTTAAAACGATCTTCGAGTTGATAGGTGAAAGAGACCAAATGGGCCGGCAGATCAGAAGTTACGACCATTTAAAAAAATTGATGGGGAACGGGTGCTAGAAACGAGGCATCGAAAAACATAACAAACCCGATACCCACTAAAAAGGCCATAACTTATGATCCAAGAGTCCATGTGGGCCTCGAGACCAATCAAACTGATGCTCATGGAATGAACTACGATCTTGCAGGTGGAGGAGTCCGAACTGAAATGCATATTGAAAGTTAGGTCTGTTTGAATACAAGTTTGATGGGACACCTGTGACGGAAATGGGGTTTCTAAGGCCATCAGAGTGGTTTTTTGGTGTCTAAAAAAACTACAGAAGCGTGCTCCATCAAACTGGTGCGTATCTATATTCTTTGGCTCCAATTTGATTTGTGGTAGATCTCAAACAGACACCTGGAGTGAATGTTATGGTCGTTTGAAGTTATAGAACTTTTTCAACTTTTTTATAACTCACATATCATCTGCACCTTAGATCGTCTAATAGTTTTGATTACACGTGCCTCTAGATCTCTTAATGAGTGTCTATTTGACTGGTCGTGGTGCTTCAATGGATGCTCAGATCAAAAGTTATGGTCACTTTAGAGATTTAGGGGTTTCTCATGTTTTTTATTTTTTTTTCTTTTCATTCCGCAACTGTTTTACCCAAACCGCTGCTATTTCGTAGCGGTTTTATAAAAAACTACAGAAAATCCTCAAAGAAATAATAACAAAATTAACACATTTTGTGGCAGTTTTTAAAACCACCACATAATACTGGCCCTAAAGATATTTCATGGAGGTTTTAAAAACCGCCGCAAAAAAACCGCCACGAAATGTCTGTTTTCTTGTAGTGTATTGTGAAAAACCTAGTATACATGGCGTGCAGTTTATCCTAACTTGTCATGTATTCTTCCTATTTAGGGGATATTATGTTCCATTTTTTAAGATGAATATGTCGTGTACCATGTATACATGTCTTGTAGTGTCTGACAGTGTAACTGGATGTGTGAGAGGAAACCAGAGCTATTATGTTTTTATCAGAAAACTCTATGTGCTTTTGGTACTCACCATGTAGCCTAACAAGGCAAAACCTGTGTGGAATTGGCTGTGTGGGAGTTCATGGCCATAATAATAGACATGTGTACATGATATGTATGCATGGAACACTCCATGTACCAGGGGTTGATACACGCCAAGGACGGCGGAAGAACACGACCATGTATGAGCTTAAGGGTACACACCCTGTATTCATTCTACAGGTCGTGTGGTCCCATTTTACCAAACATTGAGGGTCTTTTCCTATTTTTTGGCACTCTTGAATAGAGAAAAACTAGAAAATAAGTTTGAACTAAGGCATGTTCTTGACCCTGTAGATTAATGCCACTATAATGACCGTGAGTTGTATTCCCGAAGAGTTGTGATTATCTTATTCCAGAGATGGTAGGCCCTAGGCTACTAGTGGATCCTCTTGTTGTGCTAGTTGGGGCACAAGTTGTTATAATCAATGTAGGGGTATATGCATAGTTTCGTGAAGGCTTTGTGTGTTTTATGCAGGCCTTTTGGGAGCACTATAGGGTTCCATGTCTATGTCAGCGCTGACATGTATATTCTAGAAGCAATGTCTGCTAACTATTTTAGGGAATGACAGACCACAGGCTATGAAATCATGGCAAGAATCAATGCACACTATCTTCGAACATCTGGAGACACATCTTGAGAGGAGGTTCAATCTAGAAATATATATGATGCACGATTCTCCCAAGAGATGGTGGGATGTTATCACTTAGTAAGGGTGTCATCGGATATTGTAACACCATAAGATTTCATAGTACGTTATTTTTTCAATGTAATTCAATAACATTCACTACATGCAACACTGAGTTCAAGCGCCCCACGACTTACCAAACTTGCTGTTCAAAAGCGGTTATGAATAGTATTTACTGAATTTTTAACTTTATATAATCCTTATAATTTTAGAATCCATATTATGAGTTTCTTAGACATAATTTAAGAAAAAATTCAATTTTTTCAAATAAAAGATGTATTTTTAAAAAAATGAAAATTTACCACCGTTTAATAGAAAACCCTTTTTAAATAAAATATTTGAAACTTGTATATATTTAATTTGAAAAAGTAAAATTCTTCTTTATAATATGGGCATAAGAATTTAGTTTTAATAAATTTTTGTTGTTTTTTTGATAATTTTCATATTTGGGTGAATAGTGAAAAATATTATATTTTAACTGAAAACAACATTTTTAATCGATATAATTAATAGTGATAAATTATTATTTTGAGTGGTTTTGAAATATAATTATATTATATTTTTTATTATTTAGTAAAATTTAGGTCATTATAAGTAATTTCACATTAAAATCTGACATAAACAAGTGTCAATCTTTTGACAGTTATTATTTCCTAATAATGCCCTATTTTTTTACTACGAGAATTAATTTTAAATTAGTTTCTGCAACTTCTGTGTTTTTAATTTGAAAAAATGTATCCCATATTTTGAATCAAGATTTCTGAATTGTGTAAATAGTTAACTTTTATTTTTATACATTTTAAATATTTACTTAAGTAAATATTTTATTTACCGTGGTTAAAGGGGTAAATCCAGTAAATAAGGTTACAAATTAATATTATAATAATATTACATTACCCTAACATGTGTTCTAACCCTATTTACTGATACATGACAGACCAAGGGAATCCTTGGGTCGATTTTGGGACCCCATGGAGTCACTTGAGAGTTATAATGACATTTTATATTAAGTAATCTACCGTAAAGACAAAAATAACAAAAGAAAATATCTTTAAAAAAAATTATATGACGATATATAAAATAACTATTTGACTATAAATAGTCATTATAAATTTAAAAATATTTAATACCTTGGGATAATTTATTTATAATTTTTAGACATAAAATAAACATATTTATATATGTCCCAATAATGATGCAATATTTTCATTCTTAATGAAACAGTCAAATAAATGATATTAGAAATACTAAAATAAAAATAATTTAAATTTTTTATGCCATCCACAAATTTAATATGTGACTATGACATGTTAGGGTTGGTTAAATGTATTTATTTCGATGTAATAATGTTGTTAGGACTTTAACAAAAATCAATTATTAAATAATCTCAAAATTGACATAAATGAGTTTTTAAAACAAATACAATATTATTGGTCGATATAATATTTCTCAAAATATAAGGATCATTCAAAAGACTTATATAATTATATTTGTATCATTAACGAAAAATTTGGGGCTCTCGTGAAGGTATATAGTAGGTTTATTAACCATATAATATAAAAATACAAAGAGACATGGTAATGTTAAACTATTTAACTAAGAGTTAAATCTAAAAGATAAGTTTAATATAGTGACCCAAACCTATATAAAACCTATTGGTTGAGTGATTTTCGACCCATCCCCACCACATACTTTAAATAATCCATTTTGGTTCCATTAGAAACCAAAAGTAATTTTATTATAAAATAATATTTCTAGCTTTTCCTAAGGTGCTCCTCACCCCTCTTATAAAAGGGAACACCCTCTTCTCTCTAATTCACACCTTTGAAGCCATTTTTCTCGGACAACCCCTTCCAAAATAACCTCCCAACTATCCAAACTTAATCTCTGAGGCCTTATATTGGTCATAAATCCAACATAAGGATCCATTTTGATCAAATCATAAGGAAGAACCCGAAGAAGAGGTAATGATTTAACCATCCTCTTTCATGTTCTTTTCTCCTTCCACTTAATTTTTCATAGTCATTACCATACAAAAATAATAAATCCAGAAAAATATATATAATGTGATGTTATTAAAAAAATGGAACAGTGAAATTCATTATTCTATCAATCCTATGAATTATAATGTCACCATGTGTGGGTACGTATGGCTTACCGTCTCCCCGCCGTGGTGTAATTTGTTATTAAACACTAAGTTATTTGGATGGATATAATGATGAGAAATATGTATATAAATAATGCAAATAACATGATAAATTTTCTGTAAAATTAATATACCATCCAATTCCACACCTTTAAGGAAATGATATTTTCACTCGTGCGTACGTACGGATTACCGTCTCCACGACGCGATGAGATTCATTTACACGTTCGCCATTCATCGATGATTATAAAAATATATAGTAGTAATAAGTATGAAATATATGGAATAATAATGATACTAGAGTAATATATATATATATGTACTTACATATATCTTAATTTCCTTCAATATGATATTAAAATAGAAACATTGTTTATACGTACGGACGACCTACCATCTCCATAAACGATATTTTCCATTTCATATATCTATCTATTATAAATATTTATATTCTAAATATATATGGTATATAAATCAAGGTTTATATTTCGGAAGTATTTATACCATTATCTAAATGATACGATCAAGAATAACATGTTAAAACATGTACGATAAAGAAAGTGATTATTACCTGAAATGTTAATTTAACTTGGAAGTAATTATTAAATGGGTGGTATAAAGTCATAAATGAATCATGTATGATATAATAAATATAAATATGGTTGTTTATAATTTTATAACATACAATGGTCATTATACAGGATGTCAAACATACCCTCGACCAAAAGAAAGTGCCAGGTAAGGGTTAAATTTACAATCACATTATTATCTGAAGTTGTTTTTACATAAGTTTCTACTGAGACATATTGATTATCCATGTCCATGTTTCATAAAAGAGTTTTAATGTGGATTCTTTTTAAGGAACTTTTATACTAAAATATGATTTTAAATGTTTTAAATATTCATTATTCTAAATCTTTCTAATTAATTTCCATGTTTTCACAATAGTTTTTAAGGATTTATTTATATGGACATGAATTTTTTTAAAATGTTAATTCCTTTAAAAAGAATCAAAGTGGTATGTGACACTTTGATTCAAAAATGACTTTAAATTTTTTCCTTTATAAATTTTGTGACTTTTAAATATGTTTATGAAAAAGGGATATTTCACTCAAATATTTTTGAAAATAATATTCATCTATATCAACATCACTTGATAGATTTTAGACTTGTTTGAAGTTGATTTATTAAGATACAAATCTTCCGTATTCTATTGAAGTTTTTTTTGATATGTTTGACTGTGGATGTCTTATTTTTATACCATCCATGGTTTATGAATAACATATTGACATTTCATATGGTAGTTTTAATACAAATGTTTATTTTATGTTTAATCCTTTTCATATGAGGAATGCATTGGACTTAGTAAGTGATGGGTGGATCCTGCCATAGATCCTTGATGAATCGGTAGGTCTCATGAAAAAAATTAGTGTCTTTTCACATGTCTTTGAAAAAATCATATTTTTAGTCTTGGAAAAAGGCCTTGACTCTGTGGTTATGAAATTCTGGCATTATTCATTCCATCATTATGTAAGTGGCTATTGATATTGCATGTGATTATTCTATTAGTATAATATACATTTGAGTAAGTAAATGGAATTATTTGGATTTATATTTTCCATATTATGATGAAGTTTAGTTTGAAAAGGATTTTTTTTAGTTCTATACATTGCCTTAAATGTTTAGTCTTATTTTTGAAAGGTTACGCAATATTGTTATCCTTACTGAGAATTTGAGCTCACACCTTTCTATGATTAATTTTACTAGTATGAGAAGTAGTATAATATTACTGACCTATGGGTATAGTCTATGAGATCTCATTGTTGTATATGGAAACAATGTCGTTTTAGATTTCATGTTTATGATGTAATGTAAACCTTATGAATGTATCTAGTACTTTCAAGGAAACTAAACTAATCGGCCTTTTTAGACTTGATCTTTATGTTCATGCCAATGTATTAAAATAATGCACCAACTATGGGTAACTAGGGTCGGGGAGTTACAGTTGGTATTAAAGGAAGTTTAGTACAAACCATGGAAACAGTATTTAGATAAAATCTGATTAGAGCACATAGTCCTAAGATAGACTTTGATGATTAGTATAGAAGATCTTCCTAGAATTTGGTAATTTATATATTTTGTGAATTTTACAAGAAAATACATCCTTGTATGGATATGAGTAGGTAGAGGCAGCTCTTGCATAGATGTAGCTAGAGGTAAAACTCAAAAACACCACTTTGAGCTAGACTCAAATGGGAACTGGTGCATGAAAACGGGCCTTACTGCACTCTTGGTTACGACACTCCCAAGGGATATGCTTAGGATGATTTTCATTATCATTACAAGTAATTATAAAGTATTTATGAGTATATACCCCGTCAAAGAAAATATTTTTATGATTATGGATTATATCCATAAACTGTTCAATTTACCTTAGGTGTTTTATAGTATTGGAATTATTTATTTCAATTCATAAACTAACCTATTGTATGCCATTATATAGAAATGATTCCCAGTAGAAGGGATTTCAAATCCATCAATACGTATGATCCAAAGAGTAAGAAGGATCATATCATTCATGGTATTAATCCAACATATATAAGGGTAATAGTCCCTTATGTATTCTCAACATATGAATAAATAGTATCATGTGTTAATAAGAAAAGTAATGAATTCTCGGAGTCCTATGGCTTTGAAGGGAAGAAATAGAAGAAACGAATGGAAGAATGAAATATGGATAAAGGGAAGATGGAAAAGAAGGATTGTACCATATGTGATAACTATGGAAAGAATCACCTTGGTAAATTAATGAAAGGGAATGTGAGTTTGTAATAAGTGGGGAGAAAAAGGACACCAAGTATAAGATTTTAAGTGTAATAAAAAAGTTTCAAATGTGCAATGATTAATCTGCAAGGAGTTGGGACACTACGCATATAAATGTATAAATCATCAGAGTATCCCCAAATACTTCAATTTGATAATAATAAAGTAATGGTACTACCAAAGATGAAGAGGAATGATTAGATGAATTATGTTGTTAATAAAGAATTGTGTAATTTGAGTTTTTTATTAATGATGTACATGTTATAAGAATTATAGAGTAGATAAGTATTGTACTGTAGTGATATTTCATTAAGAACTTGAGATTGTGTGGAACCAAGAAAAGTGACTCGATAAGATGTTAAATTTTTGGAAAATATATGCTTGAGAGAATGAAAAAACATAATATGGTTTTGATACCGAGGTAGTGATTTTTGGAATAATACATGATTGATTAGGATAAATTATATTGGATATTCTTGACTACCTTTAAACTGGTTAATGGTTGGTATATTCCATCATTGTTGGAGTTTAAATCATTTTTCTATAGAAGGATTATATCTAGTATTCTATAAGGAATATGGGATAATTAATGTAATAAATATGGTTTTATGGTAATTAATATGTTTCAGTGTTTCAAAAGAATACCTGATGAAGGTGTTCACATGTTATTACATGGAAAAATGAATCTTCATTTTGTTTACCTTCGATATAAATTTTGGACTATAACGTTGGATAGAAGTATTTTGGATATGTATAAAGGATGGAATGTATTAAGTTTGAAATTGGATATTATTATTAAGGTTATTTTTGGATTTTTATAAAAAGGAGAACACATAGACTGTGTGACGATCCGTCTTGTCGGACACAACTGTAGGAATCAAACCCCCCAACCGTAGTAAGATTGGAATTTATCACCTACTACATGACTACATGGAGTCCCTAGATTTTATTATATAATTTTTTAAAGGGATTGATATATGAATTATAAATTCATTATTTTTGGAACCCTACTTGATTAGGATAAATATAATATTTTTTTGAAATCAATTGGAGTGAATGACGAGTTTGTGGTAGAAATTAGTTGAAGGATGAAACTATAGTTCACAGGTATATATATATATACATATAATTTTTGTCCCTCTTTTTATATTGGAAAATTAATTATTAAACTTTAGGTTTGGGATCTTAAAACCAAAAATATGTTATCCTAATACATTATGTTTTGTTGAACGGATGGTATTTTAAATCCTCTTATATTGATGGATTTGAGGCCCTCAATTCTACTATTGTTTGTAACTGATGACTTCTGTAAATCCCAATAAATATTTATGTTTTTATCCAATTAAGTGTCCCTAATTTCAACCAATTTTATCCTAATAAATATCATAATTTGTTGGTGACTATTTCATTCCCATTTTCATCTTATTATGACTAAAATATATTAACCCAATTTGTGATGTGGGTTTTCCAACAAAGGTATTTTCTATTTCCAACATTTTATTTTCAAAGAACAATTTCAAATTATGAGGAAGCAATTTATTGAAGTAGGGAATAATGTAACCCCCCAAGATTTCATAGTACGTTTTTTCTTCCAAGTAATTCAATAACTTGAACAACATGCAACACTCAGTTCAAGCGCACCACATCTTACCAAACTAGCCGTTCAAAAGCGGTTATGAATAATTTTTGCGGAATTTAGAACTTTATATAATCCTTAAGATTTAATAATCCATATTATGAGTTTCTTAGAAATAATTTAAGAAAAAATTCATTTTTTCAGATAAAAGGAATATTTTTCAACAAATGCAATTTTACCGCCATTTAATGAAGAACCCTTTTTTAATCCAATATAAGAAACTTTTATAGATTCTATTTAGAAAAATAAACTTATTCTTTAGAATCGGGATATAAGATTTTATTTTTAATAATTTTTTGGTGTATTTATAATAAATTTCATATTTGGGTGAATAGTGAATGATACTATATTTTAACTGAAAACAACATTTTAATCGAAATAATTAATAGTGATAAATTATGAATTTTAATGGGTTGGATGTGTAATTATATTATATTTTTATCATTTTATACAATTTAGTACATTATAAGTAATTTCACATTTAAATATAACATAAAAAAGTGCGAATCTTTTTATAGTTATTATTTTATAAAAACATTATTTTTGTTTTGACAATAAAAATTTATTTTAAATTTTTTTCTGCAACTTTTATGTTTTGAATTTGGAAAAATGGATCCCATATTTGGAATCAGGAGGTCCAAATTGTGAAAATAGGTAACTTTTTTATTTAGACATTTGGAATATTTAATTTAGTAAATATTTTATTTACCGTGGTTAAAGGGGTAAATCCAGTAAATAATGTTAAAAAATAATATTATAGTAATATTAAATAACCCTAAAACGTGTTCAAACCCTATTGGATGACACATGTCCGACCATGGGAATCCTTGGGTCGATTTTGGGACCCCATGGTGCCACTTGGGAGTGATAATGACGTGTTATATTAAATAATATTATGTAAAGACAAAAATAAGAAAAGCAAATATCTTTTAATAAAAAAAATTATATGAGGTTACATAATTTATTTATTAAACTATAAATAATAATTTTAAATCTAAAAATTTTCCCTACTAGATGATATTTTATTTATAATTTTTAGACATAAAATAAATATATTTATATATGACACAATAATGATGCAGTATTTTACTTATTAATGAAACAATCAAATAAATAATATTATAAATACTAAAATAATTATAATTTGAATGTTTTGATGCTATACAAAAAAATTATAAGTTAATATGGAATGTTATGGTTTATTAAATGTATTTATTTTTAAGTAATAATGTTTTTAGTACTTTAACAGAAATCAATTATTAAATAATCTCAAAATTGACGTAAATGGGTTTTTATAACAAATATAATATTATTGGTTGATATAATATTCCTAAAACTCTATGGTTAGGACAGAAGACATATATAATGATATGTGTATCATTAATTAACCACTAGGGGTACGTTTGGAAGTATATAGTAAGTTTATTAACCATATATTATAAAAAAACAGACCTGGTAAATGTCAAACTATTTAACAAAGAGTTAAATCTAAATGATAAGGTCAATATAGTGACAAATAACACTATAAATTCTATTGGTTGAGGGGTTTCTGACCCATAACAACTTTATAATTTATTTAATCCATTTTGGAGACATTATAAACTGAAATTTGTTTTATTATAAAATAATATTTCTATCTTTTCCAAAGGTGCTCCTCACCCCTCTTATAAAAGGGAACTCCCCATTTTCTCTAATTATCACCTTCAAAGCCATTTGGATCGGAAAAAACCTACCCAAATAACCTCCTAAATATCTTAACATCATCCTATAGGACTTCCTTTGGTTATAAATCCAACATAATGATCCCTTCTGATCAAATCAAAGGGAAGAACCCAAAGAAGAGGTAATGATTTCACCACCCTCTTTCAAGTTCTTTTCTTCTTCCACTTACTCATTCATTACCATTGCCATAACAAAATACAAAATCTAGTACCTTATATATACTATTATATTATTATTAATATGGCACAAACATAGTCATTATTCTATCCATCCTATGAATGATAATGTCACGATGCGTGCGTACATACGGCTTACCGTCTCCACGTTGTGGTGTAATTTGTTATTCAACACTATGTTTTTTGGATGGATATAATGATGAGTAATATGTATATTAATAATGAAAATAACATGATAATGTCTTTGTAAAATTAATACACCATCCAATTCCACACCTTTAAAGAAATGATATTGTCACTCGTGCGTACATACAGATTACCTTCTCCATGACGCGATGAGATTCATTTCAACGTTCACCATTCATCAATGATTATAAAAATATATATTACTGATAAGTATTTAATATAGGAAGCAATAATTATACTTGGGATATATATATATGTGTGTGTGTGTGTGTTTGTATTTGTGTACTTACATATATCTTAACTCTGTTCAATACGATATAAAAATAGAAACAACATTTATGCGTACATACGGCCTACCAACTCAATAAATGGTGTTTTCCTTTTCACATATCTATCTATTATAAATATTTATATTCTAAATATATATGATATATAAATCAAGTTTTATATTCTGGAAGTATTTAAACCATATCAAAATGATATGATCAAGAATAACAAGTTAAAACATGTACGATAAAGAAAGCGATTATTACCCAAAATGTTAATTTAACATGGGAATACTTATTAAATGGGTAGTATAAATTCATAAATGAATCATATCTGATATAATAAATATAAATATGGTTGTGGTATAATTTAATAACATACTATGGTCATTATATTGGAGGTTAAACGTACCCTCAACCAATGCAAAGTGCAAGGTAAGTGTTAATTTCACAATCTATTTATTATCTGAGGTTGGTTTTACGTAATTATCTACTAGTACATATTGATTATCAATATCCAGGTTTCATAAAAGAGTTTAAAATGGTTTCTTCCTAAATAATTTTTTTACTAAAACATCATTTTAAATGTTTCAAATATCTATTCTTCTAAATCATTCTCATTAATTTCCATGTATTCAAAATGGTTTTTTACGATTTAATTATATTGACATGAATGTTTTAAAATGTCAATTATTTTCAAAATTTTCAAAGTGGTATGGGACACATTTATTAAAAAAATTATTTAAATTTCTTCTTTCCTAAATTGTGCGAATTTTAAATGTTTTTATGAAAAAGGGATATTTATCTCAAAGATTTATTCAAATCAATTTTCACCTATATCGACATCCCTTGATGGATTTTAAAAATGTTTGAAGTTGATTTATTATGATACAATTCTTCCATATTGTATTTATGTTCATGTGACATGTTTGACTGTGGATGTGTTATTTTTATACTATTTATGGTTTCTGGATAATGTATTGACATTTTGTATGATAGTTTTAATATGAATGTTTATGTTATTTTTAATACTTTTCTTATGAGGAATGCATTGGAATTAGTAAGTGACTGGTGGAGCCTATAATAGCTCTTCGATGCATCGCTATGTCTCATGAGAGAAACTAGTGTCTTGGTATAAGGCCTTGACAGAATCTTATTAGTAGTCTTGGCACAAGGCCTTGACTATGTGGTTATAAAAGACTGGAATTATTCATTCCATCATTATGAAAGTGGCTACTGATATTACATGTGATTATTCGATTAGTAGAATATCTATGTGAGTAAGTAAATGACATTTTTTATTTATATTTTCCATATTATGAAGATTTTTATTTTGAAAACTCCATTATTTTAGTTATATACATTTCCTTAAATAATTAAGCTTATTTATGAAAGTTTCTGCTATATTTTTATCCTTACTGAGCATCAGAGATCACCCCTTTCTATGTTTTATTTTTCCCAGGATGTGAAGAACTATATTATGACTAACCTGCGGGGATAGTCTATGGGATCTCAGTGTTGTCAATGGAAACAATATTGTAGTAGTTTTTAATTTTATGAATTAATGTAAACCTTATGAATGTATCTAGTATTCCAAGGCTACTAAACTAATCGGTCTTTTGAGACCTGATCTTTGTGATCATGCCAATGATACATAATAATTCACCGAATCTTGGATTTTGGGGTCGGGGCATTACAAATAAGAAATAGGAAGACTTTCAGATGGGATTCTATGATTATTATTTTCCTGAGACACTAAGGGCCAATTGAGATCAAGAGTTCAAGGACTTGGAATAGGGCACAATGTCAGTTATGGACAATTCAATATATTTTACTATGCTTCAGTGATTCACACCTATTATGATGGTTTATGGAATATTGAAAGCTAGTTGATTTGAGGATGGTCTCATGTTTGAGATCCAATCACAGATTAATGTATTTAGTTTTACTTCTTCCTCGAATATCATGAATCAGACACTCATTATTGAGCATAAACTGTGGGAAGCTGGAGGTGTGAATTGGGACGGTTCAACACTGAGATATGGTACTTCCTCGACCGGAAGTAGGAAGTGTTGTATGGAGTTTTCTCCTAGGGATATGAGAAGTCAACAAGTTTTGTTTTGGTATTCAGGTGTGGTCCTACCAGTGTGGCTAATTTGGACACTTGATACAACAGTGTCTGATGGACCCAGTAGAATTCCAACCTTATGACTGGATGGGCCATCTACAGTGTTACTACAAGGCGTTTCTACCAAGATATATTGAGAGAGGGTCCGCTCCAACTCCACATTTAGTAGTGTGGTATGTAACTTCTCATGAGTTAGGGAACTGGAATATGTTAGGCCATTCAACTCAAGGAGGGAGTTGTGGTCTTGGTAGCCAGACCCTAGATCTCTACGACAGTTGGGCGGGTCAGCTCGTGGTAGCCAGGTGGGGTCACAGGGTCATGGTACATGCCAGACCTATGTAGTACAATAGAACCAGCATGAGTAGGATCTCACACATTTTACTGTTAGAGGTACTATTCTAGTCACCTCAATTTTATATTCTGCACTTTTCAATATAGGTTCTTACCATAGTTTCATATCAGTTTCTTTTGTGGAGAGACCTGGGCTTTGTGTCTTTACTTTTGAAAATGTTATGACACTAAAAACTCCATTAGGGATAATAACGGTAGGTGTGAATTAGTGTAACGAGTTCCCCCTACATGTTTTTGGGTTTCACTTCTTTTGGGACCACCATGTATTATAAATGAATGGATTTTATGTTATTCACAAAATTGGCAAGTTGGCCTCTTTTCAGGCCTTTGTTGGATGCTATCACCGCATGTTCTGTTTTACATCACCCAAGGGTGGTTCATTTCAACCAAAGGGAGAATGGAATGTCAAGGTGAGATGAGATGAACCCGAGCATCATGGGATTGGCAGGATGACATAACAGATTTTGATCTAATATCTCGATGACCATGGAACATGTATGAATGATTTCTCTCTAGGGGATTATCTTTTGAGGGACATTTTCCCCCGAGAACTTCTCAGGCTTACCCGTTGTCAAGGAGGAAAAGTTCACTATTTATCTAGGGCCTGGAGCTGCACCTCTATCCATTCATCCATATAGGATGCCTAAAATGGAGTTGGAAGATCTTAAGAGGTAGTTGGAAGGTCTAATAGAAAATGGTTTCTTCTGACCCAGTACTTCTCCTTGGGGGTTGTATTTATTTTTCATGAAGAAGGAGGATGGTACCCAAATAATTTTCATGGATTATCATAAGTGGAGTATCATTATACTCACCCCTGCATGGACTATGCCTGTACATCGTTGTGTTGGATGAAGACGACAGGCATCACTGACAGAGGCTGAGAGAACCAGGACTGGACGGTACTCAGGGGTGGACCTTACGATGAGTTGGTACACAGAGGAGTCTACAGGAGGTGGAGTGATCAGGTGGGCATATATACCTACACATCAGGTAGGAACCCAGGAGGATGGTCCTGGAGTTTCTCTTTACCTTTTAGTTGTTTGTACCTTTTTCAGTTGTACTTGTACTTTATAGTTGGGCTTGTATTTCCGGATCATTTTTACTTTCTAGAACACTATTTGTATACAATTTTTACATTGTGTTTCACTTCCATCTGTGTACTATGATGTATTCGTTTTTATGTTATAAAGGTAATTCCTTCCCAGTTTAGGGATATATGCCTTTGGTGCTAGTTTCCATCCCCGGGCCTATGGAACGCATGCTTGGTGTAGTCACGATACGGACTCCGTCAATAAACAACGAGTGTCAAGTGATGAATCCAATGGTATGGGTTTTTCTTCTAGTGTAATGTCCATTTATTTTTCTCTTCTTTATATTGGAAAGAATTTGATGCATGGTTTTGAAAACAATTGAAGAACATCTCATTTCTTCTTTTTGAGAAAAGTGTTACCACCCTAAACATGGAGGGTGCAGTCCAAACGAACAAGTCCCAACTCCTCCACCATTCTTGTAGTGTTCTTTCATTGGAAGAATGATGAGGTGACATAATGATGAAGGAGATGAAGAAAAAGGCTGTGCTACCCATGGCCTTTGCGAATCGCGCCGCCCCCATGGCGCACATGTACTCCCCGAACTGATATCCCTTGACATAGATAGATGACATGTTTAATCAAATTTACGTCGATCGAGTGTTCTTGAACAATGAATTAAGATGAGGATATCACCAGGTATTTGTTTGACTAGCATAAATACCTCATATAGCCTTTCATAGTAGGTATAGTCTATATGAGTACATGGTTGTACTGTCAGGTCTCATGAACGCACTAGCAACTTTCATGGCAATGATGAACCAAATGTTTCATCATTTCCAATATTATATTATAGTTCTTTTCATGGATGATATCATGGTTTATTCTCAAAATTAACATGACCATGAAGAACTCATTGAGGTTGTTTTGAATACACTGAGAGAGAATCAGTTATATTCTTTGCTTGAAAAATGCAACTTTTGGATAGATCATATTCAATTTATGAGTTATATCATCTCAAAAAAATAAGTATCGATAGACCCAGAGTAGGTGAGAGCAGTGGATACCTTGGAGGATCCCAATAACGTTTTTGAGGTGTAGAGTTTATTGGGGATAACCTGCTACTACATGTGTTTTATATAGTACATATCACACTTAGAAGAACCAATGAAGGGAATTACTAAGAAGGGTGTGAAGTTTTTGTTTTTTTTTTCTTATGAGATAGCCTTTCAAGAGTTTAATGGGAGTTTGAATTCAGTGATGATAACTATATTTACAGATAAAGGAAAGAGTTACAATTTGTACTATGATGCATCAGGTTTTTGGTTGGGAGCAGTTCTTAAGAAATGGGATCTAGTTTTTGTGTAAGGGTCTCTTATTTTGAGACCACATTAGGGGAATTACCCGACGCAAAATCTAGAGTTTGCATCGGTTGATTGTGGCATGAATTATTGGAGACATTACATATAAGGCCCCAGCCTTAAACCTTACTTAATCTTGATTTATTATAAGATTACACATTGAGGATCTTTTCGGGTTTAGAGTTTTAGAGAATTAGATCATAAAACATGCATTACATTACACATATAAACAAAGTGGTTACATAAAGATAGTATTCTTCATTACCATCAATGGAAACATATTTAAAATAAAACATGGATTATTTCTTGACACATCCTTAACTCTATCATCCTATCATGTACCTTTCCCTTGACCTGTGAAAAACATTTCAAAAACTTGGGATGAGCATAAAAACTCAGTATGGGTTATAAAAAAAACATGGAAATGAAACATGAGTTCATATATACATAAAAATGAAATCATACTTTACCCATAAAACATAGGCACTTTAACATACCTCATAAAATCATGAATAAATCATAGAAATCATAAGACATAAAGGTAACTTGAGGCATTCATAACATTCTTACGTAGGGAGTAACCCTCTTGGTTACGTTTGGAATACCCATCACAGTATATTCCCTAAAATCTCTTCGGAGAAACCTTAACGTTTCACTCCTTCGTGTTACCCAATGCATTGGAGAGCTATAACGGGCTCACCCTCCCTTAGTTTATCACGGAACCACCCGTCTTCATAATAATGCCCAAGAACCATAACATAATCATATCACATAAAACATGCATAAAGGAAACATAAAATTTCCACATTTCAATCACGAGATATCAATACAACAAATTGATATAAAAACATTATGAAAACCATTTTCAATACCAAAATAAAAGAAAAGTAAAACATGGTATTTATTTTTATTTTAAAAAGAAGGTATGGCTTGTAGAGGAAGCCGAAACTCAAATAACGGTCACGACGGTGGAGAAGTCGTTGTCGCTGCATACGTATGACAAAAACATTCCCTTTTATCGTTTAGTAAACCCTTCGTATAAAAAAGATTCCTTTTGAATAAACTTAAAAGTCAAAGTGGTTTATACACCGTATAAAAGAAAGTTGTGTATAAAATAAAATATGCCTCAACGAAAGGAGATTGAGACGAAGTCCCATACCTCGTATCCGACTTGACCCAACCGTTCTTTAATCTCCTGAATAATAAACTTGAGTTAATCTCTACTTTCTTATGAATCTTTTTCAAGTTCATTATTCCTTTTATACCATGTTATGAACATCATGTAATCAGTTAAGTTAATAATGTTCATTTTGTCAGTATTTGGTTCTTAAGTCAAAAATAGAATTATTACACTTATATGTTGTTAATTTGGTCAAAGGTTCATTATATCCAGAATGGTATTCATGATGTAGATATCATATATGTCATATATATCTAGTACATACATGCATTTATAAAATTACATAATCATTTAGAGGTAAGAAATGAAATGCACCGTTCATGGAGACGGTAAGCCGTACGTACGCATGAACGCTACTTTCATTTCTATTTCATATTTTATAGAATGGAATCATAATGATATAAAGGTATATTATAATTCCAGTATAATATC
This sequence comes from Viscum album, assembly GCA_963277665.1. Lineage (NCBI taxonomy): Eukaryota > Viridiplantae > Streptophyta > Magnoliopsida > Santalales > Viscaceae > Viscum > Viscum album. Next base: position 1,602,438,453 of record OY728165.1, on the reverse strand, counting down.
TTATATAATATCATAGTTCCATCCTTTATATGTCCCACATATGGTATTTAACGAATCAAATCACTTTGAGGGGGCGGTAGTCCGCACTTCCTAAAATGAAGATATCGTGTTTACCCATAATGGAAACTATAAAGGTATGCCCAAAATGAAAAAAACTGAAGCTTAAGGAAACTATAAACATATTATATATCATATATAAAAATAGTTACATCATAATGGCCACCTTTGAAAGTGTTAAATGAGTGTTGAACAATCATCGTTTCGGGAGGCATAATTTCGCCATCCACGGAAACTGTATGTTCTTTAACCATTTGATGTAGTTGTGTGAGAGTGTAGCTCAAATAATTATTATAACAACATGCTTGTATATTTAAGATACTGGTGTTGTTACAAAATAAGTAAATAAAAAGAGTTTAGGGGGTTGGAGAAGCAAAATAACACAAATGAACATGAGAGAATGAATTACCTTTAAAAGTGTAACTCCTTTTTATTTGAGTCTAAAGGCTTCCTTTGAAAGGATTCTGTCCAAAGGGAATCCTCTAGGATGAGTAGAGGGATGTGGAGAGAGTAAATGGTCAGGGGTTGGCCGAGCCAAAGGCTTGAGGTGTGTGTGAAATGAGGTAGAGGTGGGGGCCTTTTATAAGAGGAGAGGAGGGGCACTTTTGGAAAGTAAAGAAATATTACATTATTTGAAAATGTGTTTCGGTTTCGAAAGGACCCACATTGATATAATTCGTGGATAAGGTGATAAGGCATCGAAATACACTCATCCAATAAGTTTTGGACATGTTTAGTTCATATATTTTACATTATCTTTCGATTTTATTTAAATCGTCAAATAATGATGTCATCGCTGCATCATTATTATGTCATAAATAATTTAATTTATTTAATGTAAAAAAACCATAAAAAAATAATATGATGTAGGAAATCTTTTTATATTTCCAATGACTATTTATAATCAAAAATCTGATCTTTATAACCCCATGTAAAAATTGTTTTCGTAAAACATATCTTGTTTGTGTCATTTTTACTTTAACATTTAATAAAAAGTTATTTATGTCATTTCCAAAACAAAGTGTCTCCATGGGGTCCCCAAGTTGACCCATGGCTTTTCTTGGTCGGCCATGACACAACCAATAAGGTTGGGACATGTGTCTAGGTCATTTCCTATTATTAAAGCATTATTTATACCTTAAACTACCCTAATTACCACTAATCGCGATTAAGAACTTAATAAGTTACTATTCACCAAAAAATTATTATAATCTCATTGAAACACATTTTACTTCTTAATGACAACCATGTATGTCGTATTTTCAAAATTCAATACACATTAGTGGTAAACTCTCATTTAACTGAAAAATCAGTTTGCTTGATTACCACTTAGTGGTTTCACTATTCATAAAAAATTGAAGTTTTTCAGAAAATTACCAAAAATTCACCCTAAGCTATATTTGATATTACGAATTCAGAAATGAAGTCTATTTTAAAAAATTCAAAACATATAAGTCACATTAATTAATTTAATAATTAATTCCCGCTGCCAGAGCAAATAGCGTATTTTTACAAAACAATAAGTATCAAAAGATTGACACCAGTTTAAGTCTAATTTCAAAGTGAAATTGATTCCAATGACCACCATTGGATAAAATGGTAAAAATATATTCTAATTTCACTTCAAAACCAATTCAAAACATAATCTAATCATATAAATAAATTAGATTAAAAACAGTTTTGATGTAAAATGCAGTATTTTTCACTATTCATTAAAAAATGAACATTGTCAGAAAAATACCGAAAATTCACACAAAGTAAATTTTGATGTCCCAATCATAAAGGATAAGTTTATTTTGACAAACATAGTTTATAAAATTGTCAAAATATAGATTCAAAAAGGGATTTTCATCATAAGGCAGTAAAACAATCTTTTAAGAATATTAGTGTATTCCATGCTTAAGATTGGATTTATTTTCATTTTAAGCCCCTAAAACACTATCTTAATCATTAATAGACATAGTTAAAAATATCTATTATTCATTACTTACTTGGGATGTTACATCCTTCCCCCCTTTAGAAAATTGCATCCCCGCAATTTATTTACTTATCGAATAAATGGGGGTACTTATCCCTCATTACATTTTCAGATTCCCATGTTGCCTCTTCAATCATGTGGTTTTTCCACAAAACCTTTACCTAGTGAATTACTTTATTCCTTAACACTTGCTCCCTATGGTCAAGAATCTGGACTGGTTGTTCCTCATAAGATAGGTTCTCTTCCAGCTGAACTACCTCTGGGCTCAAAACATGAGATGGATCTGGCATATACTTTCTCAACATCGAAACGTGAAAAACATTGTGTACCTGAGATAAACTCGGAGGTAAAGCCACCCGGTATGCAACTGATCCAACTCTCTCTAGAATTTTGTATGGTCCAACGAACCTTGGACTCAACTTTCCTTTGTTACCAAATCTCATCACACTTTTCCAAGGAGAAACCTTGAGAAAAACATGATCACCTACCTCGAAAGATAGATCCTTCCTCCAGTTATCCGCATAACTCTTCTGCCAGCTCTGAGCTATTCTCATGTGTTTCTGAATCAGCTGAACTTTTTCTGCCATCTCTTCTACCAATTCTGTTCCCATCAACTTCCTTTCACCCACTTCATCCCAGAAAGCTGGAGTTCGACACCGCTTCCCATATAATGCCTGAAATGGTGCCATCTGTATACTGGAATGGAAACTGTTATTATATGAAAATTCAACCAAAGAAAGATGTTGGTCCCAACTTCCCTGATAATCCATAGAACAAGCTCGTAGCATACCCTCCAATGTCTGAATTGTTCGTTCTGACTGCCCATCTGATTGAGGATGAAAAGTTGTACTAAAATTTAATTCAGTATCCAACGACTTCTGAAGGCCTTTCCAAAAGTTAGAAGTAAACCTGGGATCACGATCCGATACAATGGAGAGAGGAACTCCATGTAACCTGACTATCTCTTTAAGATACAAACGGGAAAGTTGATCAAGAGAGAAAGTATCTCGTATAAAAAGGAAATGAGCAGATTTGGTCAAGCGATCAACAATAACCCAGATTGCATTATTAACTCGAGATGTCTTCGGTAATCCAACAACAAAGTCCATGGATATATTCTCCCATTTCCACTATGGAACTGGTAAAGGCTGAAGAATCCCTTTCTGTAACTGCCGCTCTGCTTTAACCTGCTGACAAGTCAAAAACTTCACAGTAAAATCAGCAATATCTCTTTTCATTCCATCCCACCAGTAATACTCCCGCAGATCTCTATTCATCTTACTACTGCCTGGATGAACTGAAAACGGAGAACTATGAGCTTCACATAACAATTCTCTCTTCAACTATGAATCACAAGGCACACACAATCTCTTCCCAAATCTCAAAACTCAATCATTATCAATGTTGAATTCAGGAAACTTACCTTTCTGAACCAGCTCTACCTTTTTCTACAACTCACTATCTTGCTTCTGTGCTTGCTTGATTCTATCTGATAGAGATGATCTCACTGATACCTGAAACAAAACAGAAGGACTTCCTGCACCAACAACTTCTATGCCAAAGTTCATCAAATACTTAACCAAAGGATCACATTCCAAATGCAACATTATTAATGAAGCATTACTTTTTTGACTCAAAGCATCATCCAATTTATTTGCTTTTCCCGGATGGTAATGAATTGTACAATCATAATCCTTGATTAATTCTAGCCATCTCCTTTGTCTCATGTTTAACTCTTTCTGAGTGAATATATACTTTAAACTTTTGTGATCGGTATATATTTCACACTTTACTCCATACAAATGATGCCTCCAAATTTTTAAAGCAAAAACAACAGAAGCTAGTTCCAAATCATGTGTAGGGTAATTTAACTAATGATTTTTCAATTGTCGTGAAGCATAAGCAATTACCTGATCATTTTGCATTAGGACGCAACCAAGTCCTTTCAATGAAGCATCACTGTATATAACAAACTCACCATTCCTGGAAGGTAGTGCCAAAACTGGAGCATTCACCAATCTTCTTTTCAATTCCTGAAAACAATCATCACATTCTTTTGTCCAGATAAACATAACACCCTTCCGAGTTAGCTTAGTCATTGGACTAGATAACCGTGAAAAATTTCTAACAAACCTTCGGTAATAGCCCGCCAAACCAAGGAAGCTACGAATCTCGGTTACATTTGTGGGTCTTGGCCATTCTTCCACAACTTTTGTTTTTGCAGGATCAACAGTTATTCCATATTTAGAAACAATGTGACCAAGGAAAGAAATTTTTTGCAACCAAAACTCACACTTTCTGAATTTCCCATACAGTTTTTTTCTTTTAAGGTTTGCAAGATAACCCTTAAATGTTTTTCATGCTCCTCTTTACTTTTAGAAAACACCAAAATATCATCAATGAAAACCACCACAAACTTATCCAAGAACTCATGGAAAATTCTATTCATTAAATCCATGAATATAGCAGGTGCATTGGTTATCCCAAAAGGCATTACTACAAATTCATAATGGCCATATCTTGTACGGAACGCGGTCTTCGGAATATCTGCCTCCTTTACCTTTAGCTGATGGTACCCCGATCTCAGGTCAATCTTTGAAAAAAACTGAGCTCCCTGGAGCTGATCAAACAAATCATCGATATGAGGTAAATGATATTTGTTCTTAACAGTGATATTATTAAAGGCTCGATAATCAATGAAAAGTCTCATAGAACCATCTTTCTTTGTAACAAATAAAATAGGAGCACCCCATGGTGATGTGCTAGGTCTAATGAAAACTTTCCCTAATAAATCTTGCAATTTATCCTTCAACTATAAAAGTTCAATTTGTGCCATTCGATAAGGGGGTTTTGAAATTGGCTTAGCATCAGGAACTAAGTCAATAGTAAACTCAACTTCCCGATCTGGTATTATTCGAGGCAACTCATCAGGAAAAACATCAGGATACTCATTTACCACTGGCACATCATTAATCTGAACAGTTCCTTTATTTTCAACGACGTGTGCAAGGTAACATTCATTTTACATCTTTCACAAGTTTCTCGGCCTCTTGATATGTTATCAAAAGTAAGGGTTCATTCTTGTAAACAAGCTGAAATTATTCCTAAAAAGAAACTTCTTTATCTCTACAGTCAGTCTTAGCATGGTAAATAGAGATCCAATCCATACCCAGGATAACATCAAACTCTACTAGAGGTAGAACAATAAGGTTTGCAAGTAGGTTCTTTCCACAGATAAGGATAAGAAGATTCTTATAAATTCTTTTTGCCTCAACATTCCCCCAAGTGTTTTTACCAAAAGTTCAGGAGTCATTTCTTGAGATGGTATTCCCATTTTACTAGAAAAGGTTTCAGAGATGAAAGAATGTGTAGACCCCGAGTCAAACAACACACTGGCATAATCTGAAAAAACAAACAATGTACCTGATACAACTTCATTTGGTGGCCCGAAATCTGCTGAAGTAGTTGCAAAGTATTTCACCACCCCTTTCTTCTTGTAGTCTAACTTCTTCCCATTACTCAATCTCTTTGCCTGACACTCGTTTTCATAGTGACCCATCTCATTGCACTTATAACATTTCACTAACTGTAAATCAAATTTGTTCTTACCTTCACATTGATCCTTTTCAGTGCAATCACGAGCCTTATGTCCCATCTTACCACATTGGTAGCACTTTCCAGAATTCAGAAGACATTCCCCAGCATGCCTTTTGCCACATTTATCACAAACTGGAAACTTAGTTCCTTTACCATCAGACTATTTTGAAGAATTCTTACCTTTCTCCTGCCACCTCGGTCTCTTCTTCTGCTGGTTGTTATATAACAGTTGGTCATCAGAAAACTCCATTTCCACCTTCTCATCACATCGAACAAGATTTTCATAACTTTTAAACTCACGATAAGCTAATTCCCTTCGATATTTTGGCTTTAATCCTGAGTAAAAACGATTGATTTTACTATCAAGGTCTCGGATAAAATTTGGAGCATACCTTGCCAATCGAGTGAACATTTCTTTATAGGCAGCCACTGAGTCTTCTTCTTGCCTCAATTCCAAAAATTGCTTTTCCATCCTAAGTCAAACAACCTTAGGAAAATACTTCTCAAGAAACATACCTTTGAATTCATCCCAGTCAAGAGCATCAATCTCATCGGCATCCCTGATATTTTTAACCATAGACCACCACTGATCTGCTTCACCCTCCAAATGGTAAATAGCAAGACTAACCTTTTGATTGTCTGAACACCCGATGAAATCCAAAAGCTTCTCCAGTGCTTTAATCCACCCTTCAGCTAGCACAAGGTCAGATGATCCTCTGAATAATGGTGGATGTTTCCTCATGAAATGTTCCACCACTGACACGTTCCTCTGCGGTTGATCTGGCTGATCTCGTGCATGGATACCACCACCATTTATCGCTTGAGTCAACTGTGCCATTACTGCAACAAACTGTTCAGTTCCAATTCCGACTATTTCTGGATGCTGATTCAGAAGGTTATTTCCTTCTGTATGCCCTCCTAGCACTGCTTCCCTATTTCCTCTGCGGAAAACCATTCTGAACAAACATGTCTTAGATGAAGCAACATGGTAATCTTTAAATGATATATCATTTCAAAAAAAATATATTTGGATAATTATTTAATAGAATTCTAACTCCTAAAGTTATCTAAACCGACCTCTGATACCAACTATAAGGCCCCATCCTTAAACCTTACTTAATCTTGAGTTATTACAAGATTACACATTGAGGATCATTTCGGGTTTATAGTTTTAGAGAATTAGATCATAAAACATGCATTACATTACACATATAAACAAAGTGGTTACATAAAGATAGTATTCTTCATTCCCATCAATGGAAACATATTTAAAATAAAACATGGATTATTTCTTGACACATCCTTGAATCTATTATCCTATCATGTACCTTTCCATTGACCTGTAAAAAACATTTCAAAAACTTGGGATGAGCATAAAAAATCAGTATGGGTTATAAAAAAAACATGGAAAGGAAACATGAGTTCATATATACATAAGAATGAAATCATAATTTACCCATAAAACATAGGCACTTTAACATACCTCATAAAATCATGAATAAATCATAGAAATCATAAGACATAAAGGTAACTTGAGGCATTCATAACATTCTTACGTAGGGAGTAACCCTCTTGGTTACGTTTGGAATACCCATCACAGTATATTCCCTAAAATCTCTTCGGAAAAACCTTAACGTTTCACTCCTTCACGTTACCCAATGCATTGGAGAGCTATAACGGGCTCACCCGCCCTTAATTTATCACGGAACCACCCGTCTTCATAATAATTCCCAAGAACCATAACATAATCATATCACATAAAACATGCATAAAGGAAACATAAAATTTCCACATTTCAATCACGAGATATCAATACAATAAATTGATATAAAAACATTATGAAAACCATTTTCAATACCAAAATAAAATAAAAGTAAAACATGGTATTTATTTTTCTTTTAAAAAGAAGGTATGGCTTGTAGAGGAAGCCAAAACTCAAATAATGGTCACAATGGAGGAGAAGTCGTTGTCGCCGCATACATACGACAAAAACATTCCCTTTTTTCATTTAGTAAACACTTCGTATAAAAAAGATTCCTTTTGAATAAACTTAAAAGTCAAAGTGGTTTATACACCGTATAAAAGAAAGTTGTGTATAAAATAAAATATGCCTCAACGAAAGGAGATTGAGATAAAGTCCCATACCTCGTATCCGACTTGACCCGACCATTCTTTAATCTCCTGAATAATAAACTTGAGTTAATCTCTACTTGCTTATGAATCTTTTTAAAGTTCATTATTCCTTTCATACCATGTTATGAACATCATGTAATTAGTTAAGTTAATAATGTTCATTTTGTCGGTATTTGGTTCTTAAGTCAAAAATAGACTTATTACACTTATATGTTGTTAATTTGGTCAAAGGTTCATTATATCTATAATGGTATTCATGTTAAGATATCATATATGTCATATATATCCAGTACATATATGCATTTTTAATATTACATTATCATTTAGAGGTAAGAAATGAAATGCACCGTTCATGGAGACGGTAAGTCGTACGTACGCATGAACGCTACTTTCATTTCTATTTCATATTTTATAGAATGGAATCATAATGATATAAAGGTATATTATAATTCCAGTATAATATCATATATAATATCATAGTTCCATCCTTTATATGTCCCACATATGGTATTTAACGAATCATATCACTTTGAGGGGGCGGTAGTCCGCACTTCCTAAAATGAAGATATCGTGTTTACCCATAATGGAAACCATAAAGGTATGACCAAAATGAAAAAAACAGAAGCTTAAAGAAAACATAAACATATTATATATCATATATAAAAATAGTGACATCATAATGGCCACCTTTGAAGGTGTTAAATGAGTGTTGAACAATCATCGTTTCGGGAGGCAGAATTTCGCCATCCACGGAAACCGTATGTTCTTTAACCATTTGATGTAGTTTTGTGAGAGTGTAGCTCAAATGAATATTATAACAAAATTCTTGTATATTTAGGATACTGGTGTTGTTACAAAATAAGTAAATAAAAAGTGTTTACGGGGTTGGAGAAGCAAAATAAAACAAATGAACATGAGAGAATGTATTACCTTTAAAAGTGTAACTCCTTTTGATTTGAGTCTAATGGCTTCCTTTGAAAGTATTATGCCCAAAGGGAATCCTCTATGATGAGGAGAGGGATGTGGAGAGAGTAAATGGGCAGGGGTTGGCCGAGAAAAAGGCTTGAGGTGTGTGTGAAATGAGGTAGAGGTGGGGGCCTTTTATAAGAGGAGAGGAGGGGCACTTTTGGAAAGTAAAGAAATATTACTTTATTTGAAAATGTGTTTCGGTTTCAAAAGGTCCCACATTGATATAATTCGTGGATAAGGTTATAAGGCTTCGAAATACACTCATCCAATAAGTTTTGGACATGTGTAGTTCATAGATTTTACATTATCTTTCCATTTTATTTAAATCGTCAAATAATGATGTCATCGCTCCATCATTATTATGTCATAGATAATTTAATTTATTTAATGTCCAAAAATCATAAAAAAATACTATGATGTAGGAAATATTTTTATATTTCCAATGACTATTTATAATCAAAAATATTATCTTTATAACCCCATGTAAAAATTGTTTTTGTAAAACATATCTTGTTTGCGTCATTTTTACTTTATCATTTAATAAAAAGTTATTTATGTCATTTCCAAAACAAATTGTCTCCATGGGGTCCCCAAGTTCACCCATGGCTTGTATTGGTCGGCCATGACACAACCAATAAGGTTGGGACATGTGTCTAGGACATTTCCTATTATTAAAGCATTATTTATATCTTAAACTATCCTAATTACCACTAATCGCGATTATGAACTTAATAAGTTACTATTCACCAAAAAATTATTATAATCTCATTTAACCACATTTTACTTCTTAATGACAACCATGTATGTCGGATTTTCAAAATTAAATACACATTAGTGGTAAACTTTCATTTAACTGAAAAATTAGTTTGCTTGATTACCACTTAGTGGTTTCACTATTCATCAAAAATTGAAGTTTTTCAGAAAATTACCAAAAATTCACCCTAAGCTATATTTGATATTCCGAATTCAAAAATGATGTCTATTTTACAAAATTCAAAACATATAAGTCACATTAATTAATTTAATAATTAATTCCCGCTGCCAGAGCAAATAGCGTATTTTTACAAAACAATAAGTATCAAAAGATTGACACCAGTTTATGTCTAATTTCAAAGTGAAATTGATTCCAATGACCAACATTGGATAAAATGGTAAAAATATATTCTAATTTCACTTAAAAACCAATTAAAAACATAATCTAATCATATAAATAAATTAGATTAAAAATAGTTTTGATGTAAAATGCAGTATTTTTCGGTATTCATTAAAAATGAACATTGTCAGAAAAATACCAAAAATTCACACAAAGTAAATTTTGATGTCCCAATCATAAAGGATAAGTTTATTTTGACAAACATAGTTTATAAAATTGTCAAAATATAGATTCAAAAAGGGTTTTTCATCATAAGGCAGTAAAACAATCTTTTAAGAATATTAGTGTATTCCATGCTTAAGATTGGATTTATTTTCATTTTAAGCCCCTAAAACAATATCTTAATCATTAATAGACATAGGTAAAAATATCTATTATTCATTACTTACTTGGGATGTTACATTACATATTGAGAGAGAATTTTGTGGTGTACATTGACCAAAGAAGCCTCAAGTATATCTTTAATTAGTGGGATCTAAATTTGAGATAGAGAACATGGGTGGAATAACTTTTGTAAATTGATTTTGAGCTTGCCAATACACTTGGAAAAGGCAATGCAGTGGCTGATGCACTGAGCCGGATGACTCATATACAGGTAGGGAAGAAGGCCAGCGGTGATTAGATGATTATAAAATTGTTCTCTAAGATTCATTTGGAGGTGTATGATAGACAAGGACATATTTTCCTTTCATATTTGGATGTTACATCTACACTACTAGAAAGAGTGAGGATAAGGATGCTATCAGATTCCAAAGGCCTAGTTCTACATGAGTTTATGGCAGGTGAGGGCGCTACCCCTGGATGGATGGTAGGAGAGGATGAGAACCTACATATCCATGGATGTGTTTTGATTCTAGTGGACATAAATGAGGTGTTAATGTGCGATTTTCCATCCTCTATATGGGTAGTGCATCCTGGTGTCACCATGATGTATCAATATTTACATTTTTAGTATTGGTGGCCAGATATGAAGAGAGATGTAGCTGGTTTTTACCTGAGATGTTCCACCTTTCAAAAGGTGAAGGAGGAACACAAATGTCTTTCATGGACCTTAGAGTAGTTACCAATTTTGGAGTGGATGTGGAATTATGTCACAATGGAATTTGTGAAAAGTTTCCCATGATATCCTTGATAAAATGATGACGTATGGGTTGTTGTTGATATGATGATGATGTTTGCACTTTTCATGTTGATAATGGAAATATTAGGTGCTGATAATCTTGGGAGGCTGTACATCTGTGAGATTTTATGACTATACGAGATCCATCGTTCTACCATTTCATATTGGGGCGCCTATTTCAATTCTCATTTACATAAAGGGATACAAAGTGCTTTAGGTACATAGGTGCTTTTGAGCATATCTTAATACCCCTATACAGATAGCCAGTCAGAGTACCCAATTCAGGTTCTAGAGGACATGCTTTAGGCATGCATAGTAGATTTTGGGGGTTCTTAGGAGAGAAACATACCCCTGCTTGAATTCTTCTATAATAATAGCTTACAGGAAACAATTCAGATGATGCCCTATAAGGCTTTGTAGGGTAGACCATGTTGATCATCCTTGTGTTGGCTTGAGGTAGGAAAGGAGGCTATTATGGGACATCGTCTTTTCTAGGAGACCATTGATAGGATCAATTGATTTAGAAGTGGATGACTACTATGCTATATCGTCAGAAATCATATGCTGATTTCCAAAGAAGACCTTTAGAGTTTGAGGTCAGGGATCATGTTTTACTTTGTTTTGCACCAATGTTGGGACATAATAAGATCTGGAGACAAGGTAAGCCTTCACTGAGATACATTGGTTCATTTGAGATTCTCTATTGAGTCGGTCCGGTTGTCTATTGGTTACAATTGCCTTAGATGTACCGAGCCATGCATTACATCTTTTATGTATATCAGATACTCCTCTATCACTCAGACCCATCTCATTTTATTCATACAGAGGTGGTTGAGATTTATGTTAAGGAATCTTTTTAGGAGAATCTAATTCGTATAGTTGATAGTAGCATGAAGGACCACTATGTATTGTCATTTTCTCTCGTATTGGTGAAATGAATGCATGACTAAATACAGGACAAGAAATGGGGGAGGGAGGTAAACGTAGGTTCTCAGAAGCTGGAGTTATTCTCAAATATTTCTCCACCACCCATGGAAGGGTAATTTATGGATGCATTTCATTAAGGGGAAGTTTGTACGAACCTGGTTCTTACTTCGAGGTATGAGTTTCTTTTCTTATTTTTTCCTTTGAGTTGTTTTTGAGAAAATAAGGGAAATATTGGTAATGTACTAAAACAGGGGGGTGCATGTTGTGTATTCCTATGTATATTTCGCATATTTAGGGCCATGTATGATGGGAAGAGATGGTGTGTGGTAATATCAATGTGGAAGATAGGAAAAACAAACTACACACCATTTACATCCTAGTACATGCCGTGTAGACATGTCAGCAGGCCCTAGAATGTAAGTTGGTGAAATTCAGCCACCAAATGAATAGTTAAATGATATACACACTGGGTATATGGATTTAAATTCCATATATATTTTTAACTTAAAATTTTTATTAGCCTCTCGATTCAGTAGATTAGATAGTAGGCTCTCCGAGAGAACTCAAGAGGAGCACTGAAACATTATCTTCTTCCCGGGTTATCATCCGAACTCTAAATCAGTCACCATGAGTCTTGTTTAAATGCAATCAGTAGTCTCTCAATTAGTCTTGAGACGTTCTGGGTGGTTTTTATTCTCTAATATGTTATTTATGGTTGATTGAATATGCGTGTTTCTTAGATTTATACCATTCTATATTGAATTGGAAGTCATGTCTAGATGAAGGGAGTCATACTATGATGAGGTAGGTGGTCTTGTGCATATTGCACAATGTCAAGTTGTTTATATGTGTCGTTGTGCTGTGCACCCATGTTTGGGGTGTTTCTTTGTTTAGACATTGAACCATGTTAATTATTATGGGTTTTTAGGTGATTAATTATTTTTATTTTAGAATGTTGAGACTGCTTTTTTTTATTTAGGGCCACCCCGCATGTGCATTTCCCTCAGATAACAGTTGTTGGGCCTTTTGGCTTAGGATAAACGTGACTATGCCCCTTTTTTCCCAATTTTGGGTAGTTTGAAAAGAATTAGTCAATTAAATGATTTACAATTTTAATTGTTTCCTTGTTTAACCATGTAATAGTGTAAAGATTTCATGTGTTTCCTTATGCTAAATTGCTTATATGTCGGGCTTGGCCCGGATGAATTATTCTGCCTATGAGAATAGAATTTGCATTATTGTGGGAAAGGTTTTGTGTTCCTGTGGGATAAGTTTTATTATGACTTTGGGAAAGGATTTGTTATGATTTTGGATCTCCTGAGTGAATGGTTTTGAAATAATCTTTGACTGTTGTAATGAATTATGACACATCAGCCATGCTAAAGCACAATCATGGTTTCGATTGTCATGTTACTTGATAGTTTGTCTCTGGAGATATCTACTATGTTTTCTTGAATAGGAGATTGATTGTATATGGCCAGACCCTAAGAACTTTTGATTCGATGATATTTAATTACTTAATGAACATGAACGATATAAATGGAACATGAATTGTAGGATTGTTTTCTTCTACGTACTTCCAAGTTTAATGATTTTATTTTTATACACTACTCCTGCATATACTCATGGATAGATTAAAATAGACCTTTTGTAGTTTCCTACTATGATTTTTTTCTCACACCCTATTTGGGTCATATTTTTGGATCAAACATGCTATATTTATATAGGTGTAGATAGGGGAAATGCTCCTTATATAGGTACTCAATTTCTTCTTAGGAGCAGAAGAGCAAGAGACCAAGCAATGGCTTTTGATGTTGTTGGGTTTCTTTTTGTATTGTTGTACCTTAGTATTTTATTTCATATTATATAATTTTATCTTATATTCTCTTCTTTATTATACATGTGACATGATTCATCATTCTGATATTATATTCCTTCTGGTTATCTTTACCCTTCAGTCTTTAGCAGCTTACTTTAGTTGCGTATTGTTTACTATTTCTGCTATTTTTTTAGTTTTTATATTGTGTTACCCTCTACCAATGAGTGAATAGTTTTCCCACTATCACAGCTTATGCCCCCACTATTAGTCGTTAGACTGTAGAATTTGGTTATCTGTGCTTAAGGCCGTGTGGACAATCAGTTACATGCTACTAGATGAGTGGCTTCCAGATCCTGGATGTTACATCTACCATAAAACTCTACCATAGTACTAACCATTAATACTTTAATAACATAAAATATGTTTATTAAATATAGTTTAAAAGTATTTCTATTCCCATTAATATAACCATTTGAGTTTAAAAAACATACACACACTTAAGTAAACCAGAAATCTTCTTCCATCTTTTCTTAAATATTCATTCAATTCAAAATAAATACATTTTCCATATCAATTAAATATATTTTTTTCAAAACATATCATGATGAATAAAGTCAAATATTTCAATGGAAAACACATAAAATTGAAATCCAAATGAAAATTTAAATGAAATAATTTTTTTGAAAGGAATATGGTTACTGACCCAGAATAATTTCACTCTTAAACTACTAAACCAATATCTCCCCATCCCATCTAACTATCCATGAAAACTAGACCGTCCATCAGAAAAAAAACATCCACCTTACCTAAAACTATAAACTACATATATTTTAGGAGACTTATACTACAAATTCTCCACACCATTATAATAGAATCAAGTCAACTCACCAGACATTGGATACCTCAAGTTACATAATCCCCAATCCAAAAGTCATATTATTGTCTCGAAAGATGACCTCTCTCTCTAATTCCACCTTTTATAAATGCCACTAAATCATGTTCTATTTTAAACCATCTTGGTGGCATAGAGAAAACACAACTTTATTAGCTCAATGAAATCTCTCACTTCCATAAGAAACATTAATTGCAAACCCACCACTATCCATCAAATCCCAGAACTCATGGTAAACTAAAAATTTCATACCCACATGTATTCATCAACTAATAGGTCTATAAATTGAACCATAAAATAAATTAATCTCTAGAGCACATACACTATAATACCCTTACTATAATTCCAATAGATACTTCTTGTACATGTTCTTCTATTAATGGATAATAAATTCCTCACCGTCCAAGGAAACACACACCTTCTAGAAAACCTATTATATTGTAACATGATTCTATTTCCACTATGCCCATGCCACATATCGAATAAATACAACTATTATGGAAATATTCTATTGATCTAGTTTCCTTGTCAATTCAATGTAAAACTCAAAAATTTCTAACCACACCTCAACCTTGAGGCTCTAAACCCCACCAAGAAACTTCTACACTTATTGTTGATAACATTAGGTTAGCACACTATCCTATGACCCTTTCTACTTCTTAAGAACATCACATTCATAAAAAAATATTTATTTATTATAGAAATAA
The DNA here is from genome assembly GCA_963277665.1 of Viscum album. Taxonomy (NCBI): domain Eukaryota; kingdom Viridiplantae; phylum Streptophyta; class Magnoliopsida; order Santalales; family Viscaceae; genus Viscum; species Viscum album. The sequence continues at coordinate 1,602,423,101 of OY728165.1, read as the reverse complement.
AAGGAAATCAATAAGCTTTGTCCAAACAACTAAATAATATACCAACTGTAATCCTTAAGACTTTATTATGGTAGGTAAACAACAAATATTGAACGATCATGAAATACACACCTTAGAGAACCTTTATTAATGAATTTATTAAACAAATTTATTTAATAATTTTAATTTGAAAAAAATAACTTCATTTTTGAATTCATTATATTAATTTTTTTGTATTTTATATCTTTTTAGTAAAGGATTGTTTTTAGTTGAAAAATATGTATTTCATGAAACATGTTCATTATATGAATTTACCGATATATAATAATGGAATGAATTTTTTTAAAACCTTTTAAGTAATAAAATATTTATTTTAGGAATAATAATATTCTTTTAAAAATATTATTAGAATTTATAAATCCTATACCCAATGCTTTTAGAATAATTTAAAATAATATGATAATTTAAAAACTTATTTTATTTGTATTTTCTTATAATCAAGTATTTTCATGGGAGACTTGGTCTTGGTGTAGCTTGAGAGTATCATATCATTTATTTGTTTTAAAAAAATAAATTTATTTTATTTAAATAATTATCCATGTAATTTTATCTTATATATATATATATATATTTAATTATTAAAGATTTAAATTTTTTAAAAAAATTATTTTTCCACGATTATGTGTGTTTATTTTAAAGTCATATATTCAAAAATTTAGAGATATTTTCTTTAAAAAAATTATATTAAATTTTTAATTATAATATCAAATTATGTAAATTTTTTAATCAAAATTCTATTCATTAAAATTATTAACTAAGGTTAAAAATTAATTACCAATGTAAATGTTAATTAGTGAAAAGGAAAAAAAGATAAAATAAAAAAGCATTAAAAAAAATATTATCAAAAATTTATTTTTTGACGTTATTTTACACCTAAACTCCATAAAATATCCCCCTTTTTCGTTTTTTGTCTTTTGGAACATTAATTGTAACCTTACACGATTAAAAATGTAAGGGTTACTCCCAAAATTACTCTTCTCTTCACTTATAAAAGGGTAACATCTTCACGAAATCAAGATTCACATATAATTTGAATTTATAATTGTAAAACCTCTATTTTTCTCTATATATTATCCTATCACACTAACATAATCCCATTTTTACTCATAGTTATCCAAATGCCTTCAAATTCAACGATGCTTCTAAGGAATATTAATGTCCTCAATGTGAGTATTATCCACTTCATAGTTTTATTAATTATATTCATTAATATTTATTCTAGTAAAACTATAAGATTGATAATATTATCATTTTTATACTGTAATATTTTTATATTAAAGTTAATGTTATTATTTATTAATATACCTCATCAATTATGAAAAACCAAACCGATGTTCGTGCATTGTTCTGACCATCGCCAGTATGAAATAGTGTTTTTGATTTTACTTCACCACATTTCATGGTCGGATATTAGGTTGGTATTAAAGGATAAATGTTTATTTATGATATCATTAATGTTTTTTGTGATAAATTATATATCATATTAATTATACGATCAATAATCTATCTCCATAAATTTACTCATTTAAAATAATCATACTAAGAGGATATATGTTTATTAAAATTATGTAATATTTATATATACATTACATACTCTTATAAATCCTTATAATTAGGAGTAATCTCACAAATAAACACCATATAATAGCATTATTATTATAGAATAATAAAATTACAAAAAAACCAAATTATAATTACTCCTTAAATCAGGATATGTTTATGTTTGGGTCAATTTAACCACCAATTTTAACAATACTATGAATTTTTATCATACATTAAAATTGAATAATATTAAATAGTATAATATGATATAAATTTTTGAAAAAATAATTTTTTGTTTATTAAAATTTTATATCAATTTTTAATTCAATAATCAAGAAAACAGACTCTGATCATCACCAATTAAAGAAACATACTTACTATTAATTTTCAATTCAAGTATAATGACTAAAACAATAATGAAATAGATTTTTAACACTATAAATTATTATTATTAATAATTAAAATTAAGTTTCATAACCCAATAATTATTAAATTTTGAAGAATAAATAATATGAACATCATTTTTATGAATCTTTTACAAACGTTCAAAAATACAAATACCCAATGTAGAAAATTCGGATAATTCTCATAGATAATGTCTTTTTATGAAGAGTATGAATTAAAATTGATATAATTAAGGTTTTTAAGTAATTTATTGAGTTATATATATTTATTATATAGTAGTTTAATGTGATTTTGCAGAATTCAATACATGTGTTAAAGAATTTATCTCTCAAATTCCTCTGTTTGAGACAAATTTTTTATTATGCACCTAATATCCTTTATGTGGTGTATATAATGACTATTTGTGATGTTATTTCAAGAAATTAATTTATTAATTTTATTTGTGGATAATTTTTTAGAAACTATTTGAAGAGGTTATGATTTAATTTCTACTAGAGTCATAAGTGGGGCTTTTCTACCAAAATTTATATTCTATGGGAATAATGTAATAATTACCCCTAACATTATTTTGTCTGGTGAATAAATTTACATCGAGAAATGTTTTCCATGTTACTAATAAATTTAATGGATTTACATGTCCATTTGTTTATTCATTTTTCATTATTATTTGATTAAAGAGTTACCTTTTCAATCATAGAAAAATAATCCTATGTATTGTTAATGTAAATGTTGGTATAATTTTTTAGAAAATACATCTTTTTATGAACACTATAATATTGATATAGTGTCGGAACATATAAACTTATGGGTAATCACCCCAAAATGGTTTTGTTGAGAATTAACCCAATCGTCACCCTGATGCATGATGAGTGGTCCTAAGACTCCAAACATGGAAAGACACTCCCGAGGGAAATTATTTGGTATATTAAAAAGTTATTATTTTATAAAGATAAAGTAAATTTCCTACCATTTAATTGGATTCCTACAAATGAAAACTGTTGAACCCAATTATTAACTTTGGTGGTCAATTTGACACATTATATGCACCTTCACCAATATTTTCTTTAATATGGGTACTTCATGTTACATTGATGATTTCCCATGAATTAAAATATTATTAATAAATATTCTCCAAGAAAAAAACTTTATTTTCTTGAAGGGATAAGTTTTTTATTTCTATATTACTCATTATATATGTTTTTATGTTTTATTCAATAAGATTTACCTTATAGAATGGTACGAAAATAATTGAAAACTCTTATGAGGAATGCACTGGAATTAATCACGTGATTGGTGAGACCTAAAATTATATATCCCCTCGATGATTGGTGGGTCTCACGAGACAAAAAAATTTGGGTTTTGGTGTGTTCCTCTTCCTATAATAGGAATGTTTCCTGAAACAAGGCCTTGTCCTTTAGTCATTTTATTATTATATCAAAATCAAGTTTAAGGATTATTTGTAATTTTAAAAACAATATATTGAGACTCCGAAGTAGAAAATAGTTAGAATTTCCCAAACATTCTAGAATTTGTCTAAAAATTTCATATTTCATATTTCAAAATTTAATGCATAATCGTGACCAATACTATATTTCCACCTCGAGTCACACAACCACTTCAAACCATGTATCAGAAATCATGTGTCTCTATCATCACATCTGAACATGTCTCTGGCTAGACGATCCATTGAAAATGTATTCATCTCCATCCCATCATCACATTATATATAACCTTAATCATTGTAATTATTTGTTTGAAACACCACTATCGACAACACAACTATAGCACGAAACCGTTTCTCTGAAGAAATCTGACATTGCTGCTAAGAATGTTTTTGTTTTTGCTTACAACTCGCTCATCATCGTTGTTGTCAATCCATCATGCCACCTAGGAAGTAGTCAAAAGGGCGTGGCAAGGGAGTCTATTGGAACCCCACACTAACACCCCAAGCACTGCCAGCACCAAGACAAAACCCCACGATGACATAAAAGATGACCTTAATAACCCTCAATGGTAGCATGAAATGCCCCTTAGGTCCAAAAAAATGGATTAGCCACCCAAATAACACTATGAGACACCACTAATGACCAATGATCATTTCAACTGCCAAAAAAACTCTACTCTGCCTCAAGGGGTGATATTGAGACCTGGAGCCATATTAGAGGGATGAGCTATGACAAATCACAATGATGGGGACCCTGGAAGAACCGATACCAAATATCCAAAAAAATGGGAAAAGGAAGATCGTTCTAGATCCATGGGGAACAGAAATCACAAAGGAACACTAAATGAATGGCCAAAATAAAGAAACCCAGAAGAATGAAGAAGAAATGCCACTCAGATCCATATCTAACCAACTAAATGCCCCAATCCCCCAAGAGTCGATCACCATAGAACATAACTATAGAGAAGAAATAAATCTCATGGTCAGGGCATTGAAAGACGATCATGCGAAATCCAAAAGCACCATCATAAAGAACCATGATAGAGCACTACGTAGGATAGATTACAAGAGAGAAGAGGAATATCTGAGAGAGAGCACAAACCTATGAGAGTTGGAAGAAGAGTTGAAGGGACCATGGTGCTCAAAGCGGGACTCCATCACCATCGGGAAGAGAGTCGAACCATAGGGGAGGGAAGAATAAATGATCACCTGAGAGGAACTAGGAATGTGAGGCACCATGACTCTTGCCACAAGGCCTTAATAATAATTTTTCGTGATTTTCAGAATTACGTATTCCACCAGTATATTATCAATTATTATTTTTATATATGTTTTAATTAATTTAAATAGATATATCATGACCTTGTTTTTAGTTTACTATAGACTAATATTGATTATATATTATTTCCATATCACTTATCAGATGTTTATATTTTGTAATATTCTATTTTATGTTATCACTTAATGAGAATCTATGAACACCATTATTTTTTTTCGTTTCCAAGTAATCATAGAGGACTATGAGTAATTTTTTTTGGGATATAATAGAAGGTATATTCATGTTAACACAGTGTTTTTATGGTGTATCTTATGTTTTCAAGTTTAATATAATTATGTATTTAGTCTTCGCAGACTACTAAACTATTTTTTCTTTTTGAAACTATTATTATTTATACCAATAATGTAATATAACTATTTGATATTGGTTTCTAGAGTCTAGTATGTTACAATTAGTATTAATGGAATTTTAATAGAATCCTTGGGGAATAAATTTAGATGATTCAAGTAAGATAACACAAGTATTATGAAAATACGTCAATATTTCTTAGGAACACTCAAGAAATACAGTAGAAATTTTATTCTAAAATTAATTATCATGAGTTAATTATGTGTTTGACATTGAAGAAATATGGTGACTAATAGAATAAACGAGATCTGTATCTACACTAATATTTGAAATAGGCATATTCCCCATGAACATGTTAATGAAATACGAGTTGAGGCTAATTAGTTTATAACCAAATTGAGAAATTTGACAAAAGTTATGATAAATAATATTTAATATAGATTGTATCCTAATGATTCAAAATCTTATGAGACTATGATGGATTTAATCATGTGACAACGGCCTCCAACATTCAATGGAACTACAATTCCACTAGTAGCTAATTAATAAATCATGTCCCAAGAGAAGATCATCCTTTCTATGGGGATTATTGAAAAGTAAAAATTAATCATGTTAGTATATCATCTGACGGGATATGTGTACCAATAGATGTTTCTAATTCAAAACCATAATGATAAAGATGAGATCCCATTCATGGAATAGAGAACTTTTATAAATATATTCTATGAAAAATAATTTATTTGAAAGTAAATATATAAAATATAAATTAAATTCCTCAATACTAGAAAAAATGAGGAGGAATAATGTGGTTGAGTATGAGGATAACATTTAAATGTTTGTGGGGGAACTACAAATACTATATATGTAGACTCAAAAGTGATATTGGTCATTTTTTGATGGTTTTAAACTAATTTTTCAGAGGGTGTTGGTCTTTGATACATTTTCATCATAAGAATATATATTCACAAGTTCCATTAAGATAGAAAAGGGTTCTCCAAGATGTATGTAATCAAATGTAAATCGGAAGAAGAAGAGTTTGGTCGAGCATCATGGGAAGAACAATGTGACTATGGGTAATATTGGAAGGATGGTATTCCATTCACATGATAATTCTTGGAAGAAACACCCTAAGTCCTATTAGAAGGGAACCAAATTTTGTTACAAGGGTAGAGAAAAATCCATCAAAATCACCAACAATAGGAAAAGGTATAAGATATTGATAATCAATGATTTAGTTTTAGGGATAAGGGAAATTATAAAAACAAATTCCCCAAATGTAATGGAAAATTTTCATAAAAAATATTAATGGAGAAAGGTCCTAATTATATGATTACCATAGCTGAATTTGTGATCCATATTGAAATCATTCTTGATTAAAGAACTATATTTAAAACTCATTATAAAATAGAACTAGTGGAGTTGGTGGAGTTAAATAAATTTCCATTGGAGATGAGTGATAAGGTACTAATATGGACTAGTGTTTCATCATGGGGAGCCCCTATTTTTTGTGAAAAATTAGAATGGGTCAATGAGATTTTAAATTGATTATGAAGAGATAAATGACATTAATATAATGTATAATTATAATTTTTTCAAAAATTTATGTCTTTTTTGATCAACTATTTTAAGCTAAATAGTTTTAAAAGATTGATAGTCACTTTAATTATCATCATCTAAGGGTGAAGACGAAATTTCTTACAATGTATGGACATTATGAGTTTATAGTAATGCCTTTTGGCTTGACTAATACACATTCTATCTATGTGGATCTAATGAATAAATTATTCAAAGAGTATTTTAATATATTTTTTGTATTCATTGATGATATCTTCATATAGTATAATACCTATAAAGGGAATGAGAGTAATCTACAAATAATTCAATAAATCATTAAAAAGGAATTATATAAGAAGAAGAATATGAGGTGATTTTTTGGCTCAATTAATTTTTTTTTATTTTCTATAATGATACAAGTGTAGAATATGTGTTGAATCTTCAATAATAAATGTTGCCAAATAATGTCATACCTTAATTAAAATAACTGAAATTTGATGTTTCCTAGGCATGGTAGGTAAATATCGGTAATTTGTTCAGTATTTTTCCTAGTTTTCCAACCCGTATAGTTAGTCAAAATGTAAATGGGTAAAATCACATGGATAAAGAAATTTGAGGAAGATTTTGAAGAGATAAATTGGTGAATTATTAAATCACTGATACTAAATTTACAATTAGGAGAGGAAGGATTTATAATTTATAGTGATGCATCAAAGAAATGACTTTGTTTTTCCTTTATACAGAATGATAGGTTCATTTCATATGTATCAAAGAAATTGAAAAATCCATCAACAGAACTATCCAAATCATGGACATGAAATATAATTGAAGATATTTTCTTTAAAAATGTAGATATTAATTGTTTCATTTGATAAACCAAGAGGGGGTGAATTTAGTTTCTCATAGAAAATTTATTAAACATGATTTTAAAACAGAAATCCCATAATTTGATAAAAAACCTAGTTTACAAAAACAAAATATTTATATAATTTTAACTTTATAAAATCCACTAAAAATATCATTCGTAGCTCAGTTATGATACTTTTGAATATAATTTATCTTTTTAAAATAATTAACTCATTTCAATCATTATAAATAAAACATTATTTTAATTTAAATATCAGTGATATGTTTTTTTAATAATTTACTAAGTGTAAATATTTTTGTTTTAAAACAAAGAAAAAAATACATAAATCTCTTAAAATAAGGAATAATGGAATTTAAACAATTAGATATATCTAAAGCTAATACATTGTCCACATAACATGGCCATAACCTATTTCCAATTTGTTTTTTATAAAATGAATTCATCCAAAACCCGGATAGGGTATTTAAAACAACAACACACACAGTTGTCTAGAAACAAATCCTATTACATAGTTTTATATTTGATAAAAATTTCATGGTCACAAAAAACTGCTTCCATAGTTTTTTTGTGGTCATACAAAAGAAATGAATGAAAGAGAGTTTCAAGAACAATCAATTCTAGTGAAAAAGAGTTTGTTTTACTGATAAACAGATTAAAAAGAACAAAATTAATGATATGATAAAAGTGAAAGAGAAAGAATGGAGAGATGTTTAAATGCATTGCTTCAAAATATAAAGATATTTATGTGTCATGAAACCCCCGAATCTATGTATAAAAATATATTAAAAATTTTTCATAGTAAATAAAGAAAAATAGAGTGTCGTGGAGTTTTGGAAATAGTCCTTTATTCCAAGTCATCAATTGTCCAATGTACTTCCACACACATGTATATCATTGATTCATTTTGTTACATAATATGTTGTTGTATTTATATATCCATGCATTTATATAATGTTAATTAGGGATATCTCCTAAATTTATAGCATTCTAGGTGGTTTAATTATTTCTTGCTGGATAATAATTTAATAATTTATATCCCCATCTATGGAGATAGATCCAGAAAGGTCTGTCTTTTTCTTTAAGAATTCCAGGGATTTGTCTAATAATAACTATTATAGAATACATGTTATTTTATTTGTAATTAGATTCATAAACCTGATGTTGAATAATTAATTTTTAAATAAATTCTGAACAACTATAATATCTTTTTGGTGGTAGAACCCTCTAATGGTAGCTTCTAGATATAGAATCCCTTTATAGTAGCTATAAAATATGATGTTAGATCTTAGAGATAACATTACATGGAGGTAGAACTGATAGAATCTTTCACCAAGCAATGGTATCACCAAGAGATGATAGCAGCTACCAGTGGTAGATGTACTTAGAAATGGAAGTAACTCCACTCGACAATAACAAATCCTGACGGTGCATCCTTATAGTTTCATAATTGAACCAGTGATAGAATATTGATATGATGGTATATTAAAGATGTAGCATGATTCAACTAATGGTATGCCATTTAAACTAATGGAATATAACTATAGTAGATAAAGACTTATTTATTTCCCAATTTATCTAGAAAATAATAGTGACAACACCCATGTCATGGTGTTTTTTAGTGTTATTTTGTGAAGTAGAGGTTTAAGTCCAATTTCCATGATGTGTTGGGTTAGAATATGGAAACATTTTGGGGTCTTCCTTCTATCAATGGTTAAGGTGCATGATTAGAGGGAATATGTGTGGCCTCCCTTTTTTAGGATCATTTTCAATTCATTTTTAACCGCACATGGTTTTTGAGTGCGGGATACACATGATTAGGGCCACACCATATATCCCCTAAGATAAAAAATTTACGGTATTTGGTGTTTATGTGGTGTGGCACACAACTTTTGTATGGTTTGGTAAACCATGCAGCAAGTGTGCGGTTGGATCTGGAATTTCTGACATGGCTGTTTTCATAGCTTCCATAAGGTTTTTCAAACTGTGTGTGGTGCCCCAAGAGACCCTATGGGACATGCGGCAGTTCTAGTGTGAGGTTCATAGTTTCTTCAATCCATTTTTCAACTCGGAGTAACCATTCAATTTTTTGATTGGCCTCTCTAATTCCCAAGTCATGGTTGGAGAATGATTTAGTAAACTTTGTGGTTAAACCATGTGGCATGTTCAGGTGTTTAAAATTTCGGAATTTCATAAATTTACTTATCGAATTAAGAGAGTTTTCACCCCCATTTCCTTCACTTCATGTCATGTGACTATCTTGGGTGCTCTTATGAGAGTTACACCTTACCCATCATAGAATATTGGATTCCTCTAGTGTTTTTCAAGAGATTTGAGGTGAGTTCTTACTCTCTTCCACATTTTTTCTCTTCTACCTCTCCTCTCAATTGGTTTTGGATTCCCCCATGAACCCTAAAAATCATGTGGCCTTATTTTAGGGTTCCATTTAGTTCTAATGATGGGGATTTTGGAGTTTAGGGGTCGTAGAAAACATTTCTAATCCCATGTGTGTGGTCTCTATTGAAGGCAACATATTAAATAAATATTGGTTTGGTTTTCCCTTTTTTGAGGTCAGTGTTACATTGAAATTGTTTAATTTTGAAAATAAAAGAATTAATTAACTTTTTAAATAATATTTTAATGAATATAAGGCTATATATGATAGTATTTTGGTGTTTTGAAAACAATTATTAATGTTTTGAGCTAAATATAATTGTTTTAATGAAAATTCTATGCTTTTAGGATTAAAATGGAATGTTTCTTTTGTTTTTTTATTTTAAAATGGATAATATACTTTTGAAATGGGTTTTATTTTTTTCAATGGGATTTGACCCATTTTTAGTTTTAATGAGTGAAAATAATGGGTTTTAAAAGAATTTGGTTTGAAGGAGAGCTGTTGATCTCAAATTATCTAATAAAGTGGGTTTTCATGTGGATTTCAAATGGTGATTTGAAATGTTGGTGTGGTTTACCCCTTGTGAAATTAATCTTTGGATTTTTTAATTGATTTAGTGAAAATGGTTGGCTTGTTGGATTCTTTTTGGTGCTCAATGTGTAGAAACCTTGTAGAAGGGTATATATTAAATGTTTTAAAATGAAATGGGTGATTTATTTGGACCTCTTAAAAAATTAAGTGGTGTCTTGTGAATATTGTGATGGAAATAAAGTCCTATGTCCATAATTGTTTATTTTAAATGCATATATCCCTTGTGTAAGGGTGAATTTTAAATGTTTAAATGCTTATGTGTTTTCCATAAATCCCCAAATGGTTTTTGGAAAGTATTTTTTTAAAATGTGAATGTTCTTGTAATTATAAGTAGTGTTTTATGTTAAAGGATTGTTTGGAAATTATGATTCTAAATAGAATTTTTGAATGAAAACCCTTGATTTTCCGTTTCCTATGTAATCCGCTGGTGGGTTTTTATCACAATGTGAGGTTTTTTCACCCCTTGTGTGGGATTCTGCTTGTTACACCTTCTGTACATGTTATGTGCATAGGTTTTTTCATCATTGCATGTTAGGGGTGTGGGTGGTTCTAGTTATTCATTATGGGTAGAATTTTATTGCATCCACTATGCCTCACATTCTTTATTACCCATGAAATGTCGGGTACTACTTGTGAGATATTTCTCGTTCCTCTAGTTGGATCACATTATTTTATTTTCCCACTAATAGTGCTTGGAAGATGGTCTAAGTAGGGACTTTTCATCACATCAATGATTTTTTTGGGCTACTAGGATGATGGTTCGGCACTTATCATGTGTTGGTAGTTAGTTCGGGTGGTTATAACCATATGGGTAGATTCTTGGAATGTTAGTGACTTTGGGTAGGAAAATAAATAATTCATTTTTCCATTTAGTTATTTATTGATATGTGTATTATGTAGTTCTTGTTTCTATAATTTACAATTATTTCATAGATATTAACCTTTCCATATTTATATTTCATTTTTATATGTCTTTTGATATCATGTGGTTCCTGCTTATGATGTGTGACTTGTGTGAGTTGGGTTGTTTCATTTGTATATGTGTTTTAAATGTTGGTTGTGGAAAAACATTTTTTGAAATTTAGATAATTTGGTCAGGGTGAATTAAGGTATATTTAAAAAATATTTTTTGTTATAAATATGGTTTTGGTGGGTTAAGTGTTTTAATATGTCAATTTCAATTAAATAAAAAAGTGTTATTTTAGAAATGTTATTGGTGTGTGTTGTTTCAGTATGGATTTCTCTAGTGTTTTTTTCAAACCATGTGTGCCTAGTTTATGAAAACAAAAAATAATGTTTTGTGAAGGGTTTATAGAATTTCTTGATTTCCATAAATCCATATGTATTAAATTTTACATTCTGGTTTATTTTTAATCTAGAATTGATGAATTTCCTTATGCATTTAATTGTATAGTTTTGGTGAGTTGTGGTGACCTAGTTGAATTTTTAGCTAATTCATATAAAATTTTAGGTTCCAAGATCACATTTTTATCATTCTTGTTCATCTTGGCCGACATGGGGAGAGTATGGTGGTGGTTCACAACCAAAGGATTCATCACAACAGTTCAATCATGGCTCCAGTTGGTTGATTTTTTCAATTTATTTTTTTATTTGTCTCTAATTTCATGTTGTTATAACAGTTTTTATATTTTCTGTTTATATATCTAAAAATGGGTTGGATCATTGTAGTTAGTTATGACCAATTTGAAATTAAGTTTATTTATTTTGGCTCTTTCTTTTATTTATTTCAGTTTGTATCTATGATTTTGAAAAAATCATTCCCAATAAGATTCCAATAATTTCGAAGAACTTTTTTACGGTCTGTGGGGATTTAGTAACCCCTTCGAGCTTTATAAAGAAATGGGTCGAGTGTTGTGTTAGATGGAAACTCATTCCAGTTCATTACAAAATGGTATAAAAGGTTTGGGGTTTCCTTTAGCAATAACCTAAGCTTGTAGAGCAGCCATTTTTACTTGCAGACTTCCTGGAAGAAAAGTGATTATATTTTTTGATGCAAGATACCTAAGTGTGTAAAGAGACTAGCTATCTCATTCTCTCTCTATACCTCATGTTTGACGGGGAATTTGTGTTAGAATTGATAATTACATATAATTTTTAGTTTCTTTAATGTGATATTAATTAGATTACATTCCCTTTGATTGTGTAAGTGATATTAGGGATCAATTTATAGTTTCATGGTGAATTGGAAGGGAAATAGTTATACATAGTTATCTTACATGATTTGGGAATGTATTTGGTGCTCATTTGGTTGATTCATCCTTCCTTGTGGGCTATGTGACATGCTTGAAACCTAGTCGCCCAAATCATAGTGTTTAAGTCATGAATAGAATTTTTTCTTCGTGGTTATCTTGTTTGGTCTCCTAATGATTCTATATTTTTTCAAAAGTGTTCTTCAACTATTGGTAGTGGAATAAGGGTTATTTTTTTCTTTTGGGATGTGTTTATTGGGAAACTTATTTGAAATATTGGTATGATTTGTTTTTGATTGGTTTTTCAATCATTTTTTATAAAATAGAGGAGTTTTGATAAAATTTTATTTTGTAACATGATTTTTGAGTGGGTGGGAAATTTAAATTCACATGAATTTTTTATGTTTTATAAATGTTGGTTTCCCTTGTGGTATTTAAAATTATATAAATGGAATTAGTTTTTTTATCATGTTTGGATTTTTTTTGAAAAATGGAAAAAAATTAATTTTTATTTATAGATGCATGGTTTTTAAATTAAAATGAAATTTTGAATGGATTAATTTTTTTAATTTTCTATTTCGGGAAATGTTTGTGTTTCCAAAAGGTTGGTTATATTTTCAAATTATCGTTGTCTTGATTTTCAGGAAACACATTAGTGGATAGTGATTTCAAAATTACATTACTAAATGGTCATTTTGGAAATAAATTTTTATGTGTTTCTGATGTGCCTTATTTGATGACTTGTTGTGGTGGATTTTATTCTTACCTCAGGGTTTAATAATTTGGTTTCTATTTTGGTCATGGTTTGAGGAATCTCATTTTCTTTATTTTTGTTTTTCCCTATAAAAGATGAAAAGGTTTCATTAGTTATGGTGCTTACCCAGACTCCTAGTTGAGTGGTAGACACAGAACTATCATTGAACATTGATTAAAAGTGGTGGGTGTAAGAGATTGAGGTGACTCTTAATTCTCTAGGGACACCTGAGGCCTCTTGGGTATGATCTATTCAGATCATGTTGTTCATTTATAGAAAATATAGTGTGAGTTTCTTCTTCCACCTATATTATGGGAGGTAATTTTTGTAAGCTTTTTTATGGGAAGAGGTCTCATGAATTATCCTTTTGATGATTTTTTGGTTATTTTGGGACTTTTACATTAGAGGTTGCGACCTTTCATTCATGAGATTTTATTATTGTTTTTTGGGTGTTTTTTTCATTTTTAGGTTCACATTGTGGATAATTACTTTTGGGATATTTTCATGGATTATTTGAATGCTATTTTGTAGAATGTTTAATTCCACCGAGGAATGTTTCCCCATCTCTTTACCTCTTGGGTGTTTTGTGGCTGTGTTTTTTGGCTGTGTTTTGAATGCCATTTCATTGAGCCTCAATTTTAGGAATACATATCGCAGTGATTGTGGGTTGGGACATTATTTTGGTTGACCCATATGTTTTTTGTTTTTTGGACTTAAGAGAGGCCTTCGGGTGAAATACTTATTAACAAGGGTGTGTGACACAACAATTTAGTGTTGTACAATAACTAGAATTTGGATGTGGGACTTATTAGGGATGCACCATGTGAGGGTGATCTAGTGGTTGAACCTAGGTTATCTAAATATATTGTGACCCAAGGTGATTTCTATTTTCATTAATTTGATTCGGTTGTGTTTTTTATTCATTCCATTGACTTTGGAAGTGATTTTGGTTGATTGAATTTTCTCTCATGGTTTATTGGGGGATCAAGGGTGTGTTATTAGTAGTGGTTCCTTTGTTACAACATATTAAATGAACTCTAAATTGAAGGGATACCATTTATAGTAATTATAAATTTTTTGGTTATTATATTAGGTCGCTTGTGATTTGTATGGATTATTATTAGGTATTATCATATCATTTTTTATATTAAACATTTAGTGCTTTATAATTATTCAGTTTGATAATTTTTTTTATTGAGGACCTCAGTTTTATGTGGATACTGATGGTTGGATCCGAAGTTAAGCCATGATGAGTAGTTCGATTAGTTAGGCCATATTTAGAGCTTTCATTTCCATCATCTTTTTACAACCAAGACGTTCTTGGGGTTGAAAGTGGCATTCTAGTGATTTTTTGATACCCCATGTAATGTTGTGTGGATGCATTTCTATGGACATATTCCTCCAAAATTAGAAATTTTTCAGGTTTTCCCGTATGTTCATAGTTGAGGTGCACGATTAAATGGAAATTGTGAAACCACCCCTTAAGAGAATCATTATTAGTTTATTCATTACTTTTTCCAGTTTTTTAGTATGGGATGTACATGGTTAATTCCAAACCATTTTTCCACTTGGAGAAATCATGAGGGGTTCTTGTTATTTCTGTGGTGCGGCACAAGACCTGAGAAGTTTTGGTAAACTACACCTCCAGAATGATGTTGTTATTCTAATTTTTGATAGAGTTATTTTCATAGTTTTTTCATGGTTTTTCAAACCTAGTGGTGTGTACAAACAGACCATGTAGGGATTGAGGTGGTTCTAGTTTGAGGTGCATAGTTTTTACAATTCTGGTAGCACCCACGATTAACCATGTAAGGTGGTGTTTGACCCCTTTATGTGGATACAGTATGGTTGTAACATGGTTTGCGAAGCCATGTGTCCAGACCTTGTAGTGTGTCCATGTTTTTAAAGGTTTGGATTTTTGAAAATTTCCCTCTCAATTAAATGGGTCCCCCCATTTCCCTCTTTCATGTAATGAAATCCACACGGGATCTCTTGGAGGAGTTCAACCTTCCTCCCCTTGGATTAGTGGATTCCTTTTGTGTTATCCAATATAATTGGGGTGAGTTCTCTATCTCTTTCTCTCTTATTCACTTCTTCATCTCTTATATCATGGTTTTTTATTCCCCCCTAAATCCTAGTTATCATTTGGATTGATTTTAGGGTTCTGGGTGGTTCTAATAATTGTTATTTTATTGTCTAGGTGTTATAGACTCAATTTCTAATCTCATTGGTGTGGTAATCATTAAAGGTGACATATTTTTCGGATGTCACAACATGTTTTCCACATAATTGAGGTTGGTGTTACATTTCAATTTTTTAATTTTGGAATTATAATCATGCATGCAATTTCTAAATTCCCTTTTAATGAACGTTAGACTATATTTGATAGCCTTCAGGTGTTTTAAAACCATTTATTAATTATTTTATCTTGTCACTATTATATATTAAACACATAAAATGTTCTCTTGTTTATAATGGAATATTTTATTCTGATAAGATTATTTTGAAATTAATTATGCAATTATTAAATTATTTTTTGTTTTTTAGTGTTATTTAACTCAGTTTTGGATTCAAATGAGTGAAAAAATGGGTTTAAAAGGAATTTTTATTGAAGATGAGGTTTTTAACTAAAATTATTTTATATATGGGTTTTTTTATGGAATTAAAATGGTTATTTTAAATTTATTAATTTTTTAACCCTTGGTAATTAATTGATTAATTGTTTCAATTAGTCTGGTGGAAACGGTTGGCCCTTCATACTTGTTTTTGTTTTTAATAAGGAATGAACTTGTTGAAAGGTATCTCTGAAAAATTTTAAAATGAAATGGGTGATTTGTTTGAATCTCCTAAAAAATATAAGTGGATTATTGTGAAAATTTTGATGGAAATAAATTCATTTGGCCATGTTTTGTGATTCTAAAATAAGAGGGACCTTATGTAATGGTGAAATTTAATTTTTTTAAATGCTTGTGTGTTTTCCATCATTTTAAAAATGATGTTTACTAATTATTTTTGTGAAATGTGATAGGGATTTGAACTCCAAGATATTTTTTATATTAAAGTATTATTTGGTAATTTTATTTTTAAATATAATTTGTAAAGGACACTCCTTTATTACCCCTTTATTTTTTACCCCAAGTGAGGATTTGGATCATTATGTGATGCTTGTTTCTCCACCTGTCTAAGAATGTGCTTGTTATGCCTTGTGTGCATGTTATGTTTATATGGACTTTCATTATTATATGTTAGTAGTAAGTGTAGTTATGGTTATCAATTGTTGGTGTTCACGGATTATTTTAACTATAGCTCAGTTCCTTTATTGGCCATAGGACGTTTTGTAAAAAGTGGGAGATCTAGCATATACCTCAAGTTAGTTCATACACCCCTAGTTTCCCACCATTCATGCTAGTAACAAGGGAAATGTAGGGGATTTTCTTAACTTGGATGGTTGTGTGGCATACTATGATGATGGTCATGGAAATAAAATATGCTAGTATCTTGTTCAGGTGATTATACTCATACAGTTATATTCTATTCACATTAACAACTTCTTGTAGGACAATGACACATTAGTTTTATTGATGAGTTATTGATTTATTGGATTTTTATTGAGTGATTGTTTGTATAATTTTCCCTATTTTAATGGATATTGAACCCATCCTTGATTATGTTGTATTTTTAAATTTCTATTAATATCATGTGGTGCGTGATTTTTATGTGTGACTCGTGTGATTTCGTTTTTTGTTTGGAAATGAGTTTTCAAAGTTGGTTTTGAATTTTTTTGAGATTTAAAGACTCTAGTATCAATGATGTAAAAATGATTTAAAAATTTATGTTTATTTTAAATATATATTTGGTTGGATAATTATTTTGATGTGGATATTTCATTTTATTAAAACAAATGAGTTCTTTTTTGAAATAATAATGGTGTGTGTGGTCTCAGAATGGATTTGGCTAGTGTTTTTTTCAAAACATATGTGTTTGGTTTTGAAAAATAATGAAGCTTATTTCAAAAATGTTTTATATATTTGTTTGATTTACAAAAATTTATATCTACTGATTGTTAATTTCTATTTTATCTTTAAACTATGATTAATGAATTTTTTTATGTATTGAATTTGTTATTTTTGGAGGGTTTTGGTGACCTACTAGGATTTTGATATTTTTTATAGAACATTATAGGTTATGGGTACCCAGTTGGATTCTTATTTTTCATTTGGGTTGATATAGGATGAGTAGGGTGGTAGTGCACAATTGGATATTTCATGGTGGTGGTTCGGGCTTGGCTTGAGTTGATTGGTTTTTTCCTTTTATTTGTTTTATTTAGTTTTTTTGTTGTTCCCCTTGATTACAGATTCTCTATATATGTATATGAAAATGGGTTGGATCATGGTAGTTGGATATCACCTATTTCACTTAAATTTTATTTATTTTGGCTCTTAATTTCATTTATTCCAAAAAATTTTCAATATGTTGGGAAAAATAATTCCTAAAAAGATTTTTGTGATTCATGGGAACTTTTTTCTAGTCCATGGGGTTTGTAAATTCCCTTTAGTCCTTATGATGGGACAGATTGGGTTTTGTGTTAGATAGATGATTGGTCAAGTTCATTACAATAACATACTGTAATAAAACATTGAATATAATAGAAACATAACAAACATGATTTGTGATCATTAAAATGATAGGGGTCTTGGGATAATCCAACTATCTCCACCTATATAATGATAAAAACATTGAATATATAATCATAAAAAAATAAACATATGTATATAGTAAGTGATATATGGATAAAAAATAAATACAATCTTTATAGTAAATCAAAGTCCTTCTGTAATGTGTAATTATTTATTTATGACATATGATTACTCATGTATACAATATGTCATGTGATATTCCATCTAATTACTCCCACTTATAGGACTATAAAAAATATTGAATATCAATGTAAATAAAATATATTAATGTGAAGAAATAGAGGGTTTTAATTACACAGAAATTTCAAAATATTAACTTAGTAAATGGAAAAAAACAAAAAAATCCAATCATATCCTATTTATAATATCAATAAGAATATTTTACCCAACTAGAATAAGAATTAACTAAGTAATTTCCTTCTCCCACAATAAGAGTGGTAGGAGGAGTATAAGGTGTTGGTGGCCAAAATATAATATAAGATAAAATAGGCCTACAATTTCCCACATCTTCAATAGAAGCATGTACAAAATGGCTTACCATAATCAGGGTTGTCTATAAGGGTGAAAATAAATTGTAGAAAGGGATACATTCAAAGTTATGGTAGGAGGTTCAATGAAAACGTTATGAGAGCTATAAAAATCATCTCCAAAAACTGAGTGATCACTTATACATGATTCTCCATAACATTGAAAAAATCATCCTTCTCTTACAAGAACATATTCTACAGGTGTTATATGGTATTCACCAAGTTCACCTGCACCACAAAGGCCCTAGTCACAAGATTCATTATCAAATTCTCTTCCATGAATATAAAGTTATAATTTAGTTCATTTATGGTATAAATAATTAAAGGATAATACTTAATAGATTAAATTATTATTTCCCTATCCTTCTTATCCTCATTTAAGAACTCGCCAACCAAATTATAAATGAGATCACCATGAAATTTAATATGATTAAGCTCATCTTGATTAGAAGTAGAGATATCACCCATCACAATAATAATCTCTTCCCACACTATAGATCAGATCAAAGAAGAATCCACTATAGCTGAAGCTGGAGGGGTAGGATCTCTAAAAGATAACACTCTTAGAGTATAGAAATACTCCATCCTCTATAGAATAGATATCTCTCTCCTTGTGAAACTATCACTAATTTTCTCAATAGTACATTTAATGGAATCCAATTCTCCCAAAAACCTCTTATTCTCCATTTATAGATTTTTATTTTTTAAGAATATTTTGATTTTGATATTAGAAAGGACTAGGAACCAATTCATTTAGTATTAGCTTTACTGTGATTTATTTCCTATACTAAGGAGGACCATTTTATACCACATAGATCTTTCAAAAACATATATTAAAGGAATACAGGTCATCTTTTTTCCAATATTTTGAATGGGAAGAAGATGATGAATATGGAGATAAATTCATCTCATAGATACGAAAGGTTTAATCCTCATGTCCAGTCTCTATTAGAGGTCACAATAAAGTAGAAGTATAATAAAGTTCCACAATATCAATTCTCTCCAACAATAATCTTTTAATAACTCTCTATTCATCTGAGATAGATGGTCAACTTTGCTCTGGTGGACTTCCCTGATCATAATCATCATATAAGACATTATATTAAAAAAAAGCATAGAAAATCAAGGTGATTGATGCCCCTTATATTGTGATCCATCCTCATCTATTTTTATGGAAATTAGATCCACACGGCTTTAAAACACTTAATCCTCCACATCTTAACTATACTATGAGACATCCTAAATATCATAAACATTTTCATGAATTTTAGAAGTAGATCTCTCAAGATGATCATCACTATAATCTTCTATATATTCTTATTCACTTACGAATTATAATATTATTTCATTAGAAGTAATGGAAAGAGGATGGCCTAGAGATCCATAAGATACATTAAGGATCATCAAAACATTTGAATCACACTTTTCTTCCACAGAAATAGGTACATACTCTTCATCCTTATCTATATCTTCTTCCACTCTAACTGAAGCTCAACAAACATTCTCTCCCTCCTCATTAGAGATATACTATTCTACTTTATCTAGATCAAATCTACAATTAATCAAATTTACGGTCTGGATAATAATTTTTTATCAATTAAACATTTTATAAAGTTTATCATTATCCACCACACACCTTTTCAACCATGGTTTCTAGTCCACTCTCATCATTTTTCAAGTTACATGACTCCATAAATAACTATTTCATTTGAATAAATTTTCCTATTATATAAAAACTATTTCTTTATCTTCCATCATAGTAGAAATCATTTTTGGATATTAATGGGAATTAAATGTTGAGAAATTATTTCATAATTCCGTCATATAAACCTTTAAATATCTACAAAATTAAAATTACCTCTTATTTTCATAAATTAATAAGATTAACATGTTCAGATACCTCATTATGTTGAAATCTACCTTATTGAGACATGAATTGTGTTGTATAAACATAAAAAATGATTTTCATTCTCCATGTAGTGATATTATAAGAGGTTTATGAATAGTTGCAGTTCTAGTCAACTCAATAAAAGCATCCCCAATCACAAAGCTCACATTATTAATGAGAAAGATTCCTTAAAAATCCTATTGAATACCTCTGTGATGAACTCCAATTTATTTATCCCACTATCATGAATAGAAAATTAACACATTTCCATATAAAAATATTTTAATAAAAATATTCATGTATTCAAACTAGTATTCCTAATAAAAGTTTTTAATCATGGACTAACCTAGGGTATAATGGCCAATCATTCCTTGAAAACCAATCATCCCATACCTAGTCATAGATAACATTCCAAATGAGTGATTTTCATGAATAAAACCATCCAACATTTATTTTCATTTCATCTAATACATATCAAGGTGTATGTTTTGACTTCTTTGGTTATATAGGCTAACTCAATTATCCCATTTCTTTCTTTGAATGACACAACTTAGAAGGTGAAACACTAGGATTCTTCACTCAAACCATTTTAGATAGGGTTCAAAGGTACTAGGTCAAAAGCATATGATCATGGATTGATAGATATATTATATTGAGTATTAAAATATACATGATTGAGAAGATTTCCAAGTTGTACACATAATTAGGAATTTTTTATCAATTTGGGGTTAATATATTAAAAATTAAATACTTATAATATAAATAATAATAAAATATTTCAACAGATAACATCATTTAATTATAAAGAAAAAAATATTAGCACTAGGTATAGTAGGTCCTATGGTAGCTTACGATGGAAGTACACCATGGTAGAATTTAGACAATAGCATGTTATTGTACCATTTCACAATACCATTGAACATTACTAGGAAAATGGTTTATTATAAATTGGTATATCTTCTACTGATAGATTATCATAGCATGATGACTAATGATCGATCATCCGGGTAGTGTAACTAATGGTTGATCATCACTATATCATGACAATTTGTTGATAATCATTGTTTTAGGACTAACACTTAATGATTTAATGACAGATTCAAATGCCTTATTGTCCATGGTAGTACCATTATTATGCTTTTTCTCTATTAGAACCAATATGTATTTAAGAATAAAATTCCAACCACAGGTTTTCAGTCCATATATATATATATATTATACTGATCATTCTCTCAAAATTAAATGTATTTGTGAATATTTCACCAAGTTTATATTCAATTAAAATTAATTTAAGATATTAATCACCCACATGAAAATGATCTCTCGAAATTTTATGTCTTAAATTTATATGTTCTATCCTAGAGGGCGAAACGAGATTCATAAAAATGTTTATAACACTTATATTGTCACAATTTTTATGTAATTATTGAAATTGATATCTATAGTCAAGGAAAGTGTGTTTCATCCAAATAATATATGCATAGAAACATCATGCATGTATGTAATCAGCTTCAATAATGGATAATAAAATAGTATTTTGTTTCTTATTACACTATAAAACATGATACTTTCATTTTAAGTGGGAAGTTCCGAAGGTACTGTTTCTATCTACATTATAACAACTGAAATTATTATCTAAATAACTTATTAAATAAATTTCTTGTCCACTAGAATTGAAAATTCAAAAATTGGTTTTTCATTTTATGTATTTGAAAATTCATTTTAAAGTAGTCAAATGTGAATATTTTGGGTTTCATTGAAAATGGGAACAAATCCATGTGCAAAACATTATATCTTGTCAGTTAGTAGTTATGTATAGTATGACTCCAATAATAGATTTATTAGTGGTTTGATCAATTTTTTTTCTAGTTTCATCAATATCTAGTTTATAGCTGGTACAAATGAGAGTATCACTATATTTAGTATTATCCATAACAAAATGTATTATAATATATTTGTTGTATTTTCTTTTATTTAAAATAGCTATTTTATTATTTTTAAAAATCTAATAAATATGAAAGAATTTAATTTAACCATAAAACTAATTTGAAATTAATTTTTTATAGTTTTTTAAAAGTGTGGGAATAAATAATTTCTTATCGATCCAAAAAATATCATCAACATAGATATGTAATATTAAAACATCTTTATAAAATATTTTAATATATAAATTAGGGTAACTTATTACTTTCGAAAAACCTTCGGAAATTAAAAATCGGTAGATCCTATCATACCAAGAGCATGAAAATTATTTTAAATCATAAAAATATTTTATTTGTTTAAAAACATCATTTAAATAGTGAGGTTTTTAAAATTTGTGGTGTTGTTCACCCAAAATAGTCTCAACAATATATTCATTTAATAATGCACTCTTGACATCCATTTTATATAATTTGAAATTATAATGTGTTGTATAGGAAAGAAACATTATGATGGATTCATGTCCAGAGATAGGTTAAAATGTTTCCTTATAGTTAATTCGTTTTTCAGAATAATACCCTTTTATAAAAAATAAATTTTTTACTTCTAATTATAGTGCTTGAATCATCAAACTAATTTCTAGGCAATCATTTAGTGCCAATATTCAGGTATTCCTTAAGTCTTTTAACTAGTTCTCAAGCTCTATTAATTTTAAAATCACAATGTTATTCTTTCATGTCCATTTCCCATAATTAATCGTTAATTTCTACTGTGATGTTCTTAGTTTCTTTTTGTGGTAAGAACAATTTATGTTCAACTTGATTTCTAAGAGAATATCTTGTCTGTATTCCTTTATCTAGGATTCATAAAACTATATATAATGGATGATATCTATGAGGCTTAACAGTTCTAGGTAAGTATTTGATACTACATTTTCATATATAGTTTTGGGTTCAAGAAGATCCTAGGAATTATGAGATTTTTATATAGGTGGTTTTGTTGAATTTTCAGTAGGTTTATTATTAATATCTTAATTTTAATGATGACCCTCTAAATTTTATAAATAATCCTTAGGTTCATGTGGTTCTATCTCATCAAACATGAAATGAAAATATTTTCCCATAATTCTGGTCCTTTTATTAAATACCTTATATGATTTACTAGTTGTAGAATATTGAATAAAATTCATTCATCACTTTTGGATGTAAAATTTTCTATGTTATAGTTTGTATCAAGTATATAGAATTTAAAACCAAAAACACTAAATTTATTATCTTTGGATTTTCTACCATTCCAAAACTCATAAGGGTTTTTCTTTGAAAGTGGTATAATTAAGACCCTAATATTTTTATAATAGGCTGTATCCACAGCCTCTTCCCATAAATAATTACATAAATCACACTCTTTAAGAATGGTCTAGGAAATCTCTTAAAGGTTTAATTTATCCTTTCTATCAAACTAGTTTATTATAGGATCTTAGTATAAGAAAAGATGTGACTATATGCATGTTTTAGTAATAATGATATAAACTCTTTATTTTCAAACTCACAACCATGATATCTTATTAAGGATTTTATTATATGTCCACTATGATTTGATACAAATTTAGCATATTTTAATAAAATAGGAAAGGGCATCACATTTAAGAGAAATAAAAAACACCCATTTATACGTCGAATAATCATCCACTATAATAAATGCTTAATTTTTCCCCGCTAAAATAGAAACTCCATAAGGTCCAAAAAAATCCATGTGAACCATATCTAAATGATAGGAAATTGAAACGTCATTCATTTTTATAAATGATATTTTTTAATACTTCCCTTTTTTGATATGGGTTAAAAAAATTTCAATGGGAAATTTTGATTTAGGAATACCCTTGACTAATCCTTTCCCAGTATGATTTCAACTGGAATGTATATTCTAATGTCCTAGTATCCTATTCCAAATCCATGAATATCTGTGAAAACAGCATAAAATTAATTATTTTAAAAAAATAATTAATGAAAATCAATAACATAAACATTATAATTTAAAATAACGGTAAAAACTATAACATGATTAGAATCATAATCCTTCCAATTATTTCTACCAATATTAAAATAGTAACCGTCGTCACATAATAGTGAGTTTCTAATATGATTATATTTTAATAAATCAATAAATTAACCTTTAGGAATTAAAATAGTAATAGAGTTACCAATTTTTCCAAGTCCCATTATTTTTATATTATATTTTTCACCAAAAATGGGATGTTCACCTGTAACTTTGATTAGGTTCTTGAAGATCAAGTAATCACAAATCCGGATTCTCAGACATCCACTATATTGATACCCTAGATTCTTACTATAGTATTTCAATAATTTTTTATAAAATTTTATTTAAAACAAAAATGATTCTAGTAACCATATTTTCATGCATCTAATGATACTAGTAATGAGATCTTTAAGAATCAATAACTATTTTACTATTTCTTATAAATAGTCCTTATACATTCAAAAAAAATATTATGTCTATATGGGTAAGAGGTGTTTTCAGAATTGGTAGAACTATAACATGGGACAAATTTGTTTTTATAAATCCTTCTCTATCTAGGTTGATAACCAATTCCAGTTGTGTATCTATGTTTGGTTTCCTTTCCATCAATTCTAGTGAGAGTTTCTCCAGCATTTTGAAATCTCTCCTAACCATTATTTAGTTTCTCATTAGACAATTTCAGATAATTTTTTTCCTTTAACAGTTAATCATTTTTTTAATTTTCTATATAAAATTTAGTTTTTATGTGAGAGTACCTAGCATGGTGCTTTTTTAAACTTTTAATTAATACAGAAATTCATTTAATACTTCTTATAGTACATTAAAATACACATATAGATCATCACCAAAACTATTTATATCACTATTTTTATTTTAGAAACATTTATGAATATATTTTTATGATGCATGGAAAATATTATTTTTGCATTAATTGTTTTTTTCATGAAACACATATTGGATCTATCAATTTTGACTTCCTACTAGAATCAGAATCAAATAAACTATCATATTAGAAAATCCCTATAGAGTTCAAAGATTTTTTTATATTTTTTTACCTTTGTACTTATATTTTTTTATTATATTTGAGCTTATTAAAATATTATTTTAAGTTTCCTTTACTTTTACACTCATTATATGTTAATTATGTGGTAAAACCATCCCTTTTTCCTATTCTTTTCCATAATTTATCTTTTTTTGTACTAGCCTTTGTCATTTTATTTCTTGTAAAAATTCTTATTCCTATACAATTTCATGAATATTTAGGATTAGTGAGACATTTACTCATAATTGTTAGATAATGATTAATTATCACTTAAAATTAAAACATTGATCTTCTATTTAAGTATTGAGTCTTAGGTCTTGAAGGCTACTCACTTTATTTTCAGACTCTCATCCTCTTCATTGTTCACTTATAATTATTCTTTATAAATCATGGGTTTTTTCATTAGTTCCTTCACTAGATACTCACTTATGTCACATGATAATCTAATGGAAATAGTTTATCCAATCCATTTGGCTTCTAGATATATAAAAAGTATAATTATTTGATCCTTGTTAGTAATTATATTCCCATGTTCATGCATGGTGTTGACTATTTCAATGAACTTGAGATACCGTAATAAATTTATTCATCATGATTCATAATAAAGGTATCATATTTAATAGTATATTTATTGAAACGCATTTCATTAACATTATAAGTTCCTTCAGGAGAAAAATTAAGAGTATCCTGAATCATTAAATTAGTTAACATGAAGATATTCTGTTAAATTTTACATTTCCTAAAGCACAATACAATGAATTCAAATCATTATATTTATAAATATAGGTAGCCTTATTAACATCACTCCAATTTTTTTGAAGATTTATATGTACCTCGTATTTATCCATAATAATAGAAAAATATAGAATCCCATGATCTCTATATGAATTAACATTTTAATCTTCCATTGAGAGTAGTTATTTGTATTAAAATAAAGACTCTTATTAGTGGTAGTTCCATCATGCTTTGTATTTTCTATGAAAATATAAATTTATATAAAATAAAAATTTATGATCTTTATTTAAACATTGATCATAGTAAAAATAATTTTTAAGGACTTTGATAACAAATTTTGGTCAAAATGAACAACTCAAGTGTGGGTGAATTGTGTTTCCAATAAAATTTAGGATAATGAAATTATAAAACATAAATCCCCTAATCTCATAAAAATTTATTTTTAATGAAAATTGTAGAATTATATAATTTTATATTTATAAAATCTTCTCAAAAGATAAATCATAACTCAATAAAAATACATTTGAAAAATCTTTATCTTTTGAAAATAATTTACTCATATCAAATAATATTTATAAAACACAATTTTCAGTAGACTATAAGGATAAATATTTGTAATAATTTTTAAAAAATAAATGGATTTTTTTTAAAAAAATAAAATAAATAATTAAATCACAAAAAAGTCTTTGTATAATTTAACAATGGTCTGAGTCTCAAGTTGATACATAGTCCCATCCAAATTTATATCACCAATTACCAAATAGTTTAATATAAAATAAACAGACCCACAACATTGATCAATTTCATAAAAAAACATAACAAAATTCTATCCAAGCACAAATAATCTTCCATAGTTTTACATGGGATAAACATATTCTAACTCACAGAAAACCTATTACACAGTTTTTTGTGGGACTAATAATGAAAGTAATGAGAGAGGGTGTCCATAACTCTCTATTTAAATGTAAAAAACTATGTTATATATATATAATGAGTAAAAAACACAAGTCGAAATGTATACTGAAATAGATTGTGCAAGAAATGATATATGATAATATAAATTCAACTCAATCTAAATAACTTCAGGTGTTATAGAGTCTTTGAATATGTCTTTGAATAGATATCAAAAAGGTTGTATAGTAAATTTGTAAAATAAAGAGTTGTGGAAGTCTGAAATGAATAATTTTTTCTTAGTTAGAAGTTTTCAAATATTCTTCACCACATATGAGCACCATTGATTCATTTTATTCTAGTGTGTAGCAGTGTATTTCTATATCTATTAATGTATATACTATGTATGAGGGAGTCCCAATGATTTCAGTTCATTTTATGTGGTCCAATTATCTCTTCTATGATATTAATAGAATAATATAGATCCTCGTAATGATAGATATACCCCAAAAGGTCATTATTTATCTTTATGACAACCATAGAGTTGTTTGAGAATAGTAATTCTTAAATCCACATGCTCTTTTTCATCATTAAATGTATAAATTTGTCATTAGAGAATTAATTTTGAATTAATTCTAAATATCTATTTTAGCTCTCTAGTTGTAGAAGGATCTAACAGTTTCTTATTGATGAAAAATCTCTTGATGGTAGATTTGAATTCCAATGGTATATCTTAGAGATAACATATAATAGTGCTAGAACCAAGTTATGGTAGCCTTACGTGATGGTAGAATCTATTCTTTCTATAGTGTAATTGGTAGTGGTGGTAACTCCACTAAATAGTTTCACAACCAGTTGTAGATCCTGGGGGTCATAAAATTGAACTGGTTGTATCATCTGGACGTGACGGTATATTAGAGTGGAAGAAAGCATCAACTAATGGTATCTCTTTTCAACTAATGGTATATTGGGATGATATATAAATACATACCCATTTTCAAAATTTATCCAGAAAATAATTTACACTCATAAAAAATTGATTTCATTAATAACAAAATAGACATGATTTATGAGAATTAAAACAAGAAGGTTATTGAATTAAAGAAATTGATACACTATCATTATGGTGAAATATGTGAGATATATAAGGACCATAAGATTTATATATATATCTTCTATCATTATGAGATCTACATGTAGAAATTAAAATGGTTGGAACTAATCAATGACTATGATTTCTTGATACACAACCACAACTGTAGAGAAAACAAGGTAGTTGATGCATTGAGTAAGTTTCCATAGAGTTATAACTATGATGACAATTTAAAAGGATCCTATATATAGAGATATAGTAAATATTGATATTGTTTTTTCTAGGAAATGGTATCCACCATTCCTTTTCCTATAAATTTATAAACTATCCTTAATAGAGAGGATAATTATGTCAGGGTAGGATGATGATATTTTAAAAAGGAACATTAAAGTGGTAAATAATGAGATATTGAAAACTATAGTCTAAAAATTTGGATTATTAAATTTTGGGAATTGATTATGACTTATATTCATACCATATTTGAAGAGGGGACTATTGGTTGAAGCACATTACTCAAATTACTCTATACACAATCATAGTAAAAATATATAAAAGTATTTAAGAAAAAATTTCAAATGGGATGGTATAATGTGAGTTATTTTCAACAATGTTTCGATATGATTAGTGTGCAAGCTGGTAATGTCTGAAAGAAATATTATTAGGAGAGTCATTAAAACTATTAATATAACTATATAGATGTGGGACTATATTATAATGGGATTTTTAATTGGACTCCCAAATAATTCGAAGAGGAAGGATGTTATATGTGTCTTTTTTGATTGGTTTCTTAGGTCTGCATAAATCATATAAATAAGAGAATATCTAACCCTTTATCACCTTTCACATATCAATATCGATGAAATAATAATGGCTTTATTGGGAATCTTTATCGATTATATCTAATCATGTACATCAGTTTACATCAAAATTTGAAAATAGTCATCAAAGGATGCTAAAAAATGAGGTACATTTAATCACCTCCAATCATCCCTATAATGATGGGTATTCTGATATCCAGACTTTGGAAAACATGCTGAGAACATGTTCACTTGACTTCCATGGTATGTGGGATTAGTATCAACCTTTGGTGGAGTTTTTAGGCAATAATATATTCCATTAAAGAAACCATGAGGCACTATATGAAGCATTATATGGGAATATGTGGTGTACCCAACCTATTAAGACGAAATTTGATATTTTTCTTAAAATCCAGTTTTTAGTAAAAAAATATGGTTTTCCGAAAACATATAATTTTTTTAACATTAGAGTTATATATGAATGGCCTAGGATTTTACAAAACCTTATAAGTAAAAAAATATAAATTTAAAGAATAAAAGTACTACTTTTAAAATATTCTTTTAATTTATAAATCATCATGGTTTATGGAACTAGTTAAAATGATACTTTAATAAAGGAATACTATGAGTATTTTATTTAAATAATGTATTTTCAAGGTATATTAGATCTTGAATTACTTTAAGATCCCCATAAAATTAATATTTTTTATAATTAATTAATTTATTTTAATATAATCACAATTGAATTTTATATTATTTTATATATAGATTTAATAATTAAAATATTTAATTCTCTATAAACAATTATGGGTTCATGTGTATTTATTTTAAAGTTAACATTTCACAAATTTGGAAATATTATTTTATATAATTATTTTCATGTTTGAAATTATAATTATAATACTAGTAAAAATTTTACCTCTTAATATTTTTATAAATATTAATTACTACAGTTATAAATAAATTACTAAGGTAAAAGATAAATATGGAAAATGAAAAAAGAAAAAAAGCCTTAAAACACAAAATTTTTCAAAAATATAGACTGGTTATTGTGAGATTCTATCAAAACTCTATTTCCACTCCTCTTTTTCCATTTTATTCTTTTAACACTAGAATATTAACATAGCATTATTGAAAATATAAGGGTTACTCCTAGAATAACCCTTTCATTATTTTATAAAATGGTGACATCTTAACCACATAAAGGCTTACCCATCATTCTAATTTATACTATAAACTACTCCATTTAACTATCCCTATAACCCTACCCCATGAACATAATCCCTTGGTCACTCAAAATTTTCCTATTCCATTAAAATTTACGGAATCTTTTAAGTAATATTCATGTCCTTAATTTCAGTATTATCAACTACATAGTTTTATTGATAATTATATTAGTTTAAATTTAATATATACACACTAATATAATTATATTATTAACGTTTAAATATAATAATTTTAATATATTAAAGTTATTAAAATTATTTATTAATATGATGCATTCATAAAAAAATTAAAACTATTGTTCATCCATTGTGCAGACTACTGCCTCCGTGACATGGCATGTTTTATTTTCCTTCACCCCCTTAAAAGGAAGGATATAAATATGATATTAAAGGATATATTTTATGTTTATTACATCAATAATTTAATTATATGGAAAATTATAGAACCTATTAATGATATTATCAATAAACGATCATCATTAATTTAATCATTTAAAATAAGAATACTAAGAGGACAACTATTTCATCTAATTGTTTAATATTTTAATATTCATTATACAACCTATAAATCCTTATAATGTTAATTTATCACAATAATAAACACTAAATAATATAATTATTCTTTTTCTATAATGACAATATAACAAAAACACCGCATAATCATTTAATAAATTAGCATATGTTGTTGTTTAGGTCTATTTAACCAACATTTTTTAAAACTCATTGAATTCTTATCATGAATTACTATGGGAACATAATTAATAGTATCATATGATATTAATTTTTAAATATATTTTTTTTATTTTGGAAATTTTATATAAATATTTAATTTTTTAATTATGAAAATACATTGTGATTGTCAAGAATCAATTAAACAAGCTTATTATAGATTTCATCTTCAAGGAAAAAAGAATAAAACATCAAAAAAGGGGATTTGAAACAACCTAAATTATTAATATTCATACATAATAGTATTTTTACTGAATTTGTAATGATATAGTTTTGGAGAATATATAATATGAACATCATTGTTTAGAAACTAGTTATAATGTTCAAAACTTCAAGCACATGATGTGGATAATCAATATAATCTATATAGAGAGTGAATATATATAAAGAGTATAAATGAAAATGGATATGATTAATTTTATGAATTAATTTATTAAGATAGATATGTTTATGATATATTAGGTAAAACTACATCAGAGGAAGTATATATAATAGGTAAGTGTGTTTCGTCTCAAATTCCCCTCATTAAAGAATATTTTGTATTATGAACATAAGTTTCTTTATGTGGAATATATAATTCCTATTTGAGATGTTATATAATGAAGTTAATTTTCTAATGGTATTTTAAGATCATATTTAAAACCTCCATTTCAAAAGGTTTTGTTTGAATTTCTACCCATTCAATAAGTGCAGTTTTCCATGTCAATTTACATTCTTTGGCACTAATGTCATAATCACCATTTTTTTTTATTTTTTGTGATGCATTAATTTACATCTAATAATTTTTTCTATGTTACTTGTGAAATATAAGGAATTTTAGTGTATATTTTAGTATCCGTCTCTCAATTTATTTTAATTCAATTGATATATGTTACATGGTAGAAACCACATCCTATGTTTTTTAATGTGAAGTGTGTTTAATTTCCTAGAAAATACATCCCCGACTATAAAATAAAATGTGGATATGGTTGTTGTACAAATAAACCTAGGGTTAATCACCCCAAAAATGGTTCATTGAGAATTCTATAATTTAACACAATAATGCATTATGAGTGGTCCTAATACTGCAAACCTGGAGAGACAGTCATTCAATAGATAGTTTGGAATATTTACACACTATTAATGAACCAAGATGAAGGATTTTTTGAAGCATAAATCCAGCCAATATAATTTTTTATAAAAGATAAAACTTTGAGGGATAGTGATAAAACCATATTACAATCCTACCTAATGTCAAACCTCATATGATGTTACCGATCAATTCCAAAAAAAAATAAAAGGTTTTAATTAAACACCTTATATACGCTCCAGGGGATAGAATTTACCTTTGCATCTGGGTTTTCTTTCATGAGATCCTCGAAGTGGTCAACGATACTATCCCAAGTCTCAATGTATTCATCGAGGTTGATTTTATTCTCATTGATTCTACAAGCATTGGTTTGGACTTACTAGCCGATTTACCCAGCTTTCTCTTCATTAAGGTCATCTTGCAATGATCTAGCATACATTCTATCATCTTCGACTTATGGAACATTGACAATAAAATGATTATCCACTATCTCTTCCTTATAATGTAGGAGAAGATCCAGGTCAGCCTTCTCATTTTTTCTCTTCTCTTATATATCCTCTAATGCCACCATGTCCCCTGACTAGTTTGCACCCTCACACTTGTCACCATTAGAATCCTCCACCTTGTCATGGAAGGATGTTTGATTAGGATTCCTAAAATGTATACCCCTTACAAAATATTGGGTAGTCATCAATTTTGAAAGATATTAGTAGTCTATCTGAGTCATGGTCTTCCTCCTAGTATAAACCAAAGAGTCCTCAACTTCAATGAGATTTAGCTTCCATTTTTGAATCCTATCATGTTAGATGGTCCGGGGTTTATCATCATTTGCAGACTCTAGGGGAGACTGAGAGGTATCATCTAGGTGATGGGTGTGGCCTGGAATTATATATTCCCTCATTACATCAATATATCTAATGAGACAAAACATGTTTGATTTTGGTTTGTGCCTCTAACCACGATTTATATGTTTCTTAGAATATGGCCTTAATAGAAATTATTTGATGTTCGATATTATCCATTCCATCAGTATGAGATCAATAGTAATTGTTATCCATTTTACATTTATTTTTAGGGATATATATTTCCCATAGTTTAATTTGATTATGGTTTCATATTGATTATTTATTTTTATCATATCACATATTCATTGTGTATTTTATGAAACCATCTGCATTATGTTTCACATTTCTGAGAATATGAGTTCACTCTTATTCTTTTTTCCATTCCCTTGGAAACCTAAAGGAGGAAAATGGGTAATTTTTTGGGATATGATGTAAGGGATAACCATTTTATGATAATAGATTCATAATGTATCTTATGTTTTAAAATGTAATGTTTGTTTATATCTAGTCTTCTAACTCTAATAAACTATTTGATCCTTCGATAAATATTTTAATTTTAAATAATAACATAATATAACTAATTTATTTCGGATTATAAATTCTGGGATATTACACCAAGAACAATAGAACAGAACCACACCAAGATAATTTCATTTATTTCTACATCCCTGAACTCATTTCCTAACTCATACTTTATAAAGGATGTATTTTCCAATAAAATCATTACCATCCTTACTTCCAACAAAAAAATATCCACTCCATCCCTCGTGAAACCATACAAAAATCCATTGATCAATCAAATATATGTTTCCTCCTTAACACCACTCATTTATAACATACAGTGACTGAAATAATCAAAGCTAGAGAATAGACTCTAATAATACTCCCTAATGATACAACAATTCACTATGAAGAATTTTAATAAAATGCTTTATAGAATAAATAAAATTAAACAAAATTAGTTAAAAATATTGAAACTTTTATTTAAAATCCACAAAATTAAAAAACATCAATCAAATTTGTTTTTTAAATTTTGGAAATCTACCCTTGTGAAAACCCTTTGGGAGATCAAAACATGTAATGACATTAAACTAAAATATTTTTTCTCCTAAAATAAATATTATTTTAACAGGTTGTTATAAATGAAACACAAAGCTCGAAAAACTTTTACGTGTTTAAATAAAATTTTATCATTATAATATAGTCATTAAATTCGTGGGTATAAATTTAAGTAACCATATTATGAAATCTACAAAGAAAGGGGATAGAAACGACATTAGGTAATGGAGGTCACCCTTATAATGCTCATTTCTCAAAGATTTGAAATGATGTATATTCATTATATTTTTCCTTAGATCAATCCCAATATGAAATAAAATTATTATAGTTTGAGTGAGATGTTATGAGAGATAAGTTCAAACTCATGGAAATCGCCACAATATCAATTCTAGTGAAATCATTAAACTCAACATCCAACAGAACATGTCTTATACTAAGATATTATACTGATATCTTAAGGTGGGATGTAATTATAAATTATGTTGATATAATAAGGTGATTATCAATTAAATAAGTTACTTATCACATGTATTTTATAATTTTTTTATTTGGACTTTTGAAGAAAAAAAGATATTTATTTACAAATGCATTGATAAGAGTAGCGACATCATTTAATTGTTAAAAATAATTTTTTTCTAGAAAAATTTCATTTATTATCCTTATTGAAAAAAACTAAATATTTTATATATATTTTTAACGTATATAATTTAAATGAACTAATTTTCCTAAAATAAATATAAATAAGAATGGTCAATACATTGAGAAGTTACATAATAATTAAAAACATCTCGTTATATTTTATTTAAAATTTAAAATATAAAATTATAGAATTTTAATTTGGAAAACTAATCTTATTTTTTGCCTCTATATTTTTAATATCAAATTAAGATTATTTTTAGTGAATTTTTTAAAATAATTTATTTTTAGGTGAATAGTGAAAATTATAATTTTTACCAAAACTATAAATTTTATAACATTAAAAACAAGATCTAGAGTCATATAAAACGTTTCAATTGATTTAATATTTTTTAAGGATTAAAATTTTAAAATTTGGAGATACTATGCTAAATTTTTAAAACCTATGATTTAAATTTTAAGGACTTAAGTATTATTTTCCATTATAAAATGTTGTTGGTCCTTCCTTTAAATTAAATAATATTTTTTTTAAAATTTGGTTTTTTATTTATTTTATAGTGATATAAATTTTATTATATTTTTAATAAACAAATTTATATCACAAAAATAAAATACATTGATAATTTGACCATACAAATAAATTTTAAGGGGTAATTACACTTAAAAAAATGGCCTTTAACATGTTTCGTGTGATAATGTTAAAAATAATTTTAATTACACTTTAAAATATTATCTAGTAAAAATTATTTAATATTTTCAATCATTATTAAAAAATTATTAACCAATTTTAATTATACTTTTAAGCATTCAATGAAAATTTCATAATTAAAAACTAGTTACCATTATAAAATCTAAAATAATAAAAGTAAAAAAAATTTTAGTAAAGGGATTGGAACATGTAAGAAACATGTATATAATTTATAGGATGAGATATTTTAAACATTATATCATACAAAAATCAATTATTGTTAATTTTTGGATCCCCATGACGTGTTTAACATGTTCTCCCTCTATATTATGTTATTATATTTACAAAAATGTCATTCTCACAACTTATAAATGGGCCTCTCACCACCAATTCAGGAAAACTATAAAAATTCATTTATATCTTTAA
The DNA here is from genome assembly GCA_963277665.1 of Viscum album. NCBI lineage: Eukaryota > Viridiplantae > Streptophyta > Magnoliopsida > Santalales > Viscaceae > Viscum > Viscum album. The sequence goes on along the minus strand of OY728165.1, from coordinate 1,602,387,370 downwards.
AATCATGCCTATTTATTTCCCATATAATAATATTTATCTGTTTTAATATTCTTGTTATAGGATATTTTCGGAATTCCAATATTTCTGTGAAGTACATCATGGGAAATTTCAAAATCTCAAAGTATTTCTCACTCTCTAATCATCTCCCCTCTCCATCGTTATTTTAATTTAAATTTTATTTAATATTATATAATTATAACTTAAATATTAACTATATACATAATTATTTTAGGTTTATGATATATAAATTATCTACCCTCTCCCCTTTACCTTAATAAAAGTTAAAATTTCCATCATGTGTATGCGTAGACTATCACTTCCTGGGAATGATACATTCCATTTTCTATTACTTCATTCTAGGGAAGGTCTTAATGTTTCATTTAAGGAATTAATATCACATTTAAATAATTTCTAATAGTATTTAAATAAATCCCTTTCTATACCATCCCCCCACTCTCTATAAAATAAGAAAAGACTATATATGTATGCATGGACTACTGGATCCACAAAAGTGACATATTCTTTTTTCATATATTATTTCTTATTTATCTAAAATATTTTCAATTATTAACCCAAAAAAAACATAATCCAAATAATATAACTGTTTTTCTATTCCAATTTTATTATTCTAAAATAAACACTCACTTAACCTTGTACATCCATCAACATATAGCATGTTCTTATCTAGGTTAGTTTAACAACCTACTTAAACAATGATATAAATCATGGATGACTATGTGAATTTAATATTTGGTAATATATGTTATAAAAAACTAAATAATGGGTTTCTCTTAGTTATCTAACTATTATATTTATATTTAAATCATTATTTAAGAAAAAACTCTTTATTATCTATGAATCATTGAAACATGCTCATCGTTAAAACCATCTTTAATTAGAGTGACCAAAACTCCAATAGAATCATATTTTAACAATATAATTAATTATAGTACCTTTTATGATCTAGTAATGATTATATATTGGATATGAATGTAAAACAAAACTGTAATTATGAATGTAATTCTACTAATACCCGATATTGAAAATAGATAATAAATCCCCAATTTTCATGTAGAGAATAATTATAAATGAAATTTATAAATGATTTTGTGTATTAAAATGGTTCAAAAATATTTTATTAATATATTGATGTTTGTTATATATGATCTTAGAGTGCATTCGACTAATTAAGGAAACAAGGTAAGAGGTTCTTTGTCTCAGATTTAATTTCCTATGAGATATTATATTTTGTGCTCCATGATATATTTGATATGGTATGTTTAATGCCTAATGAATTTATTTTTCAATATTCATATAATTCATGTGTTTTTAAGATCCATATCATTTTTTTCATTTAATGAATTTTTATTCTATGGAAACAATGTTTTCCCGGTTTCTTGGTCTCAATTCCTATTTTTAAAATACAGATCTTGTTATAAAAAAATTTATTTTTACATAGTTTATGTTCACAACATTTGATATGTTATAACATGAATTATCCTTTTTTTAATTATATATTATGATCATTTTCAATCTCTCCCTTTTTAAGGGTTTTTATTTGAATGATAATCAAGTTATAAGGTTTCTATTCTGAGTGTCATTTTAAAATAAAAATCTCTCAAAAAATGATAACCCATCTAGGGAATTTTTATAAACATTAATTCTAATATCACATTAATTTTATTCTCATCTAGTTATACTTGGTGATATTTTAATTATATTTAAATTATTTAAAAATATAATATATTTAAGCTTTTAAAGAGATTTTATTTTAAAAAAATTGTAATTAAAATTGTATTCTTTTTATGGTTAACGCCAAATTTTTTATATTTACCTATGTTTATTTAAAAAATTAAAAAAAAGTCATTTTAAACTACCATGACATTGTTTTTAAAAAGATGAAATGAAAATAATTTAACATTTTCTATATTGTTCATTTTTCTGACAATAATCTTTTTTGACATTTGATTATGAAAGTATCTTTTCATTTCTATTATCATTTTACATAACAACGTATCTTTAAATTTTCATGTTTCTATAAAAAATTATTTTTCTCCAAGATTTGTAAAATATTTCATTGAAAATTATTTCAAAATATTACCTATATTTTTATTTCCAATGTGATTTTTCCAAAACTGATTGATTTTTTTCATCACTGTTATTTTCCATTTACATATCTTATGCTTGATCATGGGAATTATTTAGATATAAACATACAAATTATTTCTCTAAGAGTCATGTGAAATGAACTTATGATTGGGTGGAATGGTTGATCACTACATTTTTCATTCACAACCATCCACTATGGATAAGTATAACTGTTCTTCAAATGAAATTCCTCTTACAATTTATTATTTCATTGATTGAAGTGTATTCACCATGATTTCATAAATTTATTGATTAGGGAAATTATTATCTTAAATATAATCCTTATCACTATAAAAGTTAAATACTATATGCTTTATTATCTAAATTATAGGTTATTTATCTAGATTTTTATTTAATATATTTGGATTTCTATATATTTTCAATTAAGTTATCTTATTATGATTATTGATTATTTATTTATGTGATTCAATTTGTTAATAATATTAATTCCATTTTCATTCAATGGTTTCATCATGATGTGTTTAATGGAACACATTTCGTTCCCATAGTTTATTTGAGGCATAAAAAATGAATTATTTTCATATAAATGTTTTAGAAAACCCATTTTATTTTCATGGGTTCTTCCTGGGAGTGAATGATTTTCATGGGGAACTCCTAAGTATGTATGATGATAGGTGGGGTCTTATATTTACCTCTAATTCATTGGTTAAATTTATATATCCCACGAGAAAACATATTTGTGAGTGAATTTTAGTTTCGTTTAAGCAAGGGCACTGACATTGTGGCTCATGAAAGTAATCATTCCCAATACTATTATAAGTACCACAGTTGAAAAATGCTTCACAATTGCATACATATTTTTATCCATTCATTAATCTCTCATTGATCATGTTCATTGTCTCAGGTTTAAAAACATGTTTGAGTCATATCTTTTTCAATTAGAAGCATTATGTCATTACTTGTGACTTTTGTTAATGCTTCATTGTGTATGAATTTTATTATGTATCTTGATTATACCCATATGATAATCATATTCACACTTATGATCATTGATTGTTATAACACATTTTCATCCTTACTGAGCATTTGATATCACATATTTCATGTGTTTCCATTTAAATAAGTTATAATGATGAGTATAACATATTAGTAGTACAAATGGGCTTCTACTATAGCACAATTGTGGGTAAATGATTACAATTTTTCTAAAATAAATTGCTCATGTAGGTAGTTTTAAAAGAAACTAAACCATTCCTTCATGGGATTTTGTAACTACTTGTGAGATGTAGTTTTTACCTTATGAAAATGTTGTAAAATAAATTCATTTATATCCTAGGTCAATGTAGTTAGTATAAAATATGTTTTTAGTTTTTATGGACTAGTTTAGTTATTCTAGTGATTAGTATGAGAGAAAATTACTGAAGAATCAATAGAGAGTTCTAAATATAGAAGAACATCCTAAATTTTTGTAACTGTTTTGATTATTTGGTATTATTATAAATTAAATCCCTCTATAGATAACGACAAGTGGATGCAGATATGGAACAGTTGAACCTAGGTGAAATAACCTTGAAACGGGCCAGTTGAGTGAACATTTAATCATTAATCTAGTTCATAATGAGTGGGCCTATGACTGCACACCTTAATATATACTCCATGGGTATATGCTTTGGTTCATAAAATTCTATTTTCAAAAAATTATAAAGGATTTATACCCTAATTATGTTGTGGAATTTTGTTATGGAATTTGAGAGAACCTCACCAAAAGAAACCTTGATTAAACTGAGAGTTATTTAGAATGATGTAAATACTAATGAAGTAATTTCTTAGAGTATGAAATTTTTTGATTGAATTTTTCATGTAATTATCTAAAACACCTATCATGGTTTTAATAACTCATAGTAAATCCTTTTGTTTTTAGTAATGTCTAAACCATCATGGAATATATTAAACAATGGATTTCAAGGAGAATACAAATATATTTCCCATGACTAACTTAATAGGACAAGATTTGGAGTGGGGAATCATATGATTATTCAAAAACAACTACCAAGAACCATTCCTAACAACATGTACATAGATATGTTTTCAAACCCACCAAATAATAGAGTGACAAGGTATAATGGAAGTTCAAGTGATGACCATGGAGAAGTAAAAAGGATTTTATTTCCTCCACATTAAAAATGTGGGAATAGACACCAAATAGATTATCATAAATTAATTGGAATACGTTTTATTTTTGATAAAGGTTAGAATATAGAAAATATTTACTGTCAGAATGTGAAGAGATTAATGGGCATTCTAAATGGGAAAATAGTTTTTCCTAAGATACCACTAACTATTCAATTCTATAAATGCGGGAAAATTGTGCATTACCCAAATAAATTCCCTAATCAATTGGATAATGAGGAATATAATCATAAAAAAATTACAGACAAAGGGAGCAAGGGAATTCCTATACAACCATAACTACTGAAGAAATGATTATAAATGATGTGGAGTGAAGAACACCAATCATACACTCCAGGACTGAATGTGTTGTAATTTTTTATTATTCAACCAACTTTTTTACCATGTATTTTTTCTATGACCATAAAATTTTTACTTAATTGACTAGATGTTAAATTTTTAATAAAACATATATTGGTATGATAATTGTATCTCATGTTTATGTTTGTGGTAAATCACCTTTTTAAAATATTATTATCCTTCCTTAAAATGATTTTTATGTGATTATAGATTATATATTTACATATGTAATTCATAATAACAAAATATAAAAATTGTATTTCATATATTAAATAAAATTATTATCACTTATCAAAAAAAGTTTCATTATAATCTCTCTAGGAAAATTAATCCCATTATTTTGTCCTTAACCCCAACTGTGATGAGTATTTGGCTTAAATGGTTACAAAGAAAGCCCATATAGTTATATATCAATTATGGAGGAATATATGAGATTCCTGGAATAACTCAATTTACCAATGTTTATTCTTCTTTTTAAATCTAATCATGAGTCATGTCTATCTCTATAATGTCCTTAACAATTCCTCTTATGAGTCGTTATTAAAATTTCAAGTGTGTAAATTATTTAAGGGGTGGGGGATGTAACAACCCAAAATTACACTATGTTTTCTCCATAAATAAATATTATATTAATTTTATTATTTTTAATACAATAAAAAATTGAAAAAAAAACATTTATATGGTGTTATAAAATTTGATAGTTATAATATATCCATTAAATTAGACGGTATAAAAGGAAGTGACCATATTATGAATCCTACAGTGGAAAAGTAGGGAAATGGAATAGGGTAGTAGAAGAATCCCTTAATAAGCTCATTTTATGAGATTATAAAGGAATTAGCTTAAATAGTGTTTTAATTAGACAAATCATAAGTAGAACTTGAACAATTACAGTATGATCAAAACCAAATGTGAGAGAATTTCAAACTGATGGATGCTTCTAGAAGATCCATGCAAACAAAATCATCCCACGCAACTTCCAACAGATCCCAACATATACTTAGATATTACATTAATATCTTAAGTGGCTTTGTAACTTATTATTAAAATGAAATAATTAAGTAATTACTAATGTAATGATTTTTTTTATTTTACATATTTTTAATTTTATCTATTTAGGGAGAAGGATATTTATTTACATGTGAATTTAAAATATTAAAGAGATAATTTTATTCTTAAAAAATAATAAAAATAAATAAATTTTATGAAACTTATTTATAGAAACTATATATATTATATATATTTAATATATATATATATAAATAACCCTAATTTCATTATTATAAATACAAATAAGAAACTTTAACACCTGAAAAATTCGTTTATCTTTAAAAAATAGTTTCTCATTATATTTTTAAAAAAAGTTAAAATATAAAATTATATAAATTTAATTTTAAAAAACAAACTTCATTTTTGGGCTTAAAATTTCAAGATTTTTTTAATAAGAATTTTTTAGTTTTTTCAAAAATAATTTTTTTACTTCAATAGTGAAAATACATTTTTTACCAAAAATAAAAAATTAATAACATTATTTGAAGTAACTATGTTTATACAACCATTCAATAGATCAAATATGTATTTAGTAACTAAAAATATTTATTTTTAAAATATTATTGTGAATTTATAATACCTATTTATATTCTTTTTAAAAAAATTATTTTTTCCATTACTTTTATTTAAATATTATTTTTGGTAAAATTTGGTTTTGTATTAATTTGAAATACATATAATATTTATTTTAATTATAATAAAAAAATTTTTAAAAATTACATTGAAAATTGTACCCTACATATAAATTTTAAGCTTAAAAATATATTTTTTCTAAAAATAGTCTTTTACGTGTTACAAGCGCTAATATTAATATTTATTTTCCATACATAGATAAATTTAATGTAAAAAATGAATATAAATTTTATAATCATTTCCTAAAAATTATTTAATGTGATCCATTTTATTTATAATTTTTAAAAGTAAATTATTTAGGTAAAAACCTATTACTATAGCAAAATATAAGATAGAAAAAGTAATAAATGTTTGGTTGAGGGGATTAATATATGTTAAAAACAAGTTTATAATTGAGTAATTGAGATATTATAGTCCTTATATATTCTTACACTCAATTATTATTTCATTTTATAAATAATTTACATGTTTAACATGTGATCTATTTTTGTAGAGTGGTTATATTTACAAAAATATCATTTTTCAACACTTCTAGAAGGGGCCTCTCTTCACCAATTCAGCAACACTATATAAAATTAGTTAAATATTGGAAAAATGTCATATTTTATGATATTAACATTTTATTCATTCCCTTAAACTTATTTTCAAATTATATTGTGTAATGTCTTCAATTTCTAAGAAGTACTTTAAGATAAAATTCAAAATCTCAAAGTTATTACTTCTCAGTCTATAATATTTTTCCCCTATCTATCATTTTTCAATTTTAAATAATATTACCCAATTTAAAATTAAAACCTAATTTTTACCCATAAACTACTTTTTTTCTATTTTTATTTACATTTTCTACCCTTTCTAATTTTTCTTTATGAAAGAGAAAAATTTAATCATGCTTATGTGAGGACTACCACCTTCATATAATGATTCATTTCATTTTTCATTAACAACCTCAATGGATGGTATTAAAGTTTAATTTAAGAAATTAATATGATTTTATAAACATATATAACAATATATAAGTAAATTAAACATTAAAACATCCCACGTTCTATGAAAAATGAGAACATCCTACATGCGTACATGCAGACTACCACCTCCATGCAAGTGACATATTGATGTTTTCATCTAATCTTTATTATTTATCATATTATTTCCATTTATCATTTATAGCCTTAAAAAAAATATATATACAATCATTATTATTTTTTTATAATGATATTATTCCAAGATAAATACTAGTTTAACCCCACTCACCCCTCGAATTATATGATTTTTTTATTTGGGTTGGATTAACCACCTACATGAACAATGAAATAAATTTATATCATGGAAGGCTATGGGAATTTAATTTATTATAATATTTGATATAAATTTGGAAAAAAATATTGTTCATTGTTCCATAATTGTAATATCAAAATTTAACACATTTATTTAAGAAAAAACTCTTTATTACCTAAGAATCATCGAAACATTCTCATCCTCATATTCAACTTTAAGGATCATAACAAAAATTCCTATATAATGAAAATATAGCATTTATAATAATTATAAATAATTAAATATAGTAAATTTTAAGATCTATTAATGCGAAAATTTGGTATAACAATGAAGAATAGAACCATTATAATGGAACCAGTTAAAAATGATCAAGATTACTCATACCCGATATGGAAAATAGGAAATAACTCACTAATATACATGATGAAATTAGTTTTTAATAAAGATAAATAAATGTATATTTATATAAAAATTATTATAAAATATGTTATTAATATATTTATGTCTGTTAAATATAATCTTAAATTCATTTAACTAAGTGGGGGTGTATGGAATTTAGCTTCCTAGACATATTTCATTTTGTGTACCACGATATCTTTGATATTGTGTGTTTAATTAATAATGAATTATTTTTAACAAATTCATTTAAATTATGTTTCTTTAACAGACATATCATATTTGAAATTTAAATATAATATAATTCAAAGTATATTTTGGTTGTAAGTGTTTCATGGTCACAATTCCTATATCATGAGACATAATTTTTGTAATGCACCAGTTTATTTTTAATGGTGTATAATATGACTATTTGAGATGTTATAGATATAATTATTATTTATTCATGATATTTAAAGTTTAATTTAAATATATATCTCTTTTATGGGGTTTGATATAAATTTCACTCAAGCCATAATGTTTCAATTTGCAACCATGTTTAAAATAGAATCCTCACGAATATGAAGACCAACTAGGGAATTTTTATTGTATTAAATTTTTAAATCAAAAATATTTTATTCTCTTATAGTTATCCTTGTTTGGATTTTTCTTCTATTTACCTTATTTTTTACTAGAATTTTTGTAATCTTCTGAAGTGATATTGTTTTAAGCAAAAGTGTTTTAAAATGGTAATTCATTTTATAGTCATCTCCTCATTTTTTGGAAGTGCCTATATTTGTTTTAAAATATGAAAAATATAATATTAAACTATATTATACATAATTTTAAATTTGTTAATGTAAAATAACTTAATTTTTTCTTTTTGATTCCTTTTTTTAAAAAAATTATATCTTTTAATGTTTATGCCTGAATGTTTATATTTTCACCATTTCAATTTTATATAAATATTTTTTCTATATATTTTAGTTGGTCTAAAATAAATTATTTTTCTCCAATATTTATAAAATATTTCTTTTAAAATTATTCAAAAATATCAATTATATTTCATATTTCAAAAGAAAATTTTCAAGAACTACAACAATGTGTTTTTCATCAATGCCATTTTCATTTGACATATATTATGATTCATTAGTGATATTATTTAAATGTTACCATCCAAATTATTTTTCATTATGGATTTTTTGATACCCTTCCCTTTAGGATAAATGATTCATCACTACATTTTTCTTACATAATCATCTTTTATGTATAACCATAATTTTTCATCCAATTTCATTCACTTTTGAATACCCGATTTTTTTTATATTTCCTTGTTTTCATGGTGTTCACCCAGATGAAATATTTTGATTGATTAGGGAAATAATGATCTTAATTTTATACCCATTTACTATATGATTTGAATACAATATTATTTAGTATCTTAATTAAATGTATTTATGTATTGAGATACTAAATATTTTTTGATTCCATTTTATTTTCCACGTGTTTTTCTTGTTATGATTATTGTTTATTTCTTTATGATATTCTATTTTAAAAGAATATGAAAGTAATTTTTTCCATGGATTAATTATGATGTGTCAAATGAAAACTATTTTCATTCAATGGGTTCTCTATTCTGTAAAAAGTGAATGAGTTTCATTTTACGGTTTTATAAAACATATTTTATTTCCATGGGTTCATTATGAGGGAATGATTTTCAAGTAGCACTCATAAGTATGGATGTTGATGGGTGGGGACCAATATCGCTCTCTAATGAATTTTATAAAAGGTCATATCTAATAAAAAAATTTAATCATGATTGCATTTTAGTTACTCAATAACAAGGTCACTAATTGTGTGTCTCTTAAATATAATGTTTCTCTATTATAATTTTTTCCCTAGTTGAAATATATTTCCCAGTATTATAATTATTCTAATAACCATGTTAACCTCTAATGGATTATGTTTATTAAATCATGTTTCCACACCCTTTTGATTTTAATCTTGTGTTATTTCATGACTTATACCAATACTCATGACCTTTATCTATACATTATTTGATATAAATTTTCTTATGTATCTTTATTGTACCCATATTCTCATATTATACTCACTTTTAATCATTGATTTTTATCTCTCATGTATTTCCTTGTAGGGAATTTGACATCATCGCTTTATTATGTTTTCATTTCCCCATGATATGAAGATGAGTATAATGTGTAAGAAGTATTAAAGGGATTATATTATGGATAAATTATGGAAAAATTTTCACAGGGGTGGTAAAAAAAGTTTCTAATGTAGCTATACCTCAAAGGCACTTAAAATTCTAATCTTGGGATGTGGTTACTTTTGAGATGTAATTTTATCCATATAGAAATGTTTTAAAATAATTTAATGCCGAGATTGGTTCTCTATAAAACCATTTTTTTAAATAATATCACCACAATTAAAAAAAAATTTACATAAATTCAATATTTATTATAATAAAAGCAGCAACTTATTTAAGAAAATGATTTTCACATTAGTAAATCACCTTTCAAGAAGGTAAAAAAACATTGAATATCCCTTCATACACTAATAACTAAAAAAATTAAGATAAAAAAACATAATCAATTACATAAGTCAATTTTTGGAACATTTCATTATAAATTAATCAGAAATAACTATCTGGTTAACTAAATAATTTAACTTATCTTGTGTATCATGGATCATATAGTTTTTCAATTTGGGTAATTAACTTATAACATACTTACTATTTAGATAGTTAAACCCCTAGTAATCTTAAGATATACTGGCCAGGATATTCGACATACCATTTTAATGCTTCCTTCCACAACATACTAAATATTTTCAAATGAGATGAAGGTTATGTAATTTCATACCATGTTTGATTTATCTTATATAGTATTAAAATTATCATCATATAAACTATAATAACATTCATAACATCAATAAAGAAAAATTAGATTAACTCAAATCATATTATTTAAAACATGGTACTATATATTTTTGTTATCCATTTTATGATATTTTAGATTACAGTTGAAATTGTAATTATCAAGAATACACAAATTAAAAAAATTTACAAATTCAAATTCCTAAGGTTTTTTTCTATTTTCCTAGGTTTCCATTATCCATTTACATTAAGAGAAGATTATTATTCTTTAGGTTTTTAAATAATCACTAACTTTTACCCCTTTAATCATTGTCAAATCATAATGTTAAAATCATAATTGTATTTATAGGGACACATGAAAAAATCATGGTATAAAAGTATTGATCCCACAACTATGATATAAACTACACTATAGTCATCTGGAGGTAGTAGAATAAATAATAATGATAATAAAAAAATATCCCCCTCTATTACCATAAAACCGTAACATAATACATAAAAAACCAAAACTCAGTAGTATAGATTCTACTAAGCATTATTTATTTAGAATTATTTTAGATCCTTCCACTGAATCAACACAATTCAACTAAAAACTCAAAAAAATAATGTCCTGAATACCCATCCAAGGTATCTTTCCAATAATAAGAATAAAGTTTCTTAGTACATAAAATAATCTTACGGTTATTATATTTTTTATAGGTTCCTTAAAATCATATATCCCTGATGAAATATCTTACTTGTTTTATGTGATAAGATCAATTGATTTTTTTCCATAAAAAATATGAAATAATCACTAATTCTTAACTCTAATATCTAGAATAACACTCAACCAATATTTGTGTTAACACTTTCTCATGACCATCACCAACTATGTAGCCATATTTTCTTAGTATTAATGATGAGAGTAACCCCTAAGTTCAATCAGCCTTGAGTGTGTGATTTGCCCGGAGGGTATAAAGAAAACAAATTGGAGGAATTTCCCTCATATATTCTAGGAATATGAAAATAAAACCACCAATAAAAAACTATGTTATAAATAAACCAAGACAAAAAATGCATTAATATGTCTGAAAAAATAATAAATCAAATATAAGATACCAACTAAATTCAATGGTAGCTTCTCCATGACAAAACCCATGCTCAAAAATAGTATTTTCAAGCTCTTTTTACATACTCTCCCAAGAAAAATGGAAAATAATTTTATATCTATAGGGTTGAGAGTAAAATTTATAATTATTATGATTATACATGAGAACATTCATGCAGATGTAGAATAATCATACTACATCACAATTGACCAAAAAATGAATCTATCGACACCTATCAATCCAACTGTCACCTAGTCTCACCAAGGATTACTCACAAAATATCACATCCAATAGAAATAATATGATATAAAAATTATATAAAATTAGTGCCCTGTAACAATATTCCAATTTATTTTTCACTATCTTACCCAACATCAAATGTATTATACTCAATCCCTTATATATAACCACATATTCTTACCAAATAAAAACCATATCCACATCAATATCATCACATAAACACCATAAGAAAGGTCATACTTAAACTAAATACCACCACATATCAAAACCTAATCTCAAAACCTCTATAGTAGAGTATAATGAACATAAAGGATATCAACGTAGTGACCTCGTCATTCGATGCTTGGACCCCACTATGTATCATAATAAAAATACCCAATTTGGTCTTCCAATATACAGCATGATATATATTAATACATTATAGCCTACATTATCATTCCTACCTTAATCCATCCTAACACATTCTATTTATGAAGGGAGTGTGAGTATGAGCATGTTTGTCACTATCATTACCCTATCCACAAATGTATATTTTGGGAAAAATCATATAACCCAAATCATTTGTGTATTAGTTATAATACTCCACTCATGTGGGTTGTGTATCGAATAATAAAAAAAATACAATTATAACATTACCACACACATTGCCAATATAGATGGTGAATATAAAAACAATACTATCCTAGCCCATATACATCACAACATTTCTAATAAATTAACTTAATACTGCTTCCAACACTGTGGCATAAATCAACCTCAACCAAGAACACAAAACAAACATGATTTCATAATTTTTTTCTTATTATTTAACCACATTGAACCATTTCAATACATACCCTTTAACCAAACATATTACATTCAATATGTCATTAATTTCTTGTATTTAATTTCAAAACATTCTATACTCATTACCCATGTTCCTCTTGAACACTATTTATTTATTTTAAACATTATGACTTCATAAATAATCCATATTTTTTTTATTTCATCCCACAATGATCATTATATTCATTATTACCCATCACATATTCCATAGTACTAGAAATATATAATATACCACCTCATCAAATAGTCAACCACCATATGTATCACCCCACAATATATAAAAATATCCTTCTTAATAACCCTAAAACCATATATTTATCACATAACCATACATGCCAAGAACACTAAAAAACAACCTAATCCCCTTAAAATCCTAAAAAAACCACCCATGATGCCTATTTCCCACCTCATGTTACATCCCAACCTGAATGTCACAAATGTGATTCCTTGAGCTAGTTCAACAAAAGGACTAATGAATTCCTTCCCATATGATAGAGGTTGTTAATTAGTATTGAGAGGCTCGGGTGTGTCTACTGAAAGACTATTCCATCATATAAGAGTAAAAAATAATAGAAATAATAATATATCATCCAAATAAATAAATAAATAGAGTATTAAAGTAGTAAAAAATGAAATAGAATCATGATGTAAAAAATAAATCTAATGTAGTAAAGGCTTTAATGTTCATGTCATTCATACAACATTGATGAACCATTGGTCTGACCACATATATAAGAGTACAAAAAGGAAGATTAATTAAGAATAAAATCCAATATAACTAACTCTCACCCAGACTACAAAATGAATGTCCATGTCCATAACTCAGTTATCCCACCCGATCTGTCCCGAGACTCATCCCTTCATATTCCTATAACCAAATGAGCATCAGATCAAATACTACATTGGAATTGAAGATCATGTAGGGTGTGAGTAAAAAACATAGTATGGAAGCACCAATGTAGTCTCATACTTATCCAATAAATGCAGTGTATGTATATGTGATCTATTCGTCGGGATGAAAATAGTAAAGAAAACAACTACTGAAAATAAACTAAAATACAAAGTCGTAGACCTCAAACTAAAGGAATGTTCTTAAACTAGAAAAGATACAAATAAAATATGGTATCTTTATATATATAAATATTTATTTATTTATATGAATATATATATTCCCATAAATATATATACATACATACATATATATATATAATTGAGTAAGGCGACAAGTAACATGAATCAAACTGCAGATGATCCTTGGGTCCATGATTCCAATTTTTTTAGACATCATATGAATAAAAAATTGATTTTTATTTCATACCACTAAATCCATGTATAATTTATTCAATCATTGGTTCCATATTCCAAATCGATGATATCTATGTCAACCTATGCTGGAATTTCTCTGAACAAGGTGTTATCCCATATATATACAATATATGTCCCCATATATATAGACACACACACACACAGAGATATATATATATATATCTCTGTGTGTGTGTGTTAGGAGAAGATAAACATAAATAAAATCAAAACACAGTTGATCCATGGGTCTATAATCAAGGTAAAAAAATACCTACTTTGGGAAGTGATAAAAAAAGTCTCTAAAAAATATATTCCACAAAGAGGGATACATGTCCTAAACCTAAGATCACTTGTACTTTCCTTCATTCACTATAATGAAGGATGTTTCGTAATAATGGGATATCCCATAAATATGACAGTACATTAAATGTGACCTCTTCTATATGTATCAAGATTAAAACTACAATAGCTAGGACCTAGGGACATTGACTAAGGTGTCCTCTTCGAGTCCCTAGATCACATCTATAGAAAAAAAAATATAATGTAGACCTACAAGGTCCAAGACCCAAGGACATTGACTATGGAATCCACTTCGATTCCATAGAGCCCATCTACAGAAAACTCAGTAAATAGTGTTATATGGATCAACATTATATGTTCCATGGTGAAATTCCCCTCATTGGTGCAATGAAATGATATACATATCCATCAATAAGACTCAGAATATGGTTCATAGGATGTGGCTATGGGAATCCCTATAATGTACTGTATCATCTCAGCCATATCATACAAAAACCAAGAAACACCTATGAAATTGATAACTACATTAATAGTAACTATATAAAAGTATAAAAGAAGGTGTTAGGGTGGTCTAACTCTTAGAAATACCACTATTTAAACTTCCTCATGGGATTACATGTTTGGTACGGGTTCTAGGGTGACACCTGCTACCATATCTTCCCAACCATAAAACATACATGCTAAGGATAAATCAATATTTGGGGCAAGCACTAGGTCCCCATTGGTCAGTACTCAAAATAAGAATCCTACATGGTATCCTCATGGGTAGATCATAAGAAGAGTAAATCTATAAGAGATCATAATAGTTAATACATAGGTGAATGCGCCCCTCTAGGGATCCTCACAAAGAGTAGGTAAGTGGATGCATTCTACATGAAATTCCCCCATGTCATACTGTAATAACCAAACCCAGGAACATTATATCCCATTCCATGAGATGGTGGGTCATATAGCCTCTAGCACACCTCCCCATATGCTAGAGGATTTTGACTAGAAGTGAGGGTCTAAGGTGGTGCATTGGGAAAAAGATACCCTCGTATTAGAGTGGAACAATGGCTAAAAGAAGTTAACAGACAATATTGGAAGAATAATATAAACATACAATATAATGACTGAACCATTAACCCACCATAGTAGATGGATATTAAATAGTAATAAAATGATATAATAAATAACTAAAAAAGAGTAAATATATGAGAAACTACATAATAATATCATAATCCATGAGGAATTTTCATTTACATAACGTCATGGAATGATGTTTGTTTCCCTCGAAATTCGGGGATGACCTCCTTGAATGAAGGTTCAAACATTCCGATCGATTTCTAGTGGGTTTGTTCATAGAACCGGAAACATACAATGATTCCACATATATTTGGACATACATTCCAAAGGTATGCGCTCATTAGTTTGTGGAATGATGAGGCTTATGAATTTTCATTGGTCGAGAGGATGGGAGTTCGGTCTCATCACAACTTTTTGAGTGAAATTATTGTCTACTTTGGGACTCTCATTATATATTTAGGTTATGTTCGTGAATCCTTACTACATTACCAAGTATAAAATGAGTTTTCCTTCAGATCTGACAATCAATGATTAAATATGTAGGAAATTTAGAGAATCTTTTATATGTATTCGAGGATCTTTATTGAAAGAGAATCATCTGTATTTATTAGATATTCTTGGTCAATAGTATCCTTCAACACATTTATATAGAAGTCTCTTGATCATTATGATGACCATACTGGTTTTAAAGCCACCTAGTGGGGCACATTATCTTTATTGTTATTCATAAGGACATGTATTATTTTAGAGTTGGGATCGAACCCGCAGATGGGCTACCTACGTATCCTTTGTTTAGAAAAGGAATCATAACCCATGTAGTTCGAGTAATGGAGTATGATGTTTATTATTTATGGCTCTAAGAAGGATGTCATAATTACTTTTACACTCTAAGCTCACGTGAGTCATGCTAGGTGTGAGAAACAAGAGGTATTGGTAAAAAATCAGACAATTGTGCCATGAAAGATGCAATCATAAGAAATAATGTGGGGCATATGTATGTATGACTGCCCAGATATATGAAGACTAGGATTTACTTCAGGGAAGAAATCTAGGAACATGGTCCATAAAGGTATATGTACTTCATAGAGATTTGAATACTTTAACTTGGGGCTTACTCCGGAAAAGGAGGCCCAAATTAGGAGTGGAATTATGATTGGGTTTTACTCCTGAGAAGTAATCCCATATCAAATGTAAATTAGGACTAGTTAAGAGAAAATTAATACTGGGGATTACTCCTGAAAAGGAGGCCCAGGTTAAAGGATTTGAAAAAAATTAGGGACTTAGGGCTTAATCTTGAAGAGGATTCCCATATTTGAGACTGGGGATTACTCCTGAAAAGGAGTCCCAGGATATGAATTATGACTGGGGATTACTCCTGAAAAATAGGCCTAGGTTAAGAGAATAATGGTTGGGGCATACTCCTGAGGAAGATGCCCAAATTAGGGGAATGGGGCTTACTCCTGAAAAGGAGGCCCAGGTTAATGACGACTTGGGGCTTACTCCTAAGGAGGATGCCCATATTTGGAAATTATGACTGAGGATAACTCCTGAAAGGGAGGCCCGTGTTAAGAACTATGACTGGGGATTACTCTTGAAAAGGAGGCCCAGGTTAAGAATTCTCTCATCTTAAAAGATGAGGTTGAATGAATGAAATCTCAATCTATAATGACACAAATATGTGTAAATCACTATGTTTTTAGAGATATTCCACTTAATTCCTTTCAAATAAGGAATTAAAATTAATAAATCATTCCATAAATGTATTTGAAGAGTGTCTTGAGGACCGAATCTTGAATAGGAGAGGTGGAATGGATTAAGAGGGGTGCAATGGACAAGAAGGCCTCCCAAAAAGGCAGGGGCATGCAAGTCCTGACAGGCGCGCAGGTACTGCGTGGGCGCGCAAGTCTTGGTCGCGCAGGTATACCTGCACGACCCATGGGTACATGTGCGATGGTTAACCAATAGGGAAATACTTGAGCGACTCTTGGTTAAAGCCTTTAGAATCATCTTGAGCTTCTTTCAGAAGAGTGGCGCGCAAGTTCTATTGAAGGAGTTAGGCGGCGCACAAGTGTGGCCATTTTCCTTAATGACTGGTCACTCAGGCGCACAAGTGTTGATGACTTTGAACCCTTAGGCCTTCCTCCCCCTCTTTAGATCTTCTGTTCTAAGTAAGAAATTACCTTTGAAGTGCTTCAGAAGCTTTGATAAGAGACTAGGGCGCTGGGAGCTCAAATCTGAGTTTCTGGAAAAAATTATTCCTCGAAAGGGGGGGCCCACAGGGACTATTTATAGGCTGGAGAAGACCCTGGGCGATTATTCATTATGGAACACATGTGGACTTGCACGACCATTGAGGCGCACAAGTGTACTTGCGCGACCATCGTAGCACTTGCATGACCCTTGTGCAATATTCTTCTTCTTCCTTTCTTTTCCAGTTTTTTATATTTGTCCAAAGGTTGAATCATAGTAAGTTAAGATAATACCTGTTTCCAATTTTTTTAGATTTTGTGACAAAAGGAGCATCAACAAAAGTCCGCCCTCAGAGTTCGATCCAAATGAAATACGGATTTGACTCTGAGGAAATCGAGAATCAAAAATAAATTGGGGCACGCAGGGTAGGGCGCGCAAATGTGCTCTGGGTGCTCAGGGTCATGCGTGCATGGGTACGGCCTTTGATCACATAGGGTATGGCGCATAGGGTTATGGTCGTGTCTATAAATAGAGGGCCTCACTTCCGTACAATGAATATGGATTTCTGGATTTCAAACCTTCGAGCTCTCACTGTGTAGGTCACCTTCGCCGCTTAGGTTTTTCTGTTTTCCAATGTTTCCTTGATGTCGCGCTACTGTAGAGGTATTTGGACTTGATCGGTGATACTTGCACGCGAAAAACAAACGCGGCGCATCCATACTTCGGAATCATATCCATAATTGCAGGCCAAGTTTAGACTTGCATGCCTTAATGCCTTAGCCTTTTTTTTTTGAAATTCTTTCACAAATTTTATGAAAAAAACCAACTTACTTAAAAGTTAATTTATTCAACATTAGTGTAGAATCAATGGCTACCAAGAGAATCAGAACAGCTGATGGACTATCTAGCAAGCAGATAAATGACATGATGAACATTGTTGGCCATGATTACTATGATATCTGTGACTACACTCTCCCATATTTGGCTAAGTACTTGAAAAAAATATCATCTTAATTTCCCACAGAGCTTCTACCTGCCTCTATATGGTCATGGTCATCTGCAAGGAGTTAATGTTCTAGATGAAAAGGATTATATTCTTGAGATGCAGCTGCACTGCTACTCTTTTATTTCATTTATGCTATGAATTAAGAGCAACAACATTGGCGTGAACCTTCAAATTTTTCCGGCATGTCATTTCCTTGCAGATATGAAAATGGAAAACCCATGGGCTGAAATGTTTTCCACTACTGGTTGGTGGAGTGAAGAAAAATATGGTATTAGAAAAATATTTGAAAAGATTACTCTCTCCAAATGTCTCTTTACTTCCAATTCATCATTCTCAAATCCATGTATCAATCTTCCAAGTCTCTTGGATAGAAACAGAGTCACTGTTTCATCAGCAGAAAATTTTCTCAAACTAAACTCAAGAACATTATTTTACAATTGTTCCAACAAGAGCTAGTATCACTGCATCTCTTATGGTATCTAGTTGAATGAATGAATTCCAGGTGGCCTCTGATGAAGCTCGGGATGCCGTAAATCAAATGAAGAGTAATGTTGAAAGTCTTGTGTAATTTCTTAGAAAAGATAAGAGACTCCAATCTGGGGATATCCTTCTAATTCTTGTGCATCAAATGGAAAGAATGCTTCCATCTTCAATCACTTGTGCACGTATTTTCCAGCTACCTACTTTAAATTTTCCTAAGCCAATGGGCCTAGTAAGAAAGATTTGATTTTTACTAGGATTATTATAAATGACCCTACAAACTTTGAATCTTTTAATTTCTCAATATTACCTAAATCATAAAAAATGTGTGTTTAGTGAGCAGGAACATGACTTTTATTTAGAGTTCCCTTGTCTTTTGTGGGAAGTTTAAAGTCATGCACGTTAGACATAAAGAGGATAATGTTTAAGGTCGAAATAGATTTGACCGAATGAAGTATAATTGACTCAATTCCTTGACAATTCATCTGAAAACCTAGTACCATACTCATGTATGAGGGAAAAAAATGTAAACTATGACTTATGAATATTTGTATCTAAGAAATGATATGAAAAATATCTAAAAGGAATTCGAAGAAGTAGTTCCCAAGAATGAAGTTACCATTATTTAAAAAACCCGTTAGGGGGTTGAATTATGCAGGGCCACCTAAGGGCACTGGCCGCATAGTCAAACTAATAGTATCTTTTGGCTAACAAGTCTGTTATGTTGACTATTTATGCAAGGCTGCCTAAGGGCATGTACTGCATAGTCAGGGAAAAGAACTCTCAGAAATTTACTTTCCTAGTGCTAAAAGCCATTGGGAGTTTATGGAGATTCAAATTTTCCAATGTATAGAGGTTGTTGTATGGAAAGAGGTACTTGAATATGGAGAAGATGTTTCCAAACAATATTATCTAATAACTTGATGAATATTACTCCTATGAAGTTCTAACCCAAATGTAGGGAAGGAGAATATAAACCATAGACTTGAATGCTTCAGATCATGAAAAAGGATATGAGAAAAATATGTTAAGGATGACTATTTTTGGGGATCGCTACATACTGTCATTTAAGACCAATAAGGACAAAAGAGGCTTTCTTCCCAAGAATGAAGTTACCATTATTTAACAAACCCGTTAGGGGGTTGAATTATGCACGGCCACCTAAGGGAATTGGATGCATAGTCAAATAATAGTATCTTTCAGCTAACTAGACTGTTATGTGGACTGTTTATGCAAGGCCGCCTAAGGCAACGTAATCCATAGTCAGGTAAAAGAACTCTCAGAAATTTGACATTTTTGTGAATAAAAGTCAAGAAAAGGGTTATGAAGATCTGAAAATATTTAAGGTTAGGATTATGACACATAATGATGGGTATTGTCCAATGTATACAAAGATACACAGATCAATGCTAACTATAATCATGTTGTGGCTGGGTCCTGAATTAAAATGTTGGACTTCACTACGTATCCCACAAGGATGAGAATCAAGCTATACGTAGTTCATAAATTACTGTTTAACGTCATGTGGGACAAAAGGATTATAAATTTTAGTTTAGGGTCACAATTCTTGGACCATTGTAAGAAATACACAGTTTGTGTTTTCATGGGGAATTTTCAGTCAAGGGACTGAAAGTAGAATTTGGTGTTAGGCCCAAAGACTTGGGGCTAGATTTGAGGGACACTCAAACGTTCCTATGTATCCCATAAGGATGGGAATCAAGCCCCCGTAGTTCTAGAAATACCCTCTATACAGATTTGGTCCGTACATGTGAAGGGTGAAAAGGGGACTTTAGTGCAATGATGGTTTAACCCAAGATAAAAGGTTCAGGTACTGCCATGTATGCATGTAGTCTTTCAAATTAAACATGATTGAAAATCAATGTAAATAATGATTCCCTCTCAAGTGAGGGTATCAATGAATATTGTAGTTTATTTTCATACTTGACAAAAGTGTTGTATAGTTTAACGTCATATAACAAGGATGAATGTGAACCAATGTAAAGATATTGATTATAGGAGAGGTTTAATGAATCAACATCATATGAGATGGAGGTGAACCGTTATGAAGAGATTGGTTTTGGGCTTGAACCTTGGGAGGTTGCCTATGTACCCAGCCTGGAAGTTAAGGATCAAAGTCCGCATAGTTCAATTAAAAAATGAATTAATGATCAAGTTGTTCTTGGGGACAACGACCTGAAAAATGATGTTGTTGGGACCTACACATGTTTAGTATCCCAGAGAGAGTGTTATGGTTGAGGTTTTCTCTAAGCTCTGGTGAGTCATACTCTGTGTGACAAACAAGAGGTGACAACAATCTTAATGATGCATAGTTTAATGTCATGTAGGACATATAAAGGGACTATGCAGTTTAATGTCTTGCAGTTAGGACTATTGGTGCTGCACAGTTTAGTGTCATGTAGCAGGGACAAAGTACAGTTTAATGTCATGTAGGACGTATCACGGACTTTCTGTATACTTTAGCATCATGTAGTTAGGACGATGGGGACAATATAGATTAACGTCATATTGGATGAAAGGGGGACTGTGCAGTTTAATATCATGTAGTGAGGACAAAATAGTACACCATTTAACGTCATGTTGGACATATTAGGGATTTTTTCATAGTATAGCGTCATGTTGGACGAAAGTACGAAGAGTTTAAGGTTATATGCATGGACCGTTGACGATGAAGTTTAACGTCTTGCTGGACGGTGGTGTAGTTTAAGGTCATACATGACCTTTGATGATTATGTAGTTTAACGTCATTCCATAAGTGAGGGACTTTTATACATTTTAGCGTCATGTAGTTAGGACGTCACAATTTAACATCTTTCTACACGTAAGGGACTTGAAAATAGTTTAGTTTAATTTGAATGGACCATTGATGATGCTGTTTAAGGTCATAAAGGACCTTGTTACAGTTTAGGGTCATACCAGACCATGGTGCAGTTTATGGTCCTAACGGAACTAGTTCTATAATATGTGTTTATACAAAATAATTCGTCAAAAATCTGGCATTGGTCGGAGTAGTGATGAGTTCTCCATCCATCAAGATTAATGAATAATCTCCATTAGAGTAGACCCTATGTATTGAGTAAGGTCCTTCCCATTTTGGTTCATGCATGGAATGTTTTTTTCCTGGTATCATTGGAGTTCTGAGAACTAATACCAATTCTCCCCGAGTGAATGAATGAAGACAAACTTTTTGGGTAAAAGCTCATGCTATTCGATTATGATAGAGTTCAAAGTGGTGAAAAGTGCACAATTGTTTCTCATCTAACAGTTCCAATTCATTCAATCGATTTTGAGATTGTTCATCTATAGATGATTGATCAAAAATAGCTACTCTGAGCGAGGGTAGTTGAACTTTAATGGGCAAGATGGATTCTGTTCCATATACCAGTGAATATGGAGTTGACCGAGTTACAGTGCGGGTGGTAGTCCGATAATCCCATAAAGCATGAAAGAGTTTATCAGGACATGACTTCTTATCTTTATCCACCATCTTTTTCAGTATATTTGAAAGAGTCTTGTTGAAGGCTTCTATCTAGACATTGGCCACTGCATGATACCGAGATGAATGGTTGGATTTGATGCTGTATTCTGAATACAATTCCTTTACCTCTGATGAACAGAAGTCGGTGCCATTGTCCGTCAATATGGTATGAGGGACACCAAATTTGGTAATGATGTTAGTCTTGATAAATCTAGCAACGCATTTAGAACATACTTCCTTGAGAGGTATTGCCTCTTCCCATTTGAAAAATAAGTCAGTACCAGTAAGAATGTACTTAAACTGCATGGCCATAGCCAAAGGGTATGGTCCCACCACATCCATTCCCCATGTGGCAAATGGCTATGAGTATTTAGTTGTATGAAGAAACTCTGGAGGTTGATGAATGATGTTTCATGTACATGGAATGAATGAACTTCTTTGTTAAATCAAAACAATCTTGTATCATTGAAGGACAAAAGTATCCAAGCCTTTGAATCTGATCAGACAGTCTATGTCCAGACTAGTGGGCACTATAGACACCTGCATGCACTTCTATCAAGAAAGCCATTGTCTCTTCACCATCAATGCATCTGAAGAGAAATCCATAAAAACCACGTTTGTAGAGAATTTTATCTAGGTGATCTGAGCTATCATAAAGAGTAAAATTGAAAAAACGTCATTGGATATGTTCTTTATCATCTCTATCATTTGGAAATGTTCTATTTTAAAGGTATTCCCTAATAGGTGACATCCATCCTGTAGTATGACCATACGGTTCAAGAATGGGACTAATTTCATTAATTTCCTCTCTTCTGATTCGAACATAAGGTGAAATTGCATGATGGTGGGAAATACTGATGGTTGTCTCATCCTGATTTGGATTTTCCAGAGCTGTGGCTATATTAGCCAGTGCATTAGCTTGAGCATTTTGTGATATTGGGGCATAAGAAAATATCGGTTCCGAAGAGAATTCCGCCATTAACTCTCTGACGTAATCATACAAAGGTATTAGTTCTTCTTTTCTAATGGAATAATCCCCATTGACTTGTTTGATTACCATGTATGAATCACCTTTCATATTTAGGTGATTCACTTATGCTTGGAGTGCTAATTCCAAGCCTATGATGAGAGATTGGTATTCTGCTTCATTATTGGTACCACCTTCCCACAATAAGAAAGAATAAGGTAACACTGCCTTTTCTAGAGAAATGAGCACAATTCCTAAGTCAACATTGTTGAATTAAAGATTTTCTATTTTCCTCCCTATTGGAATTATGGAATAACCATCAAAATACATTTCCCATGCTTGAGGACATTCTTTAATAGAGAATACATCCTCATCCGGGAGTTCAATATATGAAGATGTGTCTTCCACTGAAGGGTGTTCATCCATGAAATCAGCCATAGCTTGGCCCTTTATCAGCGTTTGAGACACATACTGAATGTCGAATTGCTGCAAAATAATTTCCCACCTCCCCAGATGTCCGGTAAGCATTGGATGACTAAGGATGAATTTGATCGGTTTATTGCGAGATACCAATTGGACCTCATGATGTTGCAGGTAGTGTCTCATCTTCTGAACTGCAAAGATTAATACTAGGAAGCACTTCTCAATACTTGAATACTGGGTTTCTACTTCATGCATTGTTCAAATGAGATATTAGAGGCTATTTTCATTCCCAACATCATTATTTTGAGCAAGAAAGGAACCCAATGATTTCTCTAGAGCTTTCACGTAGAGGATAAGTTGTCTTCCTTCAACAAGAGGCATGAGTACCGCTGGACTCAAGAGGTATTTCTTGAGAATATAGAATGATTCTTGATATTCTTCAGTCCACTAGTAAGTGACTCCCTTCTTCATCAATTTGGTGACGGGTAAACTTTTTAATGCCAAATTGGCGATGAAATACCGAATATAGGCTTAGTGTCCTTGAATTCCTCTTAATTCATTCAAATTTTGAGGAGGTGATATACCAAGGATTGAATTGGTATTCTCATGATCGACTTCAATACCATGATGGCGTACAACAAAGTCGAGAAATTTTCCTGAGGTTACCCCAAAAGCACATTTTAAGAGGTTCATCTTCAAATTATATTGTTGAAGCTTGCAGAATATGACTTCCAAATCAGCAAAGTGATTGGAATTTTGTTTGGATTTAACCACCAAATCGTCTACATAGCATTCAACAAACTTCCCTAATAAGGGTTTGAAGATTTGATGCATAGCCCACTGATATGTTGCACCTGCATTCTTTAAGCCAAAGTGATTTACCCGTTAGCAAAACACACCCTAAGGGGCTCTGAAGTCTGTAGATTCCTCGTCATTTGGGGCCATTCAGATCTGATTATATCCGGAATATACATCAATGAAGGCCAATGATTCATAGCTAGTTGTTGCATCAATTAAAATTTCTGTAATCAGAACTGAGAAATCATCCTTAGGACAATGCCGATTAAGATTTCTGAAATCTATGCAAACTCTAATTTGTACGTTATTCTTCTTTACGAGGAAAATATTAGCCAACCACTTGGGATATTGAACTTCTCTGACGAAGTAAGATTTGATAAGATTATACACTTCAACTTCAATTTTGGAAGCATAAGTTGGGTGTGTTCTTCTTGCGGCTTGATTAAATCCTCGATGTTCTTCTGGTAAACCCAAATGATGAGAAGCAACATCAGGATCAAGCCCAGGAATTTCTGTATAGTTCCAAGAATATATATATATATTTTTCTTTAGAAAAGAAATATACATCTCTTTCTATTCAAGAGTCATGGCTGCACTGATTAAAGTGGGGCGTGGATCTTCTTTTGTACCAAGATTTATTTCTCTGAGTTCAACCACAGTGGTAGCGATACCCTCTTCAAATGCTGGAGGGGCATCTCTGAGATCTTCCTCTTCTTCTTTATCATGTGTTATTTTTTCCGTTTCTACTTGCATTGGATATGATAAAGAAAAATTTTCAGGATCTGAAGAGATGTCAAAATTTACACATCTTGAAGAAGAAGCTTCCATTTCCAACCAGATTGATGCTGAAGGGTTTTCTTTGGCTAATAAAGAGGAAATGATGGACTGAGAATCGACATCATTATTCACCTCCGATGTTGATATAACTTTTTCTAGCCTAATTGGATAAGTATAGACTTGTTGGATTTTAGCAGATGAAATAAAGACGTCACCATTTGTGCTTTAATCACTGCTTGGTGGGTTAACAATTTCTCCCATATTGTCTGCCTCGATTGCCGTAATTGACTTTATAGATCATTCCATAAAAGTATTTTGATTTGGGTATATCTTGTCAATTTGACTGATAGGAAACACATAATCTATACTCACATGTGTAAATGGATTTTCTGGAATCTTCTCCAAACCATATGGAGAATTAACTTTTGTAATCTCCCTGGTTGTGGATTTATCATTTCCCTTCATGTGATAGAATTCTGCCTCAATGTATTTAGTCTCACATGTCTTGAATGGGGCCTTATCACCATACAATGTCCCAACTTGACCATCAAAACAATATTTGAGACATTGATGGTTTGATGAAGGGATAGCCTCATGCTGATGTAGCCAGGGTCTTCCAAGAAAGATGTTGAAAGCTGAGTCTTGATCAACCACCATGAAATCCGAATTGGATACAAGATCTCCAAACTGAGTTCTGAGTGTAACTTATCCCAGTGGTTCTTGTTCATTTTTATCATATCCTTGTAACATCATGGTAGAAGAAAATAAATCAGATTCTATGAGGCCCAATTGACGAATTGTACGAATGGGCATGAGGTTTACTCCTTTACCATTGTCAATGAAAGCTCTTCGGAAGTCTACCCCATTGAACTTGCTAGATAAGTACAAAGGTATAATATTCCCATGCACACCATCATCATCATCTTCATCAGTAAAATATATTATTGCATGGAATTATGTAGGATTATTCTCTATGTGATAGACTTCAGCTGCAGCAATTTCAGTTTCAAACTTCTGAGGACTCAACAAAGCCTCGATGTGTGCTTTTCGAAGATCTTTTGACAGATTCAGAGCTTCCAGAATTGATAACATGGCTGGTACTTGGGCCAAGTGTTTCAATACATCATACTTTTGATACAAAGGTTTGTGTTTCCCAATAGGAATATATGGTTTAGCAGGTGCCTTTGAAGTTGATGTATCTTGTATCAGGATAGGAGTTGGCAATATTCCTTGTTTTGGAAGATTAGACTGAATAGATCTATTTACCTGCTGAGAGGAAGAAGATGGAACATTCAACCGGTCTTCCAGAATAACTATTCCATTACTGAATTTTCTATTGGTAGAAGAACTTTATTGTTCTTGATGAGCTCGCTAAAGGGCTCTACCATGAGTTTCTACTGCGTACACAGTTCTAGCAGGGGTGGAATTTGAATAGTAGTTTCTGAAAGATCCACGTCTTCCCATGTATCCTGAGCATCTGAAACATCCTCGGATTCCCCTATTTGATATAGGGAATTATGGCTCATCGAAATCGAAACTACGACTAACATATGGATCCCTTAATTGAATCATATTAACAGAACCAAAGATTAACTCTTCGTCTAATGAAGACTCTGCCTGATTAGCCTATTTAGGATGTTCCGTTTGGTGGGGCGGTTCCCATGGCTTTGAAGTAGATGGCATGAATTCTGTCAGAGTCAAAGACAACATAGGATTTAACACATACTCATATTCTTCTGATTCTTTTTCTTTCTTTGAATCATGTAGTTTCATTGAGGGTTGTCCCTCTGATTAAGAGGGTTTTTCCGCAACATTCATGGCAGAAGACACAATCAGTTTCTTTAATTGTGTTCGCAAAATAGCATGAGTTCGGTTGATTGTCTTTCAGACCATCCAATCATCATACTTCGGTTCATTTTTTCTTTTTTACTTCTTTCCAGTCACCTTCCTCCTCTGGAACTGTAGTAGTAACACATGCTACCTGAGCTAAAGAACCTTTCAGTTTAACTTGTCCCGAGTCGACCATCTTTTGCAGAAGGTTTTTGAAGACAAAACTCTCCTGGATGGGATGTCCCATCATTTTATGGAAAGGGAAATAATTGGGATGGTCTTCATCTCCTTCCTTGTTTGGCCTCTTAGGCCTTGGTAATTGAACAAGATTATTTTCCAGAGCCGGAATGAAGTAACCAGGAACATGTTCATTTCAGAAAGAGTATGTTTTTATCTTCAGATCCTCAAATTATTTTTGTTTTTGATCTCTTTGATCATCGGGATGAAACAACCTTTGTTGTTGGAGCTCAGGAGGTGGATCCCTTCGAGAAGATGAAGGTTTTGAAGTAGAAACCGGTACAGGTGATTGATTAAGCATAACTATAGCAGTTTCTACTTTACCCATTCTCCTTCATGGAGCTGATGGAATTACACGAGATTTAGCCTTAGCCTGTATAAGGGAATCTTCAATCTGCTGAGCGATTGAAGTAAAGTCTCGAAACCCTCATGTGTATTTCACAGGTATCAACGGCGTGCGTAATTCGTCACGTATATTTGCCACACAGATTCGAAACAGTTCCTCTTGAGGGAGTGCTAGGCCTAGGGAATATGTTAACCCCTTCCAGCAAGCAATGAAATCAGAGACTCTTTCATTATCTCTTTGCTAACAGTTTGTAAGATCAAAAACTATTGTCTTTGGAAATGTTGAATTAAATTGAAGAAGAAATCATTGACATAGATCTTCCCATCAGGTAATTGACCGGAATTGCATGCCTGTATACCAGAAAAAAGTTGTTCCTTGCAAGGTTTTCACGAAGTATCTAAGTTTCACTACTTCTTGCTGCTCCGGAGATCCCATCATAGGATCACAACAAGACACGTAATGTGTCAAATGATGTTCAGGGTAGCCTGATCCATTGAAAATAGGGAATATAGAGTTTCCAAAACTGGATGGGGGAGAGACTTAATCTACCCATTCAGGGTAAGCTCTCTTTTCTGGTTGAACATGCGCATGTTTCCCTTCCATAGATTCTAACCAAGCTTTAAATGACTCAATGTTAGTTATTAACTTTTGAGAAATATCTGGTTGAAATTGGACATGGGTAGGTGCAATGACTGGAGCTTGGACAGATGTGGTCGTTGGTGCTGCAACTGATGGTAGCACTACCACCTGTTGTTGCACTTGACCTGTAGGATTAGAACTGTGAGGGTGTACTGATAGAGGAGTATATTCATGACCTATCTTAGTAGCTGCAACAAATTCCCTTGGCTGACTGACTCCAACATGCTTAAGAAGAAGACTACCCTGAAGTAGTTTTTCATTTAAACTCCTTAATTCCTTCATTTCTTCCTCCTGTTGTGCAAACCTTTTCTCTAGTGAGAGAGATTGCCCTTCTCCAGAGGAAGGATATGTAACCTGATTCTTTTACCACCCTTTGTTGGATCCTTTTCGGAGAGGGGGAAGTGGGTTACATGAAGGATTACCTAGGTTCTGAGAAACCCTTTGATTTCATGTACCCACACCTTCTTCATTTTTGTCGGTGTGTACATCTTCATGAGCAGGAACCACTTCATCTGAGTCCCCTGAGTGAGCCTCATCTGGTGGATTAGAAATAATGGAATTGATGACATTGATTGATGCATAACACATCGCATCCCTTCTATCAGCATTTCTGTGATATTCTCTTCTTCCATGTCTTCGATGAGACATTTCCTTTTGTTGATTCGATCCCTCAGGAACTTCTTGATGAACCATAATTTGAAGGGAATCTCCTGATAATTTGGCTCTTCATTCCTCTTCAGGCTTATTTCCCAATCGAGAAAAGACTGACTTTCTCCTAGGAGGGGATTGATGAATTGAAAAAGTCCCCAGTCCAGTGGACTGGGGCAGTTCCTGATGTTCCCGCTCAACTCCTCGAATCCTATTTGTTGATTCTGAGGGTTGGTTTAAAAGAGTCCCCCGTCTAGCAAGCTGGGGTGGCTATTGACATGCTATGTCTGAGACTTTCTTAAAAGCTCTCATGATCTTGTGAACCATAGTCTGGAAATTAGCTGGATGCATTAATCTGTATCCACTTTTATCACCTTGTTTAAAATACCATTGGATAATTTCCGACACTTATGTCACATGATGATGTGATTCCTCCATACGAGAGGTCTGTTCAATATTCTTGTTTGCTTGAGGCAAGATTAATTCAACAACGTTTTCTCTGTATTCTTGATTTTGAGAGGAACTAGTTGAGTCCTATTCTTGGGCAAGCTTTTGATTACAAACGAATCCCATTGACTGTGGCCAGCCATGGACAATAACATTGCATGAGACCATTTTCGGCGGACTTTGCTGATTGGAGAGCATCGTGAAATGCAGTTCTCCATGAATACCCCATCCTCTGACACGAATACCAGATGGGGCATTGGAAATTAACTGAAAAAATATTCTTAGTGCGCCAAGGTATGAATGTTGAAGGGTTGTTTGCTACTTTTCATCCTTCTAATATCGAGAGACTGATAGAGATTCCAAATCAATCTGACGTTGTAACCCTTCTATTATCATAATATTATTTTCATATTCATGATATGATAATACTTTCTTTTTAAACTGACAAAGAGTTTTCCATATGTTGAGACGAATATCTTGAATTCCATCTTCCGTCAAAATTTATGGAATGTCATACTGAGAGTCTGCCAGAGGCCAAAACATGACTGGCACTTCAACTTTTGCCAGTTTTTTTCTCATGTTCAGCATTTCCTATTTATCATTTGATGAAGATTCTTCTACCTGTTTTGACTAGAGCTGGTGCTTCCTCGTTGCATCAATGTATTTAATAGGATTGGTAGAGAAATCACTAATTAAACTAGAAGATGCATGACTTAGGGGTGTTTCGTAGAATGACCTACACCCTGGGCTATCTTCTGATTGAGAAAGTATTTCACCTGCCAGCGATGAAACATCAGACATGACTGGTTTCACATTTGCATGTGCCTCAAGGTAAGAGGTATTTCTCGGCACTACATTGTCCACTGGAGCATTTTCCGGGCAATGTGAATCACTACTGCAAAGAGTACATTTGCAGCGAAATTCATCATCATGGGGAGGAACACCATAATGGGTTATATCAAAAGATGAGATCTCTTACTCCTTGGTCTTTTGACTATACAGAGGGTTCATGTGGCTCTCATCTGAAGATGAAACTTCGAGATCAACGAATTTTCCTGAAACAAGCCTTCATGAGGAAGTGTCTGTTGAAGACCATCAGAATTAATTTTCATACTATTATGAAATGAGGGAGTAGAATCTTGCATTCCAACAGATAACTGTCTAAGGGCTTCAAGAACTCCAGCATCGAGCAAGGCCTTGTCATAGATTGGCTCTTGATCTCCTGACGGTGCTGGCCGGGTCTTTTTCTTAGATTCCTTCTTACTCACTTTGGAAACCACTTGTTGACAGAAGTGGTTGCTCTAAGAAGGTGTATATTCCTGATCAGTAAATATGGCCATGTTAGGCTAACAATCTCCACTCAAATCAGGTGTATGTGCCGGACTTGGTTGTCCGTACGATATGGGGGAGTATTCCCCACAACCCTCCTAGACTGGAACAGATGTGTGTGTCTATTCCGAAGTAAATTGTTGATGTGTAACTCCACTGGTATAGATATATTTATGTTTCTTTCACTGAGATGATACTGAAGCTTTTATAATATCCTCACAAGCATCCAGAATATGAGCAGGGATTTTATTCTTCTCATTCACCATTGATAGAATATTCTTGGTGACTTCAGCTGCCAGAATGGGGATATACGTCCATTCTGTGATTAGAGTAGGTGTATGTGCCTGCTCCTATCCTCCTTTTCCTATAAGTGAATCCTGACAGTACTCAAGTGTAGGGGCATAGAGTTGAATCTGCCTCCTATTTGTCGTCGGAGCTTTCCGACTGACTTCTCTGAATGCTACCAAGTGAGACTGTTAGTAGGCTTGATCAATACTAGAAGGTGTATGAGCCTACTGATTGTACTTTGTCGAATGTGGTTGACGAGATCCATCATATGTAGTCAGAAGAGCCTACTGACTAACTGATGACGTATAAACAGGTGTATGTTCCTGTCTATAATACTCTGTCGGAATTTCCTGACGGGATTGGTGTGATGCTGTCAGACGAGTCTGCTAGACAGCAGAAATAAAACAGGCAGGTGTGTGTACCCGCTCGTTGCTTGCCACCATGTTAGGTTGGTGGATTTCTCTGGAGATGGAAGAGATGGGAACCTGCTCACTGTTAACTAGATTTCGCCTCTGGCGATTCTTCTTGCCTGCTCGGGTTCGAGGAACCTGAGCTGAACGCCTGGAGTTGGTACCCTCATCATGTTGAGGGTGCACTGCCGCACGAGTCTAGCGGAAATTGTTGCTGGGAGCCCTTGAGAAGGACTCCTGTCTGCTTGAATTAAGGCCCTAAGTGACCTGCTCATTCACCTCCCCAGAATAATGGAGTGAATGGTGATTGCGTTCCGGGGATAATGACCCGAAATGGTTGGAGACGATAGTCAGCACCACCTGCTTCTGCATCACTGGTCGTCATTGTCCGGACGACCGGTGTGAGTTTTTCACATGGAGGGCTTGTCGGGCAGCCTCCAGAGTTGGGATGGTACCATGATGATGGTACTCCTTAACCAGTGTGTTTGATACCCAGCATTGAAGACACTGAGTAAGTGATGTCATCCTCAGAGCGGACGATGATCCAACAGTAGTAGCAGTAGTGGCATTTGCAGCAGCGGTATTCACAGGCGTGAACTTGAGAGCAACCATTTTGGAAATGCTGAAAATCATGGAAAAGAGATCATGTTTGATATAACAGAGGTAATCAAGATAAATTCATCCACTACATCTTTTGTATGAGCACATATGTCAGTGATTGTTTCTTTTGGCCATTTCATTG
The DNA here is from genome assembly GCA_963277665.1 of Viscum album. Classification (NCBI taxonomy): domain Eukaryota; kingdom Viridiplantae; phylum Streptophyta; class Magnoliopsida; order Santalales; family Viscaceae; genus Viscum; species Viscum album. The sequence continues at coordinate 1,602,354,627 of OY728165.1, read as the reverse complement.
ATATTTAAATAGGGTCCTAACAAATAGGTAAAACAACATTTTAACATGGTTAAGGATTCATGTTAGGTTCACCATTTGTTTTTTTTTCCTCGGAATTCGAGGATGACCTCCTGGATTGAAGTTTCAAACATTCCGATCAGTTTCTAATGGGATTGTTCGTAGAACTGGAAACATCCAATGATTACACATTCATTTGGACCTACTTTCCAAAGGTAGGTGCTCATTAGTTTGTGGACTGATGAGGCTTAGGAATTTACATTGGTTGAGAGGATGGGAGGTTGGACTCATCACACCTTTTTGAGGGGAATTATTGTATACTTCGGGACTCTCATTATAGATTTAAGTTATGTTCGTGAATCCTTATTACATTAACAAGTATAAAATGAGATTTCCTTCATATCTGACCATCAATGATTAAATATGTAGGAAATTTAGAGAATCTTTTATATGTTTTCGAGGTTCTTCATCGATAGAGAATCATCTGTATTTATTAGAGATTCTTGGTCAATGGTGTCCTTTGGCACATTAATATAGAAGTATCTTGGTCATTATGATGACCATGCTAGTTTTAAAGCAACTCAATGGGGCACATGAAGATTATTTTCATTCAGAAGGACATGTATTATCTCATAGTTGGGATCGAGCCCGCAGATGGGCTACCTACGTATCCTTTTTTTAGAAAAGGAATCAGAAACCATGTAGTTCGAGTAAGGGAGTATGATGTTTTTGATTGATGGCTCAAATAAGGATTTCATAATTACTTTTACACTCTAAGCTCACGTCAGTCATGCTCGGTGTGAGAAACAAGATGTATTGGTAAAAAATCAGACAATTGTGCCATGAAAGATGCAATAATAAAATTAATTTGGGGCTTATATATGTATGACTGCCCAGATATATTAAGATTAGAATTTACGTCAGGGAAGAAATCCAGGAACATGGTCCATAAAGGTATACGTACTTCATAGAGATTTGAATACTCTAACATGGGGCTTACTCTTGAAAAGGAGGCCAAAATTTTTAGAGGAGTTATCATTGGGTTTTACTTCTGAGAAGGAATCCTAGATCAAAGGTAAATTAGGACTGGTTAAGAGAAATTAAGACGGGGGCTTACTCCTGAAAAGGAGGCCCAGGTTAAGGGATTTGAAAAAATTAAGGGAATTGGGGCTTACTCCAGAAGAGGATGCCCATATTTGAGACTGGGGATTACTCCTGAAAAGGAGGCCCATGTTAAGAATTATGACTGGGGCTTACTCTTGAAAAGGAGGCCCAGGATAAGAGAATTATAGTTGGGGCTTACTCCTGAGGAGGAAGCCCAAAATAGGGGACTGAGGCTTACTCTTGAAAAGGAGGCTGAGGTTAATGAGGACTTGGGGCTTACTCCTATGAAGGATTCCCATATTTGGAAATTATGACTGGGGATTACTCCTGAAAAGGAGGTCCAGGTTAAAAATTATGACTGGGGCTTACTCCTAAAAAGGAGGCCCAGGTTAAGAATTCTCTCATCTTAAAGGATGATATTGAATGAATGAAATCTCAATCATTAATGGGATAAATATGTGTAAATCGCTAGGTTTTGAGAGATATTCCACAGAATTTCTTTCAGATAAGGATGTAAAATCAAGAAATCATGCCATAAATCACTTTGAAGAGTTTCTTGAAGAATAAATCTTGAATAGGAGAGGTCGAATGGCTTAAGAGGGGTGAATTGTACAAGAAGGGAACCCAAAAAGGCAGGGGCACACAAGTCCTGGCAGGCGCGTAGGAACTTCATGGGTGTGCAAGTATACCTACACGACGCATGGGTACATGTGCGACGGTTAACCAGCATGGAAATACTTGAGCTACTCATGGTTAAAGCCTTTATAATCATCCTCAGCTTCTTCTAGAAGAGTGGCGCGCAAGTTCTATAGAAGGAGTTATGCGGCACGCAAGTGTGGCCATTTCCCTTAAGGGCTGGTCACTCAGGCGCACAAGTGTTGATGACTTTCAACACTTAGGCCTTCCTCCCCCTCTTTAGATCTTCCGTTCTAGGTATGAAATTACCTTAGAAGTGTTTCAGAAGCTTTGAGAATAGAATATGGCATCGGGAGCTCAAATATGAGTTTCTGGAAAAAATTCCTCCTCGAAATGGGGGGCCCACAGGTTTTATTTATAGGTTGGAGAAGACCCTGGGCGATTATTCTTTAGGGTGCACAAGTGGACTTGCGCGACCATTGAGGCGTGCAAGTGTACTTTCACGACCATTGTAGCACTTGCGCGACCCTTGTGCAACATTATTCTTATTCCTTCTTTTGCCAGTATTTGATATTTGTCCAATGGTTGAATCACATTGAGTTATGATAATCCCCTCTTCCAATTTTTTTAGATTTTGTGATGAAAGGAGTGTCAAAAATGTTAATGAAAAAGGAGATAGAAGGGACATTCATATAAATCGTGTTATAAAAAAAATAAGAAAGTCCAAATTACTAATCAACTATAATCTTAAGCATATGATTAGTCCTCTTATATGATTCTCCAACAATAAGTAAAGAATATCAAGTATCTATAGTAGGTAACTTTCCCTATTCCATGCCTATAGACTGTCAATCTACTTGGGTACCAAAGGTGGCCCATGTAGGGTCGAAGATAAAATCTAAATTGGATATCACCATTGGTGTCTTGAAGCAATCAAAGAAATGTTCATAGCAATGTATTGTGAAGGTATTAATAAGTAACCATCCATACTCAATAAATAAATACCACCCCACTTAGGTTCCAAAAGGACACATAGAGGATCTAACTACATTAACAATGGTCAGATTGAGTCTGTTTGGGAAACATATATACAGTAATAATATACATATGTTTAATAGTTTTATAAAATATACACATATATGTATGGATTACATGGGGAAATGAGTATCCATAAACCAGTATAATAAGTTCTAGTTGAACTGGGACATAATTTTGGCAACCATAACCGATCTAAAGGAGCTATAGGCTACAACAAAGGGTACATTCCCTGAATCTCCCAATGAATGTGAGATGTCATGATCAAAAATCAATATAGATGGGGTGATATGACATTTACATCAATATAAAAAAGTAACACGGTATGTCATTCTCATCACCAAATTTGAATCAGTGTTGGGATATTCTATTCCTAACACTCGATGTAATGGAACATGAGGCATCATGTCCAATAACAACCTCAACCATCATTCAACAACCAATATAAATGGAATAATAATTATAATAAATATCATGGTGGTCATTAAAGTTTTTTAATAATCATCAATGACAATATATATATATTAACATGTTTTACAATCTGTATACTCAATATATATAAAATCATGCAACAACTAGAATGGCCACGTCACCCATTATCATTTATTCAATTAATCAATTAAATTCATTTAATAATGGAAACCATCATAAAGTTAATATTCACAATATAAAAAATAAATTTGATTAATTAGAATATGGAAATTCAATTTCAAATTTTAACCAATCACTTAGAAGGATTTACAATAAATTAGAAAATTACCTATAAGGGGAAATTTTATAGTGTATCAAGGATGAAATCTTAGGCGATGTTAAAACCATTTAAAAAATAATTTAAAGGGTAAAATCAATCCAGAACACACTTGGAGTGTCTATGAACTAGTTTGAAATCCTTTAAACAATTAAAAATGCATAATGGTCGTAATTCATCATGTATATAACAATTTACAAACAAAGAACACGTTTTAAGGTGATACGTGGAAAAGGAAGGCATGCGACACAATGTAGTGCATATGAAAACATCATAAATTTTGAGGGAACAAGAAATCCAACTACCTTAGAGCCTTATATTAATCCTCATCAAGTGTCATCTTTAGATTTTAAGTATATTGGATGAAATTAGAGATCTAGTACAATACCCTAAAGGTAGGATGAATGAGCTAACACCCAAATATTTTAACAAATAAAAATTAGAATGAATAATAGAAGTAAGAATATTATATATCTTAAAGATAGATATCGAAAACAACTAACAAAAATTTATTTTTGGTTTGGATCTTGGTGAAACCAAAGAACTTAAATGCAGAAGGGAGTGATCTCACAAGAGAAGGAAGCCAAGGCTATCTATTGGAAAAGGGAGAAGAAAAAAAGAGAAAGTGTTTTTATGTCATTTAGTGTAAAAATTTAAATCCACCCTAATAAATATGGGTGGAATGTGTGGTCACACGTTTTGTCCAAACCATGTGCTAAACCTGCTACTTCATTATCTAAGGAGAGACCCCACATGGTTAAGGTGAATAGTTTCCATAACCATGTGTGAACTGTGAAAAAACACACTATCCAAACACTCTGAAATATCACATGATCATGTGCATCGAGTCATAAAATTATAGGAAAATCATGTGGCCCATTTTTCTCATAAGTTTCTCTACATGGTTACCATACACTGTTAGTTATAACCGGGTCATAACCATTTAGTCTATCCTTTTTTCCCATTTTCGGAACTCTTTGATCCAAAAAATCCCCGGATGCTACTAGGAACTTCCATAGGGTGTAGTGAATTTTTACCTTGATAAAAAAATGATTCAAATAGAAAAATAGATGATTCATACCTTTGACATAATATGGGTTGTTAGAGCCTCCCCCTTAAATCTACTCAATCTCAAGTTGGCCTTTTGGGGATTAATAGGTATCGTCAGGGAAATGCTCAAGCCACTATGCTCATATATAAGCTTTCCACTCCTAGGTATTATCTTGTACTCAATAGAGGCGTTAATTTTTAACTCAACTTAATAATTTTGGAATACGTGTTATGGGTCTATATAATACTAGTGAAGCTAAGATACATGAAAGGCATCATGCATCAACTGGTATTTCTAAGAATGTTCAATGTGGTATGAAATAGGTTCAATCTCTTTCACAACCGCAAAACCTCCAACAAGTCAAAGTGAATGATTACACTACATTTGATTATTTTGATGGCCAAAAATGGTCAAAACTCACAATAAAACCTGATACACAACCTCAAACTCAAGAGGTCTCTATCATCGATTAGCATATGACTACTATCTTGACATATTTTTTATCAAGCACAGTCTGATCAACTGGACCATTATTGTAGTCTCTTGAATGAAACATGGTCCAAGAAAAGTTCCCTCATAAATATTTAACTAGCATAGAGGTGATTGGAAAAGTATAACATATAATACAGTATAAGGATTCATCTAAATGGTATCCTGAAATACGTTATTATAAGTGAACTCGACAAGGGGGATATATTCCTCCCAAGAACAACCAAAGTCAATGACCCATGCACACAACATATCTTGTAAGAACTAAATAATGTGATATTTATTTACATCAGTATATGATTGATAGTCCATGCCCAAATTCACCTATGAACCCGAGGAAATCTTCACCCTATGTCATCCCACCTTTTTTATTTCATAGCTTTTCATTACATTGTACAAACAGAGGATGTTTAAAGTATAGTTTCTTGGAAAAAATGTTCACGATACCTGAAAACATAAATCATTATAATAATACAATTAAAAGGATTTATCATAGGTAAAAACTAAGTACATTAACTACATCTCATAACTTGGGGGCATACATCAAAGGAAAGGTTGGGAAAAGGCCCACTAAGAGAAAGTGAGGGAAATAATTTACTTGTTACCATGAGAAATATCACTATGAACTTGAATAATATCATAAAAGAAATGTGAAAATAAATAAATCGGTATATAATAATAAAAAATAAATGAATTATAACATGTTAATGTGGATACACCATTTAAATGAATCATTCATAAGAATATCACCAAGGTTTTTCACCTATCTATTGTAAAAATTATCATGATTATTCGCCATCATATTGTAAAACTTGTCACCTATAGAGATTAAATTATTTAACTAATGAATTAATGTTCTATCATGTTGAACCCTTAATATTTATTTATTAATTTTATCAACATTGATAATAATTAATCATTTCATTAATAACACAAGGAGAATAAAAGAAATGGTTTTTGTATCAAAATCATGGTGTTTAAAAAAGTTTTTAAAGACAAGTTTATTATGTCATTTTTAACCCATAAAAACGAAATGTGCATTTAATATATGTTAAATAACTAAATAAAATAAATAATTTTTACATCTATGTGAATAAATATGAATAAAAAGATGTTTTTAAATTCATAGAAATAAAATAAATATAATTTTTTGAGGAGAAGATAGAAATTTGGAGAAGTATATTCGGTAGCATAACAGGTATAAAACATGGTTTTAGAAAATGGTAAAAATAGTGGGGGATGTGGAGACCCCTTGATAAAACATAATTTTAATGTAATGTAATGATAAAAAGGAAATAACATAGAGTTACAATAACATTCATAATACATATACAATATTGGGTCTTGAAACGAAGAGAAAAGAAGGATACTCCCCTTTCTTTGAAGAGATATTTGTAAAACAATAGGATTGGGACCATTGGGGAATGAGGAAACCATGGGAGGACTCCATCAGAGGTAAAAATTCCTTATATTCATGGAATAAAAATTTAGGGAGAAGTAAAAAAGGAGAAATGGATTTGTATTTACAAAAAACCTGGAGGATCTATTTATTAATTTCCAAATACAGACCATGGAAATCTATGTTGTGTAAAATGAGAAACCATGGGATTTCCCATGGAATATTCCCAGGATTTTAGACACATGGGTCATATGTTTTGTTAGTTCAACCCCCAGGAGTCTACCAAATTTTATATTACTTCTTACTATAAGGAAATGAAATGTTTCCACAAAAATAATATTTTTAATGTTAAAGTTACCATTTGACACTTTGGAATGTAAATTATATGTTTGAAAATTGAATAAAATATATAAAATTACTTTAAATTAATAAAATTACATATTTTAGGTCTTTGAATTTTGTTAATTATTTTTTACATCATTATTAAATAATTATGAAGCCATTAAACATAATGAAAAACCCAAACTGTATTTTTACTATTCATGAAAAAATAATGTATTTTAGAAAATTATCATAAATTCACTATAACCTAATATTTACATTAAAATTATAAAAATAGTTTTTTATTTATCATAATAATTCACTATGTATGATAATTTTAACTTTTGAATATAAAAATTCTTGTTTATTGAAAATAATTATGCGATGAAAATGCATAGTAAAATTCTTAACACTTACAAATAATAAGATTATTTTATCATTTGTTATAAAATTAATTTGTTTTTCAAATGATATTTCATTAAAATAAGTATTATTCCTAGTAAATTACTTTATTATAAATATTTATATTTTTACTAGAATGAATAATTTATGTCCGAAAAAAAATTCTCAAATTCCATATCAATTTTAATTTGAAAAAATATTCTTAAAATAAAATTTTTGGAATAAATATTTTATTTAAAAAAGTAATTAAACATTATGTAACTATGGTCGGGACAGTTAGTATCAACCAGGTATTTGATGGTGATAGATTCATGGGCTGGCGTAGTTAGTATCGACCAGGTGATAATTTCCACTAACATGAACTTCTCCTCAAAGTTATTTCATTCAAGCTTTACATTTTGAAGCATCACTTGGGATTGGTCAAGAATGAACCCCAATGATGCGAGCTTCCTCCCAATATCTAACAAATGGGATTCATATGGCATGATCCTACTAGTTGAGGCCATCATTTATCCTTTCATAATTACTTCCCATTTTTCATTTCTAATAATAAACATTAATTATATCGTTAAATTTATTTTAAAGAGTATATATTCCAATGATCATATTGAACTATGATCTTAATTGACCAACTGTCATATAATGATCAAAACCTCATGGTCATATTTAAAATTATACTCACATTATTATTAAATATATTTTGGTTTTTAGTACAATATAATATAAAATAAATTTTATCAAAAAAAGAAAATAATTTTAAAAGTTGAGTTCATTACACTTTCCCCCCTTAAGAATTGTGTTTTTGGAAATTTTAACTCTTTTTTGTAGTTAATAAATGGTGTGGGTAATGTTTCCTCATTATTTACACTAGTTCCCACACTTATTATAAATATTTATGGTTCCTTCACAACACTTTGATGAGGTAGGTAGTCTTGTAGCATAGAACCCTCTCTCTATAGTCCCAGATCACCACCGAATACTCATTATATCATAGGTCACGTTCCAATTATACCAACTCAGAATTCAATAAACTTGAAGGTTAAATTATGTACTTCCTCAAGAGTGATATGTAGAATACATCATGAACTTGATCTATATTTTGTGGAAGTGCATACTGATAGAGAATTTCTCATATGAGATCAAGTATTTCATATGGGACAATGTACCTAGTGATACGATTACCTTTATTCCCAAACTACATAACTCTCTTCCTAGGTGGTATTTGAAGCAATTTTTTTTATCAAATATTAATTTATATGTCCTTACAATGATATTTAAAAAATATCTTCTACCTACTCTAAGAATATTTAATGTTTTTTGAGTGGAATGAACATTTTATGTCACCTCTCACACAATATTAGGCCCAAGAAGATTTCTATCACCATCATAATACCAACATGTAAGAGTTATACATCACAAACTATATAGAGCTTCAAAGGGTTCCATTTCAATACATGAATGTATGTTTTTGTTTTATGGGAACTCAGCTAATGAGATATACTGATCCCATTAACATTTAATTCATTAATCATGTTCTCATAATGTCCAAGAGTTTCTTAATATTACTTTTAGATTTGAATTTAGTTTGGGGTGATATTATATAGTAAAAATAAATTATCTATAGAATGTGGAGTACATATCCATAATTTTGATGTGAACCATAGAGCACAATGAGAAATGATAGAAGTTGCACCCAATGAAACATCACAACTTCATTTATGAAAGTATTGGTGATTTGGTTAATAGGTAAATATTCACAAATAGAGAAAAATGGGAAGTATTGTTGAGATGATCCACTATAACCCATATTTAATTTTTTCCTCTAGATATTCTTTGGAGAACAATGGAAAAGTCAATAGTGATATTATCCCACATCCATGTTGGTATGTATAGTAGTTTTGATACCGTTTTAGGAAGTTGTCTATCCCCCTTCACCTTATGACATACCAAACACCTTTTAATGTAGTCAAAAATATTCATTTTGATATTATCCCACCAATAATGATAATAAATGAGCATATACACATTAGTGACAACAGGTTGTATAGAGAATGTTGAGTTATGATCTTTATCCATTATTTTATTCTTTATCTATATAATATATGGAACACATATTTTTTTATGAAATTTTTTGTATAACTTCTTGATAAATAATGATATGAGTAAACTTTCATTATTCACTACCTATATCTTATTATATAAAAAATGATCTTCTTATTGATCTTTCTTGATATTATATAGTAACAATAGTTGATAAATAATTTTGGATAGTTTTAATTATTCCCATTAAATCATGATTCCCATGTACAACCTTAATAGGTCATGGACCAATGGATCTCCATGAATCTACATAATTTAGAAAAAAATAGGGTCTTTCCTATGTAATGCATCAGAAGCATTGTTTTCCCTTCCAAGTTGATAATGAATTGAAAAAACATAGTCTTTCAGATGTTCCAACCATATCTTTTATATTATGTTCAATTATTTTTAAATTAAAATATTCCTCGCACATTCATGGTCTATGTATATATTACATTTTTCCATAAAGATAGTTCCTATGCATCAATAGAGAAATATTGACCACAACATTCTCTAGGTCATGCATAGTATAATTATGTTCCAAAGGATTCATCTATTGAAATACATTATCAATAATCATGTAATTATTAATTAGAATTAACCAAATCCATTTCAAATATGAATCGATAAATATAAAAAATTATTTTCTAATATAGGGAAGAGTTAACACATGTGAAATAACCAATCTCTTCTTTGGCTATTGGAAACTTTCTTGACACTTTTTTTCTAGATGAACATGGACCCTTTTCAAGTTATCCTCATTAATGGATTACAATTAAATGAAACGTTTCTCACAAGATTTCTATAATATCATTATAAACCAATTAAAATATGAATCTTCGTTACTATAATAGAATGAGGCCACTCATATACAACATTATTAATGTTAGGGTCAACTAATATTCCTTCATTGGTTGTGATGTTCCCCATGATAGAAAATTGTTGTAACCAAAATTCCCATTTTCTAAATAGTGAATATTTTATATCCTTCTTCATTGTTTTCAATATAACCATTATATAATCCTCACACTCCTCATGGGTTTTAGAATATATCATAATATCAACAATTATAACTGCCAAAAATTTATCAAGGTATTCGTTAAAGACTATATTTATCAAATCCAAAAAAATAGCTATAGAATTAGTCAAGTAAAAGATAATAACAAAAAACTCATAATTCATATATCTTGATTGAAAGGTGGTTTTTAGAGTATCTTCTTTCTTTAACATCAATTTTTTATAACCAGATCAATGATCAATCCTATATAATACTTAATACCCATGAAGATGGTCAAATAAACCATCAATCCTTGAGAGAGGGTACTTGTTCTTTGTTGTGATCCATTTATGTTCTCTATAATGAATTCCTAGCCACATTTATCAATAATTATTCTCTAGAAAGATAATAGGTGCTACCCATGGAGACACACAAGGTTGGACAAACCCCTTCTCCAAATGATCATAAATATTTTTCATTAAGTCCTCCATCTCCACACATTCCATTATATATTGGTTCTATGGTATTGTCTTGTATCTATGAATGAGTTCAATGGATAAATATACCTCTCTTTTTAGGTGAGGTTTAGGTAACTTCTCCATAAATATGATACTGTTTTCTTGAATTATGGGTAAATTTTCTATTAATATACTTTAATTTCCTTCTTTATATTCACCTATCATCTCCAAAAATAAGGTCATGAGAGGTGCTTCTAGACAAATCAAAAGTGAAGATATCAATCTGTTGAGAACAGATTTTGGTTCTCCATTCGTGATTACTAATATTTCAATTCTTATAAAGATTATAATATAATTATACTTTGAGATCCAATATGATATTTTTACAGTGTTGAATTCAACCATGGGAATGACTACTATATTTTTGATGAGATAGTTCTTGCAATATTGAATATAATAGTTTCTATAAACTATTCTTTCTTGGATAATTCATCTATGATTCCTGATAGATAACTCTAATTTTAGATGCTTATGGATTGATTATTTACTCTTGTCATATGTACATGAAATAAATGAATACGTAGAACCAAAATAAAAAAAATTACATTATATATTAGAGAGAATAATGAGATTAATTGGACCACATCATATAGAGCATCAACCATAGTTGTCATGATAAAAAAATCCCAAAATTTCTCTGTAGGCCTATAATAAGGTTGATGGTGATTCCCTTAAGTTATCTTCATATTTGGACAGTGATTGGAAAAGCGACCAATATTTCTTCACATGAAACATTGGACTTCAGGCTTGGCACACACTCTCTCCCAATTGTCTTTAGTGTTGAGAATATTGGCCATCACCTCACTAAAATAGTTCTAAGAAATATATTCATATATTTCACACTTATAACAGTTCTCTCTCCCAAGAAAGCAGTTCCCTGATTACTTATTCCCATATTTGTTTCATGTGGGAAGTTTCTCTTTATTTTCTCATATTCTATGATCAATGTTCCTCCCTAAGATTGGATCCATTGATATCTTATTTTCATTTGATCTATGGGACCACTAAATCTCTATGAACGTTAGTTCAACCTTCATAACACATTTCACTATCTCCTAATAGCTTTCAAAATTTCAATTGGATAGATTCTTCTATACATGGGGTCTTAGTACATTGAAGTATATATCATCCATTATATTAGGATCCATGAAAAATGTTGAGGTGTGATGAAAAATTATTATAAATTTCATTTCATTGCTTCCCATATATTTTTTACCTTATATGTTCGATTTGAGAATTACTTTGCCATTTTTTATGGCATTGAATGAGGTTAATATTTTTGGAAAATAGTTCACCTGAACTCTTCCCACTCCATAAAATAGATCTTCCTTCCAAGATTCAGGTTGTTAATTATTTTCCACCACTAATCAGCTTCTCCCTTTATGTGGTACACATATATGGTGACATTCTCTTTTTCCGAAGAATAGATTATAAAAATGATGTTTTCTGTAGAGATATTCCATTTTTCAACAATCGATGGGCCGATATATCAACTAGAAATAGGGTTATCATTTATGCATAAGGGCTCGGCAGAGAGTTATTCTCTTTGACGTTAATCTAGTATATCACCATGATTTATATTAGTGGTCATAACTAGAGTCATTTGATCCATCATTCTCATGAATTTTTCCACTCTGTCTTCCATTGAAATTCATACAGTGCATGCTCTCTTGTGCTCACCATTTACACAGTTCTTCCAATTTCTAACAATTTTCATAAAGAAGAGAACCATAAAGAGAAACTAGTTTCATTTAATAATATTATTACTCTAAATTAAATTTTAAATCTAAAAATATCATTCCAAAATATGTTATTATTTAACAAAAATTACATTTTCTATAAATCCTTCCAAATGGTTTATTAAAATCATGATATTAACAAAACCTATCCCCAGGGACAATCAATCTAGGAGTTCATCAAGGCTTCTTATTGTACACTAATTAGCATTCAATCCTTGATCAAAAAAGTTTTTCATGTGTTAAACCTAGATATATGTGTTATAGATCCACATCCAAGTGTCTCTATCCAGATAAAGATTTCATTTCTCCTAAACCACTTAATTAATACTTAACCAAAATACCAAAATGATTACCTATATTTAAAATTTTCTGTAGTGTTATTACTAATGTTATAGAATCATAATTTCAAAAAATAATTGAACCATCATTTGATAAAAATTATGGAATCATGGCTTTTAATTACATATATTTTCATTTAATTGTAAAATTAGAGGATCTTTTAATGTTTAGATTCTTTAAAAAAAGCTACATAATACATGAAAATATAAAACAATATTATAATCCCTTAAAAGGATTCATCATATTTTCATACAAATTACATTTACTAAATCCTAAATATAGGGGAAAACCTCAATGTAAAGGGTTAGCATAAGGCCTAGTAAGAGAAATCAAGGGAAATAGTTTACATGTGACCCTGAGAAATATTGATAAGAACATGAAGAATAACATAATGGAATGGGAAATATTAAAAGGAGAATATCATAATAAAATTAACATGAATTATAACATGTAAATTTTCCTGAAATTTTTTAATGAAATATTCATAAGAATATCATTATAGTTTTTCCCTGAGGTGTTGTAAAAAATTACAAGGTTATTCCCCATTTTATCATAAAACATGTCATCTATAGAGATTAAATTATTTACCCAATGCATTGTAGTGATATCATGGAATAATCTTAGTTTTTATTAATTAATTTGAGCCATATATATCATAATAAAACATCTCATAAATAATCCATTGAGAATAAAATAAATATGTATCTTATCAAAATCATGGCATTTTAAAAATTTCTTAAGGACATGTTTATTATGTTTTTTACCCCACAAAATTGGAAAAAGTTTACAAGTATGTTAAATACATAAATAAAATAAATCATGTTTATATTTAGATGAATATACATGGAAAAGAAATTTTTTTTGGGTATTCATATAAAGAAAATAAAATATAATTTCATGAGGATAAGAAATAATTTTTTAGAAGTAAATTCAGCAGCATAGTAGGTATAATATTCTGTTTTAGAAATTGGTAAAAATAGGTTAAAGGTTCTAAAACTCATAAAACATAATTTTTATGTAAGTTAATGAATTCAAAAAATAATAGAGAGAGAACAAAACATTTATAATATATAAACTAAAAGAGGCTCTTGAAATGAAGGGAAAAAGCATATTTCCCTTACTTTGTAGAGTTGTTTCTAAAACATGAGGATTGGGAAATTTGGGGTTTAATACACCTTGAGAGAACTCCTTGGGAGGTAAAACTACGACATATTTATGTTTTATAGATTTTGAGTGAATGTAAATAGAGAAATTGGTGTGTATTAATAGAAACATTGGAGGATTTGTTTATTAATTTCTAAATACAGGCCTTTGAAACCTAGGTTGTGGAAAATGAAATACCATTGGCTTGAAAATAAAATTTTCACATGGTTTTGGGAAATTGGGTTATATTTTATTTTATTGTAATACCAAATATTCTAACATCATTTTATGTTAATTCTTTTGGCATGGAAAATTATAGTTTCCACCAATATAATGTTTTTCTTGTTAAAGTTTCCATTTTAGACTTTGGAATGTTAATTAAGGGTTTGGAAATTGATAAAATATAATAAAATACTTTATATTAATAAAATTACAAATTTTATGTCATTTATTATGTTTTATTAATTATTACATCAAAATTACTTAACTATGGAGCCATTAAACATACTGAAAAACCGAAACTGTTTTTTTATTATTCATGAAATAAATATGGTATTTTATAAAATTCTCATAAATTCACCCGAACCTAATTTTTAACTGATGATTTAAAAAAACATGTCTATTTTATAATAAATATTATATAAATATGATAATTGTATCTGTAAAATATGTAAATAATTAATTATTATGGGTAATAGTGGGTACAAAATGCATAGTAAAAAATATTGTGGTTAAAATTAATAAAATTATTTTATCCTTTATATTAAAATAAACTAATTTTCAACAGAATATTTGATTGAAATAATTATTATTGATAATATCATAGGTTATTATAAATATTTATATCTTTTATAGAAAGTACAATGTCAATCAAAAAATAAATTCATCAAAATAAATCTATTTTCATTGAGAACTTTTTTTATAAAATGAAATTAATGGAATAAAAATTTTATATAAATAATGGAATTACAAATTAAGTAGCTAATGATGATAAATTTTACCCTTTATAACACACTCATAAGGCCTAATTGTAAGGTGTTCGATGGTGATAAATTAATGGATGTGCTTGGCTAACATCGATGGAGTGGTAATTTCCACTAACTTAATCTTCTCTCATAGGTAATTTAGTTCAGGATTCACTTGTTGATTCTCATATTGGGATTGGTAAAGAGTGAAACCATGTTATTCTACCATCCTCCCAAGCTTCAAAAATTGGGCTTCATATGGCATGACCCTACTTGTCGAGGCCATTGTTTCTCCTTTCTGCATTAATTATCATTTATCATTTCAGTATATAAACATCAATTTTAATGTTAAAAATATAATCTAGAGTAAAATTTACAAAGTTCATATTGACCAACAATCATAATTGAATGACATTAATAATTTACCAATGATAATATAATCGTCAAAACTAAATTGTAACATCTCAAATTATACTCACTCCATTATGAATAATTCACAGTTCTCTTGGGTACAAAATAATATAACACAGATTTTCTCATGAAACAAATATCGTTTAAAAATTATAGGTAAGTACAAATCCCAAATAGAACAATGATGTGAAGTGATTTTACCTATACAAAATGATAGAATTAGGATCACCATAAAGATATAAAACCTACATAATGTATATCCTCCATATATCTTCTTCCTAGAATGTGTCTTGTATAGGTAAGAAAAATTAATCCTTCATCAAATAATAAATGAAAACCCACAATGTATAATTTTCACAAGTTGATCTTTGTAAAATAGTCATGAAATCCACTGAAACGTTGTCCCATTCCCACTTGTGAATGGAAAATTTTTGTAAACATCTTTTCAGACATTGATGTTCTACCTTCTCCTACTAATAGGTGGAACATCGAGTGATAAAGTTAGAAATATCATGTTTCATACCTTGACACCAATAAAGGAAAAGTACATATCAATACATCTTGGTGAAACCTAGATGCACTACATAATCTAAGGAATTAACATCCCACATTATCTTCTCTCTGATGAATTTTGGGACCTAAACCGACCCATGAAAGTTAAAAGTCCCATCCTTATCCATAGTCCAACCAAAATATGGATCATCTTCTATGATGCATTCTATTATGATGAATCCTTTGAGATTAACTATTTGCATCATTGTCACCCATTCCAATTGGGTAGAGGTTTCTAAAAAGGCTAAGATAATAGTTTAACCATGACCCTTTGAAACCTCAACTTGCAACTCTAAAATCAAAATCATGATCTTACACTTACTATTGGCATCCTAAACTACATGTGTTCGAGTTTTCTGGCTTAGTGTGTCAGCTAAAACCTTTTTTCCTAGATATATCACCAATCTCTAAATCATTGTATTTTGGGAACTCATCCCATATATGCTACCAGAAATTGACATCATTCCTTATAATTATTCACTTGAAGATTTTATAATCATTGAATTAAAAATACGCTCTCTAAGTAGATAGTATCTATAATTGTGTAATTTATGTACTAAAACATCTATATCAAGGAAATTATTTAACTAATTCCACTCATAGGGCCTCAAACAATGGGAAATATATGAAATGACTCGCTTGTCCTACATCAGGAAAGTTTCTAGACTGATACCAGATGCATCACATTAAAATGTATAGCTCTTACATGGCTATGTTAATATCAGGATCATCTCAAATTTTAATCTCTCCTTTAACTCTTGAAATTTTTCTTCAAAATATTTTAACTATATGAATTGCACACCCTTTTTCATCAATCCTATAAGCAGTGCTTTAAGCTGTGATAAATCATGAATGTTGCATTTTTAATGCCTTTCTAACCCTAAGAAACTCAGTATGTTAAATATGTTCATGGGATGATCCTATGAAACTACATTCGTCAATTTCCCTGGGCCTACTGAGACTCCCAACTCCAAGATGATATGGCCATAGAAGTGGACTTAATTGATCCAAAAGTAGCATTTACTAGCTTTAGAATAATGATTATGATATGCTAGTGTGTTCCTTATGATCACACGATGGTTGGCATGGTAGTGTCAAGAACCTAAATACACTAACTTATAATCCATTAATACTACAAAAAATAAATCTGGTTATGTTTGTGAAACATTATTTATCAGATCAATAAAGTCAAAAGGAGCATTTGTGAGACCGAATGACATGACCATATACTCATAAAGACCATACCTGATCCTAAATGCTATGAAAGGTATTTCTAATGACCTGAAACACACCTGATGATATCCCAACCATAAATCAATCTCTGAAAACACTATAGTTCCTCGAAGATGGTCAAAATGGTCATCTATTTGAGGTTGGGGAAATTAGTTCTTTACAGTGAGTTGGTCTAATCGTCTATAATCCAAACAAAGAATAAGGGTTCCAACCACCTTCTTGGGAAAATGGATTACTGATCCCCATGCAGAAGAGTTAGGGTATATAAATCATTTAGCCTGAAAATCCTCCATCCATTTCTCCAGATTTTGAATATCCAATGGTTCCATCATGTAAGGAAGAATGGACACTGGTGATTCTACTAGAAGTAGATCGACAGTAAAATATGCCACTTGAATGAGGGGTATCCCAAAAAAGTCATTAGAGAAAATTTCCCTAAAACTATATACTATAGGAGGTAAAGAAAGGTTGTAACCCATGATCATAAATTAAGATACGAGAAATTTGAGTCATCACACTACTCAAATATCACTAGTAGGGTCCTGCTCAAATCTAAAGGAAATCCCATTCTCCCTTATGCATGTGCCTACCTATCTATAGTGATGTAAACATCACTCTCCAATTATATAAGTCAATATGGTCTCAGTAGGGAACATAAAATTCAATACCAATGATTACATCAAATCCCTTCATGTCATGGTTGAAAAGATTCCATACATGGAGACAACCACCAATTTCAAGAGGAAAATATCTTAATTTTAAAATTTTCACTGATCAGATACCTAATGGGGTATCAAACATCATCACGCCATATAAGTGTTCTATATTGAGGCTCAAAATCTCTATAGTTTCCTGTGATATAAATGAATATTACATGATTATATAAAATAAATAAAACACTATGGTGGAGGCTAGTAGAATAGTACATAAAATAATAGAAGTTATGATGCTCTACCCCTATTGAATGGGATGAATTGAATGTAATTGGAATGTACTATGTCCCGGATTCATTGCCATACTACCCCGAGGAATCCTACTCTACCAGCACTGATAATCCTAAGTCTGATTAACTCTTCCATGACCACCACCTCAGGCTGATTAGCTGGTGGTATTCCAGTCACCTCTATGAAAATATACTACATGCCCCACTCTGGAATGGGAAGTAAGAGTATATACCTTCTTCCTAATCATTATTGAAAAAGTTTTATTGATGCACTATATATTACATGTCATGCCACAACCACTACATTCTAATGAATCCCATAAAAATGGGGTTTCCTATGTCTCAATTTCCCACAATGGTGAAATATTTTAAAGCTATCAGCATGGGTTTATAGACTACTACTACCCCTATGAAAAACCTAGAACTGACTATTGCATCCTCTAGAAGAAACACTCATAGAACTGGGTACTAAGCCACCCCGACTCACACTAATGGATTTATTAAAAATTTCTCTCTATAATAAAATATTCATGGATTATCTCAGAAATGGATGTCACCCAAAAAATATGAACCTATGATCAGATGGTGTATACCACCCCATCCATGAATCTCCTTGTGATCATAAGATCATCACTAGATATAGTCAACGTGGATAGTTATTGATCAGTAAAGAAAAAAGAATACTCTATGAATAACATGGATCCATGTTGCAGGTTCATAAACACTCTAGCCCTGTTATCAATCACTATATATAGAATAATGTAGTCACAAAAGATAATTTATATATCTATTAAGATAATATCACAATTAGAATTTTCTTGGGTAATAATGTTTCACCATAATTTTGAAATATAACATACCATAAAAGTAGGGATGTTGTCCCTCCACCCTAGAGTAATATTCATATGATCAAATATAGAAATAATAGCTTCCAGCCATGAATATTCATAATGAGATCCTCTATCCCCTAAAAATGTGAGAGGACACCACTGTTGGAACTACTGAGTCAACTATTCCATAGTTACAGTAGGGTGTAATATCCTGGTTCTGGTAGCCACCCAGAGGCACCCTGTACCCGGTAGGTCAAAAGGCCTCAAGCGCATTTCCCCGAATGCCAGAGTCCACCGACTAGCAGCGAGGGCCTTGGGTGTGATAGTAGGTAAAATATGACCTCATTGGAAGAGTACACAGCATAAGTACATGGATACATACAACAATGAAAGTAGTAAATACCAAACAACAGTAAACATTAGAATAGTGATAGATAAACAACTAGAGAAAAATATATAATGAAACATGATGCATAAATATCAATGAAAACTGCCAAAAAAAGTCACAAGGATGAATACAGTACTAAATCCATGTACAAAAGGAAAGCAAATAAAAAACTCCTCAGCATCGCAAGCCTCTTCTTGGACCCATGCTCTCCAGCTCCAATGCAATTTTGAACTGGAAGTAGACTGGCGTGTGCCCTTAGCTATACCATCAACAACATAATCTGTTTGAGGCCAAAATCATGACCCAAATAGGGTGTGAGACAATGTCCCAGTAGGAATCCAACCGAATATTTGTGCCTAACAGTCAGTGAATATATGGCGGGTGAATGTACAGAAAGTAGTAAACAGGAAAGTACTCAGCAAGAAAACAATCCACAGTCTCTAGCATACAATTTACAAACAAGTAAGCAGTCACTCATGCAAGTAGAAAACACGGTAAACCTATGGGTAGTTCTCATAGGATAACCCCAATGGTTCAACATACAAGTACTAGCAACCTTCTGGGAGGCACACACAGTCTCACCCCTCTGGTTCAGCTAAAAAATAAACACTATGGGGAACCACTCATTGTTAATTCCCCCTTACAGTCTCATATTGTACTAAAGGCGCTCTGGGGAAGCACTCAATGTCTCATTTACCCTATGGCCTACGACGAGGAACTATAGACACTCTGATGAAAACACTCTATGTAAATTACCCATGTGGTCTCGCATCATATTTTAAAGACACTATGGAGAATCCCTTACTTCCATTCTCCCTATGGTGTACTAGAGTAGGTTCTCACAACCATCTCTAAATACCGAAAGTATCGCATCACATAATGGCCAAAGTAACCTAGTGAAATAGTTGTCTAGCATTAAACGGCATCACAGAAAGTATGAAAAACAATCACACTATCCTACAACATGGCATGGAATTGGAAATATCCTAACAGGTAAAACTAGAACAAATGGTCATAAACATTGAAAAACATGCATGGGAAAAAAATTCAAATCACAGAAAGTTACCCTATTCACAAACAATAACCTCTACTCAGGCATATAAGAAAAGTAGGAAAATAATAAAGGAAAAATAGGAAACATGAAATACCTCGTTAAAGGGTTTTGGTGGAATTTGCACATAATACTCAAAGACATCCTACAGAAAGGCACAAACCACTGACCTCGATGCTAGGAGGTCGATATACATGAACCATGAGCCTTGAATCTCCTAATAATTTCATATATCTATTAATAATCACAAAAAGTTAAACCCACGATAAATTGGAAAAGAGGAGGAATTGTAAAACGATGCTCTAGAAGAAGGAAGAGCTTACCGCTGCGGTTCCAACACAATCAACAATGGTCGATTCAGAGAACAGATGGAGGCTCATGGGCTTGGAGGAGATTCGTGGATGTACGAGATGCTCTAGGTCAAAGACGTTGGAGAGAAATCATGTTCTGAGGTTAAGACGTGTCCTCGGCCCATTTAATGAAAAACAAAGAGTACAAGGCGTGTACTTTTGGAGTACATGACTTGTACTAGGATTTTCCGTACTCCACTTTAAGAGGCCTCCACATCACCTAACATGACCATGTGTGTGGCCCACAAAAGGCCAGTAGACGGCCTCGTGTGACATTGTAGTACACGGAGTGTACTCATAAAGTACATGGAGTGTACTTTGCAAATTTCCAGATTTCCCTATTTTCCTCAAAAACGACAAGAAAATGGAAAAACATACCTGAAAAGAAGATCCGGGTTCTTACAAACTTCTCCCCTTAATTAAATTCATCCCAGAATCTCCCTAGTGTGGAGTACAAGAAGAAAACCCAAACAGCCCCAGCCACTGTGCTCATACATCGGCCTCCCTCTCCCATGTCTCATCTTGTACCCACCCGTGCTTCCATAGCACTCGTACTAGAGGAATAGACCGGCCACAAGGAAACTTCGTACTACGACCAATAATCGGAATAGGATGATCCTCAAATGATGCATCCGCTTTGAGCTCAACCTCCTCGGGTTGAAAGACATGAGACAGGTTTGAAAACTAATTTTAGATCTGAGAGACATGGAAGACGTCATGCATAGCCTGATATCAATTAGGTAACTTCAACCGATAGGAAACCGGCCCAACTCTCTCCAACACCTCAAACGGCCTGACGTACCTAGGTGAAAGCTTACCCTGTATCTGAATCCTATCATGTCCCAACCTCGGCTCGACTCGTTAGAAAACCTGATCCTCGACCTCAAACTCCAAAGGTCGTCTCCACTGATTAGCATAAGACTTCTGTCGAGACTATACCGTAGCCACCCTCTTTCGAATCAACTCTAGATTCTATGAGGTCTCTTGAACAAGATGGGGTCCCAGTAAAGATGCCTATCCTATCTCCATCCAGCATAAAGGTGATCATCATGGCCAACTTTACAAATACTTGTAAGGTGCCATCTGAATAGCCTCCTAAAAACTATTGTTGTAGGAGAACTCCACAAGAGGTATATGCTTCTCCCAAGAACCTCCAAAGTTCAGAATGCATGCTCAAAGCATATCCTAAAGCACCTGAATCGTACACTTGGATTGGCCATATATCTGGGGATGGTATGTTGTACTCAAAAGTACCTATGTACCCAAATACTTCTAAAGCCCATGCCAGATCCGTGAAGTAAAATGTACATCCTAGTCTGAAACAATAGAGCATGGAACCCCATACAGGTGTACAATCTCACAGAGATAGAGCCATCCCAGCTCAACGACAGTGAAGGTCTACTTGATTGGAAAGAAGTTATAAACCTTCGTAATCCTGTCAATGACCACCAGTACCGCATTATTCCCTCAAGGTTACCTTGGAAGACTGGTCACAAAGTCCATTGCGACATCATTCCACTTCCACTAAATAATGGGTAACTACTATAAAAGGCATGTTGGTCGCTGATGCTTCGCCTTCACCTGCTGACAAGTAGAACATCTCAAGACAAAACCAGAAACATACCTCTTCATACATGGCCACCAGTACTGACGGTGTAAATCATGATACATCTTGGTGACACCAGGATGAACTGCCCAAACTAAGGAAATAAAATCCCACATTATATCATTGTGTATGTCTACTGGGACCCATACACGCCCCTGGAAATGCAAGACCTCATCCTCACCTATTGTCCATCCAGGAATAGTGTCCTCTCTTGACACACCCTCCTTTAAGACTAGGCCTTCTGAGTCTGATTGTTGTCTCATCCATACCTGATCAAGAAGAGTAGAGTTAATAGCTAAAGAAGATAAGAAAGTCTTCCCTTGTTAATCATGCACCTCCAGATGCATCTTAAAAAACAAACTCATAAACTGCCACTCACTACTAGACTCCTGAACTGCATGTATCTGAGTTCTTCTGCTTAACACATCAGTCACTTCGTTGCCCTTTCCTGGCATATAAGAAAGATCAAAGTCAAATGACAGTTGGTACACAACCCACCTGCATTGTATCAAATTTAGATCACGCTGAGTGAAGATGTACTTGATACTATTGTGGCCATTGAAAACCACAAAGTGCTCTCCCTGAAGATAATGTCTCTAATAGCACAAGGCATATGGAAAACTGCTACCAGCTCAAGATCGTGTGTCAGGTAGTTCTTCTCAGGTGGCCTCAACTGCCGAGACCTATGCGCAACAACCCCATATCCCTATATAATCACATCACCCAACCCGATACCTGAGACATCACAATAGATAGTGTAGATCTTGCCTAGCTGTTGGACGACTAGTATCGGTGCTGAAGTCAATCTACCTTTCAGCTACTGAAAGGCTGACACACAAAAATCTGACTATATAAACTTTTCCCCTTTCTTGGTAAGACCAATCAGTAGTTATACTAAGGGTGAATAGTCCTATATTAAATGCATGTAGTATCAAGACGTCCATAGAAAACTCCACACCTCAAAGACATTCTTTGGATCCTCCTAGGAAACTACTACTCAAACATTATCTAGGTCCAATGATACTCTTGTCTCTGAGATAACATGTCCCAAAAGGCGATTCTGATCCATCCAAAAGTGGCATTTTGGGAGCATAGAATAAAATTGATGCTCTCTTAATGTACTCAAAATGATCTCAAGATGGGTAGCATGGTCATGTCGAGTGTTAGAGTACACCAAGATATCATCAACGAAGACCACCACAAAATCATCTAATTATGGACGGAACACTCGGTTCATTAGTGTCATTTAAAATGCTGGTGCATTCATGATACAGAATGGCATATGTGTATACTCGCATAGACCATACCTTCTCTTGAAGGCTGTAATAGGTATATCTGATGGTTTAACTCGCAACTGATGATAACCGGATGTCAAGTCAATCATCGAGAACACTTGGGATCCACGAAGATGATCGAAGATATCGTTGATCCTCGATAAGGTATATCGGTTCTTGACCATCAACTGGTTCAAATTCTGATAATCCACACATATCCTGAGGATACCGTCTGCCTTTTTCACAAACAGGACAGGCCATCCCCAAGGAGACGTATTGGGTCGGATGAAACCCTTTTCCTGCAACTCCTCCAACTTCTTCTTGAGAAACAATAACTCAGGTGTAGACATACTATAAAGAGTAATGGAAATCAGTGACGCTCAGGGCCCAAGCTCAATAGAAAAGTCTACCTCACGCTTCGGAGGAAAACCTAAAAATTCTTCTGGAAAGACATACCTAAAACGATCCACCACTAGAGGAATGTCTAACTGCGAAGTCCCTTGGTCATCCATATATAAAATGGAAATCTGGGATGTTACTCCTCCTAGACCATGATGCTCTGGTCCTACTATACTCGCCTGGACATCCCACTCTCATCTATAAAGAAAAGATCCACCCTCTGGTGATATGAAACTCACCCTATGATGATAACAGTCAACGAATGCCTGGAAGGGAACTATGCAGTCCATCCCATTGATAAAATCAAAGCCTGTCATCTCTAGGAAATAGAGGTCCCATAAGAAGTGACACCCCACAACCTCTAGAGGGAACTCCATACACTGACATACACTAACCACTCTGGTCCCCAACGGTGTGTCTAGCGTCAAGGTATCGGTAGAGGAAACGATGCAGAGCCCAAGGCTACCCACAACAACAATAGAGATAATGATATGTATAGAACCAGTATCGAAAAGAGTTGAAGATAAAACTGAGGCTACTATGATCATACCTTGAACTATAGAATGGATGGGATCCTTCCCCTGATGGGTCTACTTCACAGTGAATGTCTGGCGTGTACCACGACCCTACGATCCTACCTGACTGCTCTGAGCTAATCCACCCTACTGTTGCTGAAATACCGGTGACTTTCCACCACAACCTCGACCTCCACCCCATCCCAAATGGTTGTATGAACTCCAGTTCCTAGACTGGTAAGAAAATGGTAGCACTGCTCCGGAACGAGGAGCCATGGATGAACCACTGTCACCAGCTGCTAGTGAGAAAACCTGACAGAAGTGCTTATGGTGACCCACCTTGCCGCAAGATTGGCACATCACTAGGACTCTCTAGAACTGAGGCCTCGTATTACCAGCTCTTCCACAATGGTATCATACCACCTGGATACCTGAAGATGTGTCTTTCTATCTCGGACCACAATGCGTAGACTCCCTACCACACCTCCGACTGTCAGGTGGAGAAGCAATAACTCTGGAAGCAGAACAACCCTGGCTCTCAGCTCTGGAATCTCTCAGATTGCACTCTGCAATTAGTTCCTGGTTGATGATGGAGGAAATAGACGTCAATATAATGATATTCCCCTATGAGAGGATCTCTCATCTGAGACCATCCTCAAACTTCCTTGCCAAGAACAACCCATCTCCGCCCTGGAGGGGAGTGAAATGCTGAAGCTCGGTGAAACAAGAGGAATACTCCCTGATAGAAAGAGTACCCTGCTCCAGGATCATGAACTCCTAGGATCCGTCAACCCTCAGTGTGTCTCGATAGAAGTAGTCATAAAAGACGCGCTGAAACTCTTCCCACACCATAACCTGCTGATGTCCGGTATATGAGATCACATCACACCACCTCTTGGAAGAGTCTCCTAGAATTTAGGTAGAGTGATTTACCCGCTTCTTTGGAGGGGTCTATATATGTTCGAATATCATAATCATGGCTTCTAGCCATGATTCTACAGCCTGAGGTCATCTTTCCCCTAAAATGGTGGGAGGATGATGATACTGGAAAACCCACGTGAAGTATTCCATAGTCGAGGCAGTAGGTGGAGCTCCCTAGAAGGTCTGCATAATCCTTAGAAATCCTTCCCTAAAATGTACATCGACCCCTGTAAGTGGTATAACTACTGGTGCCAAGGATGGCACAACAAGAAGATCTATAGGAAGTCCATGACCAGCCAGATCTGGCGCCTGATCAGTGCCCTGCTACTGGAGGACAACTGGAAGAAATCTATGTGGCATGATTCTTCAAGGTCAAATGCACACCTTAGGTTCAAGATCAACAATTTATTGAAAACTGAAAGGACAAGAGGGGAACAGTAGAGGAAAAGAATTCATGTTTTTCAAAACGTGACTACACGATATGTAACTTTCCTACACGGTGTGTTACCTTAAGTAATTCACATGGGAGTGTACTTCTGTTCAATAGCTCATGTAACACCCCAAACACACGATGTGTTATCCAAACACACTACATATACTTGAATATTCTTCAATGTCTGAGTCCTTTTACATGGTTAAGCCACATGGCTATTCCAAGACAAAAATGCACATCGTGTTCAAGAGTGACACGACGTGTACTAGACGTGCCTTACCTGGCCTGTGTTGTTAGCGACACGGTCAGACACATGGCTCGACACTACACGAAATGTTCCATATAGACATGACGTGTACGAGAATGGGTAACACTGACCCGAGTTTTCGATGACACGGCTGGGTACCGAGATTAGACTACACGACATGTAAAATTCAGACACGACGTGTATCTGAAAAGGCAACACTACCCGTGTTGTTCGTGATAAGGCTGGGGTACCAATTTCATACTACACGGTGTGCTAAACTAGTACATGATGTGTTCCTATAATATTTCACTACCCTCTGTCCATTCTCGCACAATCAGTGACATGGGTATAGACTACACGACGTGCATTCATAATGTACGTACTGTGTATTCTAGGTTTTTCCGGACAGTAGCCTCATAACTGCACCAGAGCCCAGAAAACACATAAAACAAAGGTTATGGTGCAAAATTCCGATCCGTGAGGGCCCATAATCCTCGCGAATCAAATCTCGGCATCTTATACAAGTTATAACAAGTCAACTAGACAAGTATCCGCAAAATTTTGGTCCATGAGGACCCATAACACCTTCAAAACCAGAGTTTCGAATACATATATGCAAAGCACTATACAAACAATATCTCTATCAAACAGTAGATATTTTATCAAAGAATCTATCATAATAGTATGCATAACATACACAACCTCTATAACAACAACATGAAATCGCTAATGCATCCAAGATGGCATGGTAATAATGCATGGAATGTGATTTCTAACAAGTGCTTATATGATTAATGAGATGGCATACCCTCATATCATCGGGTTGTGACAGAAATAGAACCACAATAACAACAACGGTAACAACACAATGTATGTCAAACACCCAATGGTGAAATAAAATCAACTGTAAAATTGTAAACCAATAAAATTTCAATAAACGAGGTAGTATAGATTTTCCCTGTACACTAGTTAGCTACTCCTGGGCACAGTTCATTTCCAAGTACATATTCCATCCTATCCCTGGCTATAGTATCCAAATAGTAATTCAAGAGAAAAGAGTCCTCTGATACCACTTTATAATGTCCCGGTTCCAGAATCCACCCAGAGGCGCCTCGTAACAGGTAGGTCACATGGCCTTAAGTGCATTTCCCTGAATTCTAGAGGTTTCCAACTATTAGCAGGGGCCTTGGATGTGATAGTGGGGAAACTATGCCCTCATTGGAAGAGTACACAGTGCAAGTACATGAATACATAAAACAATAGAAGTATTAAATACCAAACAGCAGTAAACAGCAGAAAACTGATAGATAAACAACTAGAGAAAAATATATAATGAAGCATGATGCATAAATGTCTAGGAAAAAATCTAGACAAGACACAATGATGAATAAAGTACTAAATCTAAGTAAATAATGAATAAATATAAACAAATTCTCCACATCGCAAGCCTCAAATTGGTCCCATGCTCTCCAAATCCAATGCAATCGTGAAACCGAAGTAGAAGGGAGATTTCCCTTATGTATACCTGCAACAACATAATCTGTTTGATCCCAAAAGCATGACCCAAACAGGGTGGGAGACAATGTCCCAGTAGGGAACCACCCAATGATCTATGCCTAACATTTAGTGAATATATGGTAGGTGAAAGTACAGAAAATGGTAAACAAGAATGTACTCAGTAGCAAATAATCCACAGTCTATAACATACAATTTACAAACAAGTAAGCAATCACTCAAGAAAGTAGAACAAATAGGTAACCTATGGGTAGTTCTCACAGCCTAACCCCTATGGTTTATCCTACAATTACTAGAAACCCTCTAGGAGGCACACACAATTTCACCCCTCTAGTTCAGCTAAAGAATAGACTCTATGGGGAAGCACTCATCATCAATTCCCCCTATAGTCTCATATCATACTAAAGGTGCTCTTGGGAAGCACTCAACATCTCATTACCCTTGCGGACCACATCAAAAATATACATAAACTTTAAAGAAGAACTCAACGTCAATTCCCCCTGGGGTTTCGCATCGTAAATTAAAGACACTCTGAAAAAGCCCTTACTTTTATTCTCTCTATGGTCTACTACACTAGGCTATCACAGCCCCGTGTAAAGTCAGAAAGTATCGCTTCACATAATGGCCAAAGTAACCTAATGAACTATTTGGCTAGAATTTTACGGCATCACCACAAGGATGAACATCAGTCACACCATCCTACAACTAGTAATGGAACTGGAAATAGCCTAACATGAAAAACAAGACCAAATGGTCATAAACATGAAAAACATGCATGGGAAAAACATCCAAAGAACTGTAAATTACCCTATTCACAAACAATGGCCTCGACTCATGTATATAAGAAAATCAGGAAAACAATAAGGGAAAAACAGGAAACACACAATACCCCATTGAAGGTTATTGGTGGAATTTTCACAAAATACTCAAATAATTCATATAGAAACGCACAAACCACCAGCCTCGTTGCTATGAGATCGATATACTTTAACCATGAGGCTTAAATCTCTTTAGAACGTCGTAGATCTATAAAAACTCACAAAACATTCAACCCACGATAACTTGTAAAAGATGAGGAATTGGAAAACAATGCTCTAGAAGAAGGAAGAGCTTACTGCTGTGGTTCCAACGCAATCGACGGTGGTCGATTCAGAGAACAGACGAAGGCTCGAGGGCTCAGAGGAGATTCGTAGTCATACGAGATGCTCTCGGTCGAAGAAGCTAGAGAAGAAGTGTGTTCTAGGGTTAAGAAGTGACCCCGGTCCTTCTAATGATAAAAAAGTACAGGATGTGAACTTTTAGAGTACACGTCTTGTAGTAGGCTTTTTTGTACTCCTCTTTAAGCGGCCTCCACATCACCCCACATGACTGTGTGTGTGGCCTGGACACGGCCAGCACACAGCCTTGCACAACATTGATGTCCACGACATGTACTCATAAGGTACACGACGTGTACTTTGAAAATTTCCAGATTTCCCTCCTTTCCTCAAAATTGACCAGAAAAGGAAGAATATACCTGAAAAGATGATCTGGGTTCCTACATAGGGAGAATGAAACCTTTCACATTTTTCATCATCTAAAAGAAACCCTCAATAAACTATGTTACAATTCCCATATTAGGAATATGAAGAAGTTCAATCAGAGGAACTGTATAAGAGATCAATCGTGGTTCAAGGAAAACAACCTCATGTGTATGGTCATCACCA
Source organism: Viscum album (assembly GCA_963277665.1). NCBI lineage: Eukaryota > Viridiplantae > Streptophyta > Magnoliopsida > Santalales > Viscaceae > Viscum > Viscum album. Next base: position 1,602,325,291 of record OY728165.1, on the reverse strand, counting down.
CCTTCAGGTTGTACGACTAGTGGACATCATTCAGGCATGATGGTACATTTCCAAATTCATGCCTTATAATATATTCTTAAAAGTAAAAAATGATAATAGATAGAAAACTAGGACATGTACGAGCCTTCCTACTGAAAATATCACACCTCTATACTTTCTCCAAAATCTAGGTCTAGGGGGTAAGGAAAACTATAATAGGCTATAATAACATAGGAAAAACTCACATATACCCACAACTAATTTTGTGTTTAGATGTAGGAATCATAATATATTATAGGTTTCTCATATATATATTTTTAATTACATGTTATGGTGTAAATTTACCTTTATAATACAATTAACATCCATTTTAGCGGTAACCATTTTCCTTTCAATATTAAAATTTATTTTGAGTTTATAATGACATATATATAATATGTATATCTTAGTCCATAACACGTTGATCAGGAACTAATAATATATAATAATCATCTAATTAAAGTTCCTTCACCCGTTTATGTGGGAAAACACTTTTCAGATTAATACATACACTTTATTTAGTCTATTTATATTCACCATTCAATAAATTTTTCAAATTTATGTGTAAAACATCTATGCACGATCTATATGAAACAAAAAAAATATTGATGAAAATAAACGTGGGATGGATAAATTCATGGAATATCAGTCTATTTGTGCCTATAATGATGCATGTATAGTAACACCCTCATTTCATCAAGCTGAGATAAAAGAAATTACATTGAAATAATACTAATAATAATATCATAATATTGGTGCATCAACCAATGCTGAAGTCGTATCAACTATAAAATTCACAATAAGAACAATAATAACCAATACCATTTAATTTTCATTTCCCCTCTACATGGGTTAGCTATTCCCATAGAGGGGCTCATTAACATATTTTATATGTTCATACTCTCCAATATAATACCCCAATATTAAGATAAAGGAAAAATTCTTTGATTCGCCTTTGTGACATCCTTTCCTTGGATCCACTTAACATCTTCCCTAAGCTAGTGGGTAACATGGACTCATGCACGCCACCCCATTTACTGGATGCTTGTGACTAGTAGTGTGGTTCTAATGTGGTACAATGGAAAGACTATAACTTCATGTCAGAGTGGTAAGGTGGATATATGAAGTAATCATACAACAGAAAAAGCATAAATTAAACAGAAACTATAATGACTGAACTAGTTTCCCTCCATAGTGGAATCACATACAACAGTAATAAATAGAAATAATAAATAAATTTGTATGGGGAAATAACTGATCAACAGAATAATAATGACATAATACAAGAAGTAGATTCATATACTTGATTTCATAGAATGATGATACAAAAAATGGATATAGGGGATATGAATATACAATAGTCTCTAGAAAAATACAAAAATCAGAAAAGACTACTCCACTAGCATATTGATCATATTCTTAGCCCTCTGATCCCATGGTCAAACTATAAATAAATCATATCAATTATCTATTGTAGGGTTCTTTCCCTTATGCATACCTACATACATATAATCTACTCTAGTACCATAGGGGACATGAGTAGGGTGTGGGGTAAAATCCTAGTAGACCACCACCAATCGTGTCTAGATGTAATCCTATTTGTGTACATAGATAAGTAGTATCAAACTATTAATAAATAATAATCAATAACGAGTCAATAAATACAATCCTACATAGGTTTCAAAAGGACACTTAGTTGCTCTACCTGCTTTGGAATAGGACGAAATGAGTATGGACAGTAACCATATATATATATAGTATAAATATACATATGTATTATAGTTTTATGATTTATCCCTATACATGGACTCAGTACTTGAGGGATTAAGTATCCTTATACATGGATACTAGGCGATGGCTAGACGAGGGTGCATATCGGGCATCCATAACCAGTATAAACAAGCTATAGGCTCTAACAAAGGGTATATGCACTGAATATCATAATGAATATGAGATTTCATTATCAATGCCCAAGATAGGTGGGGTGAGACATCATTACCAACAACCTAAACAACGAATGTGGTGCATCATGCCCATTTCCGAATTTGAATCAATGCTATGAAATTCCATTCACAAAACCCAATATAACAATTCATGAGATGTCATACACAACAAAACCCTTAACCAATGCTCCACGACCAATATCAATGGAATAATCCTTATAATAAATATCCTGCGGGATTACCAAATTTTCATAACAATCAACAAGGCCTATATATATATTTCCTTCACAATCCATATACTCAATATATATAATTGTATATAATAACTTACATGGCCTCAACACCCATTATCATTTATTCAATTAATATATTTAATTCATTTAAGTAATAAAACCATTATTACTCAAATAAAATCAATATAAAAATACCCATTTATTAACCAAGTTTTTAAAAAACAATTTCAATGTTTAAAAAATCACTTAGAAGGTACTAATATCAATTATGTAATTACCTACAATGAGAAATTCCATTGTATAGAAAATTCAAACTTTAAGCAGTGTTCAGATCATTTAATAATTAAATATGATTGATAATTTCATTCCATCTCATACAAGGGGTTTCTATGAACATGTTTGATATTATAAAAATACATATTAATTCTAAATGAGAGTAATACCACATGCATAGAACAATTTAGAAACAAGGAACTCATTTTAAGGTGACACACAACAATAGTTTGTGTATGACACATTGGTGTGGCTATGAAAACATCACAACTATTAAGGAAAGAATATATACCCCCTACCATAGGGTTTTAGATGAATTTTTATCCAATATTATCTTCAAATATGATGTATATTGAATTAAATAGGAGAAACGCTCTAGCACCAAAAATATAGGGTAAATGAGATAGCTCTGAAATAGTGCAACAAAAGGATATAATAATGAAGAACAAAAGTAATAGGAATTGAGATATTATTGAGATATATACAATGCTTTAGATTGATCATGATTAAAATAATGGATCTAGGAGATATCAAATATCCTATATAGAGTAGGGAGTGAGCTCGAAAAAGAAGGAAACTAAGGCTATCCGTTGAAAAATGGATAAAAAAGAAGAGAAATAGTTTTTAAGACATTAATGGTAAATATGTAAATTCACCCTCAAAACTAGGGGCATGGTTTGGTGACACGGTTTGCCCAAACCATGCACTAATATTTTTACCTTCACTATCTGAGGAGGGACCCTACGCGTTTAAGGGACATGGTTTCCCTAATCATGTGAAAACCATGCAATATACCACTATTCAAAAAGTATGAAATCATAGACAGTCTTAGACCTTGGGTCGCACAACTGTAGAAAAATTGTTTTGCCCCATTATACCACAAGGTTCCCTATATGGTTACCCCTCATGGAAAGTACTAATCATGTAATAACTCTGTGGCCTGTACTTTTTTCCCATTTTCTCGATCTTTGGGATCTAAACAAGCCTCAGATGCTCTTAAGACATTCCATAATCCTTAATGAATGTTTACCAACATAAAACTTTGGATTAAAATTAAAAAACATTTAAGTTATAAGTTTGAGAAAATCCAGGCATTTACATTGATCATATACAGAGGCATCACACAAGGGGTCCTCGTTCCTTATCATAGCCTTATATCGAGGTATGTAGCCTTCCCTCAGGGGCTTCTTGTAACCCCTATAATTCATCGATTTAAGATAACCCCATTACTTAACCATAAAATATATTAGGATAATTCCAAATAGGATTCTTCTCCAATAAGGTCAATACAAGTCATTCACAAACTACATAAACATGCATAACTACTCAAGGGAAGGTACGTTAGGCCGCCTACCATTAAAAAGCTTTAACTATTTGTAACCATATCTCACAATCTCTGTCCATGGTCGCTGCTATCTAATCCAATCTACATCATCTTCCATGTCCTTGGATAATATATACTTGGTTAATAGAGTCCATAACATCAATTAGAACATTAAAAAAATTAATATAAAACAAAAACAAATGAGGAAAAATAAGTGATAACTCACCAGATGCAAATCACTCAATGAAAATATGAGTAGCAATGAGAAAAATGTATATATGGTTCCTATAGAACCACTCTCAAGAAAATTTCTAACCAATAAAATCAATTAATTTAATAAATTAAATTAATTTACGCTAAAAAATGAAAAATTATAAAAAATGCATAACTCAGTGAAATGGAAAGGGTCCAAGTATATATAGCTCTTGGGTCATCCTCTTCCTTTCCAGAGCATGATCTGTATCACCGCTATCTGATTCGACCGTGATCCGGTGTATTATGGGTTAAAATCCCAAGCTAAGAAGTATAAAATTAAAAAATATGATAGGAATAGACCCAGAAAGAACACTGAAGGGGAAATTATGGCTTAAAATTCTGTGAAGATCTATCAAAACACCTCTTTGATGCGATTTGAAGAGAGTAAAGAGAGGAAGGACCAACCTCGGTCATGGGAGGAATAAAGGGGAAGGAAAAATGGGTACTTAAACATTGATTATAATTGGGAAAAAAATTCATTTCACCATTTTAATGAGCCACATGGGTTAGCCGCATGGTTTTTAATACAATGTGTGAACCATGTTGTTGGCTCTATCTTGACCCCTCCACCTTGCACAGTTTCCGCACACAGTTTAGCAGACCATGCAGAAAAATTTTATCATGTATCTAGAAAACTTTTGTCCCCCTATATAGTTCCCTTTATCCAACTTCATGATTTATCAAACTATGCGCCTATAAAAATGGCTCATGTGGGTAGGTTGCACAGTTAGTATCGAACATGTGTCAACCATGCACCATGAGATGCACCTTTTATAAAAATCAGTGACCCAAACCCTTGAGATGCTCTTGAAACCTCTAATCTATATTAAACCCCTCATTGCATGATAAAAAATATATTTAGAGGCATATTAACCATAAAATTTCTATTCTATGTCTCTGATCAAGATTTGACACGTCAAATAATCAAAAATTCAAATTCTTACTAAAAATTTTCAACTCGAAAAAACATATGACCTTAAAATATCTACACCTTAATGATTATCATATTTGATAAGTCATGGTGGGAATCAAAATGAACAACCTAACCTAATTTGGTGGGGGGTTTTGTTCATGTGGTCATGTCCTATTTCTGAACACCCCACTCGCCAGCAGTACCACTTTATGTTTGTGATGCTTATTTCACCAAAAGATGATGAAATTATCCCAAAAATTATTAAAACATTAGGATTATACATACCTAAGAACTAATAAAACATCATAATCTCATTCCTCAACTAAAAGATGGAATTTCCCACCATAGGTTTTGTATTTCAATGAAAAAGTATAAACTATGGGTACTCCGTAATTTGAATTTCCAATCCAAATATTCCCCTAGAATCGTAACGAAAATTTGAACAAATTTATCAACATGAATAATCTGATCTATTGTGAGGACACTACCCTTTTCTCCAATTAAATCTAATCATCAAACATTTATCGACCAATCTCAACCTGGTCACATTGTTTATTCCTTGAAACGTTTTCACTAACCCTTGAATTGCAACTATCTCAAACCAATGGCATGCCTAATGTGGTTCATCACCAACCACATTTAACTATAGAAAATAATTAATGTTGAACCACCTCCAAATGACTATTCTAAAAATTTACCATCTCCCATAACCGAAGAACCACCCAAACCAAGTCTCTTTGCCTTTATCCCAAGGTACACTGAGATCATTTCTAAGAACAATCACCAGATTCCATAACCAAATCCAAGTGAAATTTCCTACAAAAAACTATGAACTATCCATTAATTTTAGATTCAAAAACACAAAATCATATATACAGTTCAATAATCAATCATGAAATAAAAATTCTTATTTAACCAATGTTGTGACATGGCCAAGGGAAAATCCTTCAACTAGTCTCATCATTACTCGATCCTCCTCATTGGACGATCAAAAGATGGAGGCCAAAATTATTCTCCCCACCATATGAGAATCCTTCTCATTGCACCATATAAATCAATTAATGATCAGTATAGATAAATAATTTCCCATTTCTACACATAACCATAGGTAGGGGTATAAACTCTCTCAGTCCTGAGCATTAACTCCCAACATCACATGCTCACGCTACATAAAAATGTTTTCCATGAAAAACTAAGAATTTAAAACTAAAAAAGGGTCACCACCCTTAAACTACCTATGGTACACTCTCACCATATGGATCTATTTATATTTATCCATGAAAGAAACTCAATAGGATTCTCATCAAACTAGTAAACACAAATAGATATAGTTTGACATATAGTCATTTCTCTCTCAGCATACTAAAGATGATGTCAAGATAAAGGGAATGATAATCAATAATGATGATTAGTCTAAGAGTACATATCTTGTCATGTATGTCTACCACTCAATTGACACTCTCATCAAACAGGTTTAACATGTCTTCAACCAAATCATAACACCACATCTCTTAACAATGTGTGTCTAGGTCCATCCATGGATAAATCACCCCATGGATGATGATCCATTATCGATGTCTCCTCGACCACGAAGGTAGATTTCTCACAATATCACCTTCCCTAAGAAACCATGTTTGCAAAATTTATTTAATATTATTATTCCTGACGCATTCACTACCACTCATCAATTTATGATTAAAATTGTACCATGAATAAGCGATGTCTACCATTATCACATGACTCATGCTCCCATGAGTCATCCATCACAAGATCAAGCTGACTATGCTACATGGAACCACAATCTCATTAATCCATAATTTTCCTTTTAATTCCTCCTCAAAATTAAAAACATTTACTATTCAATGATTTATTCCATGATTGTCCATTACTTGACTTAATTTCCAGTCATAAGCATATAAATTCTCTCTGATCATGCTTTTAAATGTGATCCAAATGTCACTATGGTCTGGAACCTGAATAGTCCTTCCCATTAAATCCGAACTCGAAACCCATGAACCCTTGGTTCATTCATAGAAATTTAATGCATCGAAACATTCATATATTATAAAAAAAGAACATTCCATGCATTAATCTTAGACCAATCATAAAATCCGGGTCCCTACCTAAAAAATAATCCTGAAACCTGAGACATCCCTAGTAAAATGATTCTCTTGATGAATCGAAAATCCAACCTACAGGTTTCTAATTAAAAAACAATGGAATATTGGACTCCAAAATATCCCTTTAAATCATGTTTCTCAAGAGTTTCACTAGGTCTAACCACTTATCCAACAATATAAACATTTCCTAGGGTGGTGCAAATAACATCAACCTATGAGGGTCAAAAAATTCCCAGCATCGACCTACTAGAACCTTAATCCTCACCAATAATTCTCATATGGTATTTAATACATATTATTATGATATAATATAGAAAATAATGTGGTAATAACACTCATTAATAAATCATATATGGAAATACCCCCTAAAGGTTACAATTTAGAATAAACATTTAGGTATCATTAGCATCAATAAAAGTGACCCAACTAGATAATCATAAGGAAGGTATAAATTTCTAATGTTGACTTATGCGGGTCCATAGTATTCCCATGGTATGTTTTTAAGTAAAATTTCATTCTAACCTATTTTAGAAACACCATATATGTTATTAATGAATCTTTCAACAATCGAACCAAATAAATAATTCCCAACAAGGAGTCTATAACATGGTCTTCATGTACCCAATCAACCTAGAAGGTTCACCTAACCTCCTATTCACGAGGACTGAGTCATATAACTCACCATAAAACACCTCACCATGCATCCACATATAATAACATTAGAGGGAAATATATGTAAAAATAAGATCAATTTGATAAAATTAAACGATGGACCAATATGGTAAAAAAATTTGGTTGTTATAAAATCTTTAAACAATTATCCTCTATCTTCAGTAAAATCACAAACTAGAAGGACTATAACATATAGAACCTATGTGCTATATATGATGCATGTGACGACTCTTGCCTTTATTGTCCTTGATTCAAAATTGAAAACAAGACTCTTTCCGATGGGTTGAGATCCATAAATTTATAATGAATTATCTCTCCACACAACATGTTCATCATCAAAATTGAAAATCATATAAAAATATAATATTAAAAATCAGGAACTATAATACAATATCAATAGAAACTATGAGTTTTTATTGGAATGATTTATCTCAACGCACTAGTGTGATATCTGTCACAAGTTTTGACACATTATTAATACTCCCTTCTACCATACACCAAATAGAAAAACAAAATGAAAAGAAAAAAAACCTCTGATAACAATTTTTAATTTATTCACATAGATGTCCCTAATTCTGTTTCCCATGATGATTCACCATAAAGCCTCAAACAGACCTCCTCATATTCTAGAGGATTCCGACTAGTTGTGAGGGCCAAGGTTGTGTCAATGGGGAGACTATGCCATCATATTAATGTAAAAACAGAAAAAATAACCATATATAATCCAAATAATTAAATAATGTTAGTGTAGAATTATTAAATAAACAAAAATTGAAACATGATATAATAATCAATGATATATAGTAATGGCCTGGACATCTATTCCATAGAAAAAAATTGATTTCAAACAGGGATGATCATATATATAGGAGTATAGAAAGCAAACTGAATTAAAATTTCAATGCTATCCTACTAACACCAAGAAAGACCACATTCCCAAATGCCATGTACATATCTGAGCCATCCTATGAGACTAGCCTCAGGCCTCATCCCTACTTGTTCCTATAGCCAAGTGACTTTATATTCGAGTACCCCAATGCAATTGTAGTTCCAGAAGAGTGATAACATAAAAGTTATTATAGAACCACAATTTTGGCCCCATAAATATCCAATAAATGAATTGTATCTATATTTGAGCTACTCCTCAGGATTAAAATTCTAAAGGTAAAAAATGATAAAAGTAAATTGAAAGACAAAGTCACATAAGGAACGCCCATGTAAAGAGCTCAACTAGCCAAGGAACAATTAAAACAATGCGTCTTCAGGTATATAAATTTAAATAAGTATATATAATTTAATATATATATATATGTGTGAGAGAGAGAGAGAGAGAGTAAGTCAATGAGTAAAATGAATCCAACCACAGTCGATACTTGGGTCTATGATCCTGATCTTCTAGATATCTTGTGAATAATGAATTGAGTTGGATGTCCTAAAACTCATGATGTGTATAATTGAGATGATCCTTAGGTATTTAATATCGATTAAAGATACATTCTTTGTCCTAATATAGAATGTATCTGAACAAGGTATCATCCTAAATGTGTGTGTAACAATAAATATACATTCAGAAATATATACATATATGATTAATGTGATGATTGACATAAATAAAATCAAACCAAAGTTGATCCTTGGGTTAGTAATCTCGATCTACAAATACCTACCTCATCCATAGCTGAAAAGGCCTTTGAGTAATATATGTCTCCTAGGCGGATACTTTACCTATCCTTGGGATAACCCATACTCGTCTCCAATCACTATAATAAAGGATGTTCTGCACCTATGGACAATCCTGTAAACATTTTATTGTATAAACTACAAGCAACCCCATATATATCAAGTATCAATCCAACAAGGGCCATGACCCAATTCCATTTACCAATGAATCCTATTCAATTACATGGAGTAAAACCATAGAAAACATCGGATAATATAAACATACTAGGGCTAGGATCCAAGGGCATTGACCAAGGTGACCTCTTCAATTCCAAGGAGTGCATCCATACAAACTCAGTAAATGGTGTCACACCATTAGGTATTGTCAGTTCTATACCACAATACCCTTCATGAGATCCATATCCTGATATCCTTATCCATCAATAAATATTAGAAGTATGTTCCATGGATATAATTTTGTCTATCCCTATCATTTAACATATCATGTTAATCTCATCGGCCAAAAACTAGGAAAGACCTCTGAAAAATTATATTTTTATTAGTTACAATAATGTGAAATCATAAAATAATGATTGAGGGTGTTCAAAAACCTAAAACCACCTCCACTTCCATAGCCTCATGGGTCAACATGTACGATATGGGTTCAAGGGAGACTTCCTCTACCATATCTACTAAAAGCAAAAAATTACTATATTAGGGTTTATCACATGTTGGGAAAGCCACTGAGTCACCCTAGGTCAGTACTGAAGAGAGGAATCCGACATGGGATCCTCAAGGTTAGATCATAAGTGGATGCATCATATAGGGGATCCTATATGTGAATACATAAGTGGAATCATCCCTATCTGGATCTGCTAATGGAGTAAGCGAGTGGAGGAATTCAACTAGTAATTCTACTAGGTTAGATCATAAGTGGATGAATCATATAATGGATCCGTAATCACTCTCATAGTATCAGGTCGAGGTATGAAGCCAGTGTCTAGGGTTTGATAGTGACCCCGAGAATTCATTTATTTAATCTAAACCTGTTAGGTAACCATACGGTTTATTAGAATAATTCTAAATAGGGGGAGTCACCGTCAGGTAAAATACCGAGAATATCCATAAAACATAAACATTAATAGTATCTCCAGGGAAGGTATGTTAGACCAACTATCTTTAGGAAGTCTTTACGATTTACAGTCAGCACTCAGTAGCACCGTCCAAGCTCACTATTATTCAAGACAACCCACATCTACTTATAAGTCTTTGGCTAATATAGGGTATGTTATAAATCCCTATATCAATAATTAAGACATTGTACAATTTAATTTAAATAAACACAATATAGTAATAATTGTTGATAACTCACCATATGTAATGAACCGACCCATGTAAAATACACAAGCAACCTGAATTGGCCAATTAGTTGATATAGTTAAAATAGGAAAACACAAACCAGTACACAAATATAATAATAATAAGACAGAAAAGAAAAGTATAATTTTTAAATAGAAAGGATACCACAAAATACAAAAAATCCAATCCAAAACAAGCTAAACTAGAAAGTAAATCGAGTCCCCATGTGACCGATAGTCCCCTCTGGACCAACTTATACCGAAATCAATAGCTATAAAAGAATACAACATACTACAAGATTCTCTCAACATTACCTATATCCTTTAAAAACATCTAAAACAATAAAAAATTAAATTTGGGTTTGATCCATAGCTTTGTTGGATACCACCATAGTTTATATACAATGTCAAATATCAAGAATGAAATAATTTTATCTTTTCAAACAAAATAGTTTCAAAATTAATTATAATAAATTAAAACATTTTCTAAATCATTTTCCATTCTTCATCATATAGTTTCCATATAATCATTTCAAATTATCAATCTCGAAACATGAAAAGTGGAAGTGATAAAAAAGGAAATCTTATCCATGCATCAAGAGGTATAAAAGTAATCAAATCTTCATGAAATGACCTATCATGTTAAGATATGTTATACAAGCTCATATATAAAAACCTTAGAAAAAAAAATCCATTATAAAAAATAACCATGTGATAAAGAACTAAAAATTAAAAATGAAAAATCACCTTGTATTGGGTTATATCCTATGGGAAAATGTGAATTAGATACTCACAAGCCGAATGAAGCATATATTAGATCTAAAAGGTATCAAGTCATATTAGTGGTTATCATAAAAAGTTCCTCCTAGTAGTGAAACACACACTAAGGCTGCCCATGTCTCCATCTTGATGAACCCAATATTTCAAATTTTCAATTATACAATAAATTTTCAAAACCATGCTCACAATTTCATTAAAACAATTATAGCCAATCCAATCTACTTTAATGTTTGTTAACTATAAAACTCCAAAAAACTGAATACTATAGTTAGTGGTTAATTTATTGAATCAATATTACGTATAAAAAATCCCATATAAAAGGGATCAATGGTTTAGTATCATTGGAAAACTAGATACAAAAATAATTATTACATTTAAACTGGAAATAAAATACAAGATAACACCTCCTTTTAAAACACCCATATTCTTCTAGATTACCATTTCATGTGATTCATAATATAAATCTTAGAATCATAAGAAAAAATAAAACATAAGAAAGTGGTGTGATCTGGTGATAAGTAAGGCTAAGAATACAATATAAGAAATCATAACAAAATATAAATAATAAGGCAAAGTGAATAACTAAAACATATTATATTAAAACACAATCTTGAGAATAATATGGCAGGAATAATTTTTGATCAAATAAAACCATATAAATAATCACATGAGAATAAAACTTAACTATATATATTATACTATTATAATAATAACATCAGTTATCAATAACTAATATCAAAGTGTGGGAATGAATAATGCATGCCATAATAATCATATTTCGTTGGCATCATCCAAGAAAACATATACAATCAGAAATGAAATTACACAATAAACAAACTAGTTTTTTTTCATGAGACCTACCGAGGTATCAAGGAGATATTGCGCGCTGTACTAGTCACTTAATATGTCAAATGAAATATTAACATGAATTGGGAAAAAATAATAAAAAGATAAATTTATATTGAAACTATCATATGAAATAATAATAACTTTCCCCAAACAAAAAACATATCAATAAACTAGCAAGTGTAATTTGATGAATGGTCTCAAAAAAGAACATCAACAGTGAAACTGATCATAAGACATTAAATAAAATATATTATATGATATCATAAGAGATAAAATTAAATTATTCACAAATTCCAACAAAGGGTGTTAGTATAGATTAAAATACACTAATTAAATCACCGAGAAATTTTTGAGAGAAATATCACATTGCTTCAAAATAATTTACACAAAATGACACACAATTATAAAAGAAAAAATTTTCATTGATGATATCTTTGTAAAATTGTAATGGATTCCTTATGATGTTATCAAATTATGAAAGTGGGAAAATATACACATGTTGTATAAGTTTTCAAAAAAAAAATTCCTTTTAAATTTTTAACAAAGAAAAATTTAAATTAATATTTTAAACAAAAAGCATGCGCATTAACCAAATGAATAGATTTTGTGTATCAAATATAAATAAATATAAAATAAGTAGAAATAAAACATCTTATAATCAAATATAATTTCAAAAATAATCATAGAATGACATAATAAATAGATAATAATTTTAACCAAACGAATGGAAATTACGTTAAGAATGCCTTTACCACATTGTAATCAGTCAAACCATATGTCCAATAAAATTAATGAACATAAAATTAATTATTCAAGGACATTAAGATAAATAGATTCATTATATAATATATTAAATGGAATTATGTACCCCACACATAAGAAATAAGGTTTTACTAAGGAATATATCTCACTAAAGTAAAAGTGAGACGAAAAACACTTACTTTATGTCCCACAGAATTTTTCACTTATACTTAATGTCATTAATTATAAAATTAGATTCATTAATTTATTAATTATTATCATATTAAAAATATATTTTATTTATTATAAATTTAATAAGTTTATTTACTTTTATGAGTTATATTGTTTTGTTTTGTTGTTTCAGGAGTGTCTGCTTCATGGTTTTGTGGTCGGTTCCCTTGAGTATAAATATGGGAGTCCTTTTAAATTGGAAATAGATTATCCAGAAGAGAAAATATTTTTTATTAATGAAAATCATGATGTTTAAATTTTCCCACATATATCATTTGGTTATATGGTATGGAGTTGATTCATTAGATAAAATATTTATGAAAATCTCTTCATTTATTTCGGCGTGTTTTACGACCATTGTGAACTTTTTTCATTTTATTTAATATTATTTTTTTATATTTGTTCGGGAACATGATATAACTTATAATATGTATATTAAAATATTATTTAACAATAATAATGGTTTTATGACCAGCCATAATGGTGATAATAGAAAAGGAAAACTCGTCATCCACGAAGGCAGCGAACCGACACATCACAGAATACGTTATAATTTTTATAATAAAAGAAGAGTATAATGGGTTTTATGATGGACAATCAATTAGAAAAATAAAATTCTTGTTATTATATAAAACATTAGTAACCATACAACATTGGATATGGGAGATGACGTGATGATAAAAATAGAAAGTAAATTTGAAGTTAAATTAGGATTTTACCTCTACAATATCATCACATTAAGAACATCCTTAAGACACATGGGTTTGGTCTTTCGATAATACCAAAAATTATCCAACATTGGTTATAGGATTGATATGTAAATTTGGAAGATTATAGAAAATTTTCAGGGCTTAGTTGGTGTGAGGAGAAGGAGAGGTTAGGGGTTATATTTATATGGGATGAGAAGGGATTTTTTATTATTTTATTCATTTATTTATTATTTTTGATCAAGAAAATTAATATTGCTGATTCTAGTGATTGAGTATAGTATAAAGTTATTTTGAGTTCAAAAATTTGGTTGATAACATGAGAAATTACTCAAAAATTAATATTAAAACTTATAAAGTTAAATAACTCAAATTGCAATATTTCCCTATTTATTAAAAATTCATCCTAACCATTTTTCAACATGTAGATTTAAAAAAATGGGCTCTAATTTATGATAATAATTTTCTAAATATGATAAATTTATTTTTTAAATAAAATCATCATTTATTCAAAAAAATACCAATTTTCATATTATAACCGATTTTATGGCACATTGAAAAATTAATTATGGTATCATAAAACTGTCTTATAATTATAACGATACAAAATAATAATTTATTAATCTATTTAATGTAAAAGATTTTTTAAAATCAATATTTAAATAATAAAATTATCAATGAATATTTACATTTCACAAAAATACCAACACATAATTTATCATTTTTAAAACATTTATTTTCTCATTCCATGATAGAAATATATCATATTTTCATTTATGAGATACCTAAATTTTATTTATAATTTCATTTGTGAGGTTATTATTATAATGTCCAGATTTCTATTCATAATGTTCATATTACTATTCAAATGAAAATTTTAATTTCTAATAGTATACCATGGTTATTTTAAGCTCAGTTCCCCATAAAACATTATCTATCAAATAAATTGAGTTTAAAAAGATACATACTAGAAAATATTAGGGTGTTATATTCTTACCTCATTAAAAAAATTAATCCTCAAAATTTTCATTGAGTATTAGTCTATAAATAGATTATGGTGATTTTTATTCATATCATCCTTATGTTTTCATGTTTCTTGTTACATTTTATGGTTTCTCTAATTATCTTTTACAAGTAGTGTCATCTGATTTCTCAATAAAATCTCTATAGAGTCAAGAATATTGATAAGCTCTTCATAGTGCAAAAAATCAAGTTTCAATTATATTTCATCATAAATGAGTACATGTGATGGGTAGGGAATTTACTTTCTTAACAAAGAGACATGGAACACATCATGTACTTTAGAAATACTAGGTGGAACCACAAAATGATAATCCATAGCACTAATTATTTCAAGAATTTAAAATAGTCTGATATACCTATGGCTTAGTTTCCCTTTCTTAATGAACTTTATGGAACCTTTCCATAGATATACTTTTAAAAATACGTGACCGCCCACATGAAAATCCATATCCTTTTTATGGTTTTTAGTGTAACTATTTTTCCAACTTAAATCTATTTTCACATGGATTTGAATATTCATTACCTTTTCTATTTTTTCTTCTACATGTTCTAGTCCAACAAGATTTCTTTCACCATCTTCATCCCAACAAGTTGTAATAAGACATCGCTTTCTATGTAATGTTTGATATGTCCCCATTTAATACTATAATAGAAACAATTGTTTTCAGAAAATTATACCAATAGTAAATAATAATCCCACAAACCTTGAAATTAAGTGCGAACGATCTCTACATTTCCTCTAATGTTTTAATAGTCCTTTAGGACTTCCCATCAACTTGAGGGTGATAAGAAGTACTCAAATAAAGATAATTATCATGTTATTTGTGAAAACTCATCTATAATTTTTATGTAATATTGGAATCTTGATTAGAAATATTCTATATAGTTTCACTAATCTTAAAACTTCATTAATATAGAGTAATACAAGTCTCTCTATTGGAAAATCTTCCATTATAGAGAGGAAATGAGACAGATTGGTATTTTGGCCAAAACAAACCAATATTGGATCAATCTTTATTTGAGTCTTTGGTAATACAGATAAAAAATCCATAATAATGACATCGAATTTCTAGATAGGAATTGGTAGATGTTACAAAAATCCTTTAGGATGTTGACTTTTAACATTCACTTGTTGGTAAGCTAATCATGTCGATATATAATCTACAATTTCTTACATTATATTATCGTACAAAAAATTTTCTGTAAAATATCTTAACATTATAGTGCTTTCAGAGTATATAGGGAAATTTTAGATAAGAGCACAATCTAATAAAACACTTTTTAGATCAAATAAAGAGGGAACATAATTTCTCTTCCCAGATTTCAAAATTCCATCTTCATATATGAAGTCTACAATTTTCCAATCATTCAAATCATTAATTCTCTATTGATACTTCACATTACTTTACTCATACCCTTTTTCATTTTCTGATGAATATGGTTTTAAACCATTTGAATAAGTAGTGAGGTTTCACCTTCCTTGATATTCCCATATACATCATTAATAGATCAACATTCATAGGATCCCTTTAAATCATTCTTTTGTTTAGGATCCCTGGATCCATCCTACTCAATACATCTTATAATTTATTCTTCTTTTCGGGGTGGAAGTTAATTTAAAAATCATAATCCTTCAGTAGCTCAAGCCTTTGACTTTACCTCATGATGACTTCTTTTTATGATAATATATATTTCAAAATCTTCGGATCAATATATATCTCAAATATTTCACTATATAGATAGTGTCTTTGTACCTCAAAAGTATAGATATAGCATCTAACTCAAGATAATGAGTTTTATATTTATTCAAATGAGTTTATATTTTCCTTGATGCATATGAAATAACTCTATGATTATATAAAATAACATAAAGTATTATTTTCTTTTGTGCATCACTATAAATAAAAAATCCACAATTTCCAACGGGTAGAGTCAATATCACAGAATTTATTAATATTCTATTCAATTCATTAAATAATTGTTCACGTTACTTTTTTCAAATAAAAATAACCCATTTACATGTAATATTGGTTAATGAGTTAGCTAATCAGAAAAAAAATCTAAATGAAATGCTGATAGTAACCTAAAAAAATAACAAAACTACTTACCATGGTTATGTTCATTGGGGTAGGCTATTCTTAGAATGCCTTTTTCATCCTAAGATCAACTCAGATTACTTCTTTTAAGATAATATATCCAACAAAAGAATGTGTTTAAAGCCAGAATTCATACTTCCTAAACATTCCATATAACTCTTGTATTCCATGAGCCTCCAAAATAACTCTTAAGAATACCACATGGTCCTCTTATAATTTGGAGTACACCAATATATAAAAAATAAATACCAAAAAAATTATATATATTTTCCTATAAAAAACAATTCATTAAATATTTAAGGACATAGGGTGAATTAGTCAGTAAAAGTTTAATTACTATAAACTCATATTGTGCATACGTTGTATGAAATGTAGTCTTTGTAATATCTTTCTTAATTAAATGAAATTTATGATATCCATATTGTGGATAAATCTTTGAAAAATATTGATCTCTCAAATTTTTTTCAAATAAGTCATCAATGCAAGGTGGTGGATACTTTTTCATCATCATAATATCATTTCTCTCCCCATAGTAAGTACATAGCCACATAGATCCACATTTCTTCTTAATGAAAGAAGATCCCCCCAAGGAGTAACATAATGGAATATCTATCCAATACCACTCAATTCCCCCTAGTTCACTACTAGAAATTGGATCTTCCCCAACACTTATATACACCCTTTCCCAACGGTTCTCCCAACCGTTGGGAAAGGGGGGTCTTTCCCAACGGTTTGGGAGAACCGTTGGGAAAGGGGCCTCAAAACACCCCTTTCCCATCGGTTCTCCCAAACCATTGGGAAAGGGGGGGGGGGGGTCTTTCCCAACGGTTTGGGAGAACCGTTGGGAAAGGGGCCTCAAAACACCCCTTTCCCAACGGTTCTCCCAAACCGTTGGGAAAGGTGGGGTCTTTCCCAACGGTTTGGGAGAACCGTTGGGAAAGGGGGGTTTTGAGGCCCCTTTCCCAACGGTTCTCCCAAACCGTTGGGAAAGACCCCCCCTTTCCCAACGGTTTGAGAGAACCGTTGGGAAAACTCACCCCAAATCCAACATTCACCCCCCCTGGAAATTTCACCTATCCCAACAGTTTTGAGAACCGTTGGGATAGGTCTATCCCAACGGTTCTCAAAACTGTTGGGATAGATTCTTTCATTTCTTCCAGGTCTACTACCCGAGAACATTATATAAATCTAAATTTTAAATAATTATGATAATACATATATATATTTATGAAATTATGTTTACAAAAGTGATGTTAGCTTAGTGGTTAAGTCGTTCGATTATAAACAAGGGGTCGTGGGATCAAATCCCAGCACATGTTTTTTTTTGAAATACATTTACCAACGGTTTTATATCCGTTGGAATAGATTTTCATATTACTTATACCAACGGTTTTGTAAACCGTTGGGATAGGTCTATACCAACGGTTTTGGGAAAACCGTTGGTATAGACCTATCCCAACGGCTTACTTCGCAACGGTTCTCCAAACCGTTGGTATAGGCTATACCAACGGTTTGGAGGCCTATACCAACGGTTCCAAACCGTTGGTATAGGTTAGTATTCTACTAGTGGTTGTTTCTTTCACAATATTATCTCGAATGTGGCCATACTATTTGGAGTATTTGATATATATCATGAATTAGGGATTAAGTCATTAGAAAACTCAACATCCTACTCTGGATGATATCCACGTAATATATCAAGAAATACATCAATGTATTCTTGTAAAATAGGTATATCCCCAATTTGAAGATCACATTTTTCATCAATTGGTATTTTACGTCCTTCTTCACCAAGAATATCATTAAAGAGTTCTGCTAGAGGAGGATCCATATATTAATCAGATTATTAAGTCTCCCCACTAATGATGATATGTTCCATATCTTTATAACAAATCATAATTTACTTATCTTTACAATAATTTTTTTAATTATATATTAAAATTCATTCCATACTAATGATTATAAAAAACAAACCATTGATATGATAATAAAATCAAGAATTATAGCATGTTTATATGTTATAATATGAATTGGTTGATACATATTTATAGATATAAGGTTAACACTATAATTTTGGACTGAATACTCCCTTTTTAACGCGAATTGTATATATCTAATATTTATAGAAAACTATGATGATATAAAAGAATGTGATGAAATAGAATCAAATAGATCTGTATACAAATTTGAGGAGTTTATTAAAGTAACTTCCACTATATCACTAGGAATTTCAAACTCGTCAATTGTGACTGCATAAGCATATCCATTTTACCTTAGCCTTTTTTGGGTAAATTTTCCTTGAAATCTTAGAAAATCATGTGAATAGTGTTCCATCTCCTTATATATGAAGAATTTTACATTATGGACTTATTTATTTAAGTTAGAATCATGTTCATAGTACCCTTTTTATCTACACTTGTAACAAATTTCATTCTTAATAGCCATGTTCCATGATGTTTCATTCCAAATTTATTACATGTTTGAAATTATATTTGTCCATTCTTCCCATTATCCTTATATCCTTTTCTTGATAACATAATATAACTCTCCTTATCTTACTTCACATCAAATATATATTTCTACGAAAATTATATTTCTTTGTTGATGGACCATGATACTATATATTTGTGTCATTAGAAGGTTTTGGAGACTAGTTCCATTTTTATAATTGTATTAAGACCATAAAAGAAATAGTCAATATTTCTCTTTGAATTACATATTTATTCCGATACATGCCTAGTTATCCTCAGAATGTTTCATTCATACCTCAAAATATTTCCATCCTCTTTCTATCTCATTCTCAAGAATTTTCACTCAATATATTCTCTCTATTCATGATGGAAATATTTTTCAATGAAAAATTAATTAAAATCCATCCATTAAATATTATAAATTTATTCCTCCTCTTTATGTTTTGATATAAGGACCAGTATTCATGTGAATCGGTCGATATATTATAAAATTCTATAGAATCATTGTCCATTTCCTTTCTTCCCAAAGCAAGAAATATATTCTTGTAGGAACTTATCTAGTGCTCAACTACAAATGGGTCTGTAGTACCATTGAATTATCGGGGTTGTTTTCCCATTAAGTGGTCTAACATTTCTACACTGCATTGTAGATCATAATGATCCATGTGACTAAGGTTATTTCTCATCACCTAAGTCATTTGTCCCAATATATTTATAAGTTTTCTATCTACAACTATATCTTCAACTCTAACAACATTATCTTTCATAGGATAGAAATCCCTGCGTCGAATAGGTTTTTTTGATATAGTTTCCATTCATACCACTATGTTTCATTTCGGAACAAATATCATAAGCTAGTTTAGATTATATAGTTTCAAAACAAGTAGATCAAATTAAAAAATTATTTACCACTAATAAAAAATCTTATGCTTGGTTACCCTGGGATAATTATCAAATCAAATATAGGGTTATATTTCCCAAATTTATGTTTTCCTAAATCTATTTTCTAAAGTTTCTATTACCCTTCCTCTAATACTAACTATTAAAACCCCAACCCCTGTATACTAGAGTTGGTGGTTACTTTTTTATATTGTAATTAGGTATAAGTGATCACATTCCAAAGGATGGAACAATATAGTAGATTTTGAAAACTATATACAAACATAAATTTTAAATTACAATCTGAATTGAAATACAACACAATAAATCCATTTAAAACACCCCTAGTTTTCTATATTATCCTTTAATGTCAATCATAATATATATATTGGCTTTTGGGGGAAAAATAAAACATATGAAATGGGTGAGATAACATTCTTAGTAAGCATAGGAAAACAACCAAAGCTATTATAAAGAAATAGAAATAATAAGGAAGGTTTAATGACTGAAAACAAATTCATAAAAACATAATAATTAGTATAATATAGAAGGAATAAAGGACGATCAAATAATTCTATATAAATAATCACATAACAATGAACCATAACGATTGATATTCAACTAGTTGAATAATAACATAAATTGTCAATAAATAACTCTTAATTAGGTAACTAATAATGTGGGACATTATATATATATTGTCACGTCTTTGGCTAAGACACAACACTATATCAAGTAAGAAATAATCCAATACCCAAACTAGTTTGTTTCATGAGAGCTACGTAACTATAAAGGGGCTACAATAGGCCCCTCCAATCACTAATTCTAAATAGTTTCTCATGTAAGTGTAGTGAAACATAATTAACTTATACATTTATGTTGAAACTAGTATATGAAATTTTAATAACTTACTCCAATCAATAAAAATAATAATAAATCATCTAGGGTTATATGATGAATGGCGTTAAAATAGCACATTAACATTAAAAATGAACATAAGAAATTATATAGAATATTAAATATGATTTCATAAATAATCAACCTCAATTATGCATAATATCCAAATAAGGGTGTTAGAATAAATAAAAATACTTTGATAAAATCATTGAGAAATTCTTGATTGAAATACCACTTTACTTAGAAATAATCTTTTTAAAAACTAAAAAATTATAACAGAGAAAATTTAATTTGAAAATAACTTCTTAACTTTTATAGTATTCACCAATACAATGAGGAATCCTAAAATCTAGAAAATCCACTAACATTGTAAAAGTTTAAAAAACATTTTTTTTAAATTTTGAAAAAATAAACCTCTAAAATCAGATTTTAAAATGAAAATGTGAGAAATAAACAAATTAATAAATTTTTTTTATTAGATATAAATATATATAAAACAAGAGTAAATATTATATAGTGTAATAATAATTATTTTTTAGACATTATCATATCATGACATAATCAATCAAGGATAATTTTAACCAAAATAATATAAATTATATTAAGAATCTCCTTTCCACTTTGTAATCAGCCGAACCATATGACCCATAAATTTAAAGATCATAAAATAAAACATTCAATTACTTAAGGATAATGATATTAAATATATTAGATTTTAATGGGTGGTATGTACACTACGCTCAATAAATAATGTATGAATATTGAATATATCTCACAAAAGTAAAAGTGAGACGAGAAACCATTACATATGTCTGAAATTATTCTTCAATAAAACATAGTGTCCTTGATAATAAAATTATATTCATTAATTACATAATAAATCACCACTTAAGCACATATTTTATTTATTATAGTTTAATAAAGTTCTTTTATGTCCATCTATAATATCTATAATGTTTTATTTTCTTGGTTCTAGAGCGTTTGTTTCATGGTTTTATGGATGGCTCCCTTAAGTATATATTGGAGAGTTTATGTAAAATGGGAATAAAGTCACCCAAAGTAAAATAATGTAATATTAATGAACATAAATATGGTTAAATTCTATAAAATATATCATTTCTCTATATGTTATGAGGATGATTTCTTAGATAATATGTTGATGACAATGTGTAACTTTTTTTAGTGATTTTTACAACCTTCATGATCTTGTGTCATTTTGCCTAATATTATGTTCATATATTGTCTCTAGAAAATTATCAAACATATAATATGTATATTAAAATATTATATAACCATGGAAATGGTTTTATGAAAATAATTTAATGAAGAAATGGAAAATTAAATCTTGTCGTCCATGAAGGCACTGGATATACACATCACATACGATGTTTTCTTCTTTAAAATAAAAGAAGTCGTGAAGGGGTATGATGATGGATAATATAATATAAAAATAAAATTAGAGTATATATATGATACTGGAGTTACCATTCTACATTTTAAATGGTAGGTGATGAGTGGAAAAGAAAAGAAATTAAATTAAATTAAAGGAGAAAGAAGGACCATATTACATTTTGAATATTGTCTCCTTAGGAACCTCCATAAGCACTTGGATTTGGGCTTTTGGTAAGACCTGAAGGTATTAGATGTGGGTAATAGGCTTGTTAAGTAAATTTTGTTTAATTTCGAAAAACATCAAGGCATAAAAGGAGCGATGAGTAGGGGTGGAATTTATAGGGGTGGAGAGGGGTGTTTTTTATTATTTTATTCATTTGATAATTATTTTGGAGCAATACTGTCAATAGAGATGATTCTTGTGAATAAATATATTTACTAGTTCATGTAAGTTTAAAAAATGTGTTCTTACATCCTCAAATATTCAAATATTCATGTATTTAACTTATAATGTTAAATACCATAAATTACCATATTTCATTATTCATAAAAAAATTCAACTACTTTACTAAAATACCTAAACTTTTCCTTAATCATTTTCTAATGAGTAATTTTCAAAAAAAAGACTCCATTTTCTAATAATTATTTTATAAATATGATAAATTGAATCTTTAAATAAAATCATCATTTATGCAAAAAATATCGATGCTGATTTGATAAATGATTTTATGACACTTTGAGAATTAAATAAAATCATAAAAAATTATATTATGACTATAACGAAACAATATATTATTTTATGAATATATTTTATGAAAATGAATTTTCTTTTATATAATTAAATTAATTATAAAAATGTAAATAAATATTTATGTTTCACAAAAATACAAACACTTAATTTATCATTTTTAAAGAATTTATTTACCTACTCCATGATATAAATATATCATATTTTCATTTATGAGGTACCTAAATTTTAGTTATACTTTCATACGTGAGGTTATTATTATAATGGTCATATTTCTATTCCAAATAGTCACATTAATATTCAAATGGTTATGTTAATTTTTAATAGTATATCACAGTTGTTTTAATCTCAGTGTTGCATTCAACATAAGCTATAAAATAAATTTATTTTGAGTATAAACATCCTAAAAAATATTTGGGTATTATAAAAACCCATTCCCAAATCAATAAAATCCATTTTAAAGAAAAAAAACATTTTGAAAACATTTTCCTTTCCAATAAATCATTTGAAACCATTCATTAGTATATAACAATGAATATCCGAAAATAATCTATCAAGAATGATAAAGAATTCATCAAATTAACCCATTGTATAGAAACAACTACCCCAACATGGTCAAAACCTAGTTTCATTCAATAATGGTGATTGAAAACCAATAGTACGACCTATAAATGATGATTCATGATAGGAAACCTTGAAAATGCATCGCAACTTCAATAATGATCAATCGCTAACCAAAATTATTTGAAAGCATTGGAGGCCTGAAAAATCATACCTGTGGGATTTTATGTCGAGTGAGAGATTTATTACAAAGGATAAAATGAAAATTTAGTCAATATGCACCTTAAAACCCAAAAAACGATAGTTACAAGGAATTTAATTCCATTACACATCATGTAATTCCTAGGGCTCATATATGCCAAAAAACCATCACCTTTTTATTAAAAAAATGGATTTCTTTCCCTGTTACATGGTGTGTAAGTTGTACATAGTATGTAACCGTTCACACTGTGTACATAATTCATAGAATCTTTATGACGATAATTACTTGTAACCCCATTAGATAGCATGCAAACAATTAAAAACAAAATTTAGAAAATTTTTATAAAAACATAAATAATTTTAAATGTAAAGAATTTTTATAGGAAATATCGCTAACATAGATTTTTTTCATTAAAAGTCTTTAATTTAGCGAATTTTCTTGAAAACGTCACAAATTTAGCAATGTTTCCTAAAAACATTCCTCTTTTAGTGAAATTTCTTGAAACATGTTTCTAGCATAGTAAATTTCTTGAAAATCATTCCTAATTTAGCAACGTCTATAGGAAATGTGACTAATTTTGTTATTTATCTAAAAAAACTCTAATTTAGCCATTTTTTAATAAACATGGATGATTTTACGTCATTTTTCATGAAATGTTACCAATTTAGTAAATTTTTTAAGAAATTTTTATAATTTTAAAATGTTTTTAAGTAAATATATATAATTTTGTAATGTTGTGTAGGAAACATTCTGAAATTATAATCATTTCCTTTAAAACATTGCTAAATTAGCAATGTTTTGTGAAAAATTTGGTTATGGGGGTGGTTTGGGAGAATTATAGGTGGTAAAATATATGGGATATTTGATATAAGGTGGGGTGGGAGGACTATAGGAGAAAATGTGTGTGCATAATATAGTGGTGGGGTGGGTGAATTTTAGGTGGATGTGCAGGAGGGGGTGGTGGTGCCATGTGAGGCAGTGTATGTGATTCACGGGATGGGGGTGGGGTGGTCAAATAGTAGGTTGAAGTATATGTGGGATATATAGGATAATGTAGATTGGGAAAACTGGAGGAGGTAGCATGAATACAAGATAAGGGTGGGGTTGGAAAACTACAGGTGGAAGAGTGAGTGGGTGAACTGTAGGAGGAAAATAGTGAGTGGGCATACAAGGGTGGGTAGGTCAACTCTATAAGTTGGAAGAGTGCAGGATACATGAGATAAAGAGTGAGGATGCATATGAGGGTGAGGTGGGGTGGGACATGGTGCGGGTCATTTTTTTATTATAAAAAAACATGAAATGAAACTAGTGTTTTTTTGAAATGTTTGAAAATAAAAATTATATTTTTTAAAAAACAATAAAAAATACAAAAAAAATTAACAACATTTTTTATAAAAATCAGTAAATGAAGTGATAATAAATAGTGATCTTTATAAATGTCACTAATTTAGCGATATTTATTTAAAAAAATTTGCAAAATACATCGATCAATGATGTCTCTCTAAATTTCGACGTTTATACATACTGTTAAATTTTTTATTTTTATAAATGTCTCAATTTATAAACAACTCCTTTAGAAACATTTTCTAGAAAATTTGCTAAATTAATTGGTGATATTTTAAAATTTATTTGATGACTCTTTTGATAATTATCATTATTCGTATTGGTATATTCTCAGTAGACATTCAAAACTATAGGTTTTTTATTGAAAATTCGGAAAAATCATTGAATTCAACACTATAGGTTTCCTCTTAGTTCCTTCTCTAAATTACACAATGAATAAAAAAGGGAAAACTTAAAAAAGGATAAAACACACCTTAAATAAAAGTAACAAGGTGTTACAATCTCCCCACCAAAAATTCTTTCTTTCCTCAAAAATCCCTCATGATCCTTGGTCCACAAAAAGAGAATGCCACTACTGCCTCATCAATGACTCTCTCTTACATGTATCATGGATTTCATGATTGCATTACCATAGTAACTAGACCAGGAGGATCATTTTTCCATACAATACCTTATCCCAATGATATATAATCTGAACTAGAAACTCAATCAATGAAGTATAAGGATGAAGATCAATATCCTCCAATCGAATCACATGTTAAGGATCTGGTATATACCTCCTCAATTGAAAAACATGAAACACGTCATGGATGTTTTTTAAATCAGGAAAAAGTACAATCAATATTCCACCCTCCAGAGTCGTCCAACAATTTCAATGTCACCCACAAACCACTGTGCCAACTGACCCTTCATACCCATCTGGCATTGTACCAAGTGAGGTGAAACTCTTAGAATTACCCAATCACCATTCTCAAAACCCAGTGGCCAATATTAATGGGTTGTATAAGATTTCTAATGACATTGTTTCATGATCACACTCCTACAAATAATCTATTCCATCTTCGTCTTCTCTTATACATCACTTAGCCCAACCAAGGGACATTCTCCCAACTCCTCCTAGTATAACAGGGATCTACATGACCACCCATACAAATCCTCAAATTGATCCATATTTTTCAAATCATGATAACTATTGTTATAAAAAAAATCAACCATAGGAAAATGATTTTCTTATATCCTTTGAAATCAAGAAAAAAATCCGAAAGCTTATCCTTTATAACCTGGATAGTCCTCTCCATTTTACATCCATATACGAATGATAAGCTATGATTAATTTAATTTGGTAAACCATCACCTCCCTTAAACCTTTCCAGTACCTAGATGTGAACAGTAGATCCTTTTTAAAAACAACTATAGAGGGAATACCATGAAGTCTCATAGTATCTCAATCATACAATTCCCCAAGCCATTCCATTTTTTTCTCCTTGATTTGTAAGAAAGTCACTTATTTTTTGAGTCAGTTATTGATCATCCAAATAACATAATTCCTTATTGGATTCATTGAAAAACCAATGATTAATCAATGTAAATATGACCCCAGCTCCATACCAGAATGGTTAAGGGCTGGAACATCCCTGTAGGTCTATGGTGCTCTACCTTAACTCCCTAACATTCGAGACACCCTGAAAAATAATCATTTTTCAATTGTCTCACTCCGTGGATATAATATGGACACCTTAAATCATGATACATTTTGGTAGCCCTAGGATTTGTAGAACATGTAGAACTGTTTCAAACATCTAAAATCTCCAACCTCAGGGAAAATAGAACAAAAAAATCTACAATCGAAGCACAAAGAACCACTGGGAGACATAGACCACCCACCCGAGGTCCCCCCCCCCCATAATGGATTTTACTAAAGAATTGGAACTCGGTGTTTTCCTCCTACTCAAGTAAAAATATCCAATTAAATATTGATTAATCTTTTATTTTATCCACGTTCATCTATCCACAAACCTCTTCCACTTCCAATATCATGTCAGCAAACAAACTCATTAGTGGCCAATCCCTTACCAATTCCTTCATGGATTCTGTTGTTATGTTTTTTCTAAAAAAAATGATAACCAAATTTCATTTTTAAGGGGTATAAAAAACATAAAAATAACAATTATAATGATATTCCATTATGAATCTCTTTCAAAACTTAAAATACCTCTCAGTAAATTTATATTTCAGGATCTTATGATTAGAATGTACCATAAATCGCTCCCTTGAGAGATAATGATTCCACATTTTGAGTTTATTCATAACTGCTTCCAACTCAAGATTATGGGTCGGCTAGTCCTTCTAATGAGGTAATAACTAGAGAGAGACATATTCCATAATCTTTTTCCCCTACATCACAAAAAACTTCTTAACTCGAACCCGGTTCCATAAAAATCAGAATTGGTGCTGAAGCCATCCTCACCAATAGCTCCTCAAAAGATATCTAACACTTGTAATTCCATTCAACTCTGATGCCCCTATTAGTTAAATCTATCATCGAAGAAGAAATCTTGTGGAATTCCTAACCAAACATCCTCTAGTAACCAACAAAACCAAAGAATCTTTGGATCTCAAACACATTTCTAGGATTACCCAAGGACATAACTACTTGTACCTTTTAAGGGTCTATTGATATGCCTATCTTGGATATCACATTCCCCAGAAACATCTCCATTCGAATCCAATACTGACACATGGATGGAATACCATGTAGATTCTGTTCTTTATAGGTTCAAATAATGGTATTCCAATGGTCTATATACTACTCATCTTACTAGAAGTACACTAAAATATAATCCATGAAGACAACTATAAAAGTTTCCAGGAACCAATGAATGGTCTTGTTCATAAAATATATAAATACTACAGGAGAATTATTGAGACCAAATGAAATAAAGAAAAACTTAAAATGACAATGTTGACTCTTAAATGATTTCATAGGTATATTATCTTATTGTACTCTCAATTGGGGATATCCTGTTCATAGTTCAATCTGAGAAAACCAACGAGCCCCTTTAATCTTATCAAAGTGATCATCTAAAAAACCCCTAGGATTTACAAATAAATTCCATATAGAATTTAATGTACACAACACTGTGTATCTACAAAAAAAATATCTTTTTTAAAACAATATATTTATAACCTATCTGTAAACATAATTTCTCAATTCCATTATTTGAATTTTGGAAATGAACATATAGGGGGTTTTGATCCGCAAAAATTTATAGTTTGATAGGATCAACTAAATTTTTTTTTGTGAATAGTAACTTGACCCTTTTGAGTTGTAGAGTTACTTTTATGAATATTAATATGACCCTTATGTATTGTAACCTCAACCATTAATGTATAAATAATATAACCACGTTATAAATGAAATTATTATATAATGTTACAAGTAAGTTAATATTTTAAAAATTAATAATTATGTGTTGGTGAGTGATAAATTTTTGATTAAAAATTTTGGATTAATAAAATGATTTGAAATGAAATTAATTTTTATAAAATTTATCATAATATAATATTTTTTTTCCTGTGATTTAAGGATAATTTTTTAAGACCTTAGGTAATTATTCAAGGTTTTGTAAAACCAGTTTCAATTTAAAAAAACTATATTTTTCAAATAAATTATGGTTTTAATAAAAATTAAATTCCCTATATTTATAAAAAATATTTCATAAAATTGAGTTCATTTTTTAATTCTATATGTTTAAAAATTGTTTGGATTATTTTTTGAAATTTTTCTAAAATACACGATTTTTTGTTGAATAATAAAATACGATAATTTTTTATAAATGGTAAATACATGAATTAGGGTTATGAATAATGTTTAGACGATGTAAGAACTATTGAATCAAACACACATCTACTAATTATATTATTTAGTCACAAGAATCAATATTATTTCTTTTCATGATAAAAATAATAATAAGATGACTAAAATAATTGGAAATCACATTTCACCTCTACTATAAATACTACCCTTCACCCAACCTCGCCTCACACATATAATCATTAAATATTCTCTAAATTCAGCCAGAATCATTTCTCTAGTCTCTCCCCACATTTAAGAACAAATTTTCATACCAATAGACCAAAACCAATCCCTTTAAATAGGTTCTCAAGGAGGATAATTGAAGAGATAAAATCCTCTTCCTTTTCCTTTTAATTTCATTTCATGTTCTCTTCTTTTATTATAATCTCCTCACCTTCTCTATAAAAATGATAATGATAACACCTGTTTCATTTGTATACCATATTTATATATTATTAATGGAATATCCATCATGAAACTCCTTTCTCTCTCTCTATCACTTTTATCTAAAAAAAATTGTCGTCTCTAATGTTCCGATTTACAACCTTCATGGATGGAGAATTTTCTTTCTTCAATTTATCCTTCAATGATATTAATGATACCATTTCTATGGATAAATTTGAATATAATATGGTAATAAAACCATTATTATGTTATTAAAGTAACATATTTAAATAATATTAAGTGATAAAACAAAATGAGTTCCTTATGATCAGTAGTTATCGTAATATTGTAAACAATTATCACTAAATGTTTTATCAAATGATTCATCCTCTTACAATATAAAAAATGATTTATATAACCATTTATATTTTTTTATGCTCATTAATATCATGTTAATTAAGTTATTTAGAATTATTTCAATTCTTCATGAACTTTCATGCTCATATAAAATTATATCAATCGTGAAAACCAAGGAAACGAGTGCTCCAAAGAAATTAAATTTTATCTTATAATTCATAAAAAAATCCATAAAAGAACGTAATAATATTATTGTAAATAAAATAAATGTTGAGTAGGTTACTAATTAATTAATTAATTAAAGGTTTTAATTTTATTATCCATTACATTAAGGTCAAGTGTTGATCACGTTCGTACATAAGGTTTGGGGTTTCTCATCTCACTTTTATTTCCATGAGAGTTCCATTATTCACCACTTATTTCTTTAATGTTGTGTATTTATACTACCCATTGTTTTTCCAAATAATAATAATTATTATATTCATGATATTTAATTTCCTTTTTTATTATCATTAATTTTGTGTGGCATATGATCTAATTGATTACACAGTTGTAATGGTTTTCTTCCTGAACCTCCATTTTAATTATATTTATTCTTTCTTCCACTATAAACCAAAAAAATTCATCATTATTTTAGTATAATTCAATGAAATTATACATATATATGTTCAAAAATCTTATTTATTGACCATTTTATCATTCTTCATGGGATAATAAATGTTTTAAAAGGTTCATTTGTCAATTCTTCCGGATAAAAATTTCTTATTCATGGGAACTTCCCAAATTCTTACCTATTTTCAATTGCACTCTATAATATAATTTAATCCATCATTATTTTTTTAAAAAAAATTTGTTATGAATAAAATAACATAGTTAACATCTAGTTTTATAAAAAAATTTCCAAAATAACCCTTCTATGCAATGTTGAAGAGTATTTCTCCCAATAATTACCCAATGATTTTGTAAGGATATTTTAATATATTTCAATAGTCTTATTGATTCTTATTATTAATTGGGAATAATATTTTATGATAAAATCTTCCTTATTTTATAGAATGATTTATTATTATATTGACTATGGATGTGTTATCTTGATACCATTCACCATAATAGTCATAATGATTTGTGGTTAATTTTATTACTTGGGGAATGTTATTTACATTTCATATGTTTGTTTTCATATGAATGTATATGTTACTTATGTTATACCCTTTTATATGTGGAATGTATTGGACTTAGTAAATGATAGTTCAGACCCTTTATATCCCCTAGATGGATCAGTAGGTCTCATGAGACAAATAAGATATTGTTTTAATTGAGGTCTCAACCATTTATTATATTATTGTCATGAAGCCTAGAAAATAATCGATTATTTTCATGAATCCTTGGAAAAAATATATTTTTGGCATGAAGCCTTGAATGTATGTTTTAGATATCAAACATTATACATTTTCCTCATTATCAAAATAGTAATTGATAGTCCATGTGATTATTCAACTAGTAAAATATCCATGGTTAATTTTTATTATGAAATTATTTATTCAGATTTTATTTCTACCATATTTTTCTTAAGATTTTGTTTTAATGTCATTTGTTCATTATTTATTCATGATTTCTTATTATTTATTCTTCCACTTTATTATATACCGTTTCTAAGAATATGAGATCAGTCCTTTCTTATGTTTTATATTCCCCTAGGATGTATAGATGATTATTATGAATGTCTCGGAGAGATAATATAGGATTTTATGTTTGATTCACTTTTTTTGGATATGTTGTATTACATTTCATATTATAATGTAATGATATTATATGTAATTTGGATTTCTAAAACTACTAATCTATTCTGTCCTTTTGGATTCCTCCTACTTGTTATATTCCAATATAATTAAATAATGCATTGGATCTTGGCTTCTATGGTCAGAGTGTTATAGTTGGTATTAAAGGAAGATTAGTAGAAACAATGGAATCTGGATTTATAAAACCTAGATTAGGGAACATGAAACTAGGATAAACATTGAGTATAATAATAGAAGAAAATCCTATAAGTTTTTTAAGAAAGAGATTATGTATAAATTCCTTGAAATACATCCTTATCTGCATAATACAAGTGGACATGGTTCTGTAATAGTTGTTCCTAGGGGTAAAAACTCCAAAAATGTGTCTAGAGATTGACTTAGGGTAACTTGGTAAACAACAATAGGCCTTACTCCACACCTTGTTTGACACTCTCGGGGGATATGATTAAGATAAGTCACATTTACCTTATAAACCATTATGAAGGATTTAAAAGTAAATATGTCCCCATGTAAACCATGTTAATTATAATGAGATTATCTATACAAAAAAAATAAATTTAGGTTAAATTTGTTTCCATTTTGATATTATACAATACAATTCATAACCTAATAAGGTGTATACCATTATTTAGAAATGGTGTATAGTGGATGGAATGGAAACTATATCAACACACAAATCCAATGTATGGATTTCCCTCCTATACAAGATTATTATTTCGATATTAGAGATGTAAATAGTGACTAGAATATTATAACCTTACTATGTTAGCTAACTCAGGTTATGAACAATAACCTAATCATATTGAGCATCCTGATCAACAATGAAGAAGAGAAATATTATACAGATTTATGCGACACAAACCTCCACCATTCAGTGAGACTACAAACCCATTTGTAGATAATTAGTGGAAATGTTATTATAGAAGATATTTCTCCCATTGGGAATTAACAAAATCGTTATTGTTTTCATGGATGTTTATCGTCTATCATGATATGCAAAATAAATGGTGGTCACAAATCCAAAACAAAATGCAGGAGGAGTAATTTACATGTATTAAATAGAGGGATTTTAAGGAAATTCTCCTCTAAAAATAATTTCCTTGTGAAAAATGAGAAAATTTGGAAATAAAATTCTTGAATCTGAGGCAAAAGGATGAAGTGAAAATTTCCAGGTATGAATCCAAATTTACGAGATTAACACAGAATATCGCAGAATATGTAAAAAATCCAAGGTGCAATATTGACTATTTTTTTAAGGTCTTAATCCAATTATATAGAGGTCATTATTATCCAGAAAATTTCATTATACGAGAATATAGTATCTTGTGCTTTCAATCCAATGAAATAATTCTTCAAGCCTTATGGTTCTCAAGGTAAACTAGGGAAATGTGGATTTCATAGAAAAATGAAAACAAAGGGAAGAAGGGAAAGATGGATTTTCAAACATGAGATACTTGTGGAAAGAAATTCCTTAGTGAATTCTTAGAAGGAAAATATGTTTGCTTTATGTGTGGTAAAAAGGGAAACCATGCCTAGGATTACAAGGGAAAGAAATAAATTTTTATTGTCAAATGCTTCAGCTGTTAGGATTTGGGGCCCCATGAAATTGAATGTCGTAAGCTCCAAGAGAATATACCCCCTAAATAAGTAAAGGGATCAAGGACATGGTTATAATATTACTACATTAAACAAGGAATAATTAAATTTTTTTTATAATTGTTTTGTACAACAGTACTTCTTTAATGAATTGAAAGAATTCATGTTTTATAAATGGATAAAGGTAAACAAGGTAATAATATGTTTGGTATGTGAAAAGAAGAGATACATTATGAGAAAAATATGATATTATGTAACCTTTATTCTATATCATTGGACACTATATTTTGAATATGAATAATTTTGATCAGTTTTAAGGTTTACTACTTATGGAATAAATAAATATGAATGTATGATTTTGGAAAACCTTTTCCAGCCTTTATGGTTTGATAAAAAATTTTAAGGTTGAAGAAATAAATTTTGGATCATTTGATCAATGTGCACTAGGTATAAAAAATAATATTGAATATCCATCATTCCAACTAAGAAATTACTTTGAGACATATCGATGCACTATCTAATGATTAAATTATAAAATATGTAAGTTTATTTTATAAAGTGCTTCATTGGATAAAAAAGAGACCCCTAAATATTGGAAAAGTTTTTTGGAGAAAAAATGTCATCTGATTATTTTTCCTTCTATGAAATCAGTGGCCTTTAACAGATCATATAGACTGAATCTATTTTTTCATTTCCAAAAAGCCACTTTATGGAGAAGCGGAAAACCAAACATTCCAAACACAATGCTGCATTCAAATCAAATTACAACTTTCAAGGACCATCATCACTATCTCGATCCTGTGAATCTCTAGTAAATCCCCAACCGCGAGTCGCACACCAATAACATCGAATATCCTTTCCTTTCACCTCCCAAGAATCACAATCTTCTTTCTTTCATCCAAAAACCAAAATAGTAACAATTCAACAAGAACAAGGAATCAAAAATCATAGATTATACCAACAAAAAAACCAAAAACAGCACACGGACTTCACAGTAGAACCTGAAAATCCCGAACTGGTCAAATCCTCACCGTATCCAAATCACATCAGAGGAATCACACCGATGCCATCGCGAACACACAAACCACCAAAATCATCCAAATCCAGAAATGAATGAGAAAACTAAAGAAGAAACACAACATCACCTGCAAGCTGAAAAAAGGTCTGTGGCAACCAGGAACCGTTACCGCCTACTGGGAAACTCGAAGAGTCCACGATGAACCACCCTATACACCACTAGTGTCAAGATGTCGTACCAGGTCACTAAAGTAGGAACCCGACTGTGAACCGTCACTATGCCGCCGAGGAGCCCTATCTAGAGAAGAGGGAGTCGAGCGAAAAATCCAAACAACTGTTCTTCGAGACATCCAATCAGATGAACAACACCACCGCGAAAGGGGGACGACCATTACGAAATCACCGGGGATGAAGAGGGGCGCTGAGCCAGATCAAGGCGTAAGGAGGTGACAGTGACGGGATGGAAACCCTAGAGTGGGGTTCCCCTTACGGGTTCATCGAATTCAGGCTCCCCTTTCATCCATTAAAAGACCACATATTTATGGTATTTTTCTGATTGATAACTTCCTAATTAACCATGTTCTCTATCACTTTAAATAAGAAGTTGATTGTTATATTTCACATACATTTCAATGTTTTCACCTTAATATAATGTAATCCTATACAGAATCCTAATATTGTGGTGACCTTTGAATTTCCATTTTCCATCTTATTAAGAATATGTTCTATAACCCTATTTCCAATGTGGATTGTCCACAAAATAATTTTCATGAATCAACCACTTTTTTCAAATTTTAAAATCAAATTATG
This sequence comes from Viscum album, assembly GCA_963277665.1. Lineage (NCBI taxonomy): Eukaryota > Viridiplantae > Streptophyta > Magnoliopsida > Santalales > Viscaceae > Viscum > Viscum album. The sequence continues at coordinate 1,602,289,783 of OY728165.1, read as the reverse complement.
ATGATGAAATTTATTAAAGAAGGTGAGAATGTAATACCTTACAAATTTGAAAATAAATTTAATAAAGAATATAATTCACACAACATTGAGTCTATATGAAAAAACACTTTTTAAAACAAGATGGTCATAACATAGCCCTAAAACATAATTTTTTTTATTATATAATTTGAATTTATAAAAACAGATATACACTAATTTAATCAGCAATAAATATTGAGTCTGATAGGATCATGTTGACTTTTTGGTGAATAGTAACATGACCTATTTGAATAGTTATTTGACCCTTATGAATAGTAATATGACCCCTAAGAATATTAACCTCACCAATTAAATTTTAAATAAAATTTATGAACCATATAAATGATACTATGATATATTGGTATGAGAAGGTGAATATTTTAAAAACTAATAATTAAGTGTAGGTAAGTAATACATTTTTAATTTCATTTTTATAATTAAAAAATTTATTTTAAATAAATTATTTTTCAAAAAATGTTTTCATAATTCAATATTTTTATATCCTATTATTTTAGGATAATTGAATAAGACAACAGTTAATTTTTTATCGGGTTTTAAAATCAATTTTAATTTAAAAAAACTATATTTTTCGAGTAAATTTAGGATTTTAATCCAATATTAAATTTATAATATTTAGAAAACTATTTTAATAAAATGGATTTCTTTTTCTAAATTATACATGTTTAAATATGGTTAGGATTAATTTTTGATATATTTATAAAATATTTCAATTTTGGGAAAATAGTAAAATATGATAATTTATGATAAACACTAAAAACATGAATTATAGAGTCATGGATGATTTTTGGATGATGTAAGAACCATTAGTTAGAAATAAATTTCTCTTATTACTATATTTATTCATTATGATAAATTTTATTTATTTCCTTGAGAAATTTTTTAGAATAAGGAATAAAATAATGAGAAATCATCCATATCTTCCACTATAAATACAACCCCTCACCCCTTCTTCTCCTCACACCTATATGCCTTGAACCTGTAAAAATTATGACCAAATACTCTTAACTAGTCTCTCTCTACGTATAAGAAGCTCTTTGTCTTTCAATAATAATAAAACTAATCCCCTTAAAGAGGTTCTCAATGAATAGTATTCAAGAGGTAAAATCCTCTTCCTTTTCATTTTAATTTCTTTTCATGTTATCTTATTTTTTATTGTATCCTCACCTCCTCAACCCAAATTATCATGATTAATATAGTAAAATTCATGTACCATAATTATATCTTTTTAATTTAATATCCTTCATAAATCTCCTTTCTCTTTCTCTCTTTTATTTAAAAAATGAAATCATTGTCCATGAGGTGCCGATTTACAACCTTCATGGACAACAGATTTCCGTTCCTCAATTTCCCCTTTGAAGATGTCAATGAATCTATTTTTAGGGTTAAAAAAGAATATAATATATGTATTATTACATTCATTATGTTCAAGAGGTAAAATATTTACATAACAGTAAATGATTTAACAAAATGAGTTCATTATGATCAATAATTGTCATATTAATATAAAATATTATCACTAAATGTATAATCTAATGATTCATACTCATTCCATATAAAAAAATATTTTATATAAACATTTACAATTATTGATTCTAATTAATATCATTTAAATTTAATTCTATAAATTATATCCATTTTGGATGAACTTCAATACTCATATACAAGTATACTAATTGTGAAAACCAAGGAAGCGAGTGCTCTTGAGAAACAAAATTGTATCTTATAAGTCATCAAAAAACAATAATATAAATTAATAAAATTATAATAAATAATTTACATGTATAAAAGTTTATTAGTTAATTAATTTATGGATTTAATTTTATTATTCATGACTTTAAGTTCAATTGAATAACATATTTGGATGTAAGGTAAGGGTTTTTTCATCTCAAATTTATTTTTGTGAGATTTCCATTATTCACCACTCATTTCTTATATATGGTGTATGTATACTGTCTATGTATTTCCCATAACATGAATTTATTTATCTTTATGTTATTAAATATCTTATTTGATTTTCATTTAATTTTTTGTGGCATATGGTTGAATTAATTACAAAGTGCTAATGGTTTTCTTCCTGAACCTCCTTTTTTCATTCGGGTTAAGCATTTTTCTACTATAAATCAATGCAATTAATCATTATTTTTTATAATTAAAATAATTTATATAAATATATCTTACAAAAAAAATATTTCCATATAATTTCATCATTCTAGATGTGATAATAAATTGATTAAAAGGCTCCCTTCAAATTTCTTCCTAATAAACAAGCTCGATTCAAGGGAACCACTCGAATTCTTACGCAATTTCAAGTAAACTCAATAATCCATTTTAAGCCACCATTATTTTAATAAAATCACAAATTTTTCATAAAAAAACTATCTTATTTGGTTTCTAGTTTTATGTTAATATTATCCAAAAGTAACTCTTCATTGAAATGTAAAAGATAAATTCTCCCAAAAATTAATCAATTATTTTATAAGAGTATATCAAATTTTTTCAACAATCTTATTGATTATTATGTTTAATTGGGAATAATATTTAATGATATAATATAAAATATATTATATAATTTTTTATTATTGGTTTTAATTTTGATTTTATTTCATAATATTATTCACCAAATTACTAATAATGATTTATGATTAGTTTTATTAATTGGCAATGTTATTTACATTTCATATGTTAGTTCAATATGAATGTATATGTTCATTATGTTTCTCCACTTTTATATGAGGTATTCATTTTACTTAGTATGTATTGGTTGGGGCCCACTATATCCACTCGATGAATCTATTGGTCCAATGAGACAACTGGATATGGTTTTAACTGAGGTCCTACCCATTTATTAGATTCAAGGAATAAAGCCCGAAAAATAATATATTATTGACATGAAACCTTTAAAATAATATATTCATGGAAAGAATCCTTAACGGTATGTTTTAGAAATGCATCTTTAAGCATTTCGGTCATTATGAAACAAATAACTTACAGTCAATGTGATTATTAGACAATTAGAATTTTCTGGGTTATATTTTATTATGACATTATTTATTTAGATTTTATTCCTACTATATTATGATAAGGATTATATTTTAATGTATTGTGTCATTTATTTATTCACCTTGCCTTATTATTTATGTTTCCTAGGTATTAATTACCCTTACTGAGCATCTGAGAAAACTCTTTTCTTTAGTTTTATTTTCCCCCAGGATGAGTGGATGACTATTATGAATGACTTCTAGGGATAATTTAAGAGTTCATGTTTGATTCAAAAGAATACGATATGATATATTTCATTTCATGTGGTCATTTAATGTTTATATATGTAATATATTTTTCCAAAAAAAATGAACAATTCGGTCATTCATGATGCATATTCCTTGTTTATATGATAATATAATAAAATAATACACCGGCTCCAGTATTCTAGGGTTGGGGTGTAATATCATCAATCATTGGAAAATGATATTTTTTCTTAATGGTCACCTAATTGAAATTTCTATAATCGATTAAAATAATAGGTTCTCATATTCATTTGTAGAAAATATGAAAATCAAATACAATTATAAAATGAATGAAAAAGTAAATACTTTAGCATCTCGGTCCCTAATCTAATCCTTATGTTCCTCCAACTCAGTAGGTATGATGTGGTAAAATGGAATAGAAATGGTAATAATACCAAAGAGATGGTCAATATTAACATGACGACACTTTATGGAAGAAAACCAAAAAGTCATCCAAAAAGACTTCATGGTACTCACCCAAAACTACAGACAGTCATCCACCAAACAAAGGGTAATCTCCATCAAGAAACAGCTCTGAAAAGTACCATGAGATTACCCCATCATATGGAACAAAATGACCTTCACTTATTGAACTCGAGTCCCAGTATCCCTAGAAAACACGAGTGACCCCATTGACAGATATGAATTGAACTCACGGATGATAAATGTCTATTTATTCCCTAAAACTGATCATCCAATCCATGATGATAATAAAGTCAAATATTTCAAGACCAAGAACTAAGAAGCCCCAAACCACCTCAAAATATACTATCATCACGTGAAATATAGGACATATAAAACTTTGTTTGAACCAATTTACCAATGGTGTAGAAAACCCAACAAGAATGAAATAATTTCTGAAAATAATCCCAACATATTGACTGACATTGTTGATATAAAAAATTAGTATCACCCATATCTAAAAAATATAGCACCCTAGAAGATGGAATAAATATTGTACCTATAACTGTCCCCATCACTACTTCATATTCATTTGGCACATAATCACAACATAAATTTATCAAGTTCTATCCACATGAACATCTCCCTTGGCTTGGGGATTAGACTCACCACCCTTGGAAGCATCTGCACAATCAAGTAAACCCTTAGTGAGAGTGCATATTCCCCTACTTCCCTAATATATCATGTCACAAAATCATTCAATATGGATAGATCATCCACAAATATTAAATGTTTTATGGGACTCTAAAATGTTATGATTGGTATAAAATTTCCTTCCATGCTAGTATTAGACACCCTATGGCTACTATGTTGTCTCCCCTAAGACTAGTCTTGAAAAAAACTAACCACTCTTACACTTAATTTTATAGATAGAATGTACACCATGGAAAAGAACCAAACCAACTGAATCTCCACCCAAAACTGTATTCCTAACTATTTATGCCTTAAATAAAGTTTCCTTGTAAGCTACCTCCAGAATGGTCGGAAGGCACATGAGTATGAATGTTGACTAAATATCAAGAATCTCTCCAAACTCAAACCATTGATCCTTCAAGAACTCATTAGTGATTACATTTAATTACATATGAAACAACTCCAAAAAATGGGTAAAATACTCTATAATGGTGTACTCCACCTACTATATGGTTATATATTCATCGGTCATTTTTTACATAATTTATTTGGATAAAAATGTCATTTTTATATTTTCTTGGAGGATGCCTAGGTAATATCCTTATGAAACATAACTTTCACAATAGAGTCCAACCATACCCTTCCTATTTTATCTAGAATATATGTGGGAAACCTACCATAGAGCTTTCAGTTGTGTTTGAGAATTTGAATATCCTCTCTACCCGCTCAAACAACACCTCAGATTATTGAGGTCCTTTGTCACCACACTATATGGGTGGCTACAACTTATTATATTCCAATACATGATCCACAATGAATACTAGGATCCCAACACCAACTTGATAAATAGTATACAGAGTGTGAATAATATCTTCTACCAAAGTAGGGTACACTAGAGGTATCAACTGAAAAACCTATCTCTCTACATTCTCTGACAGAATTAGAAGATATCTTCTTGGATGCATTGTCTAAAAAAATAACAAAACCAATCACTCATGATAAAATTCCAAAATAATAGGATGAAAATTATTTATTGATAAAAAAATATTTAAAAGTTTAATAATTCAAAGAAACCATGAACAATATTACATAAAAACTAACAAGACAATTTTAATAAAATTCAAATATAGTTTATTCAAATGAAATCAAAACTACGAGTCACAAACCTAGTAGAAATCCCTCACTAGCCATAGTAACTCAGCTTTAGTCAAAGAAGTGATCTGGCCAAAACCCTTTTCCACACCCACTATTTGAATTCTGATGGTCATAAATTCTTTCTACCCAAGACACAAAACCAAACTCCAGAAGTGTTCACACAATTCTGGATGGGCATACCATTGATACCAAAATCCAATGAACTAACCCAACCCAACTAGGCTATCAACCCTTACAAGCCCATCACATGATAGATATAAAGTAGATAAAACAATAACCAAAATGGAATATATGAATGAAATGAAAAAAATATTATAAATTATAAATAGAGAATGCACCACCAAATATGTAGAATACAATATGAAATAGGAAAATCCTGAAAGTCAAGTTGACACTCACCAACAATCACCTCCCAACCAACCCATTCTAAAAGCCTCATAGGATACCACCAAATTTTCTATAAAATATCAAATATATAGAATTAAATAACTCTAGATTCTAAAAAATAGTTTATAAATACTTTTAATAAATTCATCCCATTTATAAAACATTTTCACCTTTTATTTCCTTAGTTTTCATTATATCCAAACTTATTATCGATCAAGAAATAAGAAAAGTATAAGTGATAAAAATAAGAAATGATATCCATGAATCAAGAGGTACATAGGTAAAAATATATCCATTAAATAACTCATTATATGAAGATTTTTTATAGAACCTCATATATAAAAATTTCTGAGAAAAATTCCATGACAAAAAACAATCGTGTGATAAATAACTATAACTGAAAGAAATGAAAAACCACCTCGTATTTGGATATATCCTATGGGAAAATTCATACAAGATAATCACAATACTAAAAATGCAATAATTGGATTTAATGGATATTGAGTCCTACCAGTTGATATCAGAAAAAATTACCTCCTAATGTCGAAACACACATTGAGGCTACATATGTATTTATCTAGACGCACTCATGGTTCCGAATGTAAAATATTCCAATAAATTTCCAAATCCATGTTATAAATTTCATAATATGTATTCAAATCCAATAAAATCCACTTTAGCATTTGAAAACCCATTTCTAAATTAATCAAATAAATTTTCCAAGAAAAACCCATTTTTGAAAACATTTTCATTTCCAAGAAATAATTTGAAAACATTTATCTCTTAAAATAAATGAACAGCCAAAATGTATATAGAAAGAACAATATAAAATTAATCAAATTAACCAATTTTATATATCCACTTACCTCAACATGGTATTTACTTAGTTTCTTTTATCAAGGGTGAACAAAAACAAATAGAACAAACATCGAAAGACTAGGCACTACAAGAAATAGGAGAAAGTCACCACAACCGCAACAATGATCCATTGTTGAATTAAATTATTTGTAATTGTTTTATTTCTCCAAAATCGTCTCATTGATATTATAAATCAATAGGAAGAATATATTACAAAGCGTTTAATTAATATTAAGTTGATAGGAACCCTAAAAAACCCTCCCCCGACTGATACATGGCATTTAATGCCTTTAAATGTCTAATAATGCTCGATGCTCAAGTATGTTGAAAACACCATCATAATTTTATTAAAAACATGATTTTCCATTATGTGGAATGTAATATGTACATGTTGGGAAATGATTCATGTTTTGTACCCAGTTCACAACATCTTCCGGGTGATAATTACATAACATGCAACCCTATTACAAGGAATTTAAATCACCAGTAGACTACAAAAACGGTAGGTTTTATGCTAAAAATTCCAACACATCCATAACTTCACCAATAAAAAAATCCTACCAATTCATTTTCAGCATTACTAAACCAAAAAAAGGGAAACCACAACTATGGTTAAAACATACATGGCATAAATGTAATGGGGTGTTTCACCTAACACCCATCGCTTGATTATAATCTGAGAAACTATGATTTTATGGAATATGGGGTCCCCCAACAACACTAATGGTAAAATACATAACCAAAAGAATCAACTCATTTATTAAATTAAATTAATTTTTTTTAAAATCATCTAAAAAATTATAATGAAATAATGCCCCATTGAAATGGAACACGACGAAGGGTGGACACCCTCTTAGGTTGTCCTGTTCCAATGGAGATTAAAATATCCATTACTAGTATCTGATTAAACTATTCATTGGTGGAACCAATATTGACATACTTAATCAGAAAACCAATAATTAAAAGAGATGAGATGAGGATACCTAATATTGTCACAGGATAATAATTCATTCCTTAAAATTAATAGAAAATCTATCAAAAAAACACCCTTGATCGGGTTTGAAGAGAGGATGGAGAGGAGGGAACCACCTCTATCATGCGAGGGAAAAGGGGAAGGAAATAGGTAGCCAAACCATTAAGGAACCAAGAATAAAAAGATTCATTTTACCCTTTAAATTGGACATATGGTCTACCCACACATGTTTCTAAATTGGGTGCCAGTCATGCGACTAGCACTATCTTGACCCCTCAACCTCCCATGGTTGTAGTGTGTTTTTAAACCGACTTTGCACAAAATACGCATAATGTCTCCAAAAAATTGTAGAAAATTTACATGGTTTCCTATATACTTCATCACTATTTTGAAAGATTCATTCCTGTAAAAAATGGTATGCATAGTTAGGCTACATGAGAAGCACAATCTGTGCGACAACTGTGTGTGAAGAGGTACACATTTCTAAAACATTGGTTTTTGGCCCCAAATCCCAAGGATTGTCCTAAAATATCCAATTCATATTCCAAGCATCATTCTACATATAAAAAATTATTTAGATAAGTCTAAATAGTCAAATTTCTATTCAAAGTCTCTAAATAAGATTTTACCCATCTAGTTATAAAAAATTCAAATTCCTACGGGAAATTTCCAATTCAATAAAACACGGGACCATACATATCATATAATCACTATCAATTTAACTAAAAATTTACACTATTAATTCAACATAAATCATAAAAATTTATAAAGTAAAGAACCAACTATATAACCTAATTTCCAGTAATAAGTCACTCCCATATAATAATTTTACATATCCGTTCACAGTTTATTTAACTTCAGTCCATGAATAACAACACATAAATTCCAATATTCATCTATCTAGTTTATTACCAACATTAAATGATTAAAATTTTATAGAGGTTATTTTTTTCAATTGAGTAGCATCAAGAAATTAATATATATTATAGGATGAATCAAAATTTGATAGTGAAAATAGAAATCAAGGCATTACTAATAAGTTATAACATCAATCAAGTAATTCATATGAAAATCACCCAATCCCCATTAAAATTAAATAATTATAATCACTATCATTATTAATTTAATTATTATTGGTCACCCATTGATAAAAAAGTTACATTCACATTATATACATAATAATATATAGTTCCTAAATCCCCTACATCAATTGGCAGGTAGACAATCACTATAAATGAGAAGGGAAATGAAAATAATATCACCAATCACAATTCAAATGAGGGAGTAGTAAAAAAACCCTTAGTCATAGAAATAATTATAAAGAATGGTACCCAAAACCCACCAAATTGATCCCTCACCACTTCCATGGATTCCCATGTGATGAATTGGGGGGAAACTAAAGATAATTCATATATAAGCCACCATGGATCAGAAATATTCTATCTCCCAAAACTAAGGATCAAAATAAAAAAAATGGGAGATAAATGGAACCCTAAAATCACATTGAAAGTTTCTTGGTATTAGGGGAATAAATGTAAATATAATTAGAGTGACATCCCAATATTTTTTATGGTGTGTCTCTTTTTAAATTTAATTTCTTTGATAGACGATGTTGCACACAATAGCAAGCTTAACCAAGATATAAATATTGTTATTTAAAATTTACCATTATATCATAGCCATTAAATTTGATGATTTGAAAATTTTTAAATAACTTATGAAAATATATGGTATATAAAAATATAAAATGAAATAATTGGTCACCAATTAATAAGAAACAAAAATATAAAACAATTGAACATAAATGAATTTTTTTTTATTTTTATTATCCCAAATGGAATTTCATATAAATAAATAAAATTATTTATAATTAGTAAATTATATTAATGAAATATATTTTTTATATATTTAATAAGATATGTTTTATTTTCATACAATAGATATTATAGGTATAGCATAAGAACAAAACCAATTTTACTCATAAAAACCTATATTTTTCTAAATGTAGTTTTATTGTCTTTTAATGGTGAACCTATATTAAATAAAATTTTTGGAATTTTTATAAAGTATATTTAAAAAAATATATTCTTCCATTAAATTGGAATATAAAAAATAATATTGGAATAAATTTTTGTGTTTTTATGATATGTTTCCTATTTTGATTAATAGTAATAAAATATTATATACTAATTGAATGTTTTTTTTGTATAAATAATTTATACTGTTAAATTATACATTTAATTTGTTTTAAAGTATAATTAGAAAAATACTTTATCATTTAAAACAATTTAGGTCATTGGAATCAATTACAAATTGAATTTGGATTAAAAAACATTTCAATCGTTTGAAGGTATTCACTTTAAAACCGTGTTTTCAAATTCCATCAATGAAATTAATTTTAAATTAATCACATGTTATATATATTAAATTATAAAAATGGATTAACTATTTGAAATTAGTGGATCCAAATTATTTAGACAAGTTGCTTATATTTTTTAGCATTATGAATATTAACTTAAGTAATTTTTTCTTAATAGTATTAAAAGTAAATAGAGAAATTAAGGGTAAAAATAATAATATAAATATAAGCAAATTACCCTAAAACATGTCCAAATCTAATTTGATAAGTGTTTTTCGACCAAATGTTCCTACTGAATTATATTATATCCTTTATAATCCCCATGGGTAAGATTGTGACATTTTTTATATTTTATTTAAAGAGAAGTTAAATACGTCGTACTCATATTTTTAATAAATATATTTTTTTTAATATAGAATAATAAAGAATATAAATTAGACTATAAATAGTAACTTGAAATATGAATTTTTTATCTTAATCATGGTAATTTATTTGAAATTATTATGAAATAAATAATTACCTGAAATGTTTATACAATGATGATGCAATAATTATTTAATTAATGGAAATATTAAATAAATGATATAAAAAATAATATAATTGATATTATTTGATATAATTAATGTAATCCAATAATTTTGTATACTACCTAGACATATTAGTATTGTATTAATTTTTTTTGGAATGATTTCATGTTTTTATGATATTTTATAATAGTCAAGTTATTAATAGTATCAATAATGACATTAATTTTATATTAAAATGAATAATATTTTATTAAGTGATATAAAATTATTAAAAAAATAAAAATCATAAAAACAGAATTGGAAAAAAATTAAATTTCATCCATGACTCATTTGAGGTAATTTTTTTATTTTATAGTATCTATATTAACCCTTAGTTACTAAAAACTAATGTTGTCATGGTACGAGTTAAAGGGTTTAAATAAGGGTTAAAACCAAAAGATAAGGGTAATAATGTGAGCTAAATAAGTTTAAATTTTTTTTTATATGATTTAGAACCATAATAATATGATATTTTAAATAACTCACTTTAATTCTATTTGGAATTAAAATTTAATTTATATTAATTTGGTATTTTGAGAGCTTCGAAAAGACCCCCCACCTCAATTATAAAAGGGCTCATCCTCCCTCACTTTCTAACACAACAATGAGCCTTATAGATCAACCAAAATCTATCCATTTTTATTATTAAAGACCATAGTTTTTTTTCTAGAGGTACTTGTACTTCCAAAAGACCAAACATATATCCTTAAGAAGATATCTAAATAGAGTACATCGAAGAGGAGGTAATTGTTTTTACCAACTCTTAAAGTTAATTTAGTACTCTAACTACTGTTAATGAGTTATTTACATGATATATTAATAACTCTAGATCAATATGTTTTATTGTACTTTATTATTATTATTTTATAACCATAATCGATGATTTATCCATCCTATGAATAACGAAATCACTGCGTGTGTGTGCGTAGTGCTTACCATCTCCACCTTGTGATGTAATTTCTTTTTCAACATCACTTTACATGAATGGGTATAATGGTGGAAATAATTTATATATATATAGTACTAAAGACATGATATTTATTCTATATATTTAATATCCCATCAAATTTCTTACTCTTTAACCATTAAAGGAATGTTATCGTCGCTTATGTGTATATATGACCTACAATCTCCACGATGCAAAGAGATAAAATATCCATAATAACCATCCAAGATTTATTATAAGAATTTATTTAATTATTAAATATGATATTTAGGTCAAAAATATTTATTTTTTTGTTGTTGGATCTATATCCCATGAAAAAGTACTGAGACATTCATGACAATACATGAGTAGAAAAATGATGTAGTTAACTCCTAGAACTAGGGAAATAATTAAATATTATTAAAACAATAATTTTATAAGATCATATATAGTTTCATAAATATGGTTTTTATTATATTATAAATTAATAATATTATTTAAACCATTATAGTGATTGTTGAAGTGAGTTTAACTAAAAGAAAGTGCAAAGTAGGAGATTTTTGTTTCACTTTTATTTCTATGGGACACTTGCCTTATACACTACTTATTTCATTTTTGGGTGTATATATCACCCATGAATATATTTTATGAGTATTATTCTGAATATTATGTTATTTTTATAACCATATAATTTACTTCTTTCATGGGCCATATGATTATAATGATTATAAATTGTTAAGGATTATATTTTAATCTCTATATTATTTGTGATTGTTTACATATAAGTATCTACTGGGGATTATTTATCTTCCTTGTCCAAGTTTCATAAAAATGTTTTCAAAATTATTTTTAATACTTACCTAAAATCGTTTAAATTTTTTTACCCCTGTTTATATTTTTATAAAATGGGTTTGAAGGGAATCTTTTTTTTGTTTTCCATACGAAGTACTATATGTCTTTTTCAACAAAAACACAAGAGGAATATTTTTTTAACTTTTACATCATGGGAATATGATTCCACCATAATGAAACCTTAATGTTTTTAATATTATTTTAAATGATTAGATTTTTATTATTAAATAGACCATTTTCTTCTATAACTATGCAGCTTTTTAAATAAATTGTTTTTAATGTAAAATGGTTATTATTCTAAAGATGTTTTAATAATGTTATTAGACTATTTTCATCTATGTCAACATAATTCATTGGATTTTTTACATAATTGAGGTTTTTATCTTATGATACCATATTTCATATTATATAGAAGGTTTTATTATTAGTTTGACTATGGATGTTCTATTTAGATACCATTCATGATTTATGGTTAATGTATTCACATTTTGTATACTAGTTTCTCTATATGACTATTTATCTTATTTATGTTTCAACACTTCCACATAAGGAATGAATTAGACATATTAAATGATGGATCAATGCAACTATATCCCCATAATTCATCAGTAGGTCCCATTAGAAGAAACTAGTTTGAGTATTGGATGAGGCCTCAACCGTTTATGTATGGTGTCTTATCCAAATACATGACTGTATGTTTATGATGTCTAGAATTATGCACTTCTTCATTATGAGTTTATTTTATGATAATACATTTTATTATTTGGCTAGTAGAATATCCATGGTTAATTTCCATTCTCATGTAAATATTTATATGGTGTTATTTTATCAGTTTTTAATCCTATGATATTATACTCAAGATTATTTTTTTAATGGCATGTGTTTCAGTTATTTACCTTTCCATACTATTTATTCCGTATTTACTCATAGATTCTGCTATATTCATACCCTTATAGAGAATTTGATCTCACCAATTTATTAGGTTTTATTTTTCCCTAGCATATAAATATTTTTCTAACATTGATATATAGGGTTACACTAAGGGGATTAATGGGATGCATGAATAAAATTATTTATGTTTTATATAGATTTTAATGTGAATTTAAAGTATGTAAACTGGTTTCCAAAACTCCAAAATTGATTATTTTTTTGGGATTTGCATCTTATATCTATCCATATTTAATAAATCAAGGCACCCGCACAGGGATAATGGGGTTGGGTTCATTATAGTTGGTGTTAGATAATGTTTCGTTGAAATATTGGAATCAGATTTATAAAACATAGATTAGGAAACATAACCCTAACAAATACTTTAAGGACAAGTATAGAAGAACATCCTATAATTTTGGTATGGTAGAGATTATTTTGTTCTTCTTAAGAAACATTTATATCTTGATACTACATATGGATCTGGTTCTAGCATATATGTAACTAGGAGTAACAACTCTAAAAAGGTGTCGTGTTCCCAACTCGGTGTAACCTGGTACACAAAAATGGGCCTTACTGGATACTTGGTTTGATGCTCCAAGGGGATATGTTTGAAATAATTTACATTTTATTTAAAAAACCATTTGGAAGGATTTTAATATATGATGAAAATGAATATACAAGGTGAAATATAAAGTGTTTTATATTAAAAATAAGCTTTCATTATTTTCTATAAATGATTATACATTTTTCTCACTGTAACTATTGTAACTCCCACCTGAGTTTCTCTTTTTATCAAATGGTTGGAACCCAATGAAGTCGTGTTAACATTGATCATGATGGAAATACTATTGGTGATGAGAAACGAAATGATATTTTGATATGAGTTAAAGATAAAATGTTTATTCCTAATCATTTTTCACGATATATGATTTACAACATATACTTTAACCAAATCCCAAACTCACAAAAAAGATAAGGCTTGAGTTTTCTATGATCCTAAATTGTGGAGACCATGGAGAAAGGAATTCTTGATCTCCATCATGTAACAAATATGGAATGGGACACCAAGTAAATTTCCTCAGTAAAATATAGAAATGATTTATGTGTGGTAAATAAGAATATAAAGGGAACAATTTCTAAGGAAAATTAATTGTACAATGGAAGGAAATAAAACGGATCCCCAGAATCTATTTTTAGTTCATTACCTTCTATTTGGGGAACCTGGTCATTACCCAAGTCAATGCCCTATTTAATTGGAGAAAATTTTGACCAACAACATTTTTATATGGAAATAAATGTATAATTGATTTATGGATTGGGTTTGTATTAAAAACCATAGTTTAAAGTATATTTTGTGAATAACCAATTTTCATGAATTTCCATCATATTTATTTTAAATTATATATTATTATAGTTTTAGAGAAATGATAACCTATAGGCCATGATACATACTAAATCTTCCTATAAGGTCACTAGATTTGAACCTACAACCGAAGGGTGACATGGGTACAATGCATAACACTATCCCACACAATGTCCTGGGTAACATGAATTTTTTTTACATAAAATGTATAATGTAGAATGGATATTTTTATTTTAGGGAATTTTTTTTAATCAAATATATATCATTGGGATTGGAAAATGATTTGGTGATTAAGTGATTAACGATATTTTAAAAACATTTACCTACAAGATTAAAGTAAATAGAATATTATGAGGTATAATGTACAAATTTTATTCTATTGTAAAATTTCTATTTTATTGATAACATATGGTATTTAAGGTTATTTATGGAAATGGATAGAAAAACTTGGAGATTATGATATTTAGATAATTATTTTTTTCGTATTAGACATTAGGAGTGATTGATGTTATTTGGAAGAATATATGATCAAATCCTTTAGATTTATAGGTTTAAATTTTAATCTAGAATATTTTTTATGAAGGATACTAGAGGAATATATAATTACACTTTTTTATTTTTTATTTAATTAATTTTATTTTATGATTTTAGGAGTGAACAATTCATTATAATTTCTAATCATTTTGAGGAAAAGAAGAGTTTGTGGTGAAAATTTATTAAAGGTTGAAACTCTTCCTTTCAAGAAAGTATGTTCCTTTTTGTTCATTGTCTAAGAAGTAAATTAATTCTACATAAATATGTAAAATATCTTGAAACCAATAATGTATCCTAGTACCATCTTATCTAATGTATCTAATATTTTATTAGATCATCACATATTTTTTTCTTTTTGATTGTTAACTTTCTTCTAACCATGTTCTATGTCACTCTCAATCAAAACTTAAGGGTTATATTTCTATTACATTTTCATGTTTTACCACATATAACCCTAGTATGTATTATCTCTGATGATCATTGTAATTATATTTCCATATTTTTACGTATACCTTTTATCAACCCTTGTTCCGAAATAGGATTTCCATAAATTTATTTTGAAAAGTCAAAACGGAGTAACCAAAACTGAATTGAATACTTGAAAGGATGAAATTTATTTAAGGATATGAGAATGTAACACCCTAGTATTTTTATGGTTTTTCTCTTTCTAAATTCAATTTCTTGGATAGCTTACGTTATACGCAATCGTGAACTTAAACAAATAACTAATTATTGTATTGTAAATGTTACTGTTACAACCTATCCATTAAATTCCCAGTTATGACCAAAATTAACAAAATTATAAAAATATTTGTTTTATAAAAATATAAGATGAATTCATTTTATACAAATTAATTAGAAATGAATAAAAGAATCCAATTTAATTTAATGGAAATTTTTTTATTTTTATGATCCCAATGGAGATTTTTTTTATAAATTAAAATAATTATAATTAGTAAAATATATTAAGGAAAAATAGAAATAATATATTCAATAATATATTGTTAACATTCATACAATAGATATTATATGTAAAACATAAGAACAACCCCAATTTTAAGCATAAAAACCAATATTTTTCTAGTAGTGGTTGTATCACCTTTTAATGGAGGAATTATTCTAAATCCAATTTTTGACACAAATATAAATTATATTTAAGAAAATAAACTTATTATTTTAAATCATAATATAAAAATTTACATTGGTTTAATTTTTTATATTTTATGTGTATGAATCTTGTTTTATTTTATTATCATAAAAATATTATTTTAATTGAAAATATTTTTTAGTATAAATAATTAATAGTGTTAAATTATTTTATTTATTAGTTTTAAATTATATTTAGCTCTATTTTTCATCATTTAATCCAATTTCGGTCATTTTAATGAGTTCAACATTAAATTTGGATAAAAAAATATTTCAATTTTTTGAATGTTTTCTCTTTAAAAACCCATTTTCACATTATGTCAATGTGATTTGTTTTAAAATAATTACTACAAATTCAATGGTTTGAATTTGGGAAAACTAATTAAATATTTGGAATAAATATTCTAAATTATGTAAATAAGATTCTTTTATTTTTAGGTATTATTATTATTGACTTTAGTAATTTTTAATTAACAAACATAAACGTAAATCGGGTAATTAAGAGTAAATAAATATTATCAATATTATAAAATTAAGCTAAACATTTTACAAATAACATTGGGTAATTTGGCGTCGACAAAATCTATCCCTGTTCTATGATTATAAAATTTGAATGCCACTTTTATAAGAGTATGGTATTTATTATAATTTATTTAAACAGAATTTAAAGATATAATAATAATATTTTTATTAACTATATCATTTCTAATATAGGGTAATACAAAAGATACATTATACTATAAATAGTAAATTGAAATATAAAATATATATATTCATAATTATAATTTATTTTAAAATTTTAAGAAATAAATAATTACATTAATGGTTTATACAATGATGATATATTAATTATTTAATTAATGTAAATATCAAATAAATCATATTAAAAATATTAACATAAATATAATTCGACATAATTAATCTTATTAATGAATTATATAGATGACCTAGACATAAAATTATATAATAGATATTGGTTGAAATTATTTTTACCCATACAAATCATTACTTCTAAATAGATCCTTTTGGAGCCATTTGAAATAACAAATTAATTTATATTAGTTTAATATTTTGAATGTTTCTAATAGATCCCCTCACCTTAATTATAAAAGGGAACCTCCACCCTCACATAATCACAAAAAATTTATCAATATATATCAAATAAAATTCAAATTTTATTTATAAAAAACCTTAGGTATGTTATTTAGGTTGTGGTCCTTCCAAAATACCAATCCTTAACCCCTTAAAGAGAGATTTAACACGAGTCTTCTGAAGAATATGTAATCAATTGTACCAAATAATTCAAGTTCATTTCTTCATATATATTCTCTTAATGATTTTATTAATTATAAATAATAAATATACTATATTATATATTCTGAAATTCCATTATTATTATGGTAAAACCATATTACATGATTTATCTATCATATAAAACATTAAAGCATTGTACGTGTGTACGTGTGTACGTATAACTCACCGTCTCCATGACATGGTGTACATTTTTTAATTACAACCTTACTTGGATGGGTATAATAATAGAAATAATATATATATATATATATATATATAATTGTGATATGATATTGAATATTCAATTAATATACCATCCAATTTCTTACCCTTTCACCATTAAAGGAATGATACCATCGCTTGTGCATATATGTGACCTTCCCTCTCCATGACAGAATGAGATTAATTGTATATTATTACCAATTGATAATGCCAATAAAAATGTTATTAATGATTAAATATTATATTTTAAAAAAATAATATAGTTTTAGAGATGGTGGAACTATATCTCATTCAAAAGGAATGATAAATTCTTGAAAACATACATAGAAAAATAAAGCAGTTAATACCACAAACAACAAAAATAATGAAATATTATTAACAAAATGATATAAGAATATATGATATATAAAATACAGATATGGTTCTAGTAAAAATTAATAAATTTCTGTATACCATTATACCAGAGGTTAAATCATGTTCAACTAAAGTAATGTGTAAAGTAAAGGTTTTTTGTACAAATTTTATTTATGTAGGACACATGCCTTATACCCTACATATTTACTTTTTCTGGATTATATACCACCTATGATTGTATTTTATGATTAAAATTTTGAATATTATAGTATTTTCATATCCATATACTTTATTTATTTCATGGGTCATAGGAATCTACTGATTATAATGTGGTAACGTTTATTTCACAATATCATTATTATTAATGATTGTTTATACATATGTATCAATACGGAAGTATTTACCATCTTTATACATGTTTCTTAAAAAAATTAAATTTTTTTAATATTATATAACAAATGAATAATGTTTTTAACCTATATTTATATTTTTATAAAATTGGTTCGAGATGAATCTTTTTTTTATTTTCCAAATTAGTTAATTTTTGAATTTTTCAACGACAATATGGAAGGAATGTTTTTTAACTTACACATCATGAGCGTATTTTTCCCCATCATGAAACCTTATTATTTTAATGATTTGTTTACATGTTTAGAAGTTTATTTTTAGTGAAAATATTTCATTTATAACTAAATGGATTTTGAAATAAATTATTTTCAATATAAAAATGGGTATTTCTCTCCATAGTTTTTAATCATTTTATGATTCTATTTTATTATATTTAAAAATACTTTTCTAGAAATTATTATTATTTATTGTTGGTAGAATATGGTAACTTATACCATATTTTCTTGAAGGGTTTATGATCATTATGAATATGTATGTGTTATTTTGATACAATTAATAGTTTTGTGTTAAAGTATTAACATTTCATATGATTGTTTTTATATATTAATGTTTCAGTTATTTATGATATTCACTTTTCATATGAATAATTTATTGGACTTAGTAAGTGATGGGGGTCCTTTTATAGCCCATCGATACCATAGTAAGTCTCATTAGACAAACTAGTTTTGGTATTAGCTGAGGAATTATATGTTTATGTAGGGTGTCATTTCCAAAGAATTGATGGTATATTTATGATGTCCAACATTATTAATTTCTTAATTATGAGTTTTCTTATCGATAATCCAAGTAATAATTCAACTATTATAATATTCATGGTTATATATCTTTCTCATGTTATTATTTATATGTCATTATTTGATCATATTTTATTCCTTCTATATTATTCTCAAGATTGTGTTTTAAGTGCCACATATTTTAGTTATTTATCATTCCATAGTATTTAGACCAAATTTACTGTTACATTATGATATATTCTTACCCTTATAGATCATTTGATATCAACCATTTTTTATGTTTTATTTTTTTTCCAAGATATGAATAAGTGTTTTGAGTTTAATATGTTTGGGTAAACCAATAGGACAAATGTAATTCTCAATGAAAATTATTTTCATATTTTATTTATTATAATGTGAATTTTAAGAATGTAACCTAGTTTGCAAAACTGGTAAATCGATCGATCATCTGGGACTCAAATCGTGTATCTATTCTAATGTAATAAAGTAAGGCATCTACTTCTTGCTACTAGGTTCAAGGTCATTATAGTTTTCAACAGAGTATGTTTAGTAGAAACTATAGAAAAAACATTTAGAAAATATAGATTAAGGAAAATAACCCCAAGATATAATTTGATGAAAAGAAAAAAAACATCATAAAATTTTGGTAAGGTAGTGATTTTGTGGGTATTCATAGAAATACATGTCTATCAAGATAATACAACTAAATGTGGTTCTAGAAGAGATTTATATAAGGGTAAAAAATATGACAAGTTGTATTAGGCCATACTAGGTGTAACCTAGTTTATAATGACAACCATACTGTGCAACTCAGTTGTCACTCCTAGGGGATATTAATTGGATAATTCTCATTGTATTAACAATCCATTTTGTTGGATTTTATATATGATGAAAATGAATAACCTAGGTATAACCTATGGTGTTTTATATTGAAAATAAAGTGTCGCGATATTCTATAAATGATTATATATTTTTCTTACTATGAATATTTTCACTCACAATATTATTTTTGGTTTTAGTCAATGGATAGAACTAGAAGGATTCATGTTAACAGTGAACATGATGGACAAGGTGGATAAGGTTGTAGTGGAGAGAAACAAAATGGGTTGTTGATAAGAGTGAATGAAATCGTTTCATTATTAATCTATTTTCCCAAACTTTTATTAATAGTATATACTTTAACCAAATGACAAACTCACCAAATAATAGGGATATGATGTTTTCTATGAGCCTCGGTGATGGAAACCCCAGAGAAATGAAAGCTCGATTTCAATCATGTCATAAATGATGATGGATATACCCATGAAAGTGTCTCCACAAGATTGATTAGTGATTTATCTGTGTGATATAAGGATATAAAAAATATAATTACTGATGAAAAATGAATATTACAATGTAAGGACCTAAAATTGATCCTAATAATCCATTTGTAGTTTATTGTCTTAATTGTGGGAAACCAATACATTACCCAAGTCAATTCCCTACTCTATAGGATAAAAATTACACCATGTAAGGACCTATATGGAAATAAATGTATATTGTGCTTGTGTATTGGGGTTGTATTGAAAACCATAGTTAAAATAATATTTAGTGATTAACCTAATTTCATTAATTATCAACATTATTTATTTTAGAATTTATATTTATATTATTTTAGAAAAAGGGAAAATTCTAGGTTGGGTTACAACCTCTCACGCCAAGAAGAGCCATAGGGTTTGAATACATAACCAAAGGGTGACGAGTATTTAACACCTACCACTATCCTATATGAAGTCCTAGTTAGAATTAAATTTTTTAGATAAAATATCTAATGCATAATAGTTATTTTGATTATAAGGAAATTTTTTTATCAAATAGATAGACATAGTATGGAAAAATGATATGGTGATTAAGTGATTTATGATATTTCAGAATACCCTCACAAAAACAAAGGGGTGATCTCATATTATCAATAAGGTTTTATATATAGAGGAATATATTATGAATAAATAAGAATAAACATTAATTTATGGTTTATAATTGAAATAGAATCCATTTAAACATAATATTGATAATAATAATAAAATAATAAATTAAAATCAAATAATTCCATATAAATAATCACAATGATATTATAATAATATAGTAATCACATGGAATAAAAATAACTATTCTCATAATGAGTGAATGCATAATTTAGGACATCATAAGCATACTATCAAGTATTTTTGCAAGACTATATTCATAAAATTGTAAGGCCTTTCCAAATACCCAAACTAGATTGTCTCATGAGGCCTATTGATGCATCGGGAGGCTCTATCGGGACCCTCTCATAACTTACTATGTTCAATGCATTCCTCATATGAAAATTTTGATTCATAAACAACATAATCATTTTGATTGAAAAATTAGCATATCAAATGTGAATAATTTAACCATAAACCACGAATGGTATCAAAATAGCGCATCCACAGTCAAAGTGTTCATAAACCCTTTAATAAAATATGTTATATTTTATCAAAAGAGATCAAACTCAATGAAGCATAATATCCAACATTTTTTACAAAATTTAAAATAATCTAATTAAATTATTAAAAAATTATTGAGAGAAATTCCCATTTTTATATTGAAATCATTTATTTAAAAGTTCAAGAAATATTAAAAGAAAAAATTTTAATTGAAATAAAATTCTTGTAAACATTTCAAGGAATCATCAAGACATTATATTTTCTAAAAAGTGGAAGAATCCACTCTTTCCATATATGTTATAAAAAAATTCCTTCCATATTATTTTCAAAATAGTTATAAATTAACCCATTTGGAAAATGTCAAAAATATCCATTTCGAAACTTTTTATAAAAAACCTTTTTATATAGTTTGGTTAAAAATATTCCTCTATTACCTTTGTTCTGGGTGTTAACTGCTTCATTTTATAATGCATGTTTATTTGTGTAAGTTGTGTTTCTTATGAATAATGATATAAATACATTACATATAAATAATTATATTAAGTTCATATATGTTAAATTTAATCATTATATATATTTTTATAATCATTATTGAGTGGTTAATGTGGAAAATGATTCTCATCGCGTCATGGAGATGGTTCATCGTACGTACGCACGAGCGATGGTATCATTCCCTTAATGGTGAAAGTGTATAAAATTATATGTTATGTTCATTATATAAAATAAATACCATGTCATATTTATTATGTATATCCCTTAGATCCATCATTATAAACATCCAAAAATAATTAGCGATGAAAAAAAATTACCCCATGGTGTGGAGACGGTATGCCACATGTACGGATGTGTGGTGCTTTTGTTTTTAATAGGATTGATAAAAGGTGTAATATGATAATCACATAATTATAATGAAATATTATAATTGATATGATATTGGAGTTAATTATTTATCCTAGAATCAAAATAATAAAAATTAGATGTGTAAATTAACTTGAATAATTTCGTGAAACAATTACCACTTTTTTGGTGGAATTTCAATAGATCTATTCTCAAGTGAACTTTATTTCGTATATTTGGAATACCAGGACCTCTATAACATGGATATTAAATTTTTTATAATAATTGGGAATATTAATTTCAATCTTAAAGTCTGAATGTGTTGTGGGTATGTGAAGGAGTAGTTTTCCTTTTACAATTGAGGTGCGGGTCAGTTTTGGATACTCTCCGAATATTAAATTAATTTAAATTAATTTCCTTTAAAAAATGGGTCAAATTGGTTTATTTATAATATAAGATTATTCTATGTCTAAATACTCACAACCAATATTTTTAAGTCAATTTTAGGTTATATTATTACCCTTATCTTTTGGCTTTAACACTTTATAAATTCCTTTAACTTTTACAATGACAATATGTGTTTTTTAATTAGTGTTAATATAGTTACTCAAAAATAAAAATGAACTATTAATGTACCATGGTTG
The DNA here is from genome assembly GCA_963277665.1 of Viscum album. Classification (NCBI taxonomy): domain Eukaryota; kingdom Viridiplantae; phylum Streptophyta; class Magnoliopsida; order Santalales; family Viscaceae; genus Viscum; species Viscum album. The sequence continues at coordinate 1,602,266,378 of OY728165.1, read as the reverse complement.
AAATATTTAACTTTATCACAATTATTTTACCAAATATATTATTTTTATTAATTTTACATCCATAAAATATATTATTTATTTTAATATAACATTAATGTCATTTTTGATACTATGCATTACATGAATTTCTTAATACACCATAAAATCATGATATCTTGAATAAAAACCCATTAATATATCGTTAATATGTATATGTTATCATAAAAATTCTTGTATGACATTATCTATGTAAAATTATATCTATTTCAATACTTTTAATATCATTTATTTGATATTTCCATTAAAAAAACAATTACCATATCATCATTGTATAAGACTTTAATGTAATTATTTATTTCATAAAAATTTAAACTGAATTTTCATGATAACGATGAATATTTTATTTTTCAATTAACTATTTATAGTAGAATTTATCTTTTTTATAACACTATAATAAAATTTTAGACCCAATTAGTGCCAATATGGAATCCATTCTTCAAAATTAAAATACAGAATGTGTTGTAATTAATTTAAAATTAATCCCATTGATGAAAGAGAAAACATGTTTTTAAAGTGAAAATGTTCAAATGAATAATATTTATTAACAATAAAAAAATGTGAAATTGATTAAAATGGACTGAATTGGGTTAACTTATAAAAAATTTGATATAATATTACATTAAAATAAATTAAATATATATTTTAACACTATAAATTATTTAGATGAAAAGGTTTTTTTTAAATTAAAATGAAATACTTTATCCTCATTCATCAAAACATAAAACTTATCAGAAAAATTCAAAGAATTAATGAAATATAAATTTTGACATTAATCATTCAAAGAAAAAGTTGATTTTTTCCAAATAAAATTTATATAATAATAAAAAACTTTATTTAAAAGAAGTGTGCCATCAATGTCAATAAAACTGCCTTTAGAAAATTATTTCTTTTAATGTATGAAATTGAATTTTTTGTTATCTTATGTTTATAAAGGATTTTTCAAGAATATTTATTATATAAAATTCATAATGAATTTAATACTATCCATTCACTTTATTTTATTAGCTAGGTTAAAACTATCTCCTTTTAATATAGCATGATGCATTCGAACTTTGTGGTGCATGAATTGCAAGATATTGAGTTTATTTAAAAAAGAAAACAATGCATAAAATCATGGGGTGTCACATTATTCCCTCCTTTAATTTTTTTTTATAAATTTCTAGAATGTCACTTCAAAAAAATAATTGGGAAGTTCTTCATCATAATTTCCTTAGGTTCCCATGTCACCTCTTCAATTTAATGATTTTCCCACCATAACTTTACTAGCCAAGTCATCTGATTACTCAACACTTTTTTTCTAGTATCCATATCCTATATAGTCTCTTCATAGTAGGATAAATTAAGTTCTATTTCTATTTATTTAGAAGTTATAACCTTTTTGGTTTTGGTATATACTTCGTTAAAAATGATATGTGTAACACCTCATGAATTTGGGAGATACATTGCATCATTAGTAAAGGGTAACATACAACTCTAACTCCTTCGATAATTTAAAATGGTCTGAGGTACCTTGGGCTGAATTTTTCTTTCTTACATAACCATATAACACCTATAAATGGATATATCTTCCATAAAACCTAATATCCCACTTGAAATTCCAATTCATTTCTTCAGTTATCAGAAAAGATCGTTTTCATACTTTGAGATTCTTTGGTATAAGATTGAATAATCTTCACGATCGCATTTTTTATGAAGACATTTATTAGCCTACAAGTTCCCTTTCACAAATTTCATCCCAAAAATTTGGGGTATGACAAATATTTCCATATAATGCTTCATACGGTCCATTTTAATACATGAATGGAAGCTATTATAATAGAAAAATTCTACCAAAGGTAAATACTGATCCCACATACATTTAATTTCAAGTGTGAAAGATCTCAACATTTATTCTAATATTTAGATAGTCCTTTATGTCTACCCCTAAATTTGAGTTTGATAAGTGGTGCTCTAATAATGTTTTATATCAACCAGCTTTTAAATAATTTTACAATATATTGATGTAAATCATGGATCACAATTAAACACAATTGAATGAGGTGCACCATGATGCCTTAAAACATCATTAATATAGAGTCTTATTATGTTTTCAAGCGGTAAATGTTCTCTTATAGAAATAAAATTGGTCGATTCGTTAAGGTGATCAAAAATAACCCATATCACATATTTATCTCTAGGATTATTTAGTAGTATCATGACATAGTCCATTCAAATTTCATCTCATTTCCACAAACGAATAGGAATAAGTTATAAGACTCATTTAGGATGATTCATCACACCTTTCACTTATTAAAAAACAAAAAATATGGACACAAATTCATAAATTTCCCACATCATGTTTTCGGGTAAAAAAGTTCCTTTTAGTCCCAAAACATCTTTGTTATACCATGGAATATAGAGAAATTTTAGGTATGGGAATCATCTAATAATAACCTTTTATGATCAGGTATAGATAGAACATATGTCCTTCTTCTAATTTCTATAACAACATATTTACAAACAAAGTATGGTAATTCTATTTCATTATTAATTTTAATCTTCTTATGAAATTTCTCATCATCATATTGAGAATTATTTATCTTCTCTAACAAATAGGGATATTAAATCATTTTAAAAATGATTCATGTATCCCTTTCAGTCGAAATTCTCGTATCCATATTCACTAGATCCATGAACCTAGAATCCCCATAAATTCTCATTTTTTTCATAACATCATGATTCTTCCTACTCAACACATCCTATACCTTATTTTATTTCCCTAGTCAGTAGTGTATTTAGAAATAATATTCATTGAGTAGCTTGATCCATCCCATTTCCCACATAGTGAGTGTTTACTATGTGAAAATATATTTGAAACCCTCATGATCTAAATATATCTCACATATTTTACCATAAAGATAATTACTATATATATTTAGATAAAATATTACATATTCAAAATAATGATCAAGAGTTGGACAGTTCTGTTCATTAGTTATTAAATAAATCATTGCATATGTAAGAACTCTATCATTCTTGATAACACAAAAACCAAGACCCTTTTTTAATGCACCACTATAAATGACAAATCCATCATTTCAGGATAGAAAATTCAGGATTTGATCATCAGAAATTTGTTTCTTCAATTGATCAAAAAAATATCTCCATTAATTAGTATATACAAACATAACCCCATTTCTTGTGTGATTAGTTAGCAGGTTGGAAAATCAAGAAAAAATATGAATTAAATGTTGATAGTAACCAGCAAAACCAATGAAACTGCATACCTCAGTTAGGCTCACTTGTGCAAGACATTATTGGATTACCATTTCCTTTATATTATTGACATATATTTTATCATTGGAGATAATATGGCTAAGAAACAAAATTTCTTTATGCCATTTTTCATACTTTCTAAATTACCATATAAATATTTTCTTCAAAGAGTCTCAAGAATGATCTGCAAGTGATTCTCATAATCTTAAAAACATTTATTATAAAATATAACATAATTTAGTAATACCATAAAAAATTAAAAAAGATATTCTTTAAAATTATAGATTTATTCTGTAGAATTAATATACCATCTATTTTTTAACCCTGTCACCATTAAAGGAATGATATTGTCTTTTATGTGTATGTGCAGCCTACTATCCCCATGATGTGATGAGATTCGTTTTCCATAATAACAATTGAAAAATTATTATAAGAATTTTCATAATTATTAAATATGATATTTTAAACAATATTAACATTCTAGAGATTTTGGATCTATATCCCATGCATAAGGATTGAGACATTCATGAAAAGACATCAATGCAAAATTGAATCTTTTAACACCTGAAATAAGGGTAATAACAAAATATTGTTAAAAATAGATATAATAATATCATATATGATTTTATTAATATGGATTGGGTTTTGGAATAAATTAATAACATTCTTCAATAAATAATTAGGTTTTTAAAACATGTTCAACTAAAAGAATGTGCATAATAAGTGATTATTGTCTTACTTTTATTTCTATGGGATACATGACTTATACGATACTTATTTATTTTTGGGAGATGTATATACCACCAATGAATATATTTTATGAGTAATATTATAAATATTATGGTATTTCCATATCATTATAATTTTATTTTATTCTTGGGGTATATGATTCTACTAATTATAATGTAGTAATGACTATTTCATAATCTCATTATTATTTGATATTGTTTACCTATAAGTATTTTCTTGGAAATATTTATCATCAATGTCCATGTTTATTTAAAATATTTTCAAAAATAATTTTACTATTACCTTAATAATGATTAATTACTTTTTACCCTTATTTATCATTTTATAATATGGTTTGGTAAGTAATATTTTTGTCATTTTCTAAATGAGGTACATTATAACATTATAATGAAAATAACGAAAGGAATTTTTCTAAAATATATTCCATGAGAAGCTTTTCTCCCATCATGACACATTAATGTTTTGAATATTTCTTCACAAGTTTACAAGGATATTTTTGAATAAAATATTTTATTTGATAACTACATTGATTTCTAAATAATTTATTTTCAAAGTCATAAAGCGTAATTTCTCTCAATATGTTTTAATTATTTTGTTAGACATCTTTCATCAATGTAAACATAATTGGTTAGATTTTATTCCAAAATAATGTTGGAATCTAATCATACTATTTACAATATTTTATTGATGGTTTTATGAACAGTTTCACTATGGTTGTGCTGTTTTTATACCATTTTTTGTTTATGGTTAAGGTATTCACATTTCATATGTCAGTTTTTATATATGAATGTTTATGTTTTTTATGTTTCACAATTTTCAAATGAGGAATGCATTGAATTCAGAAAGTGATTTTTATGTCCCACTATATCCCCGTAATGCATCGGTAGGTCTAATGATACAAATTAGTTTCTGTATTATTTGAGGCATTATGCATTATTATATAGTGTGTTGATCAAGGCCTTGAAATTATGTTTATGATGTCCAAAATTATGCATTTACTCATTATGAGTTTCATTATTTATAATCCATTCGATTATTTGACTAGTAGAATATTCATAGTTAAGTACATTTCATAGGTAATTATCTATATTGTGTTATTTGATCAGCTTTTATTCCTTCCATATTACTCACAAGTTGATCTTTTAAACGAAATTTTTTAGTTATTTACCATTCAACAATGTTTATTCAATATTTAATCATCGCTTCAGCATTATTGTTACCCTTACTGAGTATTTGATCTCACCCCTTTCTTGTATTTTATTTTTCCCCAGGATATGAAGAAGTTTTTTGTGTTTGATATGAAAGGTTACACTAAGGGGATAAATGGAATTCTCAATGTATATTATTTGTATATTTTATTTATTGTAATGTGAATTTAAATTTTGTAATCTAGTTTCCAAAATTGATAAACTAAACCATCGTTTGGGATTTGAAACTTCTATATATGCCAACGTAATTAAGTAAGGCACTTGCATCAGGCTTCTATGGGCTGGGTCATTACAACGAGGGTTGATGGTGCCTATAAATTTATAACCAGACTCTATAGACAAAAAACCAATGGATAACGATTGGGAACATACCACAATGATTTTATGATAGTCAAATCCTAAAAATTATGTCATGTTTAACACTTATATTTGATAAAGCTATAAATAATTACATAGAAAATTACTCCTCCTAGTGTGTTTAGACTGTGGGTAATATAAATCCTATTAAGGGAGATTTTGTATTTATTTTCAATTATAGTTTAATTATAAAATTTTTTGTAGTAATACTAATTTATTAAGCGAGTTATTAATATAAATATCAACATATTTAATAGTTTATAATGATCCTTGTAGAAACAAGCTAGTGGGATTTTAAAAAATTGAATAAAAGGTAGGTATAAGTATATAGGAATGAGAAAATTAGGATTGATACAATTTATATTTTTCCATATATTATTTAGAGCTATTCTGAGGCTATTTAAAGGAATTAAAATTTTTCTGAGATTATTTTGATGTGTTTTGAGTGAAGGTGAGTTAATTATGTATTTATAGATTTTATTAAATTTTAAAACAGTCATGAAACATATGAACTTCTTATGTTTCAACTATACTTGGTTTATAGACTTTATAGGGTGTAACAAATGATACTATAATGTAAATAACTTTCTGAAAATTTAAACATTGTATGGTTTTTACATGGATGTACATAGAGTTCAACTTCATAGGGTTGATCGATAGTGCGTTATAAAATTAATATTCAAATATTTCAACCTCATAAGGTTCTAATAACTCTATGAAAATCAACTAACACAATAAATAACATTCCAAACTAAAATCATTATGTATAGAGATACAAGCATTCCAGATTCTAAATGAAAATATATTTAAATAAAATGGTGATAGTTACTTCCTTCTTGGATTAAAATTCAAAATTAATCTCCAGAGTTTTGATTCAAGATAATAAGTATTTAAAGGACTATTCTACAATAGAAGTGTCACTCCATGAAGTGTAAATTGGCCTCTGAACACTTGAAAAGTATTTTCAAAGGAAATAAACCTCTATATTTATTAGAATCAATAAAGTTGGGTTTATCCCATGATTAATGTATATTTCAAAATGATCTATTGACCTTAATTAAATGAGGAGATCATGTGGTCTTCATAGATATTTCATATTAAAATATTTGAAATTTTCATTCCCATTTATTGTTTATATTATATAGGTATATTTTATGCAACCAAAAATCTTGAGATGTTACCATAATTAATTAAGAAAATATTATTCATAGAATAATGTAAATATAAAAAGGGTGAATTGTAGAAGAAATTTGTTGATCAATAATTAAAAAATTAATTCAATACACTATTTTTTTGAATAAATCATGTATTTTAGAAAGAAGAAATAAATGTGGAAAACACCAATATTATTCATATCTATCAAATAATCCATGATTCTTTAAATTTACTCAAAGTCTTATTACTGAGAAGAATGATTATTATCAACTCTAGAATGTGTGGAGGCATAAATATACCTTGTTTATCATTATTCAAGATAGAACTAGTTATTATATTGATTCATAAATATTTTAATTTTTTGTATGGAAAAATTGTAACGTGTTGAAGTTAATACCATTGATTGAGTTCGTATTGATAATAAAAGGTGATATAAGTTCATGGGATAAAACCCTCCACTCATTAGCGATGTAAACATCATTTCAGGAGGTGAACCACATTAACAAATGAGTTTTTTAAATTTTTTATTCATCGGTGAGTATCATCAAATAATAGTATTTAACAATAATGAGAGTTTAATGGGTTCAAAAAAATCTATGAAGATAGATTCACCCCCCAACAATCATTACCACATGTCATACAATCTAAAAAGTTGGTATTCAAGCTAAATTTACTCAATATTGTTTCTCTCGGGTGTTTGTTATGGATTAATACAACTTAATTAGTAGTAAAGTCATCCCAATTTTTTTATGTAAAATAGTTTTATATTTGAAAAGAGATAATGATACCCTACCTTTTCTATCTTGGATTTTATGTACTTGATTCGGTCCAATGTGGTTTAACAGTGCCAAGTAATACCTCATTATGGTCTCTAATTGATAATAAAAATATTAAAAGTGGTATAAAATATAATAATTCATTACTATATTATTTATCTAATATATATATCAAATAATTGTTGTGTTATTTAACTGATGGTTCTATTTAGAAGAAGTTTTAAAAAATTTATGATGGAAACAAAAAAATTGAATGAACAAGATTTTCATATAATATAAAATAGTTTCAATCCATTGAAATGTATGAGGATTAAAAAATTGATAAATTCATTTGTGGGGTCAATCTGATTTTCAGCACCATTAGAGGGTTTAGTGAAACTATTGATGATTCTATAGTGGTGAAGTAGTTAATGTCAATCATTCCTAAAAAATATATTCCAAGTTCTTAGCTTTTAATGATAATGATATTGATGAATTTACATTTGAAAAACTCCAAAACATTTACATTAACTATTATATGATAAGATGAGTTTCTATAAAATGAAAAATAAATACTGAAAAGAAAGCCCTTTTCAAATCCTTCAAGGATATGTAGGTGGAAGAGGAGCATGGTTTCTCCAACACAGAAGAAAATATGGAATACTTTTATGAAACTCTATATATTTTAGTTCAAGAAACATCACACATGAGAGTGTTAATTATAAATACTAGATTACATTAAAACATTTCAACTATAGAAAGGTTGGTCATCTTTAAACCAACTATTCCATTAAAATAAAAATAGAAAATGAAGATGATAAAGATACCAAATAGGACACTAATAATAGAAGTCATTCAAAGGGGAAGAAATAACTATCTCCCAGAGATTTTAGAATGAATTTTCTATCATTTGAAGAAGTCTTATCTGACACTGAATAAAATGTTTATGACAACAAAGCTATCATATATGTCTCTAAAAGAGTGATCATAGAACAACAGGGATAAAACATTTCTAATAAGTACAGTCAACTACAAATTGAAAAAGAAAACCTAGTAAAATAAACAAAAATGTTGGATCATGACACTTTCATGAAATGGAAAATCATATAATATATGACATTCAAAATTATTATTAGTGATAATAATGTCAATTAAATGAAGGAAAAGATTATTGAAACTGGAAAAAATAAAAGATAAATTTATTAATTAAAATAATATTAATATTATTGATAAAGGAGAGTACTCTAAAAAGTGGATGAAAATACTAATTTTATTCCAAAATATTGATGGGTTAGAAAAATATTATTTCAGATCTACTTCAGAAGAGAAATGGATAAATATAGAAGAATTTAGTGGTTGGAATAAATATAATGTATCTAGAAAACATGGTGAAAAGGAAATTTTTTCCAAAATTTATAATGATAAGGATTTGATAAATAAATATAAATTTTTCAAAAAGGGTCAATAAATTTTTATTTAAAGAAACACTATAAAACTAAAAATAATAATAATACGAGAAATGGATAAACAATAACCCAAAAAGAAACAACATTTCTTTTCAAGAAGAGTTTTATAGGATTCTTTTTCGTGTTTTGTTATATTTGGATATAAAGGCTTCAATTTTTTATAATGGATATCTCTACCATGATTGGTATGAGATCAAGAATCTAGGGGGAAATAGTAACCATAAGAAAGAAGTCACTAGATACATCATCATCTTGAAAAAAAGGTTAAATTTAGATATAATATTAAAATATTGTAAGAGTTATGTATAAGGTGTAATTGAGGACATAATTTAGATATATCTTTTAATTTATTCTATCTATTTTGAATATATTTCAATGATTTGGAAATGTTAAATATAAATTTTAGATTGAAAAACATGCTAGAGTAATTTATATAGAATTTATAACCATCAAATTTGAATGTTCTGGCATCAATGAAAGTGGTTGTTTATCTCAATAGATATGTGATCAAAACAACCATCTTTTTTCAAAAATATCATGGAGGAGCTCTGAAAATTTCATATGATATATATTTAATGATCAATGTTTTTGGAACCACAAATATTGATAAAAATAAAATCATTCAAGATAATTTTTGGTTTTTAATAGAAAAAATCACAATGTATTTAGTGTATCAGTACTCTATAATTCTATAAATGATGTTCATTCAATGAAAATGGGTTCATAGTCAAGATATTATAAAATGGGTTTGTTTTAACAAAAGGATCGAGAACCCCCTATGCTTTTATGTTAAGGAAGAAATTATTAACTGTTAGTTAAATCAACAAGTTGAAAATACTTTATGGAATGTAAGACTTAGATAACTTGTCCAAAATAAAATCATGAAACTTATCATGTAATAGGATATTATGAATATCCCAATTTTAAAATAGTACACTGTAATATTTTAAAAATATTCAAAAAATAAAAAATGATGAATTATGCTCAAAAGGGAGGTGAAATTTAAAATATAGAAAATCATTAACGAATCCACATTGATGTGTGTGGGCCTATGATAAATAAGCTAATGTGTGGAGAAATATAATTTATCACTTACATAAATTAATTCATAACAATGAAATAAATTATTTTCATGTCACACAAATCACATGCCTTAAAAAATTCAATGGTTTTGAAAGACGTATAGAGAATAAAATATATTTCTTCTAAAGAGATTGAGTTCATATAATATAAGTGAGTATTCTAATAGTTAGTTAACCAAATAAATTTATAACCATGGAATCAAGAATATGTTTAATGCTTCATATACTCCTCAACAAAATTGATTAGATTAAAGGAACAATAGGAGTTAAGGTGATTCGGCTCTAACTATACTAGTAGAGCATAAAACCATGAGGTTATTCTAGTTACAGGACATCATAATTACTAAAATAATTTATATTTCGTGTTTCTTAATATTTAACTAATAAATTAACCCCAATGATATATTTATCAAAAAAATAATCTGTTAAAATACTTTAGGGTGTATGGGATCCCATGTTTAATTAATAAGAATGAAAAACATAGAGAAACTTTTTATGAGAAAGATGACCATTGAATATTCCTTGGTTATACACCAAATATAATTTTCCCTATATTTTATAACAATTAATATTAATTTATTGTTGAAAGTGATAATATTGAAATTTTTTAGAATGAATATAACAATAGAACTATTATGGAAGATTATAATCCCAAGCCAAAATGAGTAAATTATAGGCTGAAAAACATGTAGATGTTGAAAAAGTTTCTAGTGATAAAAATTATGGAGTGGAAACCAAGAGAAGATTCATGAAAAATATCCACACAAGTTTTCTATTAAAAATTTATCCTTAAACCCTTGAATACTATTTTGATCATAATTATTGGGTTTCGGTTATTAAATAATAACTTGAACTGATTGAAAAGAATGAAACACGGTAAATTATTCCTAGATCCAAAGAAAAGAATCTAGTTGGGGAAATGTGGGTTTTGATGAATAAGTTATATGATAAGGGTAATGTTTATAGAAACAATGTTATGCTAGTATATAAGAGATAATCTAAAATTGAAGGGTTTGATTTTGATAAAAACATTACTCATGTTTCCATACATCAATCCTTATGTATTTTCCCATCCATTAGAGCTTTGGAAATCTTAAAAATATTATAAATGGAATTTAAATTATCTATTATAAATGGAGATCTTGATAAATAAGTGTACATGGAGTACCATGATGGGTTTTTTCATGATTTAGATGGAATCAAATAGTATGAGACAAAGAAATATCAATATGGTTTCAAAAAACCTCCATGAAATTTTAATCTGATGCTTTATTAATATATGATAATAATAAAATATAATATAATGGTGAGTAGACAACACATTTTATGTGAATATGATATATACAACATCACATTATTATTGTGTATTTTTATGACATTATTTTTTCTATAAATTATTAAATATTGTGTGATGACTTTTCAAGGAACATGAAAGAATGATATGAAGTGTCAATGCATAGATAAATGAAATTTTTCTTATGTTTATAGATTACCTAATTAGTTGATTAAATTATTATCTCAAAAGGTAATGAATGAAAATGAACTCTTAAATATGTTTGAAATACATGAATGTAGATAAGTGACCACAACCATTCAAGCCGTAACAAAATTATGAAAGAAGGATGAATGAATAATATTTATTTCAATGTAGTTCAAAAGTTTAATTGGAAATTTTATTTAAATGAAAATATCTAGGAACATTATTATATATATTGTAGATATTTATTATATAAATCAATTTAATCCTAAATAATCATATCTTTGGGAATAAACGTGGATTTTGAAAAAAATCTCAAATACATTTATTGGAAGGTTAATGTAAATGAAGAAAGTTAAGATAAATCTAAAAGGGTTTATTGATACTGACAGGGAAGGTTGTAGATAAAGAAACACATCTAGTAGAGTTTTTTCTATTGGTATAAGTTTTGTTTTATAGCATTCAAAAAAATTCGTGAGAATAGGATCAGTTGATGTAACGCCCCGACCCTAGTTACCTAGAGTCGGTGCATTATTATATAACATTGGAATGATCACAAAAGATCAATTATCAAAACCCTGATTAGTTTAGTAGCCTCACAAATACTAGATACATTCGTAAGTTTTACCTTTCATTATAAAAGGAAATACTACAAAAAAAGTCTCTAGTGGCCACACTCATATCCTTTAAAATATCCTTACAAGTCAGTTATAATATACATCTTCGCATCCTGGGAAAAATAAAACATAGAAAGGGTTGAGATCAGATGTTCGGTAAGGATAACAATATAGTGAAAACATTCATAAATAAACATAAACATTTAAGAAAATTTATAACACTAAAACAAAGTCCTTTTAAACATGAACTTCAGCATAATATGGAAATGGTAAAATCATATAATTACATTTCTTCTATACATGAATATTCTTCAAGTCGAATAATTACATCCAATATCAGTAGCCACTTTCATAATGATGGAACACATAAAGCCAGACATCATAACCACATCGTCAAGTACTTGTACCAAGACTACAAATAATATTTTTTCAAGGCCTTGATCCAAGACACTAGTTTGTCTCATGTGACCTACCAATGCATCAAGGAGTTATAGTGGGCTCCACCTGTCACTTACTAAGTCCAATGAATTTCATATATGAAAAGGTTTAAAGAGAACATAAAAATTCATATTAAAACTAGCATACAAAATGTCAATACATTATCCATAAAGCATGAATGGTGTAAAAATAATAAATCCAAAGTCAAACTTATCATAAAACCTTCAATACAATATGGATGTTTTGTATCATAATAATTCAACTTCAAAGAAGCTTAAAATCAATAAAATGTTATTGACATTGAAGAAATTAAATCCCTTTTTAGTGGAATATCTATTTCTATTTTAAAATAAATTAAAATTAATATAATTATAGAGGAAATCATTTATTTTGAAAATATTCTTATATGATTTTATGGAAAGCTTCGATGATTTTATAACAAAGTAAAATTTCTACACCTGCTGTATCAGTTAAAAAACATTCCTACCTTTATTTTGTCGAAAACGTCATAAAGTACCTTGATTGGAAAATAACAGAAATATTCCTTTCAAAAATATATAAGAGAAAATAAGGGTATAAGTTAATTTAACACATTTTCTATTAAATATAATAAATGTTTTGAAATACATTTTAAAAAAACACGGATGTGAATGATAATGAGGTCCGAGTAGATACTTACGTAAAAACAACCACGAATAATAAAGAGATTGTGAAATTACCCCTCACCTTGTACTTTTCTTTGGTCGAAGGTAGATTAACCTCTTGTATAATGGTACAATTATTGTTATTCAATTATACACGATCCATAAAAATTAATATGATATCATATATGATCTTCTAATATTTCTTTGTTATTGATATTTCAATAAAATCATCATTTTGGGTGTTACCTGATTTTTTTTACTTCATATGCAGGGTTACATAATCCTTGCTTTTTATGGATTGGATGTATTTGATTCATATACAGAAACATGATATGTTCATAAACATTATTTTTAATAATAAAATAAAAATTATTCTTGAATGATTACAATGGGGAAATAATCTCATCACGTTCATGGAGATGGTAATATGGACGTATGCACGAACAAAATTATTGTTCTTTTGATATTAAAAACATATATAATTGGATGGTATATCTTATATATAGAATCTTTATCATGTTTTATTTATTATTTACATCATTTATACTCATTATTATACCCATCCAAATGATGATGTGTTTGAATAAAAAACTACACCACGACGTGGAGACAGTGTTCTGTATGTACACATGTATGGTGACTTTGTCATTTATAGGATGGATATAATAATGAATATGAGAGTAACATATTTATAATAACATCATAGTATATGGAATATATTGTAGTTATTGTTTTATAATGGAAACAACAAAGAAAGGGGAAGTGGAATATGAAAAAAAAACTTGAATGAGGTGATGAAATATTTACCTCTTCTTCGGGTTCTTCTTTATGATTTCATCAATAGGGCTCCATACGTTGGCTTTTTGACTAAATAAAGGCCTCTAAAATGATTTAAAGATAGTATAGGGGATATTTGGGCATGGTTTTTCTAAGTCAAATGGCTTTGAAGGAGTGAATTTGAGAGAAGGGGAGGTGGCCTTTTATAAGAGAGGTAATGGTCTCTTTAGAAAAGCATGAAATATTATTTTATATTAAAATCATTTTTGTTTTCTAATGGCTCCAAAATAAATTATTTAATGGAAAATTTGGATATGGGTCAAAAATTTGTCAACCAATAGGCTTTAGAAAGGTTTAGGTTATCATATTAATCTTATATATTAGATTTAACTCTTAATTAAATTGTTTGTTATTTACCATGTCTCTTTATATTTTTATATTATATGGTTAATAAACATACTATAAACATCCAAGTGAACCTCAACTGATTCATTAGAGACATATAAAATATTATTTATGCCTTTTTTCCAAAACATATTCTTTTACAAATAGAATACCAATTAATAATACAATACTTGTTTTAAAAACTCTATTATGTCAATTTTTAAACTATTTGGTATTTTGTTTTTCTTAAATTCATTAAAGCATAATTCCTTTGAACTAAATTCATTTAATCAACCCTAACATTTCATATTAACCTATAAAATTAATGGAATTAATTAAAAGTCTGAAATTAATTTTTTTTGGATATTTATAACATCTATTATTTTAATCAATCATTAATAAGGTAATTATTGCATGATCATTGTGTCCTAAATAAATTTTATTATTTAATGTATTAAAATTATAAACAAAATACCATTATGTTGGAAATTATTTTATCTTTCTAAAAAATATTTATAGTTGAATTTATCTTATGTTAAAATCTATATTAAAAATGGTTTAGTCCTTCCTCATGTTATATCCTTAACCTTTTGTCACTATGAAGCTCCCCAAGTCACGGTTCTCCTTCCAACCCGTCATCTTTTTCGGGCTATGGAGACCTCTAATTCACTCTACCTCCTCACTGCTAATAGAACAGTGACTGGAGTGCTCAGCTTCATTCTCACCCTCAAAGAGAGCTTGAACACCCGAGGGATACTCCACTGCCAATGGTGCACCCACATTTGGAGTAGTCCCCAGGGCCTAAACTAGGAGGTCATCCTTTACACCTCCACTGGATAGCAGGTCTTTTTCCTAGTCCTGAAGAGGACCTTGCTCCATCAAGATTTCAAAATGGTTAACAAAACTAATGGTTGTTTGACCATTTTCTAGTTTGGACATGGTCACTGCATTTGAATCATCCTCTACAGGTTTGTCCCCTTGATACATGTAGATCCTCCCTTAATTGCTGCCACAACCACAACTACTTGGACAGGGGTGTGATCCTAGAAAACTGGAAAATCATTATGTTTCATCGATCCTATCTTCTGAGGGACTGAAGTTTTCTGGTCTGTCACAATCCTAGTTGGAGGCCATGACACTGGATTCACATCAACAAACAAGAGACTGGAACCCAAGTCACCATCCTTCCTAGTGACCAAGCCTCTAATCTTCGCACTTTCTACAAATGAAGGAGAAACCAATGGAAGAGAGTCTCCTTCCAGAGCCCGTCCTGCTTGATGATTGACACCCAAACCATGCTACAAGGTATTAAAGAATTCAGTGACCTTTAGATATTTAAGTCCTTTTTGGTTCTGGAGATGAAAATTCGTCTGTGATTCCATAGAACTCAAATTTTCAACTGTGAGAACCGAGGGAAATACATACCCATTTTTTGGAGCATCCCTTAACACCCCATGGTGAATCGAGAAACTCTTCAGAAAAGTAGTGGATAAATTCACCAAGAGACGATAAGAAATGCAAAAATCTATCCAAGATTTAAAAACTACAGGTTGTTTGCATCGGAATTACTCCTCCACAATGATCCAGATACATTATACAAGAGGTTTGGACGTATCCACCTCAACACAAATGCTATTGGAGATGGGGTGACACACATAATCGGTTATTATATCTAAACATATTAATCATTCAATCATATTACCGAGCATACATATTATATCATGATTTTGGAAGGCGAGGGGGAGTTCGAGAAGACTAACCCACACAACCATAGACGGTTTGTCACATTTCATGTAGAAATCACAGGACCAAAGGGAAAGGTAGAATCTAGATCTGTTTCATATGTGAGGAGCTCTGGACCTCACCAAGATAAGGTTTTCCTCTGAAGAGAAATGAATCATCATGTGCTCCTTGTCAAGGATCCCACAACCGCTCTTTCTTACAAACCCTATGAAGCAAATATGAATCTTTCAAAATCGTCAAGCAAGGGATGCAGATGGATTAAGCGTGCCATCAAGGCTAGATTTAAGTAAGACCAGGCTTCATTATATTATAAGGGATATAATGAATGGTTAGGGAACCCTCCATGACGTTTGAGTACTTTCAGGCTGAGGTCGATGTTCAGGAAAGAGATAAGAAATTCGGGATTTGAAAAGGGAAATATGGAAGGTCTTAAGGATACGGAGAGTGAAGGGGGTCCCTAGCCTTTGAGTAGGGGAGGGACTGGGATCACGACCATCGCCAGCTAGAGTATCCCTGCTCAAGAACCGAGGGGAGGAGATGAAATAAAATGAAAATGCTCTTAGGAGGTGCGTAAAAGATTGTAAATAGTTCGATACAATTTTATATATCTAAACATATTATAAAATGACTCCAATTAATTTTGTTGAACATATATATGTATTATGAATCTATTTTTACATAAAATAAATTTAATTAAAACAATTAATTATTTCAATAAAATGTCAGGTTTAACCAATAACACTAGGTTTTTTCACTATTCTTTAAAAAAAACTGGAATGTTTTCAAAAAAATACCAAATATTCACCATAATCTAATTTCAATATTCCAAATCAGAAAATGAAGTCCATTTTGAAATATATAATTTATAAAATTTCAAAAAGTGGGTATTAAGATTCATAACGCCTAGTTTGATTGGTCGTGTTGTGTTAGAATCTTGAAGTTGCGTAAAATGCAAGCTATTGTATTATTCAAAGGGAAACGAACTGTGGAAGCATTGGGTGTTACATTCTTGTCTCCTTCAAATAATTTCATCCTCAAAATTTCTATAATACTACCACAAAAAATGATTCGGGTGGTTCTTCAACAGAAGTTCCTCGGGTTCCCACATTGCATCTTCCATCTTATGGTTTCTCCACAAATATTTTACAAGACGAGATGTCCGGTTTCTCCGCACTTGTTCTCTTGTATCACGAATTTTTACAGGATCTTCACCATAAGACAGATCAGGTTCCATATCAAATTCCTCATAGGTGAGTATATGCATTAGGACAGACGTGTATTTTCTCAACAGTGATACATGGAACACATCCTGAACCTTGGAGATACATGGAGGCATTTTCAAACGATAAGATACAACTCTAATTCGTTATAGAATTTCCAAATGTCTGATTTACCTAGGACCTATTTTACCCTTCTTACCAAAATGTATAAAACACTTCCATGGAGATACCTTCAAGAAAACATGGTCTCCTACCTGAAATTCCAAATCCTTAATTTGGTTATCAACATATCTCTTTTCCTACTTTGGGATGCATTGATGTGGGTTTGGGTAACCTTCAACTTTTCCATTATTTCCACAACAAGTTCTGGGCCTATGAGTTTTATTTCACTAACATAATCCTAACATGTTGGTGTGAGACATAAATTTCTATATAACGCTTCATATGGTTCCATCTGAATACTTGAATGGAAGCTATTGTTATACTAAAATTCTACCAGAAGTAAATATTTATCCCACATACCATGAAAGTCAAGTGAGAAACATCTCAACATGTCTTCTATGGTTTGAATAGTCTTTTCTTATTGTCCATCAGTTTGAGTCTGGTAGGCCGTGATCAAATGAAGTTTAGTATCCAAAGATTTCTGATGAATTTTATAGAATCTTGATGTAAAACAAGGATCACGATCACAAAAAAATCGATAAGGGAACTCCATAAAGTCATAAAAGATCATTAATATATATTAATGATATATGTTCAAGAGGTAAATCTTCTATTATAGAAAGAAAATGTGATGACTCGGTAAGAGGATCAGTAATGACGCATATTGCATCATTCATTGTAGAAGCCTTTGTTAGCCCCATTACAATGTCTATCGTAATATTATCCCACATCCACTCAAGTATGGGAAGAGGTTGCATGACTCTTACAGGCTGTTGCCTTCTAGATTTCACTTTTTGAAAAACCATACATCATGGAACAAAATCAGCACTCTCCCTCTTCATATTATCCCACAAAATCATTTCCATAAAATCTCTATACATCTTGGTGCTACTTGGATGTATAGTGGAATTGGAGCAATGCGCATCATCTAACAATTATATTTTTAGATCCATTATACCGGGAAAAAAAGTCTCTTACCAAAGTTCAAAATACCATCTTTATGTATAGAGTCACTTAATCTCCCATCATTCACAGCTTTAATCATCTTTTGAAAATTCTCATCATCAACTTTACTACTTTTTATCCATTACATTAAATATGGCTTGGCATCCATTTTAAATAGTATTGATGTTCACCTTCCATGAATATTCCCATATCCATATTCACTAGATCCATGAAAATTGGACCCCTTTGAACTCTCATCTTGTTCAAAAATCAATGATATTTTCTACTCAAAGCATCTGCCATAATATTTTCCTTCCTCAGGTGGTTGTGTACTATGAAATAATAATCCTTGAGTAGTTAAAGTCAACAACTTTGCCTCATGTTGATTTCTTTTTGTGAGAAAATATGTTTCAAACTCTTGCGATCGGTATAAATCTCACACTTTTCACCATAGATATAGTGTCTCAATATTTTCAGAGAAATATTACTGCTGCTAACTCAAGATCTTGAGTAGGATAGTTTTTCTCATGAATTATTAGATATTTTGACGCATAGTCTGTAACTATATCATTCTACATAAGGTCACAACAAATTCATTTCATTGAAGCATCACAATAAATAAAAAACTCATCATTCCCTGATTGTAGATTCATGCTAGATGAATTGACTAATATTCTCATCTGTTCTTCAAAAAATTATTCACACTCTTTTTTCAAAAGAAATTTATCCCCTTTACATGTGAGCATGGTTAATGTGTTAGCCCATCGGTAAAATTTTTGGACAAACGTCGATAATAACCTGCTAAACTAATAAAACTGCATACCTCAGTTATACTCATCGGTGCTGACCATTCATGGATTTCTATTCTCTTTGAAGGATCAACAAAAATTCAATACTTAGATACAATATGTATAAGAGATGAAATTTCTTGAATCCAGAATTCACACATGATAAACATCCCATATAATTCATTTCTTCTGAGGGTTTTTCGAATGGTTTCCAAGTGATTTTAAAGATCTTCATTGCTTTTGGAGAATATCAGGATATCATCAATAAACTCTGCTACAAATTCATCATGATATTCCTTTAAAACTCTATTCATTATATCCATGAAAATAGAGGGAGCATTAGTCATCCCAAACGGAATTTCTGTAAACTCGTAATTCTCGTACCTCATTTGAAATAC
The DNA here is from genome assembly GCA_963277665.1 of Viscum album. Taxonomy (NCBI): domain Eukaryota; kingdom Viridiplantae; phylum Streptophyta; class Magnoliopsida; order Santalales; family Viscaceae; genus Viscum; species Viscum album. Next base: position 1,602,246,718 of record OY728165.1, on the reverse strand, counting down.
TGTTTTCGGAATGTCTTCCTTTTTCACATAGAGTTGATGATATCCAGATTGAAGGTATAACTTTTAAAAATATTGAGCTCTATGAAGTTGGTCAAATAAATCATCACTGCATGGTTGGGGATACTTGTTCTTTATTTGTATTTCATTGAACACCCTGTAGTCAACGAAAAACCTCATAGATCCATATTTCTTCTTAACAAAATGGAAAAGGGCTCCCCATGGAGAAACAATCAGGCGGATAAATCCCTTATTACTCAATTCCTCTAGATGTTTCTTTAGTGCCACTAATTCCACAGTGGCCATTCAACAAGGGGTCTTCAATTTGGGCCTTGAACTAACAATTAAATCAATGGAACACTGAATTTCTTGTTCTGGAGGAAATCTAGGTAAATCCTCTAGAAACACATCAGCATATTCTTGAACAATAGGTACATCCTATATTCGAACATTCTTTTCCTCACCCATAATTATTTAATTCTCATCCTCCCAAGTAATTGAATTTAGTAGATCTACTATGGATGGATCTAGATAAGAATTAGGTGGTGACGTTTATACTATAATGATATGGTATACCTTATTATACTTAAAAATTTTAACCTCCTTATTCATAAATAAATTTTCACATGATGGTCAGAATATAATCCATACAAAGGATTATATTAAATTAAATCATGGGTATGATGATGAGATCAACAGATATAGAACATTTATATGACCTAATAGGAAATGATTCAAAAAACTTTATTGCGATTATACTTCCCTTATGAGTTTTGACTAACAATTCCCTTGTCAATTCAAATTAAAAATATATAATTTTATTAGAGAACTGGGAAGATATGAAACATTGTGATGACCTAAAATAAAATAAATCATTGGCTAAACTTGAGGAAACCAGTAAACTACCTGCCACCGCGTCTTTTGGAGAATCAACCGTAGTAGTACTGATTACATAAACTTGTCCTTGCTCCTTTGGTTTTCTCTGAGATATGTTTCCTTGGAGCATATAACATTAATTTTCATAATCCCCATTTTCTCTACAGTTTTAGCATTCAACATTGAAAACCTCTTTTCTCCCCTTGAAATCATGATCATGGTTTCCTTTTTCACCATAGTTGTAACAAACTCTCATTCCTTTCAGGCACATAACGAGGTGTTACATCCCACATTTACTGATGGATGGATATTCAGATTTTCCCTTCATCCCCTTATTTCCATTTATAGAGTGTTAATCAGATATCTTCTTCTATGTCTTTGCTTTAATGTCATAAGGGTTATAGAATTATTTTTCTATCATTATAGCACATGAGACAATATCTTCATATGATAAGAAGGATTGCGTGACTAATTGTCAATGAAGAAATGGTTTTAACCAATCAAGTATTAGATCAATATTACTCCTTGTGTTACATATATAATTTTCTACATTCCTTGAAAACCTTGTAATGTTACCCCTATATTTTGTGACATTATCTTCCTTTTTTCCTCAGACTCAAAAATTGTCTTTCCATATCTGCTCGATGGTCATGGGAAAAGTAGTTTTGTAAAAAAATCACTTTAAAATACATTTATTCCATATTTGATACTTCATCATATAACTTTCTGTTTTGAATCAATGGCCACCATTTATCTCAACCACTTGTGAGGCGATAAACTTCGATGGAAACTTTATCCATTTCGCTACATGCCAAATCATTAAAGTATTTTTAATAAAGAATTTAACCATTACCTAGTTACAAATGGATTTATACTCCCATTGAATGTTGGTGGTTCTTTCCTCATGAAGCGGTATAAGATTTATCCTCTGCATTTTGGATCAGAGTTCTTTATATGGGTAAGGTTATTATTCATAACCTGAGTGAGTTTTCTCAGTATGGTGATAAGTTGATCAACACCAGCTTCTTCACCAACTCCACTATAATTATCTTGAGTAGGAGGAAAATCCCTACATGGATTATGTGCATTGATATAGTTTCCATTTCTTCCACTAGGTGTCATTTCTAAACAATGTCATACACTAGATTAGTTTATGAATCGCAATACAAAATTCAAACTTGTAAAACAGTTAACATAAATTAAAAATTTTAAGGATATAATCCATAATCATAAAAAAAAAATCATTGAGTATATATATACTCATAAACCCTTCATAATGGTTTGTAAATAAAATGACAATTATCCTATGAATATCCCCATGAGTGTCATAAACAAAAGTGTAGCAGGGCCCATTGTCATGCAGCACTTCCCGTTCGAGTCTAGCTCAAAGCGGTGTTTTTGGATTTTACCCCTAGGTACATCTATAATAGATCCACCTCTACTTTCTCATATCCCGATAAGGATGTATTCCTTGTAAAACTCACAAAATATCTACAATACCAAAATTATAGGATTTTTTTCTATACTAATCCTCAAAGTCTATCTTAGGGTAATGTTATCTAATAATAGTTTTCCTAAATATAGCTTCCACAGTTTTTACTAAACTTCCTATGATACCAACTGTAACGCCCCAACCCTAGTTACCCAGATTCGGTGCATTATTACATAACGTTGTCATGATCAGTAAAGATCAATTTTCTAAAGACCGATTAGTTTAGTAGCCTCAGAAATACTATATACATTCATATGTTTTACATTACTTTATAAAATGAAAAACTAAAACAAAATAGTCTTCAAAGGCCACACTCATATCCCTTAGACTATCTCTGTAGGTCAGTCATAATATAGTTCATGTAATCCAAGGAAAAATAAAACATATAAAGAGGTGAGCACAGATTCTTAGTAAGGATAACAATATAGTGGAAACATTTTTCAATAAGCATAAACAATTAAGGAAATTTAGAAGACTAAAACAAAAGCCTTTTAAACTTGAACTTAATCATAATATGGAAAAGATAAAATCCAATAATTCCATTTACTTTTTCACATGGATATTCTACTTTTCAAATAATCACATGCAATATCAATATCCACTTGCATCATGATGGAATGCATAATGCCAGACTTCATAACCACATAGTCAAGGCCTTATTCCAAGACTAAAAATAATATTTTTTTCAAGGCCTTGTTCCAAGACACTATTTTGTATCATGAGACCTACCGATGCATCGAGGAGCTATATTGGGCTCCACCCATCACTTACTAAGTCCAATGCATTCCTTATATGAAAATGTTTAAACATAACATAAACATTCATATCAAAACGAGCATACTAAATGTCAATACCTTGTCCATAAATCATGAATGGTGTAAAAATAACACATCCAAAGTCAAACATATCACAAAACCATAAATACAATATGGATGTTTTGTATCATAAATAATTAACTTCAAAGATGCTCAAAATCCATCAATGGATGTTGACATAGATGAAATCAAATCCTTTTTTAGAGGAATATATCTTTTTATTTTAAAATCATTTAAAAGTAATATAATAATAATATAAAACATTTTTTTAATATATTCTAATAAAATTGTAAGTGAAGATTCAATTATGTTATAACAGTGTAAAATAGTTGTACCCACTGTATATGTTAAAAAAACATTCTTACCTTAATTTTGTTGAAAAGGTCATTAAGTACCTTGATTGGAAAATGAAGGGAAGATTCCATTCAAAAACATATACGGTCAAATAAGTGTATAATTGAATTTAACCCATTGTTTATTAAATAGTTAATATGGTTTTAAATACATTTTAAAGAAACATATTTGTGGATGATAAAGAGGTCATGGTAGATACTTATTTAAAAATAACCTTAGATAATAAAGAGAGTTTAAATTGACCCTTACCTTGTACATTTATTTGATTTGGGGTTAGTTAAACAAATTTATAATGGCAAAATAACTGTTATTAAATTATAAAATAACCATATACATTCATATGATATCATATATGATCTTCTAATATTGCTTTGTTAATGATATTTCAGTAGTATCATTGTTTCTGGTGTTAACTAATTCGTTTTAGTTTATATGCTTGGTTACGTAAGCCACAATTGTTATGGATAGCATTTATTTTATTCATATATATAAATATATTATGTTCATAAACATTATTTTTAATAATAAAATAAAAATTATTTTTGAATGATTAAGATGGGGAATGAATCTTATCGCGTTCACGGAGACAGTAATCTGGAAGTATGCACGGGCGAAAATATCATTATTTTGATTTTAGAATAGTTTATAACTGTATAGTATATCATATATAATGAATAATTATAATGTTATATTTATTATTTACATCATTTATACTCATTATTATAACAATAATAATGACTCTGTGTTTGAATAACAAACTACACCACAATATCGAGACGGAAATCTGTACATATGCACGTATGGTGACTTTGTCATTTATAGGATGGATAGAATAATGAATTTGGTTGTACCATTTTAATAAAAAATTACAATATATATAATATACTAGAGTAATTATTTTATAATTGAAAAACAAAAAAGAGTAAGTGGAAGAATAAAAGAAATTGAAAGAGTTGATGAAATATTTACCAATTCTTCGAGTTCTTCCTTTTGGTTTTATCAAAATGGCTCATTATATTGGATTTATAACTAATTTGAGGCCTCTAGGATGAATGGGAGATTGTTTAAAGGATATTTGGGCCTGGTTTGGCCAATCCAAATGGCCTTGACGGGGTGAATTTGAGAGAAATGGAGGTTCCCCTTTTATAAGAGAGGCGACGGTCACTTTAAGAAAAGCTTGAAATATTATTTTATAATAAAATAATTTTCAGTTTATAATGGCTCAAAAATGAATTATTTAAATTAATACGCATGGATGGGTCTAAAACCTCTTAACCAATAGGTTTTAAGCAGGTTAAGGTTATCATATTAACATTATCATTAATATTTAACTCTTAGTTAAATTGTTTGGCATTTACCATGTCTCTTTGTATTTTTATATTATATGGTTAATAAACTGACTATAAACATCCCAGAGAACCTCAAGTGGTTCATTAATGACTTATATACTATTATTTAATCCATTTTTCAGATCCTTAGTTTTTTAGGAATATAATACCAATTAATAATATATATTTGTTTTAAAAAAACATTAATGTCAATTTTGACACTATTTGGTATTTTGTTTTTGTTAAATTTATTACAACATTATTACATCACTAAAATTAATTTAATAAACCCTAAAATTACATATTAACCTATATAATTATTTTAATACATTAAAAGTCTCAAATTATATTTATTTGAATATTTATAATTTCGGTTATTTTAATCTTTCATTAATAAGGTAATTACTTCATCATCATTGTGTCATAAATAATTTTATTATTTAATGCCTAAATATAATAAATAAATTAAAATTATGTTGTAAATATTTTTTTCTTTCTAATTCAAATTTATAGTATAATTTATCTTATGTATAACCCTATATTAAAAATGTTTTCGTTATTAAACATTGATTTTAACTATTTTAACTCTTCTTTAAGTAAAATAATAATAAATGACGTAATCTAATCCAAGTTGACCAAATGGGATCATATTTTATTCCTAAGGTTGTTTTTGGTCGAATTAAAATTATCTATTATAATTAAGACATGTATTTGTGTAATTATGATATAATTTTACCCCTAATTACCCTATTTATTTTTAACCGTTGTAAATAAAATTAAAAGCTACCATTCACAGAAAATTATTTTCATCTCATTATACAACATCTTACTTAATAATATTAACTGTGTCTCTTGTATTTTTTAAAATCAACTCAGAAAAGAGGTAAAACATAGTTTTATACAAATCGGTAAATACTCATAGGAGGTGGGTAAATGATGGTAAATAGTTCAATAAAATTTTATATATCTAAACATATAATAAAATGTCTCTAATGAATTAATTTGAACATATATATGTATTAGGTATCTACTTTTACTTTAAAAAATTAAAATAAAATAACGAATTATTTAAATAAATATTCAGTTTTAACAAAAAACATAGTGTTTTCTCACTATTCCTAAGAAAAATAATTTTTTCAAGAAAATACCAAAAAGTCACTGTATGCTAATTTTGATATTCCGAATCAAAAAATGAAGTCCATTTTGAAATATTAAATTTATAAAATTTCAAAAAGTCGGTATTACTATTCATAATGGCTAGTTTGATTGGTCACGATGTGTTCTAATCTCGAGGTTGCGTACATTGCAAGCTATTGCATTATTCAAAGAGAAACATTCTGTGGAAGATTGGAGTGTCACAATTGAGGCTAAATATGTGGTTTCGTCATAAATATAAATATATATTATATGGTTGAATACACATCTACAAGAATTAAATGATGAATTATATTATCCTCTAGTTATATTCTATGATAATTAATGTGCCATTAATCTATCCAATAATGTAGTGTACTACTATAAATAAATAAAATTGACATAATATTACCTTTTTTAAATGATATGTTTTTTGAGGTTATTTTTATGTTTGTGCTTATTATATCTAGGAAACATATTATAGATATTCTTACAAAACACATCACCAATGATTTTTTTAAGAATGAATTAAAAAAAGGGGATTAAATCCCACTCTATATCACTGATGTATGATGTTTATTTATTTTCCTTCACTCTTTTTTAATGTTCAAATATAATTTAAATGGGGATATATAATCTATGTGGGAGAATTTTTTTGTGTCCTATTTTAAATTTTTGGTTGAGTGTGTCTAGGAAAGGTATTAAATTATTGGTCATTTCTAACTTAATGACTTGATTCTTGAATTTAGTTATGGGTTGAGTTGTTTAAGGATATAATTTGTTTTATATTTATCACACTTGGTGAAGTTTAGATTCATTCCTTAATTGTTATATTTGGATTTATTTTCGATAAGTAGTAGAAGAGTTGGATGGTATTATTCAAAATATCTAAAAGGGTAGATTGTTAAATACTCTATATGATTATTTTTTACCTCCTGTAAAATCTAACTTAATTATGAAAATTTATGTATAGATCCTAATTTTTATGACAATTTCCTTGGGGAAGGATTATTTTCCTTAATAAATTGGAATTTTATTTGGAGAAGTATGATAGTGGGAGTATCATGAAGGAATGAAAAAGTTGTCTCAAGTATATAGGAACGAGATAAATAGGTTTTGAACTTTTCATATCATTAAATAAATTATTTGATGATTTTTTTAGGTTATTTTAGGGGATTAAAATAGGTTTAATAATATTTGGAAGTGTTATGACAGAATGCAGGCTAATTCTGTATATATATATTCTAACAAATTTTGGGAAATTCATGAACCCTATGCATATCATAATGTTTGAATATATAGGTTTCACATAATTTATATGGTATACAACAATACATTGTAACGGAAAACGCTTTGAAAAATTTTCAACTTCATAGAGTTTCTCATAGTGATGTTGGAAGGGTTAAATTTAAAAAGGTTGACCTAGAGTGAATTATAAGGTACATCTTCATAGATTTTATCACTGTAGTTCCATGGTGAATTTTGAGGTATATCTTTATAGATTAAATCATTTTAAGATATAATAAACCCTATGTAAATAAACTAACATTATGAAGAAAAGGGAAAACTGAAATCCTATGATATGAGATATGACAAAATTCATGTATTTTGAGGAAAAATAGATTTACATTATGTTGTGTCAGATTTTTTCATCATAGATTATAAATAATAATTAATCAGGATAATTTTTATCCATGAAAATAATTACATAGATCTAATTTTTGTAAAAGAAATTCCATATAAAAAAGTATGAATGGATCTGTGCACATGTGTAAGAAGTTTGGTTGTGAATCAAAGATGTGGATTTTTTTTGAAACTCTAAGGAAGGGTATGTTATGAAATTCATGGATATTTAAAAATGTATTGTTAATAAGGATTAAATTAATAGGTCATTCATATTTCATGTTGATTTTAAATTCAAATATTTTAAATTATAATTATTGATAATGTGCATTATTTTATAGGGATGTTTCATTAAGTTAAGAATCATGGAAGGTTTCCATACTTAATTAGAGAACAATTATTCACAAAATACTATGAATATAAAAATTGTAGAATTTAAGAAGAAATATTATGATCAAGAATAAGAAATTTATGCGGATGAAATGTTATTTTGATGAAATGTAATATCAATGAAAAAGAGATTGAAAAGAATAGAATATATGTTGGTCATGCTTGTCAAAGAATGTAAGATACTTTCGTATTACTCAAATACTTTCTTCTGAAGAAGAAGATCATTATATTATATGTTCAACGTGGATCCATGAACATACCTAGGGGATCATTCATAAAAATATAATCTCTTATTCTCTTGATTCAGAAAGCTATAACAGGTCGGAACCAGTTATTGTAATTGGTCCAAGGTCAAGCCATTTCATGAGTTTTCCATGATAATTAAACAATAGTTCTATGAATGAAATAAAAATAATGACACACCATGTTTGTATTCATCCTTAAATGAGGGAAACCTCATAAAAAATGTGTTGTGTCTATTTATTTATTTCATAATTGAGTATCTTTAGAGAATAGTGATTAACTATAATAAGAGTTGAAGGGGTTTGAAAAAATATGTAAAAATTTATTCCCCCCGCACCTCTCAGTGTTTAAAACACTTTTTTTATCTTAATAGGTACGTTATGAAACATATTCATAGGTGGTTATAGGTAGTTCAATGAATGAGGGATATTTTATAGTTCCCCATGTATTAAGGGATCTATATTATTGAACATGATTTTCCTTACATATCACGCATTCAACTATATTTATATAGAATATATTAATGGTATATTTAGTGTTGGCCTAATAATTTTGAAACTCACACACTTTATGGTCACCTTGGTGCACATCCAAAGCACTAGTTTTGTATTTCCAAATGGGTCAAAAAACTTATGCAGGGGTGGGATTAGGTTGATGATGGGTTATGGTTCCAGTTGGATTCATGGTCATGGTTGAATTTAGAACTAGGTGGATTCTCAGTGTCCATTTATTTGGTCTCTAGTGCCTTTTTGTTGTTTTAGGGATGAAATTAACCCTCACTGGGAAATATTTTCAGATATACACACTTATATGCTTATTATAAATTTTATCTTCTATGATGCGAGTTTTTCAGTTGTTCATATTTGGTCATGTGTAGTACCTTATTTGGTTATTTTTAATTTTATATTTATTTTTAAAATTTCATAAATTCTTTCCTCAATCACACATATACCCTCACTGTTAGTTTTCAATATATAGTATATGATGAGGCACACATGATTTCATGTTATTCCATGGCTTAGTCACTATTTTCATTGACCATATCGAGGTGTTACAATTAAACCACAATATAAATTTACATTATAATTTATTTAACTCTACCATTGGAAACTTCGAACATGAATTTTGAAAAACAAAACCTTGTAAATTTCAGAAATTCCTTTATCTGTTTGGGTTAATATAATTTGTATCTATGTTTTCTTATGGATTATTTATTTATTTTTTGTTCTTTATGTGATATTTTCTATCAACATTAAGGTTAGAAAATTATCATGAGTTTTTATTATGAATGGGCATTAAATTTTATAAGACCTTTTCATAATACAAATTTTTTATAAATCAAGAGATGTTTGGACCTTTGATTTGGGGACATGGTTGAAATTTTAAATATGGTTTGGATTAAAATTATGAGTCTTTATAGAACAAAAAAATTTGTGTGTAGAAATTAATTTAGGGTTGGGAGGAAGCATTGGGGGCTCTAGTGTGCATCAGTGGGACTAGGTGGTGCCAGTGGAATGCAATCATAAGGTTATAGTGACACCAGTTGGCTAGTATGATGCAACAAGATAAGAATTGTCCTTCTATGTGGAAATTATATTAGGGGTAGCCCCATGATTTTAATGGGACCACCCCATTTATCCCTTACAATGTATTTTATATCCCCCATGTTCTAGGGTAGTCCCCCCTCAACATTTCTCACCTCTTATTCCCCATAAAGGATAACATTTATCATGGTTCCAAATTGGCCTCCATCAATAATGTTAGAATGATAAAGGTAATTCTATTCATTTTTTCCTTCCTTTCCTATTTTTTAACACTTTAAGAGTGTCTCATTAGTATTGGATAATAAAAACTATTTTTAGGGATTTTTTCTAGTTCTTCATTTTCTCCTATTCTAAGATGAACCGAATCATGATATCGGGTGACTAGAACTCTATAGGAATGGGGTTTGTGGACATTTTATATTATCCCATAGTTCATCTTTATTGTTAAACACATGATATGTCATTCATTTCATCCCTGTAATGAATTTGACTAAATATATTTAAATTCTTAATTGTGCCTTGCCCTAGCTAAATGTCCCTAGTAATATGTGTTTAGTGTGATAAAGAGGGGATTATTATTGAATTAACCTTGTTTTTTAATTGAATACAAATATACTAATTTTAACTTCATTTTACATTTTTAAATGGAATATTTAAGTTGGGGAAGCCCCTTTTTGTTTCATGAGAAATGTAAAATGGGTTTAAAACATTAAATAGAGATTTATGTTTATGTCAACGATTGTGAAATGGTATTTGAAAATCATTGAAATTATTGAAAACATGATTAAAATGTGTTATGGTTTTCTTATCTTAAATGAGAAGTTGTAAGATGATGTTGGGTTGGAAACTTATAATGTCCCTCTGTAATAAAATAATTTTGGATAAAATAGTGAATTATTACCTTTAAATGAAAAAGAGTTCTTCTATTAAATTCATGAGTAAGAAATTGGTTTTTAAATGATAATATAAGAAATAGTTCATTTTGGGGACCATTAATTTGTTTTTTAATTTAGTTCCCTCGAATTGGAAATAGGTGATTTCTTCTTATGTAAAGAATGGGATGTTATAAAGTTCCATTGTGGGATAAAATAATTAACGAGGTTTATTATGGAAATAATTATTTTTCATGAATGAGAAGTTGTATGTGGAAATATATTCTTCCTTGGGATAATTATTTTATTCAATATAAAAAACCTAGGTCTAGGTTTGGATATTAAACTGAAAACAAGAAAATTCATTAGTTTTAATATTATAAAAGAAAACTCCCCTTGGGAGGACTTTGTTAACTATGGAAACTACCTTAGGGGAGGTCTGTGATACCATTATAACCTATAACCTATTTGAGAAAACTCCCAGAAGGGTGTGATCTATGTAAAATAAAAAAACCCATAATGGGGTGATATATGATGACTATAACAAATTATCCCATATGAAATGACTATAATGACTAATTAAACACCCTTATGGATGTCTATGATGCTTTGATGAAGTTCCCATAATGGTTTGTTCACGATGATATGGTTGGTGTAGTCTTGTGATGTGCTTAGAGACACCCCCGCACTAACAGAAGTAGGTATGTTTGATCAGGGTCTCATGCTTAATGATTGGTGGTGATATGGACTCACCTCATGTTTCATAGTGAACCCAGGGCTTCATTGTAATTTATTTATTATTTGAAAATGTTCTGAACTATTTAACATAGAACTTCTCAATGAACTTGTATCAGAATTTTTATATTTAGGGGCCTCTTTAGGGATGTTCAATTGTGTTTTTCTCATGCCATACTTGGGGATCCATGCAACATAGGTACTTCATCAGATATTACTATTGTAATTAATGTACGAGTTTGGTTAAAATCTTGGTACATAGTATTTTTTGGGTGTCTAGGATGGGGTAAGGAAGATATGAATTTGCAAGGACTCATGACCATTACAGTGTTTTTTCTAGTTTTTTAGACTTTGGATATATTGTTTATGATCAACTATTGTATGACTACTTTTCATGTATTGGATAGTCCCATCTCATATATAATGTTTTATCATGGCTATATTCATCAAATTCCTATTCATATTTTAACTAATTTTTCTATTTTTATATATCTAATTTCCTTATTCATTTTTATGTTTTACTTTGATATATAGGTATAATATCCACAATTGACCACCTTAGAATCATACTGGTAGTTGATGAATGGACCATTCATGATATATAAGATCACATAGAAGAGATAATTATTGATTTGTTTAATTTATTCTCAATTAAATAGCTTCATATCTGGTTTGAGGAAAATGACTACTGAAACACAAAACACATTCACACCTAAATAAACATAGGAATTTACAATGTTCACTACTCAATAAGAGTAATGATTCATTGTAATGATCTATAAAACATTAGAGATCACACATCCACTATAAAACAATCATTTTTGGTTTACATAAATCATGGTATATATATCACATATATCAAACTACATTCCTTTGACAGTCCATGTTCTCCTCGAATAAATAATATTATAAAATATATTTTTCAACAATAAAATGAACCTTTACTAATAGGTGTCAATGAATTGTCACTATGCTTCCTAAATTCTTCACACCCTTATTCATGACATATCTTATCCTTCCTTGATTTCATTTACAGTAGTGGGCATGAAATCCACTTCTTATTATTCTCTCACACCTCTTCTTACTTTTATGAACACACCATCTCATATAGAACTATAATAATTGAATGATATATATTGACAAACAATTGTTACTTCTTCTCCTTCATTTTCATCCAGATATTTATGTAACCTTATGGATATTTGAATTATAATCACTAAAAATATAAGATATGATATTTACAACAACTTTTTTATGATACTTTTTTAATATATTTAATTATATATCGATGAAATTTCTTTTTTTTAATTAAAATCTCTAAAATATGGATATATTGTTTTCTCCATAACATCCATAAAAAATAATTAATCTATTTAATCATATATTTATGAATCCATATATATATATATTTGAATTATAATCTCTATAAACATAATATATGGTCTTTTCCATAACATCAATATGAAACTTCTTTTGTAACTGATTGAAACTACATTATGAAATGAAGGAATGTGAAGACATCCTCAAACATCTTAAAAACTATGATTACTCCATATTAAGTTCCATGTAATTATCACCGTATTCAACACACTATGTAAGAATAGATATGACCATGGAATGTTGTCACGATCTTGAGATCTTCAATATTTTCATTCTTACTAAAAAAACTCCTTTGAAAAAGAACCTCCTTCCCTCTATGATAATTGTATGATTTTCCATATACAGTTAACATGAATTTATGAAATCACATGATATCCATAATTTTTTTCCAAATTATTTACATGAATATTTTCTATATTCCATATAAATAGAATTTATCACCTCTTCTTAAAGGATAGCTTCATGAACAACTCATGAGGTCAAGATTCTTTCTATGGTGAAAACTAACATAAACATCACATCTTTCTCTTCTCATTTTATCCAATGCACTTGAAAAACCGTTATTCTTTGGATCACTCTTCTTTCTATGTTATTTATATTATATTGAAAATTATTCTTTTCAAGAATACCAATAATATTTATCGTGATATTTATGATTTGAAACAACATAATACATTATATCTCTAAATTAATATCATAGTAGAAACATCTAACATGAGAAGTTCAGGGTTGCTCCTCCTTCCATCACATTTTCCCACATCATAACATATGGTCACATAGTGATTTATATGTCTGTACCCATGGTCACACTTTTCAATTCATGGTTTCACATCCCTTCATGTGGTCGCATCACACGTTCTTACTCCCTTCATGTGCCCATACTACATGGTCTCACTCTTAAACACACAAATGAACATCCCTTCATGTGGTTGAACCACACATTCATGATCCATAATGTATAGTCACACATACCTTTATTTGGCCACACGACATGATCTCACTATCGGAAAATTATAGATTTATGTGATAAAAACAAAATACAACACCATAAAAAATTCCATTTTATTCCCCAACTGGACATAAAAACATCTTGGTCCCAAAAATCTCCCCTTTATTATTTTTTTTTCAATAAACGAACATAAACCACTTAACCTCTAAAAATCCAGAAATATATCACTATCTAACAACTCTAATCCTACCTGAAAAATATTCATATAAAAATATGAATAATTGAATAATAAATCCTTGTTTTCTATAAATAAATTTTAAATAAACATACAAAAAAATTTTCACACAAAATATTAAAACCCTATAAACAAACAAATCATGCAACCACTTTAACAGACTATTAAAACAGTCCACATATGATGATTTCAAAGATTAATCCTTTTAAAAACTCCCCAAAAAATAAACATACCTTCAGATAAAGCACATGTCAATGGATAGATTGTGGTGTCATATTTCTCCCACTTTGACAATAATATCCCAAGAAAATGGGATATTGGGAGGGGGATAGAATACACAAACCAATACTTTTATGGGGTATGGTTGAGCACCCAACATCATCCTCAGATTCTGAAATTATTCATCAGAAAAATTCTTAGTGAACACATCATTAATCTGCTAATTTAATTATATATTGGAATGACATGAAGCCACATATTATTCTTTAGTGGTTCTTAATGACAAAAATATACTAATTTATTTTCCAACACACACCATTCACCCTATCAAAAAACTCCACATAGAGTGGGTCTTTTGTTACCAAAAAATCATTCCAAATCTACCTCAGTATATCTAATTATATCAATTTTTTGAGTTTTCTTATTCTTACATAAATAAGTTGTGACCTTAATATATCTAAGAATTATTTTTTCATATATACTTTTTAACTCTTTGGGAGGATATTGATAACATGTACAAAGTATAACATCATTTACTAAATTCTTCCTAAAATTTGTAAGATATAATAGAATTCTAATTAACTTCCAACATTTTATTTAATAAAATTCCTTTCCATTATCATATTTTGAAAAAAAAAATTCCAACTAAAATGGGTCTGGAAATAGGATATGAATATTTCATGAGAAACCTTTTTGTATGTTAATTAGAATACATATCTTGATGAAGTAAAATATACCTTTTATTTTAAAAAATTTATAATCAATGAAAGTATTTAATTTCTTATAATATGGAAACTTCAAATAATTCTTTCATCTCCTCAAAAGACTTATAACACATTTCTTAATAATTTCTAGTAAATATGATGTCATATATATAAATAATAATAAGGATAGAAACATATTTTTAATATTTTCTGTAGATATTGCTGTCCATTTATTTCATTCTAAAATTCCACCTCTTAAAACATGTGTCAAGCATGGTATACAAATATATTTGGGATTTTTTATCCCAGATAAATAATTTTTTGATCCAAAAATATAGTTTTCATCATTTACAAGCATGAAACCAATAGGTTTTTCAATAAAGTCTTCCTCTTCTAATTCACCATTGAGAAAGGTAGACACTAAATCCATTTGAAATATCTTTCATTGTATTTATTAAAAAATAGAAATAATTATTATAATGTTTTTATGCCTTGAAACCTGGGAAAAATCCTCATCAAAGTCTACTCCATCAAACTAAAAATAGTATTTTCACACTAACCTTCCTTTTTTCTCACCAATTCTAACTTTTCATTTAATTTTTTTAGAAACACCCACTATTTACCAATGACATTATTTCCTTTGGGCTTGGGTACTAACTCCCAAGTGACAATATTCTCTATCTAATCTAATTATTTACACTTAGAGTCAACAAATTTTTTATGATTCATTTATTATTTAACATCCCTTGGATTAACATGTGAAGAAAAATAATTACGTGATTTCCTCAATGATATTTTGATTTAAACCTATGGGATTTGATCTCTAATGATATTTTTTATCTCCACTAACTTACTTGGCCTTGGATGTGATGAATGAAACAGCCCTCATCACTTGAAATTTATGTATCAATATCATTATCATGAATAACTTAAACATAGTCACATCAATGAGAAACATTATCATATAGTTTAATAACATCATAATTACTTACTCTTATACATATAGATGATTATGAAACATTTTTATCAAAATGATCTTGATATTTCAAATCAGTAGAATCAATAATCATTCTTGTTTCCTTATTATAGATTTTTCCCTCTACCATTAGAGGAATGGTAAATAAACATACCATTAGTACCTATTTGATCAGACTTCTCAAGAATCACACCTTCAATTTTGATGATACAATAACTAGAATACAAAATTAAATACTTCAAAAATTTTGTCTTCTTATAATTCATCTCTTATGAATTCATGTAATAATTTTTCTTTATAGAAATGCTAATTTTAAATGTGAACTGTTTCTCCAATATAATGTATCTAAATGAAATAATAAGTTTTATTTTCAATCGACATGGTTAATTCCATCTCATTCAAAATTTTATTATTTATTTTAGAAGTATAGTTTTTATATGATGTGTATAATGAAATATGTTCATAAAAAATTCCTTGTTTTTCAATATATTATTAAAACATCCCATTTGTGTATTCATCATTATTAAAAATATTAATATTCTACATGTTGAATCCACATTCCTTTTCATCAATTTCAAAAAAAATTAAACATTTTGACATCATATAATTGGTGTTTCAAGGATACAATTCATATAATTTATGTGAAATCATCAGTAAATAAAATAAAATACTTATATATTTTTCTGATTTATTTCTCATGGTCCCACATATATTAGAATTAAAAATCTATAATGATGAGTGGAATGTATCTCAACCTTATTATGAACAGTGTTTGGAATAATTCCTTTATGACATATAAAAAAATGCCAGTATATTCTTCTTATCATTTCATAATCATCTCAAGTAAATCTTCTCTTTCTTATCATATTCATATACCTTTGGAACATTTGTTAAATCCTTTTATTATATAAATAATATTCATCTATCATGCTTAGATAGAATGAACTAAGTTCATCTCCTACTTGAAGTTGATTTCCATTGGTTTGTTTTCTTCTAATTATCAAATTCCCTTCCTTAATACTTTTAACAAAAAACATCACTCCTAATAATTACTTTGTTCCATTAATAACCGAGATGTAAGACACAAAATAAATTATATTTCATTACATTAATAACTTAGTCACTTATAGATTTTAGTTTTTCTTTACCAATGAGAAAAGATCTAATTCCTTTAATTTTGAGTGACTTGTTATTCAAAAACATCAGTGTTCCTTATTTTTAGTCATTAATATTTTTTATCAACTTCAAATCTTTAGTCATGTGTAAATAAAATCCACTATTTATGATCCAAGGTTATTATATTTTTTATCCTTGAGAGTAGTTTCAACAACAAGAGCCTTCTATTTTCCCTCTTCATCCTTCCCTTAATACTTATGAGTTGTATCAATAATTTTGTTGGATGAAGGAATCAAAAGATATCCTTTTTCAAGTTTCCTAGGATTATTACACATCTCATAAAAAGTTTTAAGATGTTATAATATGTTTTCAATTTTTAAATTATATTTTACAAATTGTTGTTGAATATTTCGTTTTTGAGTTAGTATAATCCCCTATATACTATTTCTACAACAGATCCTAAAACCATTATAATATTGATGATTGAACCATCACATTTTGGAAGTATTCCCAAAGCATCCACGGAACCATAAATAGTCATAAATATCATATTTTCCTTTGTAACCTATATATTTTCTAGAATGGTGTAAATGTATTCAAATATAAGTTTCACAATAAATATTGGATCCTCATTGTGAACCGAAATTGTGGTAGACTCTTAATATATTATTTTTCATACATGGACTCTCCTTAGAATTAACATTCACCAGTAATAATATATTTTTCTTCAAATTTTGATATATCAGAAATTTTTTATTGTAATAATTTACATATTTTACCTATATACATGTTTTTATAATCACGAATAAATTTTATATTAATATAACAAATCATTTTTTTAAAGTGGGAACCAAAAAATATATTATTTCATGAATTAAATTACCAAATATCTGATTCAAATTTAAAAATTAAAATTTAAAACTTCAAAAATCAAATTACATCACTTCCTTTGGCCACATCCATATTTATGTCACAAACACTGGCAGAAATTAAATCCATTATCACAAAAGGTCTTCGACATGGAACAGACAAGAAATTATAGTATTTCCATTGAAAAATAACCATCTCTGTAAAAAAGACCAAAAATTGAGCACCAAAACTATATAATTTTTTCAGGATATAAATATCTTTTAACAATCTCAATTGTTCTTATTTAAAGACCATTTCTTGATTTTTAATATCTTTCATATTTTTCTTTAACACACTATTCAATTTCTGTTGCATTGAAATTTTGATTGAAATTATTTAGGTTCAGTTTTCTCTATA
Source organism: Viscum album (assembly GCA_963277665.1). Lineage (NCBI taxonomy): Eukaryota > Viridiplantae > Streptophyta > Magnoliopsida > Santalales > Viscaceae > Viscum > Viscum album. The sequence goes on along the minus strand of OY728165.1, from coordinate 1,602,228,470 downwards.
AACTTTACCTAATTTTCATCTCCTTGTTTTATAGTTACTAATTTCATTACGGTTAAAAATCCTTATCATTCATATTTTCCAGGAGATAATTCTTTGCACCTAGGTCACTAGAATTTTTATATTCTATTTCATTTTCAATATTCATAATGTAATGTGGTGTTGAAAAATAGAAAAAAGTTGATGATAAGGATAGAATTAAATGTATTGAAGAACAAAATTGAACATTAAAAAGAAAACTAGAGACAATATATGAAAAGGTTAAAAAAAGATAAAAAATAAGAAATTAAAACTATTGATAAGTGAAAACCATAAGAAAGAGGAATGCGTAATTAAATGTATCATTTATAGAGTTAAAATTACCCCAATTTTAATGACGAAAAACTGGATAGTAGGTCCCAATGAAACTTGGATCTATAAGGAGGAACAACACTTATAAGAAGATGTAGAAAAAAATACACCTCTCATAGATAGAAGCCATGAATAAAATAAAAAAACAAAAACTCACCGAAAAAGATCATTGATTAGAAATTTAATATTGAAAAAATAAAATAAAATAATTGGATTTTGTATATGTTTATCAAAACTGAACTAGGGGAAGAAGAGAAGCAAAAACAGAATTAAAATCGGCAGATGATCTATGTTAGATTCAACCGACAATTGACCTAACTGGTTTTTCGTAGAAACCAAAATATAGAATTTATGTTATAGGATTGGCTGCTATAACAAAATGGGTTTGGCAGAGTTAGAAACTCCAAAACAGACAATACCCACCTTGAGAAGATTTCATAATTGGATTTGGACTATTTTGTTCCCTTAATTTAAATATTTCTATTAAAGTTACATATAATTATAAAGTTTTCTCATAAATAAATATTATTATTCTTTAGTAAACATGTATAGTAATATGAAAACAAGTTATATTCAATTACAATGGATGATATTTCTTCTCTCTTTAAAAAACAATGACTTGTATCAGGGTGAGTATTAGTTATCCAAGATTATTGTAAAATAATATTCAATATTGTAAAATCCTCCAATCCTCATAAATGATATTATTTAATATATATATATATATATTGTAAAATAATAAAAAAGAAGTTTTAAATGGGGATGAAATCTAGAATTTTCCAATATAAATCGATAATTATTATAGTTTATTACAAGATGAGTATATTATTCTCTACATTAATTAAGATTAAAATTAAATAATTAATAGTTCTTATTAATATATTCATATTTATAGTGCATAAATTCTAGGAAAAATAAAAATTTGATATAGTTATTGGTAGAGAAACCAGTAGGATATGCACTGCAGTTTAATTAAAATGATTCACCATCAACACCAAAAATATAGATTTGTATTTCCTCATTATTCAAATCAATAAAAAATATTTTGTACACTATAACTCAAGGAATCCTCATTTTGATGGTGGTGCACATGATATTTATTAGAAAGATTCACTATAAATGGGACATTTTTATACTTTATTATGAAATCAATTTTAAATTAACTACCTAACATAATTAAATTTGTACAAATTGAGGAAGCCATTTACCAAATAAAACATTAATAAATGGATCCCTATTTACATGGAAAAGACTCTTCCAGTTCTTGTATTGGAATATACTCTTCAATAGGGTGACACATCATTGGACTATAAAATAATAGTTTTTTATCTTATGGATAAGATGGCAGCAGATTGGTCATTCATGAGGAGGCTATCCCAAGAAGAATTAGACAGATTGTGGTTGTATATGGGACATTTCTTAATTTCTGACCCTACTAATATCTATTTGGAATGATCATTTAGAAATATGAGTATTATCAAGGATTCAGTGCCACCAACATAGAAATAAATAATTTATCAATCATGTTTTATGGGTGTGACATGATACTAGAATTGAACATGGTCTCAACATTTTGTCCTTTTTCAGATATTTGGTATACTATTAGCATTTTTTTAATATAAAATAGCATGAAACAATGTTTTCAAAGAATGGAAGTTGTGTCAAATACAAAACATGGTTCATTACCATTGAAATTATATGTCTTTTTCAACCAACACTGATAAAAAATCAATGAATCGTGATGTATAAATTATCTAAAATACCAAAATGGTTGTTTTACAAATCTAGAATGTTTCTACATGTGTAAGAATTCTTATATTGGTCATATACATACGATTTTTTTTTTAAAATTGTGTCCCAAACTATTATAATTCAAACTTATCTATAAATAGTCTCACATAACAATGTATTTTTTTATAAATTCCAAAATAGTTTCATAATATTAGTGATCTAGTGGTTTTGTATAACTATTCTCATATAGAACAACTCTATACAAATTTTAGTTTCCTAAAATAGTGTCACAATCCATAAAATTCATATCACCTTAAAAATAATTAAATGGAATCTATAAGAATTATCATATAATACATCTACATAGAAATTACATCTTCTTGAAATTATGACACAGAACATTACGATTCAAACGAGATTGTAAATAATTTAGTGGATTCATTAAAATTCATGGTGTAGAGACAACAAAATTTTAACCAATAAAATATATTTCATCCAAATTATTCTCTAATTGGCCACTTAGAAATCTATGATATGATACCTCCAAAGCTAAAGTTACAAATTGGATGACTGTTCATCCTAAAATAGAGAAACAAAATAAATTTAAAACATATAGTGAAGAATGATATTGTTAAAAAAATTAAATTTAATGGTGTTTTTTAGTTTGGACAAAAAATATAATCATGATTGATCAAAAATTTACTACATGAAAACAAAAACAATATGAGATACCAAATTACCATTAAAATAATTCCCTAAAAATAAAAGCCTTATAGAATGAATTTATATTTTCATCATAATAATGGTTTTTTTTTTGTATTTCTATTCAATTGTGTAGGATTTCAGAAAAAGTTTCCAAAAATATTTCGATTATATCACCCCCAATCAAGTTCTGTTTCCCTCTAAAAGAGTACTTTCTTAAAATTGTCTTAGCACACTCATGACCATCACCTCTATTCATTGATTTATTTATGGTGGTCAAATTTTTGGAAAACATACAAAAAAGAGTAAAAGAAATGTTATAAACTACATCTTTCACATAAGTGATAGTGATCAACTTCATTTGAATTCGTGAAAATTCTTTATAACATTTTTCTATAATAGAAATTCTATAATCATTTACATCAACATAATCTCCTTTGACCATTACAATATTTCTCAAAGATTAGGTACACCTCCCCAAAATATATTTATCATATATTGATCTCACATCAATCTGATCATACATTTTTAATTTATGAAAACAAAGATACCCAAAATACTCATGTTTTCGATAAGGACCTTGAAAAATTCCTTATATGTTTCATATGATATATAAATTCAATCTTTACAGCCAATGATTTTGTTATTAACCATCACTGATACCCAGGTACCATGATACATGAGATGACACTAACATGGACTGAAGGGCGTTCCCAATATCCAAGGGTTTGTAACAAGAACATGACATCATAAAATATAAAGAGGGAATGTTTTTTTCACATAAACAACGGAATAAATAGTTACATTTTTGTACAAAAAAAATAAAATTATATTGGTATGACTATACCAGATTTTATATTAGAATATAAACCCCATGTACATCAACAAAATACCATAAAACATGATAAACAACCCATGTCCCAATGAAAATTAACATGAACCATCCCTAAGTGGTCCGTTAACCTTACGTGAACCTATAAGAAGATAATATTAAAACACATGAAGGCATATGTATGGTGTTAGTAAAAATATCAGTTGGGTCATGCCAAGAATTGCATAATAAGAATACCTATTAATTAAGCAAATAAATCCTTCAATATTAAATAAACAGGTACATAATGACCACAAACATATTTCAAACAAATACTGCTTTAAATTTCAATTTTATAAAATATTTCTAAAAAAGAGATTAATAAATATTTTATATGAAATAGACTATATAAATTCCTAAGGAATGTGTAAAATATTTTTAAAACAGTGGAATAAGCATAAAATCATTAACAATGAGTAACATGGTTATATGACAAAAGGTATGATAGTTCTAGTTTAAGGGATTATCACACAATCAAATATTGATATAGACAACGTGCACACATGTCCCTCTACCACTGGCCAAAGAATACTATTCAACATCTAATTGGGGATAAGAACTATCAATAAGTTTTTGTTAGAGTGTTAAAGAATCAATCTATTGTCAGGAAAATTCTAACCTATTGTGATTTTTCTAAATAACTCACTAAATACTGATGCATGTATTCTCTCTAATGAATAATGAATAATGGGAAAATTATTCCAAATCTGTTCAAAATAAATTTTCCCATTTTTTTCCATTTCAAAATAAGAATTTCTCTTTAAAAATGAATACATAGATTTTTAATAAATTAATGCATTTTTCTATGATAAAACCAATGGGTTCTTATTAAAAATATTTTATCCATTTTTAAAAAATACAAATTTGAATTAAATTTCACAAATAAATTTCATAATTTAATACCATGACTTAATTTTACTATTTTCCATCAAATTCTACAAATACACCCCAATTCATTGGAATTGTGGGGGGGGGGGGGGTCCCCAATTTCATTCCAAAGAAAATTTAAAACCCAGTTAAATGAAGTAGTGATTTTTCACACTACAATTGAAATAAATTTAATTTAAATAAAAAAATTTAGGATTAAATCAACCAGACAATCATAAATGGGACCACCTACTAGAACCAGAGTATGCCTTATAAGGTCTATAGTGAGAGAATCCAATAAAGAATGTCAAAATTTTAGATCTGATAATCAAACCTGTAATAAAGATCTAAAACAACATAGAATAGATACTTGGACAATATAAAGAACTATAAAACAATAAGAAGTAGAGAGGAAGAGATAGTGAGATAAGGAACGAGATAATAATATTTACTTGGAATTGATCGAAAGATGATTTCTTATCTTTGATCATCCTTTTTAAGGGTTTATTAGAGCCAAAATGAATCCTTTAGAGCCCTCTAAACCATGGAAAATGAAATATCTTGAGTTAGGGTCGAGTAGGGGTCCAAAATAATGTTTGAGATATTTTAAAACAATTTTGAAATAATTAAATTCTGCATTCATAGTTAGCTAGATAAGGCCACATGGTTTTTCAAACTTTTCTTCCGAACCATGCATACATTATGTGGGGTTGCATAGTTTCTCCTTGGTGGGAACAAGGTTTGAAAAACCAAACACAAACTGAGAAAACCCCTACTACATTGTTTTTGAATGGTTTAGGGGTACCCTAAAATAGTAACATGATGTTACCATCTCCCCACCGTAGAAACATTTTATCCCATAAAATCTTGCCGAGATGTTTCCCTATCAAATATTTGAGGTCACTACTCTCTCATTAGTGCCTCTCTCTCCCACATCTCATGAGTATAACAATTATTATTCCATAACAGTCAAACAAAATGTATCATCCTCCCATATGGTACATTGTTTTTAGAATCAACTATCTTGTATGGATTTTCATTCATAGATAAATCGGGATTGACATTAAGATTACTCTAGCCCAGAACATGAGATGGATCAGAAAGATAATCTCATTGTTGTGATACATATAACACTTTATGTATCGATGTCAACTATGGAAGATATTATAAATGATAATCCACCTTCCCCACCTACTCAAAAATATCAAAATATCTCAAAAAAATGAGGATAAATATTCCCTTATCACCCATCTCGTCGATGACTCAAATACGATGATGATCGAGATAAGATTTATTCCGGATTTTTTCAATCAACATTATCTGTAAAATAAACTGAACATTTGATGTCATTTCTTGAACCACACCCCATCCAACTAAGGAACTTATATCACTCTCTGACTAACACAATATAGATTTACAGGGATAACTATTCAAAACCTCAAAGGCATCCATTCTGATCACAAACTGGTAAAATATTTTATAAGAGAACTCATTAAATCCCAAATGGTCATACTAGGCTCCACCAAATTCATGAACATAGGAATAAAGTATATCATCATTAATTATTATGGCTCATTTTTGCCTGGTCATTGGAATGTGGATGATATTCCATACTCAAACGGACCTGAGATCAGAGTTCCTTCTCAAGGCCTATTCTGAAGTTAGAGGTAAAATAGGGATCTATATCCAATACTATAGTAGATAAGACTCTATAAAAAAAATCTCTTCCACATATATATTTCCTAACTCCTCAAAATTAGTTGTATCATGAATGGGTATAATGTTAGCCGATTTATTCTGCATATCAATCACAACATGTATCACATTCTTCATTCTCTTGGTATGTGTCAACCTAACCTAAATGTCCAGAGAGATCCCAACCCACTTTCATGTCGTCACTAGAAGTGAATGAATAAAACCTAAAGGTCCCTAGTGTTCAGGCTTGACCTATTGGCATGTATAAAAACAATAGAAAATATCAGTGATTCTATGTCTCATACCTATCCACCAAAATTGACACCGCATGTTATAAAACATCTTAATTATTCATGTGTATACTTTCCGTGAGGAATTATTTTATTCCCAGACCACATTTTTCATGATTGATAATAGTATAATGAAATGATTCTGATAACATATAATTCCTTACATAGATAATGACCACTCATGAACCATCTTTACACCACAATGGGAGTCTCTGGTCCTATAGAATTCATCATAAAGATTTTTTCCTAGAAAAGTCAACTCAATAAGAGTGGAAGTTAACTAAACAGTGGTCAGAACAACCTCATGCCCCAATTCTAAAACTCTTATATGAAACTTTTCAAAAAGAGACATAAATTTTCACTCTTCCAAATATTTTTTCATGTATTTGGTCTGAAGTATCATGCTCAAAGCATCGATGATGAAATATTTTCCCCTTGGTATATGAGATGTAATAATAGAAATTTTGGAGATACTCCACCCCATGCCTCTGGTAGAGATTTATATCTTCTTGAGAGATGATATAACCCATGATATTGTGCTCATATAAATGGTAACACTTTATATGAACATGTAATGCCTCAAACTCATAAGCGCATGTATCATAGCTGCAACCTCAATGTCATGGGCTTTGTAATTATTCTCATGTGGCATGAGATTTTGAGTGCCATAGGAAAATAAAGATCACCTTGCATAAGAACACAAGCAAAACCTAAACCTAATGCAATACATAAGACCACATAGCCTGCCCAGCCTCTGGATGAGTTATCACTAATGGAGAAGTAAAAATACATTTCCTCACCACAAATAACTCTAAGAGTTATCATCCCAAAAAAAACGTTACTCCCTTTTTAGATAGATCAATAATCATAGAATCAAACTTAGTGAAATCCATAAAAGAAATTAGTGATAATACCCCTCTAAACCCAAGAAGCTCTAAATATAAAAAGCATTTCATGGATTATCCAATGTCATAATAGATTTCACCATCTTAGGATCAACTAAAATACCACGTTCAGATACCACATGTCCCAAGAACATCACTTCTCAAATCAAGAAGTCACATTTTGATAGTGTGGCAGAATGTTAGTGACTTCTCAAAAAATATTAATATTCTATCAGATGAGGCACGTGATCCTCTATAGACATATAAAAGACAATGATTTAACCCACAAAGAGCACCCAAAATATATTATGATACTAATTTAATATCATATTCATTACATCCATAAATACTGCATGAGCATTAGTTAGACCAAATGTTATTACATGGTACTCAAAATTGACATAAATTCTCCAAAAGGTTGTTTCATGAATACCAGTTTCATTTATTCTCAACTTAATGTAACATGACCAAATTTCAATCTAAAATAACCTTTTATCGTATTTTAACTAGTCAAATTGATCATTAATTTGAAGCAAGAGATTCTTTTGCTTTACCATAACATGATTTAGTTTTTGATAATCTATGCAAATGGGAAGTGACCCATCATCATTCCTAGAAAAATGAACTAGTGTCTCCCAAGGTGAGACACCCACGTGTACAAATCATTTCTATATAAGATCATACAACCGAGTCTTAAACTCTTTCAATTCCTCTAGTTCTATGGGGTATTATAGAGTATACAATGGTTGATTACTAAGAAATAAATCAATATAAAACTATACATCTCTTATCGGAGAGATGTTGGAAGGAAATGTTTTTAGAAACACGATGACAACTGGACAGAGTTCATCACTCAAAGAATCTCGAATTAGGTTAAAATTTAACATTGATATTACATTCCCCAACTCTGGGTAAGAATTTTTTTTCTTTGCTCAACCTCATGACCCACTCTCCCTGAAAGACACAACACACCCCATTTGGTGTAGTGAAGGAGACCCATAAATGATAACAATAAATTTACGAGTCAATAAAAATGAGAAAATCCATCCATTAAATGATGTGAATTAGTTTTATGTTAATAAACATAAAATCCCATATATGTTTGATATATGAAAAAGTGAAAAGAAAAGCAAGAAATCAAAGACCCTTCCCTCTCTCTTCATTCTGAGGGGTGTTGTAATATCCATCACAAAATATAAAATCTCAATTGGAAGATTTATCAAATTACAAATACGAGTCCAAATTAATGAATTAAGTGAAATATTATCAAATAAAGAAGTCACTAATAATGAACCAATAGTAATGGTACCTCTCAAATTCGTTGGACTCATATCTACTTCCTCCAGACACTCCTTTGTTTAGGAATGAAGCTTCATTCTAGATGTATGTGGTTGGAAATCCTTTTTTCATTAAGATTATGATTTCATGATAGTTTTATTAGGAAATGATGATCTTGTGACAATACATTGTGTATAATAGATTAGATAGGGCTTCTTTTAGTGGCTTGAGCATCCTTCGTAACCACATAATTTGGGGTCCTCTATGAAATCCCATTTTTAGTACCTAGGTTTCCCACAATGGAAATTTATCAAGATTCCTCTTCAAAGAATTATAGGAGCTCTATAAAACCCCTAGTATCAAGAACCACCACGAGAATAATAACTCTTCACATTCACATTACAGGAACTAAAATAACTACCACTTCGATAAATATGAACTCTCATTAATGCTAAATTACTATCAAGGTCCATTTAAACCATTAACATTATATCCATAAAATAAGTAGAAGATGGTAGATTCAGTAAGAAAACATGATAATAAGTATCAGAATGAATTCCCATCTTGAACTATTGTGTCATTATGTTATAATTCAACACAATATCATGTGAAATTTTTATGAGCTCAACAAAACAATTTTTATATTCTTTCACTGTCCTATTAGCCTTCTCATGTTTGAAGAAAATAATATCCTAGGACAACACCATTAACTCTAGATATAAGGGTTCAATGAAAAAAACATTAATTACTTTCCACTATAATACATAATTATTATTCTGAATATCCATCATTTCCCACCATCTTTTTTGAGGTCCATGTAGGTTGACTGTGGAACAATTCATCTTGATTTCATTAGGTGTCTCCAAGAACTCAAACAGAATATAGATATATCTCATCCAATAAACATCAGGTTGAGGATCATTAAAGAATTATAAAACTTAAAGATTTTGTAAAATAAATTCCTAATAAGGAATACTAAATTCATCCCTCTAAGGTTCCATAGTTGGAGACTAAATGAGAATAGGTGAAGGTGTTTATCCGAGAGCTTGGACACCATGAAAAATAACTTCAACGAAATTCTAGTCCATGGAAATATTTTCTCAATAAGATTCATTAGAAACTTCCTATTATATCCTATTCTCATTTATTCTTAGAGGCATAATGATACAGAACATTAGTAGAAACATACAAGACATAAGATTAACACACAAAAAGAGAAACAAAGGAAATTAATCTCATCTAATAGATTATAATATTTGGATTTCATATTATCCAAATCAAAATGGGGGAATATTATAGAATTAATCCTCATGATGTCTTTCTAAAACCTCTCCTAGTGACATATGTCTCATTACAGAGAGATCTAGCTAGGAACTCAATCACTACTACCTATTATGTCCAGAAAAGATCAGACAACTATGTACAGACATCATGGAAAGTTGTTAAACCTGCACCTATGAAACCAATTTGTCACATACCAACCTATATACCTTGGTACCCTGATACTTGAGCTAGAACTGGCATCTCTAAAGGGAATTCCATATCCCTATGGGCTAGAGACATGAATTAGGCATCATAAAAGATCTGGAGGGACTAGTTTTCCCACATAAAAAGTGGCATAAATAATTACATGTCAGTATGCGAAAAATCATTAGGGATAACTATAACAAAAGTAAAATATGTATATAAACCAAAATTACAATCAAAATGTTCTTAAATTAATGATACAAAACCTAATTCTTGTGGATCAAGAACATGAAATGCCTCTTATTGGTGAATTAGTCTTATTAAAACATGGAATAAGATAATCAAAAAACACCAAAACGTATGGGTAGGGTGTGAGATAAAAGAATACCAGGTTCACACCAAGGATTCCATAATAGGATTTCAAATTTATTAACCAAATAATGATTTTAATTAATAATAAATACAATTGGATATACCCATATTATATTAAAATAAAATAATATTTTAAATTTCAATTGATGGAAACAATTAAAAATAATTTCTTATTAATCATTTTATATAAATTAGTATATATAATTTCTAAGGCATGCTTAAAATAGTTTTCAAATAATGGAATATATAAAAAAGGAACAATAATGAGAAACATGGGTATCTTATAAAAGGTATGATAGTTTTAGGTTATGGGATCCCAACAAACTGAAATAGTGATAACAGAAATATGCATACACATCCCTCTGACACTAACCAAAGTGGACTGACCAACATCCCATTGAAGATGAGATTAGCCACTAGGTTTAATAGTTTTAAATCATTAATCCGAGACTTAGGAAATTCCAACCTAAAATGTTTACCCCAAATAACTCACAAACTACGTAAGATTCCATATTCTAAAACGAACAATCAATGATGGAAATATTATTTCAAAACTATTAAAAATAGATTTTTCCCATTTCAATATGCGACTTTCTCTTAAAAACCACTATATACGATTATAATTAATTCATTACTTTTCATGATAACAAAAATGGTTTATTATTAATACAATTTGAGATATTTTTCTCGAATAAACAATTGAAATCAATTTCCTAATTTAATTACAAAATTTAATTTTATTATCTTCAATAAAATTATTTAACCATTCACCAATTCATCGGAATTGGGGGTTTTCACCAAATTCATTGGAATTTGACTCTTTCCCCAATTGAATTCCAAAGTAAGTTCACATCCCAATTCACTTGAATTGGGTTTTTTATAGTCCAACTGAAAGATGTTTAATTTAGATCAAGAAATTAAATGTTAAATAAAATATTGGTTCTTTAATGGTACCACCTCCCAAAACATGGTGATAATGTCTCACAATGCCAGTAATGGGAATCTGCAGTAATGAATGTCGTTAATAGAGGTTCAAGAATCAAACGAAGTTTAATGATCCAAACTAATTGAGATTAAACCGTCCAACTACATAGAATTCATTGAAACCCTAAGTAGGAGAGATTAAGAGAGTGGGAGAGAATTATCATGAGATTAATTTATACAAAGAAAAGATAAAACAATTACTGACTAGCATTAAACCATCTTGGAAGGGGTTTGGATAGGACAAAATGGATCCATGGGAGTTCTCTAAACCCTGTAAAATTTGATATATTGAGTAATGGTCGAGTGGGGGTCTAAAATAGGGATTGGGTAATTTTAAATAAATATTTCAAATAATTAAATCTCACACTCACAGTTAGATAGACAAGGATGCATGGTTTTTCAAACCATGGTTCTTACCATATTCACATGTTGTGGGGCCGCACATTTTCAACTTGTTTTCAGAACAATTTGAAAAACCATGAAAAAACTATGAACATCTCCAGATGCCTCTAAAATTTTAAAAATTTCCACCAAAGAACAACTAAATGATCCCCAACTAAAGAATGGTCAAAAGAGTGGATGAGTAGTACTTGAATATAGTAATAGGATGATACAATTCAAATAACATACAAAAATTGAACTCCACATTTAGGTCATGATACCAGAAAACATGAACCATCCATTTGATATTCATGTTGTAATAAATCAAATAACATAGGTGTATATGTATTAGAAACCTAGCACATCAATAAATGATAGAGGTAATGATTATTAGGAATATTCTTATACATCTCAAATTCAAGATTTGTTTCTAGATATTGATTATTTTCCAAAAATCACTCAAATTACCTAATGAAATATAAAACAATTAATTTCTTATGAACATAATCTTCATGTAGTCCAATAGAAATATCCCGTAATTGAGAATTTTAAATACCCAACATTAAAGCATCTTTAAAAAATTAATGCAGCCACATTTTTAAAACTCAAATAGATCATATAACCACTATGATTTATCATCCCTATTTTTCACTATGAGGGGATCCCGCTTCTGATAAAATTGGTTTTCATCAGGGTATTTGAACAAACTATTCAAAAATTTAGTTAGAAAATTATATCAATATTTCATCCTATTATGTAAATATTTAATGTCATTTTGCATCAAATGCGTCATACAAAGGCAATGTCAAGTTCACACTAAAACCTTAGAAATAGATATTCCCATTGATGTATCATGATTAGTAGTTTTTGATCACTTCATATGATGCACCGATAAATTTTTTTGAAACAACCAAGAAAAGGAACCTGTAGTTTCATCACATAATAATGATGCCCAAAAAAGACAATCATCCAATGATATTTAAAACCTGAAAAGAAAAATTAGGTCTTGTACTCTTTAATAATGAATAAATTGGTGTCAAAAATTCCATCATATTTCAATAAATCATAATTTTTCATCATTTTTATAGCATCCCTAAAAATATTAGTAATTTTCACAGTCTCGTCAAACTGCATGGTATAAACAAATGATTGATTTTCATGAAATTATCATTCCATGTACTAGAACATACAACATGCATACCCATGAACAAATTCATTTTACTGATTAAACCATAAAAAATTCATCAAATCAATATGCATGTACCCAAGACCATCCTGACCTCTAACAATAGCTAATGCCAAGGAGAAAGAATCATTTGTTTTAATACCTACTAAATATTTCATATCTAACTCTACTGCTTGTGATTATATTTGTTTTTCTTTGTAACATCATCATATGAATTGATTCTAGACATTTCCATGGATGATTATTCCCTTCCATAAATAATTTAAATTCATATTTCCCATCATACAAAAAACTAACTCCCATTTGAGAAAGGACACCTATACGTGTCTTGGCCCTAGGTAAATTTTCAATGCTATCATGTTTATCGAGCTTCCTAAGAGCTTCTTTGCTATATGAATAAATGAATTATTTGGCAATTTAATTATCCTTTATCCTTCTATTTGAGTATTTTTAGCGTTCACTAAACCCATTTACTACCCTATACGTAACATAGAAATATTTCACATCATTTAGTGATTTAATCATTTTTCCTACAACTAGTATTATTGATGATTATGCAAGATCAAACTCATCATCATTGAAAAAACCCACAAAACAAATATAAGTTCATTCAAAGTAACTAAACACATAAACTTTTTAAATATCATGTATAAATCCTCTTTTTGGAAATTTCAAAATAATATCCATTAAAAGTTCGATAGTAGCATCCATTAAATGTTCCATAAACTATATAGACAAATATCTGGTAGAAGTTCTACAATACAACAAACATTTTATACTTATAAAAGTATATTTAAATAAATATAACCGTATTAAATTCAATTAAAAATATTGTATAATATTTATTACATATTTTTTAAAAATATAAATATTTTATAATTTATAAACTATACTAATAAAAAATAAAATAAAATTTAAATAATAAAAAAATAATTTAAAATACAATTATATATATAAATATGTAAATAAAATAAAATTAATAATATATATTGAATATATTTTTTAAAAATGTTTCGCTAGATATTCTGGTGGAATTTATATCACTAATAGTTTATACATAAAAAATTAAATTAAAATAAATATTATTTTATTAAATGAAATCATAATAACTCTTTGTTGCATTGGTTACATAATTTTTATGAAAAAAACATTTTCTAATTTATAAATCAATTGAACAAAAATGTAAATAATATTTATATATTTAGAAAAATAAATAATTCCAAATATAATTATATTTGTAAATATAAAAATAAAACTAAATTTATAAGATATATTGGATATAATTTTTAAAAAATATTCAGTGGAAGTTCCAATGAAAGTTCCAACCCCAATAGTTTATACTCATAAACCAAAATTAGAATTCATGTAATTTTGTTAAATGCAACTATAAAAAATCTATTTTATTTGTTAAATTTTTTTTAAACAAACATGTGTAAATGTATAAAATATATGGATAAAATTATGAATAAATTTTATATATTTTAGAAAATAAATAATTAAAAATATACTTATATAACTAAATATATAAATATAACTAAATTTAAAACATATATTGAATTTAATTTTTATAAATTTTCTAGTGGAGGTATCAATGTATGTTTCATGGGAAGTTCCAGTGAATTTTATTGTGGAACAAACAGACCAAATAAAAATGGAACATATATGACACATTACAATGGATCTTCAAATGAAATTTTTGATGTAATATCCCACTAAAACATTCATAGAAACATTCACCATAATTTTCTTTCTATTATTTCATTAAACATCTGCTAAAATTCATCCCATCCATAAAATTCAGCATACAGTATCGAAAAGAAACCAATTCAAGTTTTACCACAAATATAACATTCATAAACATCAAATATAATCTGGAATACCTTTATCAGTGGCCATTATTAGATGAACTGAAAAATAAAACTCCAAAATAAGGAAAAATTAAGGCTATTACCCCTACCCCCACGACCACAATGGTGAAACCCAGAAAACATGACATGAACCATCGAACCTAATATATTATGAGTCTAGTGAAACTGTCATCCAAGATTGTCTTCTTAGCCTTATGGAAAATCCTGATGACCTTTCCCAGTAAAACCTCGTACTTCACCCAAATGAGAAAAACCCAAAGAGCATTGCAACAAAACCTCACAACCATGCCCAATGAAATACCACAATTCACCTACTATAGTAAAACCCATAAAAAATGACATGCACAATCGAATATGCTCTATAACAAATCCCTAAAAACTATCCTCCACTATCTGGATGGATTCACACTACGTCAAAACCCTACAACCTATTTCAGTGATACCCCATGAGAATTCCAGATTATATGAAATCTAGAAAAACGACTCATTCCATGCATCTAATTTTCCATGAGTGTAAAATTCCCTCAAGGAAGTCAGTGCACTATAATCGTATCATGTGTAAAAATTTAAACGTGTTCATATCTCGCCACCTCACTAGACAATGTTATAAAATTACATCATGAGACGAATTCCAATAGTCATGTTTTCCTTTTCCAATTACAATACCAGTAGAAATATTTCATCTACCTATCTCATCTTTCAGTGAAATAATAGGATCCCTAATCGTCCCTCACATGTACCTTTTATCTAGGCTATTCACCAACTCTCTCATGACAGTCGACTACTCGATTAAGAATACACATTATCTTCACCATTTTTATAGATGTATATCAATAATTGATATATTCTACCCACCTGAATGTTCAAATATAAGAAATTTTTTTTTTGGGTCATCGCTTCATTGGGTCTTTATATACCCACCTTAGCCACAATGGATCATGATTTTTAAAACATCATAGGTTCATGATATAAAAAATCCTAACCACCATAGGCCCTCTTTAATTGTACTATAACTTTTTACCACATTCTAAAATCATTACAGATCATCCTTGGCCACACCATTTTATAATTTATCATAACCCTAATGATACCTAATCCCTCACATGGGTTCATAATATCTTATAACACTAAAATTTCATTGTACATTATTACCTTGGTCATGGAAGATCTTGATTTTTGATAACCCCTAACCACCCTCACATATAATTACCCCCTCATATTTCTAAATCTACATTTCAAAAAACAATAAACTCTGTGATTTTCTAAATTATTATACTATTTATATTTAGTAGTAATTTTTTATATTAAATAAAAATCCCTTACCAGATATTGATTTTTTCCACCTAATTGGGTTATCTAAAAATTCCATAGGTGTTTCCAGATGTTACATTAGTATCCCTAATTTATTTATGTTCATATGAATTTTATAATGTCATTTTTTATCAAATTAATTAGAATTCCATATGTTTCATTTTCTTCTATTCCATCACATATCCATTTATGGATATAATTTCATTACATTATAATGTAATTTCATTTTTATGACATAAATATATTGTTGTATATTAATATTAACATTCAATGTTTTCATTGTTTTTCATTATCGGAATTAACATCAAATGTTTTTTTAATAAATTTATGATCGGCCCTATAGGTGTTGTTACTTCCTATAGTCCTGAATAATTTTATAATTTTAACTCATAAAACTATCAATGAGTATTACTACTAATAAGTAGTATATGATGTCAATGTTGTGAGGTCGAACCCATGAGAAAAAGTAATACCTCATGACCCAAAATATATGACTCATCACCACAAAAACATAACAAAAATAAATTTCATAAGATAGGTAAATAAAATGAAATTATCTAAAAATAGATAAAGGAATAAGAGAGGGAAATCAAATATCATGTTGGTATCTCATAAATTAACAAAACTAAACTCTACTTGTGAAAACATATCAAATCATTAGCCATGATGCTTCTTTGGGTATCTTGTTATACCTATCAAGACAAGATAAAACTACCTACTTCCACTGATAAATTTGGTCCATTTAATATAAAATCAATATAGGTGAATTAAATTCAATATATAATAGTGGATAATTTACGTTGGATCTCAATCAACACTTATAATATCGTGACCTAAGAACCCTAAATCTGGTTCATTAATTTATTATATTATCATGATTAAAATGAATCAAATCCCAAAGGAAGGAATAGTTTAATAGGTTTTTAAAACCATATTACAAACCTGATACCCATAATACATTAGGAAAATAAAAAAAGCATAACATACCTAAAATCACAACATCCCTGAAAGTCATTCAAAATATTACTCTTCAGAACCTGGGAAAATGAAACAAAATAAGGGAGAGCTCAACTGATCAGTAATGGTATATAAAATTGAAGAAATAATAAATCAATATAAAGGAATCAATATGGAATGGTAAATAACTGATAATGCATGTCATTTAAGGAACTGGCAAAGCCATAATAAATATGTAATGGAAAATAACTAAAACACATGTCATTAATCAATAAACTATAAATAAAATCAATACATAGATTTTATCAAATGAAAATCTCTTGGATAATAACAATAACAATTGAAATATTTATGAAGGAAATTATTAATTATAAGACTTCATGTGTAAGTAACATGAAAACCTATACCGTCAAGACCATTCTTAAGAAGGATTAATACTACAAGTAGAAACTCATTTAATTTGGACAACTAATTTTCTTCCTGAGAACATATCTATAATTCACATGTATAAATAATTTTTGGGGGACAATGGTCCCTTCCTATCCAAATCATTCCCAAAATTAAATTATTTATTAATAAACAATATTCCTTATAAAATGTCAATATTGAGTAAAGAATGATGATTTATTAATATTTTTCCTAAGAATTAAATAACAGTCACAGTAAAAGAATTATATAAAAATTTTATTTTGTTCTGGAAATAATTACATTCATAACCCAATAATGTGTACAATTAATTAAATTTCTAATGAAAATGATTTTAATAAAGTGATTTTTTGAAGATAAAGTTAACAATCACAAAATAACGTGACGTTGTAATGATAATTTTCACCGATCGGTAATTTTAAACATAAACCCATTGAGTGAGATAATTCAAATTGAAACTAAGAATAACATAAATTTAAAGTGAATAATTATATAAAATCAATAATGGGTAGTATATATACCACATTAAAGTGAATTGGTTCATGACAACAAATAAGACTCAATGAAATTTAAATTGAGATGAAATGACTTACTACTTAGTAACTTTTCAATTGTAATCCAAATGAAATAAATAACATCAAATGAAAAAATAAATTACATGGTGATAAATTTAATCATAATATAAAATACAATAGGGTCAATATATACACCCTAAAAATAAATAATTTTGTGAAAATTGTGTATGCTTCACATAAAGAAAAGTGTGACAAGAATCTCTTACACTACATTTTATGTTGGGTGAAAATACATTAACATAATGTATAATGGTTTTAATAATGTTATTAACCTATAAAAGAACCATAATCATATTTATAATATCATATATTAACTTCTTATAATATCTTATTAACCATTTTTTAACAATCCTCCATAATTTTCACTATTTTTGGTGTTAATTGTCATGTTTTTTTAAGTATGTTTTAAATTGTTACATATTTTTCATATTATTTAGCAAATAATTAAATAATATCAATAATATAGAACATTATTTAAATATAATATATATTCAATCTATTTATATTTATAATAATCTATAATATTAGTAGATAGAGAATGAAATCCATCATTCATGGAGATGGTGGGACGTACATACGCATGAATGCTGCTTACATTTCTTTATTGTTTTAAATGATTAAAAATTAAATGATATATAAAAATGTTATAATTAGAGTATAATATTTATATCATATATTTCAAATATTTTTAGGAGAATCATCCTTAATACATTACATTTATATAGTGAAAAAATCACATCTCCTTGAGGATGTGGTAGTCCACACATCCACAAATGATGTTATCACATTCCCACAAAATGGAAATCATAAAGTTATGAATTATATAAAAATTAATAAGGAATTAATACATTATATATATATATACATATCATATTTATCATATATAAACAATAAATACATAATTAATAGAACCTTGAAAAGTGGTAATGGATGAACGAACAACATCGGTTCGTGAGGCAGTAGTCCTCCGTACATATGAATGATGATTGTGTATCCCATTTGATGGATGTGTGTGACAATTTTGATCAAAATACTAGAATAAAAAAATATAAGTACATTTATCATACTGGTATTATTATATAGTTGTGATACAAAAAAAAAATTAAGGGTTTGAGATGTAAATACAAAAAAAAACTTATTGATGAAGAACAATACATCTTATTGGGGAAACTCCTTTGGATTTATTCCAATAGACATCCATAAATGGATTTCATAAAACAATTAGACTTTTATAAGGATTTAATTGATATTGGGATATTATTTTCGAATATTTTGTGTGATACAAAGGGATTTATAGGTTCAAATATGTGGGAGGGTGAATGCCATTAAATACTGGTAGAGGAGTGGCATTCTACTAAATATAAAAAGGTAAATGCTATTGATAGGTCTACCTTACCTCATGTCGATAAATTTATAATAAAAACTAGATAAAATAGTTTATATGATCTAATTATATCTATAAAATATATTTTGGAGCTGTTTATAGGCTATTTGAGCTCTTATGATTAAGGTTCAGTCCCCTTTTAAGCTTCATTTTACCTTAATCACTGTAATTAATTTTAACTGCAATCACTAATATATTTGGTTAAAAAATTATGTTTTTCATATTTTAAATTATGAATTATTTTGATTCCAAATATTTAATCCTTTTTAAAAAATTCCAATCATAAATGTGCAAGAAATTAATTTAAATTTAACCCCTTATATGGGATGACAAAGATGGTTTTTAAAGTAAAAATTGTCCAAATGCTTGAATTGTTTTTATATAAAATATCAATGGGAAATTTATAAAAATGTACTAAATTTGATTGATTTATTTATTATTTATGTAATTCTACTTTGAAATAAATTTAAATAGTAATTTATACATATAAATGAATTAGACGAAAAAGTTGTTTTAAATTAAAATTGAGTATTTTTCACAATGAATCAAATAATGAAACTTCACATAAAAATAAAAAATAGTTCAACCTAAGGTAATATTTATGATCCTATTTTAATTATTATTTTTATTTATTATTATAAAATTTATAAATTTTCATAAAATAGATTTAAAATAGTTGAGTGATTAAAATACGGTGAAATTTCCTTGTTTGAAAATTACAATTTATAAGCATAAAAATAGATTTATTCTTATTTTAGGTTTATAATATATATTATTTAAATATCAGAAATATTTTATTGAACATATATTAATTAAATTTCATTAAAATAATCAAATAATAATAAATAATTAAATTTATTAAGATAAACCACATTTTTCACATAGAAATAATTTTTTTATAAATAATTTTTTTATATTAAATTGGTTTCTATATTTATTTATAATTAGTTGATAAAAAATTAATTAAGAAATATATTATAAGTTAGTTAATACAATTACTAACTTCAAACATAACTACTAGGTTATATCTTATTATATTAAATAATAATATTTTAAAAATATATTGTTGTTTTGTAAAACATGGTCTTACATGTAATGTAAGCCATTAAAGAAATTCATTGTTACATGTTGTGAAATATTAAAATGTTGTTGCATATAAATCATTGTAGTAAGAAAATTAAATTTATTCTAAATTTGATATATTTTTTTGTCTTGGGGTGTTATAATCTCCCCAAATTAATTAAACTGCGTCCTCATAATTTAAATGTGATATTGGTAAAAAGAGTATGATAATTTAAAATACTATTGTTGAAAAACACAAAATCATAAATAGGTTAATAACAGATCTTATTAATAAGAGGGAAATGTAAATTTTACGGTCATAACAAAACCAGGCTTTTAATAGGAAATCATTAGTGAAAACATGTACATGGAAAAGAAATCTAGCTATCGAGTTCTCATGCAGAGTGATAGAGAACATGTTCAGATAAAAGATGATGACCACAAGGCCATAAGCCATAGTTATGAAAATGTTCATTATTTTCATAAAAAATATTTATAATTGTAAATATTTTTTGTTTTAATACATCTTTCCTAGAGATGATATATTCATTCTTTCTCTAATAATATATGTAAATATATATTTCTTTAAACATATTTTATCCATTGGTTATGCCTTTAAATATTTATACCTCATTTCATTGTATAGGTTTCATCACATGGTTCATTAATACATTATCCTATAAAACCTCACTTAGGATCAACTAAAACCATTTCATAATGGCTTAACCATTCAATAGATTGTAATCCAACACTTTAGAATCATTTATATAGTAGATAGTATTGTCCAATTTACATTACTAATATCAACAATCTTACTATAAAAATATTATTTTTCCAATATATGGATCATGTTAAGAGTTTTCATTCCCCAAAACATGTGTTTTCCAGAAATTTCAACATTCTACTGAATCACTTTTTTTGGTACCATTCAACATATGGTCACAAATATTTGAAGAAAAAGTATTTCAGTGAAATCATCATATATTTCATATATCCTAAGATTAGAAAATAATCAATATTTTAATTTTATGAAATATTTAATAGATCCAAATATATAAGAATACTAATCATTAGACTTTGGTTTTGGAAATAATATATTCTTAGCCTTTATCCAATAGCTTCTTATTAGTTTTATTCCCATGATTCTAGGGAATTCGTTTTCATAGTTCCCCATCTCTTTGAAGTTTTAAAATTGAATATTAGCATTTTTCTTCTTCCCTTTTCATTATTTTTCTTGTGACCCTTTTCTCTACACCCATAAATAAAATCATGCTCCTTTCAATAATTTCCCAGGGTGATTATTTACACAGTTATCACATTTTTGAAAATTCTTTTTTACCTTATTATTATATGAAACATTCCATTTCATTATTAGGTTCATAATAACTCTTATTCTCTTGGTTTCCTTTTAGTATTTTTGATATTTAGAACACATTCATTATTGTTATTGAACATGAAACTATCTCATCGTATGATGAAAAATTATAATAAACTAGCAAACATATAGGATTTGGATTGAGACTTTCAATGAGTTTTTCAATTGTGCATTTTGTGTTCTGTATGAATTCCATAGAATACCTTTCTAACCTTACAATGTTAGTTTAATTCTCCAGAACAATTTATTCCAAAAAAATTAAGCAAAGAAAAATTCTATTCATCTTAATTTTTAACTCAGGATGGATTTTTTTCCAAAGATTGTCTCCTTAATGACATTACATTCCTGTAGTTATATTTCCTCTTCCTTCTTAGTATTCTAGATCAATAACCACCATTTATTTTCATTTCCATTAATACAATACATAATAAGTGTAACCTTTTCATGTTACCACATCCGAGCGCCATAAATATAATCTTCAAAGACATAATCCATTTCCCAGCTACCATTGGATCCATATTCCCACTAAATATTGGGGGCCTCTATCGAATAATGTTACCCAACATCGAATAATCTCATTGTGGAACATTTGGATGCAAATGGTCATGTTTATGTGTTATAAAAAGTTTAGCCTACCCTAATATATCCATAGCTTTCTCAGTTCCAATACCAGCTAAATTGACTTTCTCTAAAGGGAAACCTCTACGTTGTCCTTGAGTATTGATACACTTCATCATTCTAGGATCCATTTATAAAAAATGTCATATAATAGAATAGATCATAAAATTATGAACTCTATATAATTCTAAATATGGCATAAAAATTAACATAAATTGAAAATTTTATGCATACCTAATCTCATAATCATAAACATGGTTCAATTGGGTATATCATTACATTCAAATCCTTCATAATGATTTGTAGATAATAAATGAATTATCCTAATCATGTCACCCAGGAGTGTTAAACCAGGTGAACAATAAGACCCATTATTATGTACTAGGTTATGCTCAATTTAGGCCTCACACAATTTTACGTTGTTGTTACTCCGAGGTACATCTGTGACAGAACCACGTCAACTTATAGTATCCAAAAATGGAATTATTTCAAGGAATACCCACATAATCTCTACCTTTACAAAATTCTATAATTTTATTCTATACCAATCATCAAAGTATATCTTAGGGTAATGAAACTAAATCCATGTTTTCCAAAATCAAGTTTCCAGGTTTTCTTCTAAAATTCCTTTGATACCAACTACAACGCCCCAACCCCAGAAGCCTGGAACTAGTGTATTAAATTGTTACATTATCATGATTAAATGGAATAAAAACTATAAGGACTAAACAATTATTTATTTTCAGAATACTAGAAAACATATATGATACCCATAATATAATGGGAAAATAAAAAAATCATAACATAAGTAAAATGTGAGCATCCTTAAAACTCATTCAAACGATTCTTCTTCACATCCTAGGGAAAGGAAACATAATTATAGTATGATAAAATTATCATTAAGTGTAGGTAATGGATAATAAATTTTGAATCAATAATAATAAATCAACATGCCAAGGTAAAAAACAGAGAACACGTTCCATTTAAATAACATGAAAATGAATAATCAATATAAAAATGTAAATAACTGAAACATAGGTAATTTAATCAATAAAATTAAAATGTAACTCATTCATGGATTTTATCATATAAAAATATATTGGATAATAACAATAATAACTGAAATATATATGAATTAAATTCTTAATTGTTGGATGTCATGCAAGAGGTACAAGAAAACCTATACTATTAAGAAATTTCAGAAGATATTTTATAACTATAAGTAGAATCCCATTTAATTTGGCCAAATGATTGGTCTCATGAAAACATATTAATGCATCAAGGTGATATTTAATGTCTAGAACAAACCCATCACTACCCATCCAAATAATTATTCATATTGACTAATCTATTAATTAACAATAGTCTTTATCATATATCATTACTGAACAATGAAGAAAAATTTAACAGTATTTCCCCAGATAATAAAATAACAGTTAAAATAAAGACCATATGTAAAAATGGTATATGATTTAGTAAATAATAATATCAATAACCCAATAAATTTACTGATTAAGGAAATTTACATTGAAAAATTATTAAATTAATGTGGTTGTTTCAAAATAAATTTTACAATCACAATAAAAAGTGAGATTAAAAAGATAACTTCTACTACATGGTAATTTTCAATATAAACCCCTTGGGTGAGATAATTTGAAGTGAAACTTAAAATACCATGATTTATGATTAAATAATGTCATTAAATGGCAATTAGATAGTATATACACCAAATTATAGTGAATTTGTTCATTACAACAAATAAGTCTCAACTAAATGTAAATTGAGAGGAAATCACTTACTACTTGGTAACTTTTTAATTTAAATCCTCATGAATTAAATAAAAAAATGAAATTATAAATACAATTAATATAAATTTATTCATGATATAAAATACAACAGTGGTAGTATATACATCACAAAAAATAAATAAGCGGTGAAAAAGGTGTATCCCTCAAAAAGAGAAAATTGAGAGAAGAAACAGTTAACCTGCATTTCTTTTTTGATGAATGTATGTTAAAATTGTTTATAATGGTTTTAAGAATGTTATTTATTTATAATATTACCATAATAATATTTTTAATTTCATAAATTAACTTATTGTAATATCTTATTTACCATTTTTTATCAACCATTCATTATTTTCACTAATTCAGGTGTTGATTGCCTAGTTTTTTCAAGTATGTTTTGACATGTTACATGTTGTTTCTATTAATTAGATCATGATTGTAACACCCTGAGATTTTATGAAAAATATTCTTTTTAATTTCATTAATGTCTTGTGTTTATTCTACACCAAAAGGAGATTTCACAACATGCATCCTTGACTTTCCTTGCATTACATGCAATCACGACCTTCCTCGATAGCATGTGTAGTAGGCAATACCGAGTTTCACTAAACAACGATATGCTATAAAATATTATTAAAACTAGCCGTTATGAATAGTAAAAACCACCTTTTAAAATTTTAGAAATTTTATCTCTCAAAATGGACTTCATTTTTGGATTTGGTATATCGAAATTAGCTTAGGGTAATATTTTGGTACTTTTCGGATAAGTTTCATTTTCTGATGAATAGTGAAAATTACTAAATTTTAATTAAAAACAACCTTTTTAACCGAAAAAATTAATAGTGATAAATTATTTATTTTAGTGGTTTTAAAGAATATTTAGAATATATTTTTACAATTTAATACAATGTTGGTCATTGGATGTAATTTCACATTTAAACCAGACATAAACAAGTATCAATCTTTTTATAGTTATTATCTCTTAAGAACACACTATTTGTTTTGACGACCGGAATTAATTTTTAAATTTATTAATGAAACTGATATGTTTCGAATTTGGTAAAATAGACATCATTTTTGAGTTCATAATATCAAATATAGCTTAGGCCTAATTTTTGGTATTTTTCTGGAAACTTTCATTTTTTGATGAATTGTAAAACTACTAAGTGGTAATTTAAAAAAATGAATTTTTCATAAAACTTAATTTTACCACTTCTGTGAGTGGAAAATCAAAAATCTGAGAGACATGGTTGATTTCATTCAGTAAAATTTGGTTCAATGAGATGAAAATAATTTTCGGTGAATAGTAACATTTTACTTTTTTTTACCACGGTTAAAAGTAAATATGGTAATTAAGTGTAATAATTATATTATTATTACCCTAACACATGTCATAATTCTATTGGATAAGTGTAATTCGACCACAAACAACCTTAGGAATAAAATATGACCATTTAGGCCCACTTGGATTAGATTAGGACATTTATTATTATTTAATTCAAAGATGAGTTAAAAGAGTTAAAATCAAAGTTTATTTACTAAAAAATTTTAAATATAGGTTTATAAATAAGATAAATTAGATTGTAAATATTAATTAGAAATATAATAATATTTCATACATAAAGAAATTTTATTTATAATTTTTAGACATTAAATAAATTAATTTATTTATGACACAATGATGATGCAGTAATTACCATAATAGTGAAAAACTAGAATAATTGATATTATAAATACCAAAATAATTATAATTTGAGACTTTTTATGAATTAAACTAATTTTCTAGGTTAATATGTCATGTTAGGATTGATTTAAGTATCTTTGGTCGAAGTAATAATTCTTTTATGAGTTTCATAAAAATCAACTATTGAATAGTGTCAAAATTGACATAAAATAATTTTTAAAACAAATATTATATTATTGATTGTTATTTTATTCCTACAAATCTAAGGTTCTTACAAGATACCTATATCATGATATTTGTATCATTAATGGACCACTTGGGGGTCTCTTGGATGTATATTGTAAGTTAATAAAATATATAAGATAAAAATACAAAGTGACATGGTAAATGTCAATCTAAATAACTAAGAGTTAAAACTAAAAGATAAGGTTATTATAATGACATAAACTTGTCTAAACTCTATTGGATGAGATGATTTAGACCCATACCCACCTTAGTTTTTAAATAAATTAATTTGGAGCTATTTATAACCGAATTGGGCTTTATAATAAAATAATATTTTTAGTTATTCCAAAGGCGCCCCTCTCGTCTCTTATAAAAGGGAACCTCCTCCCCCTCTTGATAACACAACTTTGAGCCTTCATGCTCGGACAACCCCTACCAAATTTCCTTCTCCACATCCCTAGAAAAATACTAGAGGTCCCGGTCTTCTTTAAAAACCAATTTTAGTGCCCTAAGAAGAGGACTCAAAGAGGTGCTTCAAAGAAGAGGTAATGTCCGTTACCGATTCTTTCAACTTTATTTCTTCTTCCACTTCTTCTTATTAGGTTGTTTAATTATGAAGAAATAACATCAGTATCACTAATATACTGATATGTTATTATAAGTATGAAACAACCCTATGTCACCATTTATCCATCCTACGGAAAACGGAATCACCGCGCGTGCGTACGTACGGAATACCGTCTCCACACTGTGGTGTAATCTTTTTTCCACCACCACCTTACTTGGATGGGTATAATGGTGTAATTAATAACTATATATGATTATTTTAAAGTTATTTTGATTCTGAAATAGTATACATACACAACAATATAGTCCCACGTTCATGAGAATGATATCATCGCTCGTGCGTACGTACCGACTACCGTCTCCACGATGCGATGAGATTCATTCTCCACGTTAACCATTCATGAATGATTATAAAGTATATATAATAATTAATCATGAAATATATGATATAATAATGATAGTGGATTTATGTGTATATATATTTATGTCATCTACTTAATTCTATTCAACTCAATAAGGAAACGAAAACAGCGTTCATGCGTACGTACGGCCTACTGTCTCCATGAACGGTGTATTTATTTCCAGTTACTGATTTATTATATATATGTATATTCTGAATATATATTATATATAAATCATGTTTTATATTCTGGAATTAAGTAACCATCATCTATGTAATCATATGATTAATTACAAGTCAAAACACAGACGACAAATGAAACAATTTTACCCAAAACACTCTTTAACATGGAATTTAAAAAAGAACGGGTAATATAAAGTCATAATTGAACCATATATGAAATCATAACAATTATTATGATTCTGGAATAAGTCAATGAAATTATTTAAATCATTATACAGGAGGTTCAGACACTTACGAATCAAATCAGATCTAAGGTAAGGGAAAATATCACAATCTCATTTTATCCGAGATTGTTTATACTTTGGTATTTACTGGGGTGTATTTTATCATCCAAATCCATGTTTCCTAAATATTTAATATTATTTCCATCCACATAAAATTGTTTAAATACAATTTTACCCTTAGGTGTGATTTTAGTAAAAGATATGAAAGGAATCTTTTGTCGTTTTTCGTATGAGGTACTTTTTGACTTTTCCGACAAAAGTACAAGAAGAATGTTTTTTTAACTTATACTTCATGAATGTATTTTTAAAACATTATTTCCAAGAATCTTCCTTTACATGTTCTCAAGTTTATTTTTAATCAACTTATTTTAGTTTAAAATTGTATGACATGTTAAGAAAGGAAATTGTTTTTGAAGTAGAAAGGATATTTTCCTCAAGAATGGAGTTTAAGTGTTCTATCAAAATTATTTTCCATCTAAGATAATACATGGTTCTATTTCTACACCTATTATTACATTGATTTGATTATGTTATGATGGAATTATTTTTATACAATCCTTTATCATATATGAATTTTTTTATGGTGACATGTAGTTTAAGAATCCCATTTTTATTACATGGGTTATGCAATGATGAATGATTTATGATTTTGTGGAACACAGAAGAATGGTATCATTATGAGATGGGTGGGACTTATATATCCCTCCAATGAATTGGGTAAAGATTTTATATCTCATGATATAGACATGGCTGGAACGGCAGGTTAAACCGGTTCAGTGAAGCAGGACAGAAACGAAGAATGAACTCGGTTCAGAAATGGATTTTGTCCACTAAGATAGTCTTGGAAATGAGTCTTGACTAATAAGAAATGATTCTCTATGATTATGTTTGTATTCCACAAAGTTTCATGTTTAAGTTATGATTATTGGGATTACATTTCACTACTATGATTTATCCCATGTTATGATATTATGATCTCTTTTGCAGGTTAAGATTTCCAAAATGTTATGTTCTTATGAATATGATGTGATTGATATTTCTTTTATTTACCCTTACTGAGAATTTGAGCTCACCATTTTATGTTTTCTTTTCCCAAGTATATAAAGAAAGGTTTTAGGTAAGAAAAAAAGGGGAAGATCTTTATGGGAGATGTTGAAGATCATTCACCATGATTAGAAGAGTATGTTCCGAGTTTCCAAAGACACTAAACTATTACGGTCCTTGTGTGTGTGTTTTTGTTATGTACTATGTATTCCAGAAACGTAATGTAATGTCCATGTATGTCAAGCTTCGGGTCTCTACAGTTGGTATCAGAGGAAAGGTTTAGTCAACCTTTGGAAACTAGGATGCGAGAACTTTAGTGAGATCCCTAGTGATATTTCTAAGGTATGTCTAAGGATGTCCCTAAGGATAAGTATAAGTATTGGTTATAGTCCTATAATTATGGTAATGATCTTAGAATTAAACCTAAGATGTTAGATATTGAAGTTACTGCTCCTTTATTGAGTTGTTTTCCCTATCATGATTTTTGCCTCTCACACTATTCTTTTTGGGTTTTAGACGATGGCTGGAACCCGAAGGAACCATGTTGATCAATGTAATGGAATATGCAATGATTGTACTCCTGAACAGGAAAATGTTTTGGGAGATGGAGTGTAAAATATTATTGTTATAATTACACAAGCTATGAATTATTCTAGACTTCCAAATGAGCAGAGAAGGGAACAATATTCTATTGAGTCCTTCATGAGGCAACGTCCACCTTCTTTCAGTGGGTCTTCTGATCCCCTTGCTACTGAACACTGGATCAGTACTACTGAAAAGCTATTTTCAGTTCTTCAATGCTCTGAACATGATAAAGTCATCTTAGCAGTGTATCGTTTGGAAGTTGATGCTGATCAATGGTGGAATCCTATCAAGAATACGAGGCCAAGAGATGAAATTGAGTCGATGGAATGGGACGAGTTCAAGAACTTATTTTTCAATAAGTACTTCCCACGTATTCTTTGTACAAAGATGAAGAAGGAGTTTCTTGAACTAAATCAAATGGATGATGATTCTATTGGTATATACGATGCAAATTTTACAAGGCTTTCAAGGTATGCATCTGGATTTATCGTCTAACCTGAAAGTAAAGTTAATCGATTCTTTAGTGGCTTAAAACCAAGTCTTTGAAGGGAACTATCTATAAGAGACTTTAGTAGCTATGAAGAAATTGTGTGTTGTGCTATCAAGGTAGAAATGGAAGTTGGTGTTACTTATCCATCTCATAGTTTTGAGAAGAAATGAAAGATGGAGTTGAAGGACAAATCTCAGAATAATAGTGAAAAGAAGATGAATGTTTCCTTATGCTCAAAGTGTGGAAAGAATCATGGTGAAGATTGTCTTAAAGGGACATGTAAATGTTTCAAATGTGGAATGGAAGGTCATCGGGCATTTGAATGCTGCAATGATGGGAAGAAGATGTATAATGATTCAAACAAAGGAAGGGATACACAGAATTAACCAACTACACTTCAATGCTTTAAGTGTAATGAAATGGGGCATTATGCTAATAAATGCCCTAATCCAAGGGTTATTGATGATCGACATGAGCAACCACTTAAGGAAAAAGACAAAGGGAAGTCACATGCAATCACCATTGGTGATGTTGAATATGACAACGATTTGGTGGAATGATTAAGTGTTTATGTAATGGGATTCCAAAATAATGTTGTATATAGTATCGTCGAATATTGGAATATTTATGTGTTGGTCTATTGTGGTTTTCAATAATTTTATGGTACCGGTAACCATGGAAAGTGATTGAGATAGTTTTCGAAAAAATATGATATGCGCATAATGAAGGGATTAGGAAAAAATGAAATGTTTGATAGTATTCATGAGCTCATGATTGATATAAGGACTAAGTGATATCATTGTTTGAGTATATAGAATTTTGAGGATTTTGTTATGTGGAAAGAGTTAACTTTTAACAGCATTCACATTTTAAATAAGGTTCAATGGGTATTCATTTTTTTTCAAGAGAATACATGATTAAGGCCTTTGAATGTTTGGAATGTGACCAACAAGACATATCTTATGGTATATGGGGATCAACAATGGTATTAACATGCTAGTTGTATAAACTCTTTGGTAATCGTTCTCACTATAATATGCGATTAGATAGCATAATTTTTGATAAGCCTAAAGATTGGAATGGATTATGTTATATGTATGATAGTATTGTTTAAGGATAGAAGTTTTTTCGATATTATTTTTGGGATTTTATAGTAATATAGTTTTAGAAAAAGGACAACCTGCAGGATGGGTGATAGCCCATCACGTCGGACAAGGCTATGGGAATCGAACCCACAACCGAAGTGCGACTGGCCTTTATCACCTACCACTGGCCTACAAGAAGTCCCTATTTAGTAGAAACTATTTTTATTATATTAAGCAGTATGATATATGAAGTATAAGTCCATTTTAGGAACCATATATGATTAATGTCACTATAGATAGACTTATGTATTTTTTGATAAATTTTCTAACCTTTTGTTTGAGACAGATAGGATGACCCATCATTCTATCACATGATCTGCTAACACATCACGAATGACAAATTCAACTTCATTTATTTATGAGATGAAGTATAAATTGTCCAAAGAATGACCAACGGTGATACTATACCAAAATCACGAAAGTATTTCATCTAATTCTAATTTCATCAACTTTAGGGAAATGATCTTGAAAACCATAAATGTTATCCTAGTGCTCTTATATATAATGAATCAGATGGTACCTTATATCATTAAAAATTTATGTCTTTGTGATTGTTGTCTTTTCCATAGCCATGTTCTCTACCACTCTCCATCAGAACTTGATTGTTAGATTTCTCTTCCATATCCATATTTTATCCTATGTGGAAGCCCAGTGATTAGTTTATTTGGGTAACCGATACGTTTCATACTTTTGTTTTTAAAGATTGGTTTTGGTATTCCTTTTTATGATGTGGGTTTCATTTAAAGAAACTTTTGAATAGTAAACCATTTATAATCCCGACGAATTTCGAGGACGAAATTTATTTTAAGGGGGGTAGAATGTAATACCCTGAGATTTTATGAAAAATATTATTTTTAATTTCATTAATGTCTTGTGTTGTACGCTACACCAAAAGGAGCTTTCACAACACGCATCCTTGACTTTCCTTGCATTACACGCAATCACGACCTTCCTCGATATCATGTGTAGTACGCAATACTGAGTTTCACTAAACAACGATATGCTGTTAAAATATTTTTAAAACTAGCAGTTATGAATAGTAATAACCACCTTTCAAAATTTTAGAAATTTTATCTCTCAAAATGGACTTCATTTTTGGATTCGGAATATTGAAATTAGCTTAGTGTGAAATTTTGGTACTTTTCGGATAACTTTCATTTTCTGCTGAATAGTGAAAATTACGAAATTTTAAATAAAAACAACCTTTTTAACCGAAATAATTAATAGTGATAAATTATTAATTTTAGTGGTTTTAAAGTATATTTATAATATATTTTTACAATTTAATACAATGATGGTCCTTGGATGTAATTTCACAATTAAACCAGACATAAACAAGTGTCAATCTTTTGATAGTTATTATCTCTTAAGAACACGCTATTTGTTTTGACGACGGGAATTAATTTTTAAATTAATTAATGCAACTGATATGTTTTTAATTTGGTAAAATAGACATCATTTTTGAGTTCATAATATCAAATATAGCTTAGGCCAAATTTTTGGTATTTTTCTGGAAACTTTCATTTTTTGATGAATAGTTAAACCACTAAGTGGTAGTTAAAAAAATGAATTTTTCATAAAACATAATTTTTCCGCTTCTGTGAGTGGAATTTCAAAAATACGAGAGACATGGTTGATGTTAGTAAGTAAAATGTGGTTCAATGTGATGAAAATAATTTTTGGTGAATAGTAACTTTTTACTTTTTTTTACCACGGTTAAAATAAAAATAGGGTAATTAAGGGTAAAAATGATATTATTATTACCCTAAAACATGTCCTAATTCTATTAGATAAGTGTAATTCTACCAAAAAGAACCTTAGTAATAAAATATGACCATTTAGGCCCACTTGGATTAGATTAGGACATTTATTACTATTTAATTCAAAGAAGAGTTAAAAGAGTTAAAATCAATGTTTATTTACTAAAACATTTTTAATATAGGTTTATACAGAAGATAAATTAAATTGTAAATATTCATTAGAAATATAATAATATTTCATACATAATGATATT
Organism: Viscum album; assembly: GCA_963277665.1. NCBI lineage: Eukaryota > Viridiplantae > Streptophyta > Magnoliopsida > Santalales > Viscaceae > Viscum > Viscum album. The sequence goes on along the minus strand of OY728165.1, from coordinate 1,602,195,430 downwards.
TTATTTATAATTTTTATAAATTAAATAAATTAATTTATTTATGACACAATGATGATCCACTAATTACCATAATAGTGAAAAATTAGAATAATTGATATTATAAATACCCAAATAAATATTATTTGAGACTTTTATGAATTAAACTAATTTTATAGATTACTATGGAATGTTAGGATTCATTTATGTAACCTTGGTCTAAGTAATCATTCTGTTATGAGTTTCACAAAAATCAACTATTGAATAGTGTCAAAATTGACATTAAATAATTTTTAAAACAAATATTATATTATTGATTGTTATTTTATTACTAAAAATCTATGGTTCGGACAAGATACTTATATCATGATAGGTGTATCATTAATGGAACTCTTGAGGATCTCTTTGATGTATATGTTAAGTTTATTAAATATATAATATAAAACTACAATGTGACATGGTAAATGTCAATCTAATTAACTAAGAGTTAAAACTAAAAGATAAGGTTAGTATAATGACCTAAACTTGTCTAAATTATATTGGATGAGATTATTTCTACCCTTCCCCACCTTAGCTTCGAAATAAATTAATTTGGAGCTATTTAAAACCGAATTTGGCTTTATAATAAAATAATATTTTTTGTTTTTCCAAAGGTGCCCCTCTCCTCCCTTATAAAAGGGCACCTCCTCCCCCTATTCCTTACACCACTTTGAGCCTTTAATCTCGGCCAACCCCTGAAAATTCTCTTCTACACTTCCCTAGAAACATCCTAGAGGTCCTGGTCTTCTTCAAAGACCAATTTTAGTGCCCTAAGAAGAGGAGTCAAAGAGGCGCTTCAAAGAAGAGGTAATATCTGTTACCGATTCTTTCAACTTTATTTCTTATTCCACTTCTTCTTCTTAGGTTGTTTCATTATTAAGTAATAACATCATAATCATTCATATACTGATATGTTATTATAAGCATTAAGCAACCCTAGTTCACCATCTATCCATCCTACAGAAAATGAAATCACCGCGCGTGCGTACGTACCGAATATCGTCTCCACACCGTGGTGTAATCTATTTTCCACCACCACCTTACTTGGATGGGTATAATGGTGTAATTAATAACTATATATGATTATTTTAAAGTGATACTGATTCTGAAATAGTATACATACACTCCAATATAGTCCCACGATCATGAGAACGATATCATCGCTCGTGCGTACGTACGGACTACCGTCTCCACGACGTGATGAGATTCATTCTCCACGCTAACCATTCATGAATGATTATAAAGTATATATAATAATTAATCATGAAATATATGAAATAATAATGATAATTTATTTATGTGTATATATATGTATGTCATCTACTTAATTCCATTCAACTCAATAAGGAAACGAAAACATCGTTCCTGCGTACGTACGGCCTACCATCTCCATGAATGGTGTATTTCTTTCCATTTAATGATTTGTTATATATATGTATATTATAAATATATATTATATATAAATCATGTTTTATATTCTGGAATTAAGAAATCATGATCTATGTAATCATATGAATAATTACAAGTCAAAACACGGATGACAAATGAACCAATTTTACCCAAAACGCTCTTTAACATGGATTTTAAAAAAGAACGGGTAATATAAAGTCATAAGTGAACCATATATGATATCAAAACAATAAGTATGATTCTAGAATAAGTCATTGAAATTATTTAAATCATTATATAGGAGGTTCGGACACTTACGAAGCAAATCAGACCTAAGCTAAGCAAAATAACACAATCTCATTTTATCTGAGATTGTTTATACTTTCGTATTTACTGGGGTGTATTTTATCATCCACATCCATGTTTCCTCAATATGTAATATTATTTCCATCCACCTAAAATTTTTTATATACAATTTTACCCTTCGGTGTGTTTTTAGTAAAAGATATGAACGGAATCTTTTGTCGTTTTTCATACGAGGTACTTTCTAACTTTTCCGTCAAAAGTACAAGAAGAATGTTTGTTTAACTTATAAGACATGAATGGATTTTTAAAACATTATTTCCAAGAAGCTTCGTTTACAATTTTTCATTTTTATTTTTAATCAACTTCTTTTAGTTTAATATTGTATGACATGTTAAGAAAGGAAACATTTTTTTAAGTAGAAAGGATATTTTCCTCAAGAATGGAGTTCAAGTGTTTTATAAAATTATTTTCCATCTAAGATAATATAGGGTTCTGTTTCTATCCCTATTATTACATTGATTTGATTATGTTATGATGGAATTATTTTTATGAAATCCTTTATCATATATGAATTGTTTTATGATGACATGTTGTTTAAGAATACCATTTTTATTACACGGGTTATGCAATGATGTATGATTTATGATTTTGTGGAACACATAAGAATGGTATCATTATGATATGGGTGGGACCTATATCTCCCTCCAATGCATTGGGTAAAGATTTTATATCTCATGAGATAGACATGGCTGGAATGGCAGGTTAAACCGGTTCAGTGAAGCAGGACTGAAACGTGGAATGAACTCATTTCAGAAATGGACTTTGTCCACTAAGATAGTATTGGCAATGAGTCTTGACTAATAACAAATGATTCTCTATGATTATGTGTTTACGCCACAAAGTTTAAAGTTTTAAGTTATGATTATTGGGATTACATTTCACTACTATGATTTATCCCATGTTATGATATTATGATCTCTTTTGAAGGTTAAGATTTCCAAAATGTTATGTTCTAATGAATATGATGTGATTGATATTTCTTTTTTTTACCCTTACTGAGAATTTGGGCTTACCCTTTTACGTTTTCTTTTCCCTAGGATATAAATAAAGGTTTTATGTAAGAAAAAAAATGGGAAGATCTTTATGGGAGATGTTGAAGATCTTTCACCATGATTAGAAGATTACGTTCCGAGTTTCCAAAGACACTAAACTATTACGGTCCTTGTGTGTGTGTTTTTTTATGTACTAAGTATTCCGAAAAAGTAATGTAATGTCCATGTACGTCAGGCTTCGGGTCTCTACAGTTGGTATCAGAGGAAAGTTTTAGTCAACCTTTGGAAACTAGGATGCGAGAACTTTAGTGAGATCCCTAGAGATATTTCTAAGGTGTGTTTAGGGATGTCCCTAAGGTTAAGTATAAGTATAGGTTATAGTCCTATAATTACGGTAACTATCGTATAATTAAACCTAAGATGTTAGATATTGAAGGTACTCCTCCTTTATTGTGTTTTTTTTCTAGCATGATTTTTTCCTCTCACACTATTTTTTTTTGGTTTTAGACGATGGATGGAACCCGAAGGAACAGTGTTGATCAATGTAATGGACAATGCAATGATTGTACTCCTGAACAAACAAATGTTATGGGAGATGGAGTGAAAAATATTATTGCTAAACATACACAAGATATGAATCATTCTGGACTTCCAAATGAGCAGAGAAGGGAAAAATATTCTATTGAGTCCTTCATGAGGCAATGTCCACCTTCTTTCAGTGGGTCTTCTGATCCACTTGCTACTGAACAATGGATCAGTACTACCGAAAAGCTATTTTCAGTTCTTCAATGTTCTGAACATGATAAATTCATCTTAGCAGTGTATAGTTTGGATGTTGTTGCTGATCAATGGTGGAATCTTATCAAGAATACGAGGCCAAGAGATGAAATTGCGTCGATTGAATGAGACGAGTTCAAGAAATTATTTTTCAATAAGTACTTCCCTCGAATTCTTCGTACAAAGATGGAGAAGGAGTTTCTTGAACTAATGAAAAAGGATGATGAATCTGTTGGTATATACAAAGCGAATTTCACAAGGCTTTCATGGTGTGCATCTTGCTTTATCATCCAACCTGAAAGTAATGTTAATCGATTCTTCAGTGGCTTAAAACCATGTCTTTGAAGGGCATTAGCTATAAGAGACTTTAGTAGCTATGAAGAAATTGTGTGTTGTGCTATCAAGGTAGAAATATAAGTTGGTGTTACTTATCCATCTCATAGTTTTGACAAGAAACGAAAGATGGAGTTCAAGTGAAAATCACAGAATAATGGTAAAAATAATATGAATGTTTCCTTATGCTCAAAGTGTGGAAAGAAGCATGGTGAAGATTGTCTTAGAGGGACAAGTAAATGTTTCAAATGTGGAAAGGAAGGTCATCGGGCATTTGAATTCTGCAATGATGAGAAGAAGATGTCTAATGATGCAAACAAAGGAAGGGATAAACAGAATGAACCTACTACACTTCAATGCTTCAAGTGCAAGGAAATGGGGCATTATTCTAATAAATGCCCTAATCCAAGGGTTAATGATGATCGACATGAGCAACCACTTAAGGAAAAGGACAAAGGGAAGTCACATGCGATCACCATTGGCGATGTTGAATATGACAAAGATGTGGTGGAATGATTAAGTGTTTATGTAATGGGATTCAAAAATAATGTTGTATATAGTATCGTGGAATATTGAAATATTGATGTATTGGTCTATTGTGGTTTTCAATAATTTTATGGTACCGATAACCATCGAAAGTGATTGAGATATTTTTGGAAAAAAGATGATATGAACATAATGAAGGGATAAGGAAAAAATGAAATGGTTGACAGTATTCATGAGCTCATGATTGATATAAGGACTAAGTGATATCATGGTTTGAGTATATAGAATATTGAGTATTTTGGTATGTAGAAAGAGTTAACTTTTAACAGCATTCATGTTTTCAATAAGGTTCAAAGGGTATTCATTTTTTTTCAAGAGAATACATGATTAAGGCCTTTTAATGCTTGGAATGTGACCAAAAAGACATTTCTCATGATATATGGGGATCAACAATGGTATTAACATGCTAGTTGTATGAACTCATTGGTAATAGATCTCACAATAATATGAGATTAGACAGCATTATTTTGGATAAGCCTAAAGATTGGAATGGATTATGGAGGACATAAGTTTGTATTGTTTAAGGATAGAAGTTTATTCGATATTATTTATGGGATGTTATAGTAATGTAGTTTTAGAAAAAGGACAACCTGCAGGATGGGAGACAGCCCATCGTGTCGGACAAGGCTATGGGAATCGAACCCACAACCGAAGTGCGACTAGCCTTTATCGCCTACCACTGGCCTACAAAAAGTCCCTATTTAGTAGAAACTAGTTTTATTATATTAAGCAGCATGATATATGAAGTATAAGTCCATTTTAGGAACCATATATGATTAATCACAATATAGATGGACTTATGTATTTTTTGATAACTTTTCTAACCTTTTGTTTGAGACAGATGGAATGACCCGTCATTCTATCACATGATCTGCTAACACATCACGAATGACAAATTTAACTTTATTTATTTAAGATATGAAGGGGAAATTGTCCAAATAACGACCAATGGTGAGACTATACCAAAATCACGAAAGTATTTTTTCTAATTCCAATTTCATCAACTTTAGGGAAATGATCTTGAAAACCATAAATGATGTCCTAGTGCTCCTATATCCAATGAATCAGATGGTACCTTAGATCGTTCCAAATTCATGGCTTTGTGATTGCTGGCTTTTCCATATCCATGTTCTCTACCACTCTCCATCAGAACATTATGGTTAGATTTCTCTTCCATATCCATATTTTCACCTATGTGGAAACCCAGTGATTAGTTTGTTTGGGTAACCGTTACATTTCATACTTTTGTTTTTAAAGATTGGTTTTGGTATTCCTTTCTACAATGTGGGTTTCTATTAATGAAACTTTCGAATAGTAAACCATTTATAATCCTGATGAATTTCGAGGGCGAAATTCATTTTAAGGGGGGTAGAATGTAACACCCTGAGATTTTATGAAAAATATTATTTTTAATTTCATTAATATCTTGAGTTGTATGCTACACCAAAAGGAGCTTGCACAAAACGTATCCTTGACTTTCCTTGAATTACACGCAATCGTGACCTTCCTCGATAGCATGTGTAGTATGCAATACCGAGTTTCACTAAACAACGATATGCTATTAAAATATTATTAAAACTAGCTGTTATGAATAGTAATAACCACATTTTAAAAATATAGAAATTTTATCTCTAAAAATGGACTTCATTTTGGGATTCGGAATATCGAAATTAGCTTAGGGTGAAATTTTGGTACTTTTCGAATAACTTTCATTTTCTGATGAATAGTGAAAATTACTAAATTTTAATTAAAAACAACCTTTTTAAACGAAATAATTAATAGTGATAAATTATTATTTTTAGTGGTTTTAAAGTATATTTAGAATATATTTTTACAATTTAATAAAATGTTGGTGATTGGATGTAATTTCACATTTAAACCAGACATAAACAAGTGTCAATATTTTGATAGTTATTATCTCTTAAGAACACGCTATTTGTTTTGACAACGGGAATTAATTTTTAAATTAATTAATGAAACTGTTATGTTTTGAATTTGGTAAAATAGACATCATTTTTGAGTTCATAATATCAAATATATCTTAGGCCTAATTTTTGGTATTTTTCTGGAAACTTTCATTTTTTGATGAATAGTGAAACCACTATGTGGTAGTTAAAAAAATGAATTTTTCATAAAACTTAATTTTACCACATCTGTGAGTGGAATTTCGAAAATCCGAGAGACACGGTTGATTTTAGTAAGTAAAATGTTGTTCAATGATATGAAAATAATTTTTGGTGAATAGTAAGTTTTTACTTTTTTTCCACGGTTAAAAGTAAATAGGGTAATTTAGGGTAAAATGATATTATTATTACCCTAAAACATGTCCTAATTCAGTTGGATAAGTGTAATTATACCAAAAACATCCTTAGGAATAAAATATGACCATTTAGTCCCACTTGGATTAGATTAGGACATTTATTATTATTTAATTCAAAGATGAGTTAAAAGAGTTTAAATCAATGTTTATTTACTAAAACATTTTAAATATAGGTTTATACATAAGATAAATTCTATTGTAAATATTAATTAGAAAGCTAATTCTATTTCATACATAATTATATTTTATTTATAATTTTTAGACATTAAATACATTAATTAATTTATGACAAAATGATGATACAGTAATTACCATAATATTGAAAAATTAGAATAATTGACATTATAAATACCCAAATAAATATAATGTGAAACTTTTTATGAATTAAACTAATTTTCTAGGTTAATATGGCATGTTAGGATGGATTTAAGTAACTTTGGTCGATGTAATCATTCTGTTATGAGTTTGACAAAAATCAACTATTGAATAGGGTCAAAATTGACATAAAATAAATTTTAAAACAAATATTATATTATTGATTGTTATTTTATTCATAAACAACTAAGGTTCGGAAAAGATACTTATATAATGATAGTTGTATCATTAATGGACCACTTGGGGGTCTCTTGGATGTATATGGTAAATTTATTAACTATATAATATAAAAATAGAAAGTGACATGGTAAATGTCAATCTAATTGACTAAGAGTTAAAACTAAAAGATAAGGTTAGTATAATGACCTAAACTTTTATAAAATCTATTGGATGAGAGGATTTCTAGACTTCCTCACCTTAGCTTCTAAATAAATTAATTTGGAGCTATTTAAAACCGAATTTAGCTTTATAATAAAATAATATTTTTAGTTATTCCAAAGGTGTCTCTCTCCTCCCTTATAAAATGGCACCTCATCGCCCTCTTCCTTAGACCACCTTGAGCCTTCAAGCTCGGAACCAACCTGCCACATTCTCTTCTCCACTTCCCTAGATACATCCTAGAGATCCTGGTCCTCTTCAAAGTCCAATTTTAGTGCCCTAAGAAGAGGACTCAAAGAGGCACTTCAAAGAAGAGGTAATGTCCGTTACCGATTCTTTAAACTTTATTTCTTATTCCACTTCTTCTTCTTAGGTTGTTTCATTATGAAGTAACAACATCAGTATCACTAATATACTGATATGTTATTATATGTATGAAACAACCCTATTTCACCATCTATCCATCCTATAGAAAACGAAATCACCGCGCGTGTGTACGTACGGAATACCGTCTCCACGCCGTGGTGTAATCTATTTTCCACCACCACCTTACTTGGATGGGTATGATGGTGTAAATAATAACTATATATGATTATTTTAAAGTGATATTGATTATGAAATAGTATACATACACTCCAATATAGTCCCAAGATCATGAGAACAATATCATCGCTCGTGCGTACATACGGACTACTGTCTCCACGACACGATGAGATTCATTCTCCACGTTAACCATTCATGAATTATTATAAAGTATATATAATAATTAATCATGAAATATATAAAATAATAATGATACTATATTTATTTGTATATATATGTATGTAATCTACTTAATTCCATTCAACTCAATAAGGAAACGAAAACATCGTTCATGCGTACGTATGGCCTACCGTCTCCATGAACAGTGTATTTCATTCCATTTACTGATTTATTATATATATATGTATATTCTGAATATATATTTTATATAAATCATGTTTTATATTCTGTAATTAATTAATCATGATCTATGTAATCATATGAATAACTACAAGTCAAAATACGTATGACAAATGAAACAATTTTACCCAAAACACTCTTTAACATGGAATTTAAAAAAGAACGGGTATTATAAAGTAATAAGTGAACCATATATGATATCATAACAATGAGTATGATTCTGGAATAAGACAATGAAATTATTTCAATCATTATACAGGAGGTTCAGACACTTACGAAGCAAATCGGACCTAAGGTAAGGGAAAATATCATAATCTCATTTTATCCGAGATTGTTTATACTTTGGTATTTAATGGGGTGTATTTAATCATCCACATCCATGTTTCCTCAGTATGTTATATTATTTCAATCCACATACAATTTTTTAAATACAATTTTACCCTTCGGGGTGTTTTTAGTAAAAGATATGAAAGGAATATTTTGTTGTTTTTCGTACGAAGTACTTTTTGACTTTTCCGACTAAAGTACAAGAAGAATGTTTTTTTAACTTATACAGAATGAATGGATTTTTAGAACATTATTTCCAAGAAGCTTCCTTTAAAAGTTTTCAAGTTTATTTTTAATCAACATCTTTTAGTTTAAAATTGTATGACAAGTTAAGAAAGGAATCTTTTTTTGAAGTAGAAAGGATATTTTCCTCAAGAATGGAGTTCAAGTTTTTTATCAAAATTATTTTCCATCTAAGATAATATAGGGTTATGTTTCTATCCCTATTATTAAATTTATTTGATTATGTTATGATGGAATTATATTTATGAAATCCTTTATCATATATGAATTGTTTTATGATGTCATGTTGTTTAAGAATCCCATTTTTATTACATGGGTTATGCAATGATGTATGATTTATGATTTTGTGGAACACATAAATATGGTATCATTATGAGATGGGTGGGACCTATATCTCCCTCCAATTCATTGGGTAATGATTTTATATCTCATGAGATAGACATGGCTGGAACGGCAGGTTAAACTAGTTCAGTGAAGCAGGACTGAATCAAGGAATGAACTCAGTTCAGAAATGGACTTTCTCCACTAAGATAGTCTTGGCAATGAGTCTTGACTAATAAGAAATGATTATCTATGATTATGTGTGTACACCACAATGTTTCATGTTTTAAGTTATGATTATTGGGATTAAATTTCACTACTATGATTTATCCCATTTTATGATATTATGATCTCTTTTGCAGGTTATGATTTCCGAAATGTTAAGTTCTTATGAATATGATGTGATTGATATTTCTTTTGTTTACCCTTAATGAGCATTTGAGCTCACCCTTTTATGTTTTCTTTTCCCCAGGATATAAAGAAAGTTTTTAGTTAAGAAAAAAAAGGGGAAGATATTTATGGGAGATGTTGAATATCTTTCACCATGATTAGAAGATTACGTTCTGAGTTTCCAAAGACACTAAACTATTACGGTCCTTGTGTGTGTGTTTTTATTATGTACTAAGTATTCCGTAAAAGTAATGTAATGTCCATGTACGTCAAGCTTCGGGTCTCTAAAATGATTTAATCATCTAAAAAATTTTATACATGATTTAAATAGTATATATATTCATTATATATTTATTTATAAAAATCCACAAAATTTAGAGATAGGAAATTAAATGCATTATTCATGGAGATGGTAGGTCGTATGTACACATTAATCCTACTTCTACTTCTTTTTTATACTAAAAGAATGAAATGTAATATATATATATATATATTATAATTCTATTATCATATTTATATCATATATTTCACATGTTTTTTTAAAATCATCCTTATTACATTCCATGTATAGCTTGAATGAATCACATCAATTTGAGGAGATGGTAGTCCACATATCCAGAAACGACGTTATCATATTCCCAAAAAAAGGAAAGAATCAATATATATTTTATATAGAAATTAAATAATAATAAATATATAATAAATATCTTATATATCATAAATAAACTATAAATAAATCATTATTCCAACCTAGAAATGTGATAATGGATGAATGAATGACATCAGTTCGCGGGGTAGTAATCCATCGTACACACGAAGGATGATTGTGTATCCCATTTGAGGGATGTGTTTGAAGGTTTAAGTTTAAAAGATAGAATAAAAGAATATAATTATATTTAATATACTAAGTCTATAATATAATCATGATATACAAATAATTAAATGGGTGGAGAAGTAAATTAAAAAAAAGTTATCATTGAAGAACGTCACCTCTTATTCAGGTAACTCCTTTGGGTTTATCCCAAAGGACTTACTTGGTTGGCTTTATTACCAAATTGAGGCTTATAAGATGAGGTTAGGTATGTTGGGAGATTATTTTGTCATATTTTGGATGAGAAAAAAGTGTTTATAGGTGGGAAGAAGTTGGACATGTGAGTGTCCTTTTATAGTGGAGGAGCAGTGTCATTCTTATAAATATAATGTTATAAACACTATTAAGAGGTCAACCATTAGTAATTTGCCTCCAATAATGGATAAAATTCAAACATTGATGATATGGTCTAAATATTTCCATAAAATAGGTATTTTTACTATTTTATTGTTTATTTTGTCTCTTAATATTAACGTTTATTAACTTATTACGCTTAATTTTACCATAATCACTGTAATTAATTTTAACTGCATTTACTAGTATTTTTGGTAAAAAAACTAATTTTATCTAATTATAAATTATAAATTAAACTTAGTCCAAATATTTATTCATTTTTTTAATTTTACTCATATAAATTATAGAAATTAATTCAAATTTAATCTTATAGATGGGACGACAAAGCCTATTTTTAAAATAAAAATGTCCAAGAGCATGAATTGTCTTTATATAAAATATCAAATTGAAATTAATTATAATGAAAAAAATTGGATTAATTGATGTATAATGGATGTAATTTTACTTTTAAATCAATTTGAAATATAATTTATCAATATATATAAATTAGATGAAAATGATATTTTCATTTAAAATTGTGCATTTCTCACTAATCATCAAAAAATAAAGATTCACATAAAAATAAAGATAATTCACCCTGATATAATTTTGAAAAAACTATTTCAAAAATTAATTTTATTTTGGAATGTAGAATTTATAAATTATTCAAAATTTATTTTTAAAATAGGTGACCCTTTAAAATGCGGGAAAATTGCATTTTTTAGAAAAATAAAAATTTTTAGAATAAGAAAGTAATTATTATTATCTTATGCCTATTAAATATATTGGATGAATGAAAAATGTGTTTTATTTAATATAAAATATTTTATTTAATTAAAATCATCGACTTATAGTAACTAATTTAATTTATTAGGATATAATGCCTTTATTAAATAAACATTATTTATTTATAAAAACATTTCATTTATATTCAACCGGTTTCTATGTTTGTTTATAATTAATTAGTAACCAATTAATTAACCATATATTTATATGTTTGTTAATATTATTCATAACATTCATCTAAATAACTATGTTATGCATTATTATATAAAATAATATTATTTTAATAATATATTGTTATTCAGTAAAACTTTTTCTTTTGTGTAACATAATCCATTGAAGAAAATCATTGTTGTGTGTAGCACAAGATTTACTTCGTGTTGTATATAAATAATACTAGAAACAATGTTAAATTTATTCTAAATGGAAAATATTTTAAAATTTTAAGGTGTTACACCACTCCCCTCTATCACATTGGGTTTTATCCCATAGCACCATCACTCTTACAAGGAAACTAGGGGATATTGTATTGATTAATCTCAATATGATTATAATTAATAATTCAATCTCACAAGGATTGGCGTGCATCTTTTCATCAATTCCATACTCCCTTATGAATCTTATACACTCATTATTGATTGTGAATTTACAATGAGTCTATAAGGATTCAAAAATAATGGTATAGATTAGTTCGTTAAAATACAATATTTAAGCAATTAGAAGAAAACATACATTATTTAATTTTGACAACCAACATAGGAATCCAAACATTACATAATGAAATAGACAAAAAAAATATAATCTATAAATCTAATTCAATGATAGATGAACTATCACTGCCTAAACCTCTAGTTTTTTTATTCACTTCATAGTGTACACCAAATCGTATTTATCAAAAAAAATATTTGATTGATATATCAGTTATATGTCATTGTATCTCATATTTAATCTCTAATCCTCAAAATCCCTTAACAATAGTGCCAAATATCACATGCATAAATCCTCTCCAATTTCCCATAAGATATATCTTTTAAATCATGCATGGATATATATGGTCTAGTTGTTCTATCTTTGAAGATATACCCTCTACAGCACAATCCTCAGATTATAGTGAAAACTAGAACCCCATATCCATCACTATATCCCAAATTTGGTCTATAACATAGATAATTGTATCTGCATTCTTGATTCTCTACTGAAAGACCCACCTCCATGAAACATCATTGGATTATGTGGTGACCTACGATACTCTATGTAAACATTATTCTAATTATTTATGCCACAAGTGAATAACTCATGTTGTAAGCTCATGTAAAATGAAAACCTCATTTCTGTATTTTTTTCATCAATGGTTGAAGATTTCCTCTATAACATAAACTCCACCAGTAAAAAACTCAAGCCCCTTCCATATTAAAGATTCACATGACATAGTGCATCTCTATACCACAACATCACATGTATGAACTTCCCATAAAACTTACATAGCTTGTCCACGCTTATACAACATCATCATATGGTGAAACATCACTACTATACTAGAATCCTCTACAAACCAAAACTCCCTACCATTATATTGACCTCACCTTGCCTTCATGAATATTTATTTTTCCCATACATAGAAATGTGAGAACCTTTATATAGCTCTTTACAATATGAGGCTACCTTACACTATCAAATTCTTACATTCAAATTTCCCAACTATATCACCCTTACATAAAAATTTGAGGACACTTACACATCTCAACTCTTATCCATAGTTAAAAGTACCTTAACATGTCCTTGAACCCCCTAATGTCTGCCCATATCGTTGACAAAGTAATAGGAAAACATTGTGGAAATATTAGGGCCACTCTAACATTATGGTGTAGCGGATTACACCATAGTGAAAACCAGATTCATGCATGCTCCCATGCATCATGTCTATAATGTTGTGAAAATAAAAATATTTCAGCAACAATATTCATATCAACTCCCTTAGCAAATACATTCTTTTGGAACCTTCATTTAAAATTAGTAGCACAACATGGAATTCATTTCATTTTTAGATAGCAGAATTATGACATAAGACAAAAATCTATGACACAAGAATCAATTCAAAGAAGATGACATAGACCCTGTTAAGTATGATTTTTTATATAGGTTTATCGAAAAAAAAACATTTAAAAAATCACTAGGTCAAAAATTAATTCAGAAATTTGTGTTAAAGGTAGTAGTGGCGTTGCCTCATTTCATCTAAATCAAATGTTAGCAGCGCCGCTGCCATTTATCAGGTAAAGTCAAAAAATTAATTATTTCTGTATACTAATTTTTTATTATTTTGTTTTGATTATATATATATATTTTACAAAAAAAATTCAACAATTTATCTAATATTTAATATCTTGTATTACTACCATTACAGCAGTCTGGATTCTGATAGAAACTCTCACCCAGGGACCCCTTTTATAAGAGGGCATACCATGAAAATCATTCTACATTTTTTATGCGAGATTATGAAATATTTAAAGTACGTGGCTTTGAAAGACTATAAAAGATCAACTATAAGACTAATTCATATGAAACGTAAAACATGAACTAAACATATAAGAAATAGATTAAAATAAAATTAATTTCATATAAAATATTGACCAAAAATAATGTATATTCTTTCAAAACCTCCAACATGAAACTTAAAAAAGATTCAATTATGTGACTTTGAAATCCTATAAAATATTAACTATAATATCAATATAATTAAAAATTAAAACCTGGATTAAAAATATAATAAATAGTTAAAAATAAAATAATTTCGTAGAAAATGTTGATTAAAAAATTTTATATGCTTTCAAAACCTCTAACATGATACTTTAAAATGTTTCAAGTATATGCCCTTAAAAGAATATAAAATATAAAATATAATCCCAGTATAAGTAAAAACTAATACATGGATTAAAATTATAATAACTAGTTGAAAATAAAAAAAATTATTTTTTGATGAAAAATATTTTATAACATTTTCAAACCATCTATTTGAAACATAAAAATGTTTCAAGTATGTGGCTTTGAAATAATATAAAATATAAACTATAAGACCAATATAAATTAAAATTAAAACATGGATTAAAAAAATAATAAATAGTGGAAAATAAAAACAATTTCCTAAACAAATTGATGAAAAAAATTTATAAGCTTTCAAAACAACATACACGAATCTTAAAAAAAATTTCATTTTGAAATACTATAATATATAAACTATAAGAAGAATTTAAATTATACATAATACATGGATTAAACATATACGAAATTGTAATTAATTAAGGAGTTAATTAATAATATACTTATTAATTACATAATTATTAATATAATTATTAATTATTAATTACTAATTACAAATATACAATAATTAATTATTCAATTAATAATATAATTATATTATATATAATGTGTTTATTAGTAATATAATTATTAATTATACAAAATTAAATTAATTAATTCCTAATATCATTATTAATTATAATTATTCTTTATAGTAATTAATTATTGATAATTAGTTATGAATTATTAGTTATTAAGTATATAATGATTAATTATTTAATTAGTAATGTAATTTTTTATTATTTAATAATTAATCTTTTAATTAGTAAAATAATTATTAATTATATTTAGAAATATAATTATTAATTATAATTATTAATTTTTCATAATATAATAATTAATTAGTTAATTAGTAATATAATTATAAATTATAATTTTTTATAATTTATTATATAAAAATTAATTAGTTAATTAGTAATATAATTGTTAATTATAAAATTATTAATTAATGATTATAATAAGAAATTATAATTACCAATTTTATTACTAATTAACTAATTAATTCTTATTCCATTAATAATGATATTACTAATTAACCAATTAATTATATAATTAATAATTAATAATTAATAATTATATTACTAATTAACTAATTATTTTTTATAAAATTAATATTTATATATTAATAATTAAATAATTAATTATTAACTATTTATTATATTTTTAATCCATGTTTTAAATTTCATTTATATTTATCTTAGAGTTTTTATTTTATAGTCTTTCAATGCCACATACTTGAAACATTATTTAGTATCAAGTACTTGGTTTTAAAATCTTATAAGTTATTTTCCAACATCGTTTTCAAAGATATTATATT
Source organism: Viscum album (assembly GCA_963277665.1). NCBI lineage: Eukaryota > Viridiplantae > Streptophyta > Magnoliopsida > Santalales > Viscaceae > Viscum > Viscum album. The sequence continues at coordinate 1,602,179,558 of OY728165.1, read as the reverse complement.
TGTTGTGAACTATCTATTATATTTTTAATCCATATTTTTATATTCATTTATATTGGTCTTATAGTTTATATTTTATTAGCATTCAAAGTCACATACATAAAACATTGTATGTTTCAAGTTAGTGGTTTTGAAACATTATAAATTATTTTTTATCATTATTTTTTACAAAAGTATTTTGATTTTATACTGTTTTTTATATGTTTAATCCATGTTTTGAGTTTCATTTTTATGGAGTTATTGTTTATTTTTTATGGTCTTTCAGAGACCCGTACTTGAAATATTTATGAGTCCCACATCAAAAATGCAGAATGTTCTGCACAAGAAATAAAGAACCTGAATCCTTCATCAGAAATGCAGAATGATTTTTAGGGCAATTCCCCTTTTAAAAGGGATCCCTGGGTGAGGGTTTCAATCCGAATCCATACTACTATAGTGAAAGTAATTTTGGATATTAAATTGCAGATAAATTTTCCTGAAAATTTTGATTATATATATATATATATACAAAACCAAACAAAAGAAATATAATAATACTAAATATGAAAAAAAAAATATATTTAAAATAGTAAAAAACCTTTTTTTTGAGTTTGGTATAAAATTCAACAATGGGGGTGCTGAATTTTATGTAATCTAATAGACAGTAGCCCATGTGCCTCCTTTCACACACATTTTCAGAAAAAAAAATTACCCTGGACATATTTTAAAAAACATAAAAAACCAGTTACATATGATGTTGTTTTTTCAAAAATTAGAACATTTTCTACACATATAATTCCCACATTTGTTTCACATAGGGGCTATGGCAATTTAAATTTTGTAGGGATATAGAATAAGATCATATGAGATACTCCAAGGATACCCCTCCCCAGTTCCTCCTTCCAAACTCTGACCCAAACTAAGATCTCATATCATTACACATGGACACCCCTTGGAACACTCATTCACTACCCTATCGCATAGCCTATTGCACTCATGGTTGATTATTGGATGCCTTTCCTGATCTTCGATGGTGTGTTAGTCCATGTAGGGAAATATTTATTTTAAAATACCAGAAATTCCTCTTCCAAAATTATCTTGCAAAACACACATTTTTCCTTTATATTAATATATAAAAAATTTATAAAAATATATTTCTTTTTTATTTCCCATTTATAGAATTTAATTTAATTAGATTCCAAAAAATATGATAAAAATGAATTTTTTTTGAAAAAACTATCAATTAACTTCCAAAATTAGTAAGCTTAAATTTAAAAATATATGTTTAATATTACGTTAGAAATACCTCCTAACATAGACCATGCTCATCCATAAGAATAAATCTCAACTCAAAACTCAAAGGGTACTCATGCTACAACTATTTAAACTCCAACGTAACAAAATCAATCAATTATCATTACGAATACTAACTTTCAAACATCACATAAATGATATCAATTCGACTATTCACTTTTCCATGAGACTAATCAATTTTGAATTCTACTTTCCCCTTTTGAAGCTGATGTTCATATCATAACATCCATTCCTCCTCGAAATAATTTTTTAACATTTTCATAAAACCGCTTTTAGGGTTATACTGGGAACCCACACATCATCGAGTCACATAAAATTGAACATCACATATAATTGTGCAGTAAAATTTGAAATTCAAAATGAAAAAAAAAATCAAAACAAAATGGGTGTCTCAGTAAGATCATGTCAATGAGATCACTGCAAATCTAGTGAGATGCTCAAGGAACCTTGCATTGAGGAAGTTCATGTTGCATCACACACGTTATCATCAGACTCACATATTCTCCACCATAATCATGTCCTTGACGTTCACTTCTCTGATTTCCACCACCACAAACAATATAATCTCTAACGTTGTCTCCATCCCCATCGTCAGTCACTGAGTAGATCAAAAATCACACAAAACTCATTTCACATCACTGCAAAAACCCAACAGTAATCTCCAAAATAATAATCCATCCAAAAAAACCACGAAACAAACCGAGATCACTAATAACTAAACCACAAAACACCTTTATCCATATTAACATCCATTCAAATATCATATTTCATTATTAATATTAAAGTCAGCTGTGATTAACCTTAGTTTTAATTTTTTAGTCATCTCTCAATATAACAATTTGTTGGAGTTTTTCTTTTATTCTATATGGATAAAAATAGAACGCAATAAATTATAGTCATGAACCTTTCATATAACACAAGATAATAACACCTCACATGTTCTTAATGAAATACTATAATTTCCACTATTCAAATCCTCTCCCCCACACTTGTACTATTGAATATCAAGAAAAATACAAAGAGTAAGGGTATGAAGGGATAATATTGTCTTATAATGTGGTTCTTCCCTAATAAATTCATCCATGTCTTATATGAGATATTATAGATTCAATTTAAATGTTATCACTCAGTAATAAAACATCCTCAATCATATAAAATGTGATTTTTTATAGTCATAGGTTTAACAAGAAACCAATGATAGATCTAGTAGGTTAATATGTCTCAATATTCTCTCATGAATTATTCTTAGAAATGATGGAATTTTTTTTTCCTAAAATATTATCTTGAATAGGGACATATGATAAAAGTTAATAAATAAAGGTGTTGCTGCGGAAATTCTAGTTGTCAAATCCGCAAAACATGTTTTTAGATTATTAAATGATTGGTAAAAAAGAATAATAATTTAATAAACAAAGATATTGTTATTTATGTGGTTCAAGAATAATCCATACCTCCACAAAGTGGTAGAAATTTCACTATAGTTAGGTGCACATATTACTTGAAGAATATCAACGTTTCATACTCCAAAAACACTAACTTGAAAAGAGAATATAAAGAGGAAGAATAATTATTCCACCAACTAAATAGAAATTTTGATTTGATATAGTGAAAGGTGTTATGAAATCCACATTGAGATAGTGTTATGATCACCCATGCACAAGCTACAAAAGGGGTTGGTGGAAATAATTCTATGGAGAAATAGTACAAATGTCACCAAAATCTAGACTACTATAGAAACTGTGCTAAACATCACGCTACTATAGTACCTTGTCAGTTTTTTTGATCAACTTTACTATATTTTGTCATATTTTCTACAATTCCCAAAAAAATTTGTCGGAGGCCTTTATCCCCTAAAGTAGTGGCGTGTTACCCCTTCAACTCTCAACATGCTCATTGTGAGAGTTTTGGCCTGGTGTTCAATGTGGGCCACTAGAATTTTTCCCAACAACATCCAAACAGATCTTGCTACACCTATTCAACAAAAATATATAATAATAATAATTAAATCAATATTTACTTTAAAATTCAATGTATAAAAATGTAAATGAAATTTCATTTACATAAATTACTAGCCTCCCCAAATAACAATTCATCAAATTTATACCTCTATTCTTATGTCTAATCATTAATCCCCCAATATTACTCATTCAATTTTATTTAAGATTAAAAATAAAATATGTAATCATGTGATTATGATGAAATTTTTGTTGCGTATATCAAAAGTAGAAAAAAATTATGGTGGGGCCTGAATTTTTTCTGTTAGAATTCAAAAATAGATTTTAAAATGTAAATCAATGTATGGGAGGATAAAATTATGAATTTAAACAACAATCCCCTTTCCTCATAAAATTTTTTCATTCTCCCCATTTATTTAACTCCTTCATATTACACCTTCATCATAATGAACCTATAAAATAAAATAAAATTGTTAAATCACATGGTCCATGAACTTTATGATCAAAAATAATCAAGGGGATTAGTGGTGAATCTAACATGAGATTCCAAAATAAAAACTAAATTCCTAGAATGAAATATATAAAATAGGTTATATCCCACAAAACTCATTTGTTTATGGTCATTAGCGTAACTTTACCTCTCTTTTCTCATGTATTAGGGGTATGATATAAGCCTAATCGTCCCATATTTACTCAGGTTTAACTTTATTTTTCTTCAGGGACTCTTCATTTCTACCTCCTTATTGTGAAAAATTTCTCTCATTGGTGGAGAGTTCTCATGGATTACCCCATAGATTGAATAAGAAACTCGTAGTCTATGGATACTTTATAGAACTCTTTTTCATTAATTATTTACAAAATTTGTTTAAACTCCTCTATTATATATTATATTTCAGAATCCATATTTTACCCTTCTTTTTGTTGCTAGTTGGTCTCAAATTCTATATTGAATTTCTCAATTTCTGTACCCAACACTTCATTTTCCTCAAATTCATTATGTTATAGTCTTAGATTCTTAAGGAATCCATAGATTAGATTTGCATCTTCTATTCTATGTTCCTCTTCTTACTACTCTAGAACTGGTGGTGGGGGTTCATCCTCATTGAATCCTTCAGCTGAATCCAAGTACTTAGTATCCATTAGTTTAATCCTATTTTTCTGCATTTGTGTAGCTCCAAAACCCTTTCCCCATTTTTCTTACTCCTTGAGTCATATAGTGGTTAATAAATCATCTATAGAAAAAAATTCTACTTTAGTTACAAGAGTTACATAGAATTCATTAATGGACTAAGTATCACCCTCAGACATCTCTTTAGGTGTTGCCTCATACTTGAATTTCTCTTTGGACATCTCCACTGAATTATTGTCTTCCTTAGCCATCTTTTCTTTGTCTTTATACACCACCATGAAACCTATTTCAAATCAATGGTGTACTGTCGCTTTGTTACTCCTGTACCTCTATGGATTTTTCCTTATTGAATGTGGATCCTTTGAAGTCCTCTTATTTTATGTGAAATGTCCATGATATGAGGTGAATAATTTTATTTCTCTGTCAATATTCATTGAATTCCTATCATCACAACCAAAATAACTCCCATGCACAAAATAGAAAAAAAAACAAAAACCAATTCTAAAATCATACTGTAGAAAAGGAGAGCTAAAAAAGACTTGTCCTAATTAATGAATCAATGTTGTTATACTAGTCTCCAAAAATGGTGGAAAATCATGACCAACACTGTAAGTGTTTTAACTTCCAATGGTACCGAATTATTTTAAAAATTAAAAAAATAAGACTATAGATCACTAAAACTACTAATATATTAATGTTTTTAGGTTAAACCCATAATAAAAAGGGATAACTAATAACTTAATAGATAGGTATCATCCCAAAAAATATACATAACAAGATTAAACATGAGAAGTGAATTGAATGAATTAGACTAGAAAAAAATGATAAAAATAAGACGGAAATCAAATCCAAGGATAGTTTCTCCTAATTTAAGACAAATCAACTCCACTAGTGAAATCAAATCAAATCATTAGTCATGATATTTCTTTGGGTATCATGTTCAACCTCTAATCACAAAATAAAACTACATATACTTGACGATCCCTTTGAGTTTCATTCCCCTAGGAAAATCAATCTTGTAATGAAACTATGGGATTTGATATGAAATATTCAAAATTTAATACTAATTAATATGTAAATCTCATAAGATTAACTTCGGGGGTGATCTAGTCCAATTTCTGTACCCCTATGGTCACCCCACTATGCTTTTTCCTCCCTAAAATCAACTTACGCCATGTTTGATCAACACATGATATTCCATTAAAAATCACCTTGTAAGGAGACATTTTTCTTTCATCAAAAATTAATAAAATTACTTCATTCTCATTAATTTTTCTAGAGTTTCTTTTAAAATGATAATTACACAAAAATATAATAAATTAATGAAATCATGGGAAAAACATATTAAGTAAATTCTAAATCTAATGAAATTAAATTTAAAAATTTATTCATAACTTATTGTCATCAAGGGGTCACTCCACTAAACTATGTATTTGTCATCATTTATTTAAATTTACCATCAATATTGAATTAATGGAGTATATTCAGGTAACCTACTGAATAGAATGGAAAAAAATTTTATATGTTGGCCAGAAAGTGTTCCTCCAAATGAGTTCATCAAATAAAACCCTCAAATTTAGCCATAATTTTCATATACATATTATTTATATTAATATTAAATTCATATTGTATATTAAATTTAGATTATTTAATATATATATATATTTATTAATCCATCCCTAAACTTAGACCTTTGAAGTATAATACATCTCATTCCCACAAAACATTATTATGAGAGGGACCACTTCGTTCTTAAACCCTCAGATTTAAATTGTATTATTGTCAAATGTTTTTACCCAAAATAATTTTTCTGTAGCCAAATCTTTTATATGCTTTCACTACATGAACAATTTGGAAAAAATTCATATTCATTTAATTCATCTTAGTTAGTATAGATGATATGCAGTTAAATATGATTTTTTTACAATTTGTTGATATTAATGAATTTTTTCATCGTTGTTTCATTTCAACTATTTTTTCTTGCAGTTATCACAAATAACATAACTTATTAATACCATTTCCACTATATCTAATTTTTCAGTCCCACACATGTCTATGTCATAGTCACTAGACCACTCCAGGCCACTGGTATTCCGGTGTAGTGGACTGGACCACGGTGCAAACCTGGTCCATGCATGATCCCGTAAATCATATTCACGTCACAGTGAAAATTCCTACACTTTTTCATCAATATCTATTACAACTCCCTCAGGGTACTGCACTATAAACCCATTCCTGCACCACATGCCTACTCAAATGGCCAGCACAGTGTTGAGATCTTATCGTTTGGTGGTGCTAGAACTATGCTGTAGAGCAGTCTGTAGCTCAGGATTCTATCCAATGAAGATAGCACAACCTTGATTTAATATATGATGTCGTTTTTGTAAAATTGGAATAGTTCCCACACTCGGTTGATGATTGGCTACCGATCATGATCTCTCCTACGATGGGCTTGTCCAAGTTGGATAATACTTTAGGAAAACACCTAAATTTCCTTTACCAAAATCATCTTGTATATGCCACATTTTCCCTTTATCCAAATCTATCCTAAATTCGTAATATTATATTTATTTTTCTTTCCTTTTTTAAAAAATTTCATTTAAAATGGTAATTACTTAAAAATGTAATAAAACAATGTAAATATAGGGAAAACATCTCAATTAAATTCTTAAATTAATGATATTACATTTATAAATATATGTATAACATATAGTCATCAATGTGTCACTCCACTAAACTATGTAGTGATAATCCTTTATTCAAGGAAACCGTTTAAATTGCCTCAATGGATGATATTCTACTTGCCCGGCTAATATAATGAAAAAATATATTTTGTGTTAGTAAGAAAATGTTCCTCTAAATGGTAATTGCATCAAATAAAGCCCTTGAACTTAGTCATAATTTCTATATAGATATTATTTTTATTCATATTAACCTAACATTGTATATTGCATCCGGATTATTGAACACATTTGAGGTTATTAATCTACCTCTACAGCTAGACTTCTGATGTATAATACATCTCTTTCCAACACAAAATAATGAGACAGGAAATTTTTTTATTATACCATCAGGTTTAAACTGTATTGTTTTTCCTTATTTTTGAGAAAGAATTTTTCTATAACAAAAATTTCCATATGGTTATATTATATGAACCATTTGGAAAAAAATATTATTCAACAATTCCGCTCAATCAGTATAGGTGGTATGCAGTTAACTTTTCTTTTTAAAAATGTATCGATTCTATTTATCTATATATTCTTAATTTTTTTAAAACAGATGAATACTATACATTAAATATATGTAAAATTTATCTATTTTTTTAAGATATATGTCTTCGATTATTACTCTATCACTAAACATAATGTATATTATAATTATCATACAATTATATTTGCGGGAAACTGCCGTCCAGGACACGGTTACTTGATGACATTGTTAGGAATGTAAAGCATGATTAAAATTCCAATGAGAGGACTGGAAAGATAATCTCTAGAAGATAATTTATCTTAATATAGTTAGCAGCTACGAGAAAATCCATTAGAGGCATGTTTCTAGAAGTTACCCTTCTGGATGGTGCGGTGGTTAGTTCACCAAACCCAGCCTCAACAGAAGATAATGGCCTATATGAAAGAATTTATTTAGTTTTAAATAAGAGTCATTCCTCATGGTTTTGTGAAAAAGGGATGGAATGTTGTTGAGGAATAGAGGTTCATTGCAACAGAATCAAACACAAACAAGAAGGAAAAATAGAGAAATACAGACTGTGATGGTTTCCTACATCCAGAGGAGATAGGGCCAATTCTCTATTATTCTCCCAGGATCAAACTCATTGGCAGATCAAAACATACACATATTATAAATCATGGTATTTTATCCCGTTGTATAGAGGATGTAACACATGTTTTTCTATAATGTATTTGGTAGTTTATCTACCCGTGAAATCCACTTCTATCAATTACTTCAATGTTTGCTGAGTTGGATGCCAATAAAAGAAGATTTAGTTGTGCGGAGTTGTTACTGAAAGTGGACTCTCATGAAAACATATTCTATTAGTCACTATCCCATATTGGGATCATCCCCTACATATATCCCCCTCATGACCAATTTTGGGTATAAAATTGACCTGTAGTCTCTTTGCAGGCGTTGAAAACATGATCAGTAAATTGAAGATGCTTCTTATCAACAAATGAAATGCCACATCCACTATCATTAATCAATCATGAGCTAACTATAGTCCCCATGAAGTGATAAAACCCTCGGGATTCTTTACCAGTAAGCATCACTACATCGCCACGTGAGACTTCCAACACTCCACCTACTATGGAAATCATGTACCATGACACATCTAACATACTTAATGATAACAAGTTTCATATCATCCTATAAACTAATTTCATGGCAACCAGTATTCACACTGCTCCATCGAGTGTCTTCCATTTCACCATCTTGACTCCTTGAACCTCACATATTGACTTATCTCTGAGTCTCACCGAATCTATCACTTGCTGACAAGTATGAAATCATCATTTTGTTGTACATATGTGTATCAAGCTCCCTAAATCCAAAACCCATCCATCAACTTTTGTATTTTGATCCTGCTTGTCCTTACTTTTTAAAAATCAACACACCTACTTTATGTGATCATATCATTTGTAGTAATAACACTGAACATTTCGAAATTCAATTCTCCCAAATAGTGTGAGCATCCCGATGTAAGTTGGACTACATCATCTCCAAAAGATTCTGGGATTTTCATAACCTTATCTTTATCTTTCTCATTCACAACATTGTACAATATATGTTCTCCATATTCACTTTTATAGTGACCCTTTTTCTCAGACTATAATGATGTGATTTCATTAGGATCTCGTCCCTTCAATTTTGGATTCCATTCTTGACCTATCAACATTCGATATCATCTCCTCCCATGATGATCATCTCGTATCACCATGATTTGATCTCTCGAATGCATTGCGGGTATTTAGAATGCCACTAAATCTTGAAATGACTTCATCACCTCTTCTATGATTAATGTTTCATTCCCGATGAGGAAATTAGTGACAAGTCCATCAAATGAACATGGTAGAGATGAAAAAAGAAAAAATTAAATGTCTTCTACATCAAACATCACACCGATCTCTAATAATTGTGTGAGGATTTAGTGGAATTCATTGGTGTGATCCAAAAAATTATTTTCCTCATCCATTCATAAAAAGTACTTTAAAAACCCAGTTTTTGGCTATAGAAGACTTTGGAATATTCTTGATATTATTCCAGAGCAGCGCCCTCAGAATACGTGCGATTCCGAGCCCCGGAGTGGCTGGAATTAAATTTTTAGGTAGTTCACACTAGAAACGTCAAATAAATGCGATAACTCATAAATGGTGTTTTAGATCAATGATATGAGTGTACGGATGGGTCTGAAATGGGTTTTTTACCCTAGGAATGACATAAAACATGTCGGTGCAGGACGTTTGGAACCCTCGCTCGCTTCTAGAACATTAAACAGATAAATCAATTAATTAATTAATTCATTTAATGGTTAAACTCTGTTATCTCTTAAATGGTGGCTCGGAATGAAAAACCAAGGGCACCATTGAGATTAGAATGTGTTGTTTACCCTAGGAGGAGTATATGTTTCGTGGGCACGGGCCGTCTGTAAAAAAATGGCCCTATGGGCGTTTTCGTAATTTAAGCGGCTCATGGTGTTGATTTTATAACATTTGAACGAGGACTTGGAATAAAATTCCGAGACCTCTGTTGCACTCAATACTTCGTGTTTACCCCGGGGGTTCCCTCCTTTTTGTCTGCGTTGGGAGCGCAGTCGGGGGCGTGGTGGGAAGGGGGTTTAAGTTTTTTCTAATTAAACACACCCCTCCCACTTCTTCTTCTTATTCTTTGCCTGGACCGTGGTAGGCGGAATCCTCCTCCCTCTCCTCCATCACTCCGGTAAGGCAGCTCTGGCGAGGTGTGACAACGCAGACGAACCACCCGCGAAGCTTCGAGCTACGCCCCTACAGGTAGGATGTTTTGTTCCCGTTTTAAAATTCCAGCACATACTTTGAACTGGAATTTTAGTGTCGAATTGCTTCCTGATATTCGATCAAAGACAATGTAAGATTATCATAATTCCTATGCTTCCCGAATCCTATTTCGGCTTGAAAATCTGACGTCCGAGGTGATCACAGTCATCCACTGAAATCCGCGGGTTTTTATGGGTTTTTGTGTGTTTTCCAGTGACCTGGGGTGGTCTGGCGAAGTCCGAGGGCGGTGCGGCTCTGGTTCGAGGTGGAGGTGGTGGCAGATTCATCTAGTGGTGGCGGCGGGTTCATCTGGTGGCGGCGGAGGAGGCAGGCCATCCGGCTATCCAGGCGGCACCTCAACGGGGCGGGTGAGGTGGGGTCGCGGTGCGCGCCCCCGGCGAGAGACCATGATCCGCCATAGGCGGGTCTCTGTGTAGAAGGACCGAACATGTCAGCCAGTCGGTGGCAGCGGGCCGTGGCTAGCGGGCCGCGGTGCCGGCTAGGCGGACCGGCCAGACAAGGCCGGTCCGGCCCATGGGGTTTATCCCCTCCAAATTCGAATGCCCGTATCTTGAGCTATGGACATCAGTTTTGTGTGTTGTCAGCGGCAGCGCGGACCTCGCGTCAAGGTAGAATTTTTGCGATGGTTTCGGGAATTTTTTATTCCCAAAACAAGGGACCTTGGAGGCGCGACGCGTATTTATGTAAATTGATGTTTTTCTGGGGGATCGTGTTTTGAGCGGCGCGGACGCATCCGACGTCCGTTTTGAGCTCCGTCAGTGGCGTTGGGACCTTGGCACCCGGGCGAAGCATTCCAGCGTTGTTTCGGCACAGAAAATGGAGCTATGGTGGGGGCCCACATACCATCCTTCAAGCTACGAGTGGCGTCTAGAGACTTTCTCATCGGACGTCTATTCGGGGCATGCGAGAAGTCGTCTTTGTTTGTTTTTTCAAGGGGATTGTAATGATGTTATCCGCCCTCTCTAATTCTGCACGCTGGTGTGGGCCTCGTAGGGGCCGTTTTGGGAGTTTGTGATGATTTTCTAGCTTTATCCCCGGGCATCTGTTTTGGACAAGTGAATAGTCCATCTTGTGTACTTTTTCGAGAGGATCGTAACAGTGCGATCCGTTGGCAGTGTTTTGGAAGTGGGATGCGGGTCCCATGCAACACCTCTCATGTTCGGTATGTTGGATCACACCTTTTCTTCCAGACATCTGTTCCACTCAAGTGAGTAGTCCTTTTGGATGTGTTTTTCTGGGAGTATTGTGATGGCGCAGTTCGCCCGACCTTTTTCGGGGATGTGGTGTGGGTCCCACCCGGCCTGGCTACGAGGAATAATACATTTTCAACGGGTGTCCATTTTGGGCGATTGAGTAGTCAATCCCGTGTGTTTATCCGAGGGGATCACAGTGGTGTGCTCTGTTTGATCAGTTTCGGGATCATGGGGTGGGCCCCACATGGGTTGGTTATGGTGAATTGTACATTTTTCACCAGTGGACTGTTTCAGGTGAGTAAGTTGTCGATATCTCATGTTTTTCCATGAGGATCACAATGGTGTAATATGTTCAGGCATGCAGAGCCTCTTGCGCGATCTTATTGAATGTGGAAATATGAAAGGTGTACCAGTGGTGGTTCTTCCTGCGGTGTTTGTAGGGAACTCTTGGCTTGTGATCGCGTTCACTCTTGGGAGAGTGATGTTGGTGTTTATTGAGATTTTTTTGGCCGTGCCTCAGATGTTGAGATGGTAAGTTGGATTTGTTACGTTTAGGCCTTCTTGTTGATATTGGGGGCCGTGTGCAGATTAGCCTTTGGGATGTAAATGTGGCGTACCCTGGGAGCATGCGAGAATGCTGGGAGGTACATGTGTTTGTTTGTACCTGATAACATTTGTGCCATTGGTTGGAGTTGGCATGGGGACACACGTCGTGTGGGCCCCATGTGAGGGTCATGTTCTACTTGCGTATCGTTGACCTCTCGTGACATAGAGGGTCCTCCTGTTCACGATGGTTTAGATCAGCAGGGTTGAGTGGTTTCCCCTGGTTTTTTTCTGTATTTGGGTGGTTGCACGATACCCACACCGAGTTATGTTGGCCAGTGTTGTACCATCCAGTAGGTATGACCAGAGAAGTTTCGGGTTTACCCTCTAGTAGATATTGGGCAGTGGGTTGCTCAGCGACTTCTTCGTGTTTACCCTCCAGTAGAGACTTGGCAGTGGGTTGCTCACTGACTTCTAGGGTTTACCATCTAGCAGAGACTGGGAACTGGGTAACCCAACACTCTTATGGTCTACTGTTCAGCAGAGACTGAGCAGTGGGTCACCCAACAACCCCTTAGGGCATACCCTCTAGCAGAGCTGGGCCGTGGGTCACAGGTCGTCTAGTTCCAGGTCTACCGTCCAGCAAGGCTGGGCTGTGGGTCGCCTTTCGACTTATTCCAGGCATACCCTCTAGCTGGGATGGGTAGTGGGTCGCCTAATGATGTATTAGGGTTTTCCCTCCAACAGGGCGGGGCAGTGGGTCACCCAATATCTTGTTAGGGTTTACCCTCTAGCAGGGCCAGGGAGTGGATCACCCGTTGACAATTCAGACTCAGTCCTTTCTACTAGGCTAGTCTGTGGCATTACTCTGTGACTATCGGAGTGAGACCCACATTTGTACGTGTTAGTGATGTGATGGCTTTGACTCTGAGCAGACCTCTCAACTGCGGGGCAGTGACATGGTGTGGTTTGACGTTCCCCCAATACGTTCAAGTGCGAGGGGCACTTTCCACATCGAGACACATCCTTGTGACGCGACCTAAAACCGTTAGGGTGACTAAGTGTCCCCCAAAGAAGATAGTATCAGGGTGCGGGGATTTGAGACCCTTTACTTGCAGTTTGGGGCAGACGTTTGGGATGATGGGCATTGATGATGTTTACCTATGGGACTGTTGGTGACTCACTTTCCAAGGCTGAGCTACGGGATTGAGATCCCCTTACGATCTTGTATGGGCTTCTTTATTGAGAATATGGATATGTATATAGCTTGTTCCAGTACCCCCTCCATGGGATTGGTTACTATCCTTCTAGGAGAGGCGAAAAATCATGAGGTATTCCACGTTCTTTCTATGTCTAGGTTCTCGTGGTTGGAGGAGTCTAATCTCCTTCTATTGGTAGTGAAGACTCGACAAGAAGTTCATCTTCTCACAGTTTCCAGCTCCTTGTGTCTGGACGAGTCTGCCTCCTTCCTCTTGCTGGGTTGAGCTGGACTCTCAACTGTACTATTTACTGCACTCCATGTTGTGTTCCTTTACATTCCCTTGTTCGATCTACATCTCACCCTTCGGTACCTCCATTGTTTTTCCCTCAAGCCATCGGGGAATCCTACTGAGTATTTTTATACTCACCCCTGCTTGGGCTTTGCCTGCACATGGTGTGCCCTTGTAGACGATGGATAGGTTGGTCGTGAATTCCGCGGAGCATAGTGAATCGGGAGCTTGGACTGTGTGCGGTGGTCGTAGTCGGGTTCCAGGTGTGGGACCCTCATAGTTGTTTTCTTTTGTTTTACCTATTGCAGGTTGTGGCACCCTTTTCTGGTTGGGCGCACGTTTTTCCCTTTTCTTTTTAGATTACTTTCAGCACTTTCTTTGTACTTTTAGAGGTCGATGGACATTTTGGTTTATTTATAGTAGTTTCCCATTGCTTTTCTTTTAACTCTTCACTTTTCCATTGAGTGTGTTGCATGTGTTTGTAAAGGTACTTAGGAAAAGGCCTCCTCGAGTAGTTGTGCCTTCAGTGCTGGTCGCCAGCCCCTGGCCAATGGAGGCGGGCTTGGGGTAGTAGAGGCTCGATCCCGAGTAGGGTAGGGTTCTAAAAAATTGGTATCAGAGGTGTTTAGTTCTTTGGGACAGTGTCTGGATGTCCCTAAAAGAGGAATTGGATGGGATTTAGGGAAATAGTTTTAACATATATCGAGAGCGCCTCTCAGGCTAGGGAGTCCAGTGATGATGTGGTGGACGACGTATCCATTCACAAGGACGATGATAACCTGCTTGTCAACTTGGCATGCTGTGGCATTTTTTGTAGGGAAAATTGTTCTATGAATCATATAGGATTGAGTCCTTGACTATCCTTCTTGAGTAAACTCCCCATTGTTGTTGTTGTTGTCATATAGATATATGCTCATTTGACCACGTCACTCCATGATAATATTTAGGATGTCTCTGTGAATACAGCAAGCCAGGATACCAGCTTTGGTTTGTGACGAAGACCCTATGAGCTACGAGGCCTCAGCCCAGGACCGATCATTCGAGACCCTTTCTCAGGGTTGGCCAGTAGCAGCACCCCCACCTGTTGAGCAGCATATAGCTCCAGCAGAGCAGACTGAGCTTGAGCGCAGGATGAGTGCGCTCTGTGAGTTCCAGCGATAGATACCGCTGAGGTTCAGTGGTGAGCCAGACCCTCAGGCATCAAAGTCTTGGATACAGATAGTGGTTCTCATTTTCAGGCTTGTGCAGACACCGATAGATCTTATAGTGGCTTGGGTCGCCAACCTTTTCTGCGGAGTAGCTTGTCGTTGGTGGTGTCTGGTGACTGAGTTTCCTAACAATTCGTCGCTTTCATGGGGCGATTTCCAGTTGTTGTTTCTTGAAGATTTTTACCCCTTCCACTTATACTCTTTTCGGATTCAGTAGCTCCCACAGTTTTAGCAGGGAGGGATGACGGTGGCTGAGTACGCGGCTAGTTTTTCAGATTGTCCACGCTTTAACCCGGGCTTGGTCCATGATGATAAATTCTGAGAACGGAAGTTCGAGTAGGACCTCCACAGAGAGATTCATGATGTTATAGTACCCTTGGTCATTTCCACATATGTCGGGGTGCTAGAGATGGCGCTGGTGATAGAGAAATTCATGTCACGTTCTAGAGTTGGGGGTGGCAGCAGGCACGTTGGAGCCAAGATCTCTGCCACAACTACTGGGTGTCGTCAAGAAGAACCTCGAAGGATGTGGCTTTCTGACAACTGGTGTAACGCCCCGACCCTAGTTGCCCAGAGTCGGTGCATTACTTCGTAACATTGGCATGATCACAAGAAAGATCAAATCTCGAAAGACCGATTGGTTTAGTAGCCTTGGAAACACTAGATATATTCATAAGTTTTACATTACATCATTAAACGAAAAACTACTACAACAACATATTGTCTCCATAATCCACACTCATATCCCCACATAATATCCCTGCAGGTCATTCATAACTTACTTCTTCACTTCCTGGGAAAAATAAAACATTGAAAAGGGGTGAGCTCAAATGCCCAGTAAGGATAACAATATAGCGGAAACTTTCATAAATAAGAATAAACTTTTATGGCAATGTATAACTAAAACAAAAGCCTTTCAATCATGAACTTTCAACATGGTATGGCATAAATAAAATGAAATAATGCCATTTACTTATTCACATGGATATTCTACTAATCGAATAATCACATGCAAAAATCAATAACCACTTTCATAATGTTGGAATGCATAATGCTAAACATTAATTACTTTTCAAGGCCTCGTCCCAAGACCTTGGGGCTAACTGTAACCGGAACCCAACCCGGAGTGCCTCTAATAACCGGACACCAACCCGGAGTGCCTCTCATAACCGGACACCAACCAGGAGTGCCTCTAATAACCAGACACCAACCCGGAGTGCCTCTAATAACCGGACACCAACCCGGAGGGCTTACTTTTACCAGTACCTAACCTGGAGGGCTTACTTTTACCAGTCCCCAACCTGGAGGGCTTACTTTAACCAGTCCCCAACCTGGAACATACTTGTCCAACACATTCATATGAAGTAAAGATTGAAATATAACATAAACATTCTTATTGGAACTAGCATACGAAATGTCAATACTTTCACCATAAACTATGAATGGTATAAAAATAGCACATCCACAGTCAAACATATCACAAAACCTTCAAAACAATATAGAAGTTTTGTATCATAATAAATCAACTTCAAATAATCTTAAAACCCATCAAAGGATGTTGACATAGATGAAATCAAAATTCTTTATAAATAAATATCTCCTTTTATTTTGAAATCATTTAAGATCCATATAAAATAAAACATTTTCTTTGAAAATATTCTTATAAGCTTGTAAGGAAAGCTTTGAATATTTTATAACGGCGAAAAATAACCGCACCCGCCGTATAAGTTAAAAAAAACATTCTTACCTTAATTTTGTCGAAAAGGTTAAAAAGGACCTTGTTTTGAAAACGACGGAAAGATTCCTTTATAAACCTCTTATAAAAAGTCAAACAAGGGTATAAATGACTTTAACCCATATTCTTGTAAATAATAAATATGTTTTGAAATACATTTTGAAGAAACATGAATGTGGATGATAAAGAGATCCCAGTAGATTATTACGTATAAACAACCTCGAATAATGAAGAGATTGTGAAATAACCCTTACCTTGTACTTTTCCTTGGTTGGGGTAGGTTAACCTCCTGTATAATGGTGAAATAATTTTTATTAAATTATTCAAGAATCATATATAATAATATGATATCATATATGATCTTTTAATATTGATTTGATAATAATATCTTAGTATTATCGTTGTTTCGGGTGTTAACTTACTTGTTTTATTTTATATGTTTTGTTACGTAAGCCATGTTTGTAAAGGATAGGTTGTATATTATTCAAATCCAGAATGGTATCAAGTCCATAAACATCATTTTTAAATCATCAAATGATAATTATACTTGAATGGATACGATGGAGAATGAATCTTATCGCGTTCGTGGAGACGGTAGTCCGTACGTACGCACGAACGCTACTTCCATTTAATTTTTATTTTAGAAGAATCGAATCCAGATGATACATAGGTATATTACTATTCCAGTATAATATAATATTTTATATATGTTACTTAAGTTCATTAACACCATCCTTTATACGTTCCATGTGTGGTATGAACAAGTCATATCATTTTAAGGGGGCGGTAGTCCGCACTTCCTCAAATGAAATTATCGTATGTATATACAACATGAAACGAATAATGGTATGAAAGAAAATGGAATTACAGAAGCTTATATATAAAATATATATCATTAATATCAAATTTAATTATAGTGCCATCATAATGGCCACCATGAGAGGCGGTAAGATGTATTTGAACAATCATCGTTTTGTGAGGCGTTAGTTTGCTATCCACAGAAACATTATGTTCATCATCCATTAGATGGAGTTGTGTGTATGTGTAGTTTGAATACATCTTATAACAACATCCTAGTATATTGAGGATACTGGTGTTGTTACAAAAGAAAGGAAATAAAAAGAGTTTGGGGGTTGGAGAAGCAAAATAAATGAAAATAATTTAAGAGAAATCATTACCTTTAATTTAAGTAACTCACTTTGGTTGGAACCAAAGGACTTCTTGAAATGCTTTCTGCCTAAGGGGAAGCTTCAAGGAGGAGGAGAGGGATTTGGGGAGCTTAGTTGGGCATAGTTTGGACGAGCCAAGTGGCTTGAGAGGTGTGAGGAATGAGTAGAAGTGGTCTCCTTTTATAAGGGAGAGGAGGGGCTCTTTAGGAAAGATTGAAAGTATTACTTTATAATATAATTATATTCGGTTTATAATGGTCCAAAAATCATTGAGGTCGAAGATAAGATGACTCATATTCTAAATAACATCAACCAATAAGAATTGGACAGGTTTTAGATAATATTTTAATCATTATAATCTTATTTATTTAAATGATTTATTAATGAGGTAAACATTGCATCATTATTGTGTCATTAATAATTTAAATTATTTGAAGTCTAAAAATTATAAATAAAATATCATTATGTAGGAAATCTGTTTAGCTATCTAATTAATATTTATAATCGAAAATCCAACATGTATAACCCTATGTAAAAATTTTTCTTCTAAAAGATGTAAGCTTATGCCATTTTTATTTTTATTTTAACTTTATTAATATAAAGTGTCCCTACCACATACAAGTGGCTCCAAGGGGTCCCAAAATTGACCCAAGGATGCTCATGGTCGGGTATGTGTCCACCAATAAGGTTAGGACACGTTTTAGGGTAATTTTGTATTATTATAATATTATTTTTTAACCCTTATTTACCGGATTTACCCTTAACCATGGTAAATAAAATATTTACCACAGTAATTATTCAAAATGTCTAAAAATAAAAGATACCTATTTACACAATTTGGACATCTTAATTCCAAATATGGAATCCATTTTTCTAAATTCAAAACACAGAAGTGGCAGAAATTAATTTAAAATTAATTCCCGCTGTCAAAACAAAAAGCGTGTTTTTAAGAGATAATAACTATCAAAAGATTGACATTTGTTTATGTTCGGTTTAATTGTAAAATTATGTCCAACGGCCAAAATTATATTAAATAGTAAAAATATATTCTAAATATACTTTAAAACCACTCAAATTCATAATTTATTACTATTAATTATTTTGATTAAAAAAGTTGTTTTTAATAAAAATTTAGTAATTTTCACTATTCATCAAAATATGAAAGTTATCCGAAAAGTACCAAAATTTCACCTTAGGCTAAATTTGATATTCCGAATCCAAAACTGAAGTCCATTTTAAAATATAAAATATATATAACTTCAAAAAGTATGTATTACTATTCATAACAGCTAGTTTGATTGGTTACGGTGTGTTAGAACTCGAAGTTGCGTACAACACACGCTACTGTTTTATTTAAAGGAAAGCGTACCGTGGAAGCTTCGGATATTTCATTTTAAATTTTTTGATGTCTCCATTTAGTCAAAAAGTTTAAAATATTGTATTTAAAAAGGTTTCACTATCAAAAGTTGATAAAAGTGTAATACTGAAAATGAATCTGTTCTTGCATTATGACTAAGAAACTCATAATATGGATTCTAAAATTATAAGGATTATATAAAGTTTAAAATTTAGTTAATACTATTCATGACCTCTTTTAATGGCTTTTTTTTGGTAAGTCATGGTGCAATTGAACTCAGTGTTGCGTGTAGTGCAAGTTATTGAATTATTTTGAAGAAATAACACGCTATGAAATCTTGGGGTGTTACATTCTCCCCTCCTTCAATAAATTGCGTCCTCACAATTTGAAATTGTTCTTCAAAAATAAAAGGTTGAAAGTAGAAAATATATTTGTGGGAAAACCCACATCGGAAATTGGGTTACTAAAATTTAGTCTTAATATGAGGAAAAGAGAAATGAAAGAGTCACCACCAAATTATGATCTCGATTAGGAGAACATTGGTGGCAATTAGAGACATATAATTGGAGGAAAAACGTAAATATTTATAGGTAGTGATTGAGATCATCAATCACAAACAAGTGTATAATTGAGGTCCTTAAATTCATCAATCTACGATGATTTGAAATACCATCGGTTCAACAAAACATAGGGTATTAGGATAACACATTTTTTACGTTTCAAAATATCTTAGTTGAAATCCCACATCGAAAAATGAATTAATGAGGCCTCTATAAAGAGTCGAACGTATGAAGATTACCGAAAATAAAACATACTAGGGTTCCATGTAGGAAAATATGGATATGGAGGAGAAATCTAACCATCAATTATCTGATGGAGGGTGGTAGAGAACATGGCTATGAAAAGGCCAACAATCCCAAAGCCATAAATTAGTGATGATTTAAGGTACCATCTAGGGAAACATTTTTGTTCTAAGTTCCTTTTATTAATGTTGAGGAATTTATTTATG
Source organism: Viscum album (assembly GCA_963277665.1). Taxonomy (NCBI): domain Eukaryota; kingdom Viridiplantae; phylum Streptophyta; class Magnoliopsida; order Santalales; family Viscaceae; genus Viscum; species Viscum album. The sequence goes on along the minus strand of OY728165.1, from coordinate 1,602,159,433 downwards.
AGATTGGCTAAGATCATAAGGAGATATACTTACTTTATAATTAGAGTTTTGTCCATTAATAAATTTCTACCACAAACTCATCTTTCACTCGTAAAAAAAATTCTATTTATACTATTCGTACAGGGTTCCAAAATAAACGAAATTATAATTCATCTACATGATCTTTTAATAAAAACTACATTATTTAATCCAGGACATCTCATGGGCCAGTGGTAGGTGATACACCCTTGTCGCCCTTCAGTTGCGGGTTCAAGTCTCGCAGCCTTGCCGGACGCGACGGGTTGCCGCCCAACCTCCGAGTTTTCCTTTTATGGTAATCCAAAATAATCCAAACTAGAACTATCCAAAATACTTCTGTCCAAACTCACAGTCTAACATTTATAAGGAAGGTAAACATAATATAGATCCTTTTTACCCCGTAATAGCATATGAATACCTTCATCATGTATTACCATATTCCTTATTGATTACATTCATGCTCCCTTATTCCATATAGAATGCTGGATATACTTCATTAATCCAAAAATGTTTTAAACCCCAACAATGATGGAATATACAAATCATTAATCAGTTCCAGGGTAGTCAAGAATATCCAATATAATTTATTCAAAACAATCACATATTATTCCAAAATCACTACCTTAGTATCAGAACTATATTATGATTTATCATTCTCTCAACCATATATTTTCCAAAAATTTATCCTGCTATTGAGTCACTTTTCTTTGTTCCACACAATCTCAAGTCCTTAATGAAATAGTATTGCAGTAAAATCCTTATATACTCCATAATTATTATAACAAGTACATTGTTGATACAACACTCAACTGATATAATCAACTTAAGAACTCTAATCATTCCTCTTCATCTGTGGTAGTATCATAACTTGATTATTATCCAATAACATCATTTTCGGCATAGTCTGATGACTGGGACATAGGTTCGCATAGTGTCCAAACTCCTTGCAAATGAAGCATTGTACATTTAAAACCATTTTCTTACCCTTGCAGTCACGTACTTTGTGCCCTTTTCCTCCACACTTATAACAAACTCCCATTCCTTTCAGGCAAGTTCCAGGGTGTTTCTTTCCACAGTTACCACATATGGGAAAATTCTTCTTTTCCCTCTTCCCTTTATCCATCTTTCTCTCTTACATCATTTTCTTCACTTGCTTCCCTTCAAATCCATAGGACTCAGTAAAATCCTTACTTATCTTATCAACACATGATATTATTTCTTCATATGATGATAATACATGGGAGACTATTTCTCTTATAAATTCTGGATTAAGACCATGAAAGATATGATCCTTCTCTCTCTCTGGATCATGTGCATTGCTGGAGTTCTCATTCCTTCTACTGGGAGCCATTTCTAAACAATGGCATACACTAGATCAGTTTATGAATCAAAATACATAATCCCATACTTATAAAACACTTAACATAAATTGAACTATTTATGGATATAATCCATAATCATAAAAATGTTTTCTTTGAGGAATTATATACTCATAATCCCTTCAAAATGATTTGTAAAGAAAATGAGAGTTATCCTAAGCATATCCCCCGGGAGTGTCGTAACCAAGAGTGCAGCAAGGCCCGTTGTCGTGCACCAGTTCCCGTTCGAGTCTAGCTCAAAGCGGTGTTTTCGGGTTTTACCCCTAGGTACATCTGTGCCAGAGCCGCCTCTACCTGCTCGTATCCAGACAGGGATGTATTGCTCGGAAAACTCACAAAATATCTACAATACCAAAATTCTAGGAAGTTCTTCTATACTAATCCTCAAAGTTCATCTTAGGTCTACGTGCTCTAATCAGAGTTTATCTAAATCTAGCTTCTAAGGTTTGTACTAAACTTCATCTGATACCAACTGTAACGCCCCGACCCTAGTTGCCCAGAGTCGGTGCATTACTTCGTAACATTGGCATGATCAGAAGAAAGATCAAATCTCGAAAGACCGATTGGTTTAGTAGCCTTGGAAACACTAGATATATTCATAAGTTTTACATTACATCATTAAACAAAAAACTACTACAACAACATATTGTCTCCATAATCCACACTCATATCCCCACATAATATCCCTGCAGGTCATTCATAACTTACTTCTTCACTTCCTGGGAAAAATAAAACATAGAAAAGGGGTGAGCTCAAATGTCCAGTAAGGATAACAATATAGCGGAAAATTTCATAAATAAGAATAATCTTTTATGGAAATGTATAACTAAAACAAAAGCCTTTCAATCATGAACTTTCAACATGGTACGGCATAAATAAAATGAAATAATTCCATTTACTTATTCACATGGACATTCTACTAATCGAATAATCACATGAAAAAATCAATAACCACTTTCATAATGTTGGAATGCATAATGCTAAACATTAATTACTTTTCAAGGCCTCGTCCCAAGACCTTGGGGCTAACTGTAACCGGAACCCAACCCGGAGTGCCTCTAATAACCGGACACCAACCCGGAGTGCCTCTAATAACCGGACACCAACCCGGAGTGCCTCTAATAACCGGACACCAACCCGGAGTGCCTCTAATAACCGGACACCAACCCGGAGGGCTTACTTTTACCAGTCCCTAACCTGGAGGGCTTACTTTTACCAGTCCCCAACCTGGAGGGATTACTTTAACCAGTCCCCAACCTGGAACATACTTGTCCAACACATTCATATGAAGTAAAGATTGAAATATAACATAAACATTCTTATTGGAACTAGCATACGAAATGTCAATACTTTCACCATAAACTATGAATGGTATAAAAATAGGACATCCACAGTCAAACATATCACAAAACCTTCAAAACAATATAGAAGTTTTGTATCATAATAAATCAACTTCAAATAATCTTAAAACCCATCAAAGGATGTTGACATAGATGAAATCAAAATTCTTTATAAAGAAATATCTCCTTTTATTTTGAAATCATTTAAGATCCATATAAAATAAAACATTTTCTTTGAAAATATTCTTATAAGATTGTAAGGAAAGCTTTGAATATTTTATAACGGCGAAAAATAACCGCACCCGCCGTATAAGTTAAAAAAACATTCTTACCTAAATTTTGTCGAAAAGGTTAAAAAGGACCTTGTTTTGAAAACGACGGAGAGATTCCTTTATAAACCTCTTATAAAAAGTCAAACAAGGGTATAAATGACTTTAAACCATATTCTTGTAAATAATAAATATGTTTTGAAATACATTTTTAAGAAACATGAATGTGGATGATAAAGAGATCCCAGTAGATTATTACGTATAAACAACCTCGAATAATGAAGAGATTGTGAAATAACCCTTACCTTGTACTTTTCCTTGGTTGGGGTAGGTTAACCTCCTGTATAATGGTGAAATAATTTTTATTAAATTATTCAAGAATCATATATATTAATATGATATCATATATGATCTTTTAATATTGATTTGATAATAATATCTTAGTATTATCATTGTTTCGGGTGTTAACTTACTTGTTTTCTTTTATATGTTTTGTTACGTAAGCCATGTTTGTAAAGGATAGGTTGTATATTATTCAAATCCATAATGGTATAAAGTCCATAAACATCATTTTTAAATCATCAAATGATAATTATACTTGAATGGATACGATGGAGAATGAATCTTATCGCGTTCGTGGAGACGGTAGTCCGTACGTACGCACGAACGCTACTTCCATTTAATTTTTATTTTAAAAGAATTGAATCCAAATGATACATAGGTATATTACTATTCCAGTATAATATAATATTTTATATATGTTACATAAGTTCATTAACACCATCCTTTATACGTTCCATGTGTGGTATGAACGAGTCATATCATTTTAAGGGGGCGTTAGTCCGCACTTCCTCAAATGAAATTATCGTATGTATATACAACATGAAACGAATAATGGTATGAAATAAAATGGAATTACAGAAGCTTATATATAAAATATATATCATTAGTATCATATTTAATTATAGTGCCATCATAATGGCCACCATGAGAGGCGGTAAGATGTATTTGAACAATCATCGTTTCGTGAGGCGTTAGTTTTCCATCCACAGAAACATTATGTTCATCATCCATTAGATGGAGTTGTGTGTATGTGTAGTTTGAATACTTCTTATAACAACATCCTAGTATATTGAGGATACTGGTGTTGTTACAAAAGAAAGGAAATAAAAAGAGTTTGGGGGTTGGAGAAGCAAAATAAATGAAAATAATTTAAGAGAAATCATTACCTTTAATTTAGGTAACTCACTTTGGTTGGAACCAAAGGACTTCTTGAAATGCTTTCTGCCTAAGGGGAAGCTTCAAGGAGGAGTAGAGGGATTTGGGGAGCTTAGTTGGGCAGAGTTTGGACGAGCCAAGTGGCTTGAGAGGTGTGAGGAATGAGTAGAAGTGGTCTCCTTTTATAAGGGAGAGGAGGGGCTCTTTAGGAAAGATTGAAAGTATTACTTTATAATATAATTATATTCGGTTTATAATGGTCCAAAAATCATTGAGGTCGAAGATAAGATGACTCATATTCTAAATAACATCAACCAATAAGAATTGGACAGGTTTTAGATAATATTTTAATCATTATAATCTTATTTATTTAAATGATTTATTAATGAGGTAAACATTGCATCATTATTGTGTCATTAATAATTTAAATTATTTGAAGTCTAAAAATTATAAATAAAATATCATTATGTAGGAAATCTGTTTAGCTTTCTAATTAATATTTATAATCGAAAATCCAACATGTATAACCCTATGTAAAAAGTTTTCTTCTAAAAGATGTAAGCTTATGCCATTTTTATTTTTATTTTAACTTTATTAATATAAAGTGTCCATACCACATACAAGTGGCTCCAAGGGGTCCCCAAATTGACCCAAGGATGCTCATGGTCGGGTATGTGTCCACCAATAAGGTTAGGACACGTTTTAGGGTAATTTTGTATTATTATAATATTATTTTTTAACCCTTATTTACCGGATTTACCCTTAACCATGGTAAATAAAATATTTACCACAGTAATTATTCAAAATGTCTGAAAATAAAGGTTACCTATTTACACAATTTGGACATCGTTATTCCAAATATGGAATCCATTTTTCTAAATTCAAAACACAGAAGTGGCAGAAATTAATTTAAAATTAATTCCCGCTGTCAAAACAAAAAGTGTGTTTTTAAGAGATAATAACTATCAAAAGATTGACATTTGTTTATGTTCGGTTTAATTGTAAAATTATGTCCAACGGCCAAAATTATATTAAATAGTAAAAATATATTCTAAATATACTTTAAAACCACTCAAATTCATAATTTATTACTATTAATTATTTTGATTAAAAAAGTTGTTTTTAATTAAAATTTAGTAATTTTCACTATTAATCAAAATATGAAAGTTATCTGAAAAGTACCAAAATTTCACCTTAGGCTAAATTTGATATTCCGAATCCAAAACTGAAGTCCATTTTAAAATATAAAATATATATAACTTCAAAAAGTAGGTATTACTCTTCATAACAGCTAGTTTGATTGGTTACGGTGTGTTAGAACTCGAAGTTGCGTACAACACATGCTACTGTTTTATTTAAAGGAAAGCATACCGTGGAAGCTTGGGATGTTTCATTTTAAATATTTTGATGTCTCCATTTAGTCAAAAAGTTTAAAATATTGTATTTAAAAAGTTTTCACTATCAAAAGTTGATAAAAGTGTAATACTGAAAATGAATCTGTTCTTGCATTATGACTAAGAAACTCATAATATGGATTCTAAAATTATAAGGATTATATAAAGTTTAAAATTTAGTTAATACTATTCATGACCTCTTTTAATGGCTTTTTTTTGGTAATTCATGGTGCAATTGAACTCAGTTTTGCGTGTAGTGCAAGTTATTGAATTATTTTGAAGAAATAACACGCTATGAAATCATGGGGTGTTACAACTGGATTCAGGGGTGTGGTGATACACCACAGTGGCGCTGGAGGGCACCAGTGCAGACCGAAGAGAGTCAGTGCTATGCCTGCGATGGGTGAGGTCACCTGGCATGGGACTGCCCGACCTGGCATGCATAGAGCTTCAGGCAGGCAGCAGGTGCACTACCATGACAGAGGCAGCGTCGTGAATGGAGTATCACCAAAAGAGGTGGTGCTAGAAGAGGAGCGGGATGAGCTGGTAGTGGGGGATGACTTTATGAGGAATTACCATCATCATCATGTGGTCCATGTCAGGCTCTGGGAGCTGACAATTTGGACAAAAGACAACCGTGAGCTTTGGATGTCTACAATCCTGCAGAGCATGAAGTGATAAGAGGTACGCTCTACAGCTCTTCTGATTTTTACACTAGGACTGTTAGACTATGTGTGTGGAATTATTTTCTCCTTGCTCCTTGTTTGAGGTGTTACCATGGTGGCGCGGGGCATCATTTTAACCCTGTGTTTGTATGGTAAAAGGCGTAGAACCTTTCTCTTCAGTCGATAGTGTCGACTCCATCGCTTTCCGAGCATGTAAGAGAGTCTTGGTTGCGAGGCATCGACTGTGAATCCTTGCGGGACCATATATCCTTGGGTGTTCCACCATATGGATATTCTGAAGGAGGGAGTCACCGGGCCTTGTTCCAGGTGCGTTCGGTGATTCCAGTCGCGGCATGCGACTTAAGGGTTTAGTCGGGGAGGTGAGTTACCCGAGAGGTCCTTCAGGACAATTGAGACTGTGTGAAGGGATGGCGAGGTTCCCTACCACCTTTCCTTGACCCCAATGTCTGGATAGGGTGCACGATGTTTCCCGCGTGACTCACCCAAGAAGAGATGTGTGTGCCCCTATGAATGACATCGACAAGGGAAGACCTTGTGTGAAACGGATCAATCCTTTGGTCTGTGTGCGGTGGCGCAGAGCTGTTCAAGAGTTCTTATGTGTATGGGGGAGCCAGTTGAATGCTTAGTACCCTGAGTTGTTTCCTAGTTTTTCTTTTTGGGGACGAAAAGCTTGAAGGGGGGAATTATGTAAGAACCCATTTTTTGGCTATAAAACACATTGTAATATTCTTGATATTATTCTAGAGCATCTCCCTTAGACGGCATGTGATTCTGAGCCCCGGAGTGGCCGGATTTAAATTTTCAGTGCATTCACACTGGAAACTCCAAATAAATGCAATAAATCCTAAACGGTGTTTCATATCAGGGATCTATGTATACGGATGGGTCTGAAATGGGGTTTTTACCCTATGAACGACATAAAACAAGTCGGCGCAGGACATTTGGACCCCTCGCTCACTTCTAGAACGTTAAACGGATAAATTAATTAATTAATTTATTCATTTAATGGTTAAAATCCATTTACTCTTAAACGATGGCTTGGATTAGAAAACTGAGGGAACCGTTGAGTTCAGAACATGCCGTTTACCCTAGGAGGGGTATAATTTTCATGGGCGTGGGCCTTCTGTAAAAAAAATGGCCCCGGGGGAATTTTTGTAATTTATGCGGACCGTGGCGTTGCTTTTATAACTATTGAACATGGCCTCAGATTAAAATTATGTGACCACCATTACACTTGAAGCACTATTTTTACCCCAGGGGTGCCCTCCTTTTTGTCTGCGTCGGGAGCAGAGTCGGGGGCGTGTCGGGCGGGGGGTTTGTGTGTTTTCTACTTAAACACCAACCCTCACTCTTCTTCTTCTTCTTTTTCTCCTGGATAGCAGCAGGCATCAGCCTCCTCCCTCTCCTCCTCCACTCTGGAGAGGTTGCTCCGGCGAGGCGCGACAACACCAACGAACCACCCGCAATGCTTCGGGCTACGCCTCTGCAGGTAGGAGGTTTTGTTCCCGTTTTAAAATTCACGCACCTACTTTGAACTTGAAATTTAGTGCTGAATTGCTGCCCAATCATCGATCAAAGCCCATGTAAGCGTATCATAATTCATAAGCTTCCCGACGCCAATTTCGGATTGAAAATACGACATTCGAGGTGATCACAGCCATCCGCCAAAATCCGCGGGTTTTAGGGGTTTTGGGTGTTTTCCGGCGACCCGAGGAGGTCCGGCAAAGTCCCTGGGTGGTGCGGCTCTGGTCCGAGGCGGCGGCGGCGGCAGGTTCATCTAGCGGCGGTGGAAAGTTCATTCGTTGGCGGCGGAGGAGGCCGGCCGGGGGGCACCTCGCCGATGTTGGCGAGGTGGGGCCGCGGTGCGCGACCCCGGCGGGAGACCAAGATCCGCCATAGGCGGGTCTCTGCGTGGAAAGATCGGCCATGTCGGCCGGCCAGTGGCAGCGGGCCGTGGTGGTGTGGACTGGTCCCACGGCTGGCCTGCGGGCCTGCTGAGCGGATTGGCCAGACCGGGCCGGTCTGACCCAAGGTGTTTCCCCCAACAACTTCGGAGGCCCGTATCTTGAGCTACGAGCGTCCGTTTTGTGTGGCGTCAGCGGCAGCGCGGACCTCACTTCAAGGCAGACCTTTTGAGATGGTTTAGGTAATTTTTATTTCCCAAAATGAGGGGCCTCGGAGGCGCAACACGTCTTTATGTGAATTGACATTTTTTCGGGGGTTCGTGTTTTGAGTTGCGCGGACGCATCAGACATCCGTTTTGAGCGCTGTCAGTGGCGTTGGGACCCTTGCGCTGGGGAGAAGCTTTCCAAGGTGGTTTCGGGTGATGAAACCAGAGTTGAGGTGGGGGGCCCAGGGCCCGTCCTTTGAGCTGCGTGCAGCGTTTAGCAACTTTCTCCTTGGACGTCCGTTCGGAGCGTGCGAGTAGTCGTCTTTGGGTGTTTTTCCGAGGAGATTGCAATGGTGCAATCTGCCTGCTCTAATTTTGCATGCTTGTTACGACCCGCAACAGCCGTTTTGGGAGTTGGCGGTGATCTCCAGCTTTATCACCGGGCATCCGTTTTGGAAAAGTGAATAGTCCATATTGTGTACTTTTTCGAGAGGATCACAACCATTTGATCTGTTGGCAGCGTTTTGGAACCGTGATGTGGGTCCCATGCATCACCGCTCATGTTCGCTATGTTGGATCACACCATTTTCTCCATAAATCCGTTCCACTCAAGTGAGAAGTCCTTTTGACCTGTTTTTTCAATAGTATTGCGATGGCGTAGTTCGCCCGACCTTTTTCGGGGACGTGGTGTGGGTCGCACCCTGCCTGGCTACAGGGAATAATACCTTTTTCAGCAGGTGTCCATTTTGGGCGATTGAGTAGTCAATCCCGTGTGTTTTTTCAAGGGGATCATAGTGGTTTGCTCCATTTGTTTAGTTTCAAGATACTTGGGTGGGCCCCACACGGGTTGGTAACGGTGAATAGTATCTTTTTCACCAGTTGACCGTTTCAAGCGAGTAAGTAGTCGATCTTGCATGTTTTTCTGCAAGTATTACAATGGTGTAATCTGTTCAGGTGTGCGGATCCCCTTATGCGATCTTATTAAATGTGGAAATATGAAAAGGTGTACCGGTGGTGGTTCTTCCTGAAGTGTTTGTAGGGAACCCTTGGCGTGTGATCGCGTTCACTCCTGGGAGAGTGATGTTGGTGTTTAAGGAGATGTGGTTGGTCGTGCCTCAGCCATTGAGGTGGAAAGTTAGAGTTGTTACATTTACACCTTTGAGTTGATGTTGGGGGCAGTGTGCATGTTAGCCTTTGGGCTGGAGACATGGAATACTCTGGGAGTATGTGAGAACGCTGGGAGGTACATGTGGTTGTTTGTACTTGAGAATGTTTGTGCGCTTGGTTGGAGTTGTCTTAGGGCCACACGTCGTGTAGGACCCATGTGATTGTCGTGTTCTTCTTTCTTACCTTGGACCTCTCGTGACATAGAGGGTCCTCCTGTTCATGATGGTTTAGATCAGCATGGTAGAGTGGTTTCCCCTGGTTTTGTTCTAGTGTTTGGTGGTTGCATGATACCATCTCTGATTTCTATTGGCCAGTGTTTTTCCATCCAGTAGGGATGACCAGAGTAGTTCCGGGTTTACCCTCTAGTAGAAACTGGGCAGTGGGTTGCTCATCGACTTCTTCGGGTTTACCCACCAGTAGAGACTGGGCAGTGGGTTTCTCACTGACTTCTAGGGTTTACCCTCCAGCAGAGACTGGGCAGTTGGTCACCCGACACTCTTAGGGTCTACCCTCCATCAGAGACTGGGCAGTGGGTCACCCGACGACCACTTAGGTTCTACCCTCCAGCAGGGCTGGGTAGTGGGTCGCTCTTTGTCTAGTTTCAGGTCTACCCTCCATCAAGGCTGGGCAGTGGGTTGCCTGTTGACTTATTCTAGGTCTTCCCTCTAGTGGGGCTGGGCAGTGGGTCGCCTGATGATGTATTATGGTTTACCCACCAACAGGGCTGGGTAGTGGGTCACCGGAGATCTTGTTAGGGTTTACCCTGTAGTAGGGCTGAGTAGTGGGTCACCCGTTGAAATTTTAGACTCAGTCCTTTCTACTAGGCTACTCTGTGGCTCACTTCGTGATTACCGGTGTGGGACCCTCATTTTTACGGGTCAGTGATGTGACAACTTTGACTCTGAGTAGACCTATCGACTTCGGGGCAGTGACGTGGTGTGGTTTGATGTTCCCCCAGAACTTTCAAGTGCGAGGGGAACATTCCCCACCGAGACGCGTCCTTGTGACGCGACCTAAAACCATGAGGGCAAGTGAGTGCCGACCAAAGCGGATATTATCAAGGTACGGTTATTTGAGCCCCTTGACTTTCAGTTTGGGGCAAACAAGTGTGATGCTGGGCATTGATGGTGTTTACTTCTGGGACTGTAGGGGACTCACTTTCTTGGGCTGAGCTATGGGATGGAGATCCCCTTACGATCTTGTTTTTGATTCTTGATTGATCATATGGATATGTATATACCTTTTTCCAGTACCCACTCCTTGGTTATTAATACTCTCCCTCCAGGAGAAGCGAAGACCCGCGAGATATGCCACGTGCTTTCTGTGTCTAGCTTCTCGTGGTTGGACGAGTCTACTCTCCTGGTATAGCTAGCGATGACTCGATGAGAAGATCATATTCTCACCATTTCAATATCCTTGTGTCTGGAAGAGTCTACCACCTTTCTCTTGTTGTGTTGAGTTGGAATCTCTGGTGTACTATTTACTGCACTCCTTGTTGTGTTCTTCTACATTCCCCTATTCGATATTTTTCTCACCCTTTGGTACCTCCTTTGTTTCTCCCTCGAGCCTTATAGGTATCCTGCTGAGTATTATTATACTCACCCCTACTTGGGCTTTGCCCGCACTTGGTGTTCCCTTGCAGGAGACAGACAGGTTGGTCGTGACTTTAGCGGAACATAGTGGATCGGGAGCGTGGACCGCGTGCGGTGGTCATAGTCAGTTTCCAGGTGAGGGATCCTGCCAGCTGTTTTCTTTTGTTTTACCTAATGTCAGGTTGTGGCACCCTTTGCTGGTTGGGTGCATGTTTTTCCTCTTTTCTATTAAGTTTACTTTCAACACATTCATTGTACTTTTAGAGGTCGATGCACATTGTGGTTTATTTATAGCATTTTCCCTTTGCTTTTCTTTTTACTCTACACATTTTCATTGAGTGTATTGTGTGTGTGTGTATAGGTACTTATGAAAAGGCCTCCCCGAGTAGTTGTGCCTTCAGCGCTTGTCACCAGCCCCTGGCCTATGGAGGCGGCCTTGGGGTAGTTGCGGCTCGAGCCCGGGTAGGGTCAGGTTGTTACAAGTACAATTTCTTCTTTAGGAATAATTTTTTGGTGAGTGAATTCACCATATACTGTTGATCCAACTTTCTCTAGATCACCTTTGGTGCTGTCTCGTGCAATATCGAGTACTTTATGTCATTCAGCACACACATTCAAATTGTGATGATGACCTACATCTCAATATCTTCCAAATCATCATCACTAGTTCTATTAGGTTCTTCTCCGATCAAGTATTAGATCATACCCTATTTCAATAGAATATATTTCATTTTTGTTCTATATAAGACAAAGTTGTTTCAACCATAGAACTTCTAAATATAAAATTTTGGTAGTCCTCTGCCACCTGCCATTGTAATTATAATAAAACATGATTACCACCGTTGATGTTGCACCCCTTTTTGACCACTTGATTTAATGCTAATTTTGAAAATATAACTATACAGAAGCATACATAATGGTTGAAATAATAAGGATCGACTCTTGGAATGCCGAAAAGGACTCAAATTAGCCATGTTGTAGCCTAAACAAGTTCAATGGATGAAATCGATAGCCGGTGTGGTGTTTACAAGCTCGCCCAAAAGGTTTTCTGAAAAGTCACTAAAAATTCACCGCTAGAATGACTAGTGTTGTCTCCTCTTGAAAGGGGAACTATTACACCCATAGTTTGACTAATCATTCATTGTCTCTACGCGCTTTTGTAGATCTATTTTTTACAATGCATCCTCCATTGGAATCGTCTATGTAATCTATTCATGGATCATTCCCCAAAAAGAAATTTTGGGCACTTTCAAATTTTCGGTCTCTAGAAAACATCAATATCGCTTCACCATTTCGAAATCCTTGCCTCTAAAACCACTTTTTGTGGTATTGGAGGTTCATGGAAATCGAATCAAACACAAATAAGAAGGAAAAACTGATAAACACATATGACAATGATTGCCTACGTCCACTAGAGAAGGGGCCAATTCTCTATTATTCCCTCCATATCAACCTCATCATAGGATAACAACATACACACAATCTAGATCATGGGATTTTATCTTATTAAATTGATGAATGAACACGCATTTTTTATAGTGGATTGAGTAATTTATCTAACCTTGAAATTCTCTTCCATCAGCAACATCAATGTCTGCTGAGTCGGTTTCCAACCAAGGAAGATGTTGTGTGGAGTTGTTACTAACAGTGGACTCCTGTGAAAACATCCCACGCCAATCACTCTCCCAAATTGGGATTTTCCCCAAAAATTGTAAAGGTAATTAATGGATATTAGTGAATTTTACTACTTATCGAATTTATGTGGTCAATGGTAGATTGTTGTAGGAATTTGGATGTTTCTATGCTCAATGGAGGGGCTTTTGTGACTTTCCAAAGTCAATATTATCCGATGTTCGACTGAGACCCTCTATAAGTGGGTGATACATCTTGAACTCAAGGTGGATTTGGTCGAGTGATTACTTTTAATTATTTATCTAATTGGGATATCAGTCAAGTAATTATAATTATTTTTACATTTTAGAAAATGGAAATCAAACTTAATGTCGAAAACATATAGATTTAATATGTCACTTTTTGTTGGTTGGATTATGTGTGTGAAAGCCAAAAGACATAGTGTGGTGATTTAGGGTACAATAATGACTCTTATATTTCAGTATATCAATATATAGGCTATCTTTCGATCATGGATGTTACAATTCTAGTATCCACCTTTGAATATCATGAATTTTTTATCTTTTGGTTAACTGTGGTGCATGCTCCCAATAGCTAGTTTATACCTAAGTACAAATAAATCTTCCATGAAGAGTTGTTCTATGTCATTCAAAACTTCCAAATTCACCTCAATAATGGAAATTTCCTAGAAAGTTATTACAAGTATGTTGTTATATTCAATTGGATCACTAATATAAGACCTAGTGTAGCTCATTTTTGACATTATTGATTTCAATTTATACTGTATAATGATATCAAAGACAAGAATGCTCCTGGGGAATACATCACTGGTATTTCTCTATAATCTTGACTCATTATTCAATATTATAATGTTTTACAATTCTATTGTAACTCATTATTCTAACATTTATTATTGGATACACTTTCTCTAAATTCATTCTAAATATTTAAATATTTAAAAATAATACAAGAATATTATATTTGAATTATGCGACTATCATTTCTTTTTCCATTAAAACTGTATGTATGAATTCATATTTTTTACATTAATACATTTAATACCACAACTTGCAATTGTATTGATATATGTGTTTTATTTCAATTGAGTAATAATAATTATATATTTTATTTTATTTATGATATAATTAATTCCAAAACTATTCTATCTACATTAACCATGTTTACCATAAACTATTCTGAATGAGTTTTCACCAATGGATTATTTCATTCATGTTAAAATAAATCATAATAGTTTAACTATTTTTATAAAATTTCCTAATTTAGATGAGTTAATTAAAGTCATAGGAGTTCTACATCATCATCAACAAATGAAACCATGGGGAAATAACGAATAGAGGATACAAATTGTTTTGAGAAATGATAAGTTATATTAAATATAGGTGCCCATTTTGGGATGTTCTTATTGAACAACTGACTAACATACTGGGATATATATTAGAGTTGGTCAAAATTCTGGTGAAGCATCTAGTCTGTTCCAAATGAATCATTAATTTGACTTTTTGAAAAAAGTTTATTATCTTCCATTTCATTTCATATACATAAAATTAATTCCTTTTATTATAAATTCATACCTTCTTATGAAATATTGTTATTTTTTGCACATGCATTAATGTTTAAAATATAATATTGTATCCCAATATCCCGAAATGCAAGCAATTCTGAAGCAATTTCTTTATCTTCAAACGTCTCAACATTTTTATGATCCAATTTTACATTTCCTCTAATAATTTTTTTAATAGAGCTTGTTTATTTCTAACTACCTTGGTAGGTGGATGGTACACCAACTCCCCCCACCATGGTTGGTGGGGATTGTTGTGGAATTTTTGGGATTTTTGTCAAACAAGACACCACCAACCATGGATATATATAGAGGGCCAAGTGGGGTTCAATAATTTATTCAGTTTATCAAAGATAACTCAACTGTTAGAGAGCCTTGAGAGCTCCATGTGAGAGAAAAAAATGAGGTGTCTGAGGGGTCCATTTATAGAATAATTCACTGTGAAATAAAAGACATTTTTCCCTTCATTCATCTCTCTTAGTGGTTAGAAAACCACAAAAAGTGGTATCATAGGGATTTTTTTGTGAAACAACGATGAGAAGTGGTGATATTCCAATGATTAGAAAAGTAAATTTACATGGAATACAATCTTGAAGTAAGATTATGAAATTTTAGGGTGAGATATTCCAATGGCTTAAAAAATGTTATAAATGGAGCTAAAATGAGCTTCATAGGCCCTGTCAAAGGTTGGTCAAACCTCATGTGCTACAGGCCCCCCCCCCCCCCACCTAAGAAGAAGGTACTATTCCAACACTAGTGAAATTTATAACTAGTTTCCAGCAGCTGCTCCGGCGTGCCACAACAACACCATGTCATCACCCCGTCAACAGCACATCATCAAATGATCTCAACCGTTAATAATTATTTGGTTATATCATGATCATTCAGTGTCCTATTTCAATGATCTAGGAGTCGATTCCACCATTTTAGGCTATTATAGACGCAATGGTTTGCACTGTTTTTCAGATTATGAACCTATTTTTTTAGAATTAAAATTCAATGGAAACACCATCCACGAGAGGGGTGATCATATTAATGTCTTTAAAATACTCCATTTGGATGTCGTGGATGGAAGATATACTTAAGGATAGGGATCTTTTTGACATCATTGGGAATGAGGGATTCAACCCTCATGCCACCACGAAAGAGGAGTGGAAGAATATGAAAAAGAATGCAATTAGTCAAATTCGTCAATGGATAAATCACAGGTTCTACCACAGATCTACATAAGAGATTGGTGCGTACAAACATTTTATCAAGTTAGAAAATACATAATAGTCAAAGGCCACTCGAAACAATATCCTATTATTGAAGCAGTTGATGAATCTTTGACAACACAGTGCAAGGTCTATCATCAAGAACACCACAAAGATTCAATTCTTGGTGATCCTATTGGTGGTTGTTGGTAAGAATCTTAATGACAAATATCAGGCGAACCACTTACTCTTCACACTTCTAAATAGTTGGGAAAAGTTTCGCATCTCACTAAAAAAATTCGTGCATAAAGGTAATCATACAATGGATATAGTAAAAAATGTTATGTTCAATGAGGAGGCCTAATGGATGGATGTGAGTTAAAACCAGATGAATGCTCTAATTCAAGAGAAGTGAGGTATAAAATAAGGATCTGGTCAAGGGATAGAAAGTAGAGTATGAAAAAAGAATAGATGAAGGTCCACTGATGATAGGAGACCATTATTATAATGCTACCATTATGGTAGGGAGGCACACATGAAAAAGAAATGTCATAAGTTCTTACAAGAAAATATTCAATGTACAAATTAATTAATGATGAAAAAATGATGTGCATGTGAGCATTATTAAATAAGCTGTTCTTTTCCCCCAAAGAAAAAGAAAAGACATGCTTTCATACTTCCGTGCAAGAAACATAATGGGTGGTCGATACTACAACATCATAACACATCACTCCATATAGTGAGTATTTATAACACCACATGATTTCATAGTAAGTTACTTTCTTTAATGTAATTCAATAGCTTACACTACACGCAACACCAAGTTTGAGTGCACCACGACTTACCAAACTATCCATTCAAAAGCGATTATGAATAGAATTAACAAAATTTTTAATTTTATGTACTCCATATAATTTTAGAAACATTATTATGTGTTCTTTAGTCATAATATAAGATCAAATTTATTTTTTCAGATAAAACAAGTATTTTTCAAAATAAATGTAATTTTACCACATTTTAATGGAAAACACTGTTTAAAACCAACATTTGACACTTTTATGTATTAAATTTAATGAAATTAAATTCTTCTTTAGAATCAGGGCATAAACATTTATTTTGGATAAATTTTTGGTACTTTTCTAATATCTTTTATTTTTTGATAAATAAAAATACTAAATATTAATTGAAAACAACTATTTTTATTAAAAATTATTTATAGTGATAAATTATTTATTTTAATGGTTTTGAAGTATAATTAGATTATATTTTTATCATTTAATACCATGTAGGTGATTATAAGTAATTTCACATTTAAATTTGACATAAACAAATGTCCATCTTTTGATAGTTATTATTTCATAAAAATACGATTTTTGGTTTTGACAATGGGAATTAATTTTAAATTAATGCAACATATATATTTCAAAATTGGATAAATAGAATTAATTATTGAATTTGTAATATCAAAATTAGTTTAGGGTGAATGTTTTGTACTTTTCTGATAACTTTCATATTTTTATGGATAGTGAAAATTACTAATTTATAATTAAAAACAACTTTTTTAATCGAAATAATTTAAAGTGATATATTATACCATTGAATGGTTTTTAAGTATAATAAGATTATGTTTTTACCATTTAATCCAATTTTTTTCATTGGACATAATTTCAGATTTAAACTGGACATAAACAAGTGTCAGTCTTTTGATAGTTATCATTTCTTAAAAATATGCTTTTTTGTTTTCATAACTGAATTAATTTTAAATTAATTTGTGCCACTTCTATGTTTTTAATTTAGAAAAATGGATTCAATATTTGGAATTAGGAGGTCCAAATTATTTAAATATTTATCATTTATTTTTAGACATTTTGAATAATTACTTCGGTAAATATTTTATTTACCATGGTTAAAGGGTAAATCCGGTAAATATGGGTAACAAATAATATTATAATAAAATTAAATTACCATAAGACATGTCCTAACCCTATTGGATGATAAATTTCCGACCATAGGCATATTTGGGTCGATTTAGGGACACCATGGAGCCACTTCTATGTGACAATGACACTTTATATTAATTAAGTTAAAGTAAACAAAAAAATGACATAAGCATATATCGTTTAGTAAAACAATATTTACCCAAGGTTATACATGTTATCTCTTAGACTATAAATGTTTATTAGAAATAAAAATATATTTCCTTAATAATGGTATTTTGTTTATAATTTTTATACACTGAATAATTAAATTTATTTATGACATAATGATGATGCAATATTTTCCTTATTAATGAACGAATCAAATAAATGATATTATAAATACTAAAATAAATCTAATTTGAAAGTTTTGATGCTATATACAATTTTAATAGGTGACTATGGCAGGTTAGTTTTTATTAAATGTATTTATTACTATGTAATAATGTTTTTAGGACTTTTACAAATAATTAATTATTAAATAATCTTAAAATTGACATAAATGGGTTTATAAAACAAATACAATATTATTGGTTGATATAATATTCATAAAAATATTATTTTGGTCCAAAAATCCTAAATAATGTTATATGTGACATTAAGTAACCTATTTGTGTTCTCTTGGAAGTTTATGGTCTGTTTATTGACAATATAATATAAAAATACAAAGAGACATGGTAAAAGTCAAACTATTTAACTAAGAGTTAAATCTAAAATATAATGTTAATATAGTGACCCAAACTTGTCTAAAACATATTGGTTGAGGGGTTTTAGACCCATACCCACCTTATCCCTTAAATAATATAATTTTATCCATTAGAAATCGAAAATTATTTTATTATAAAATTCTATTTCTACCTTTTCCTAAGGTGCCACTCACCCCTCTTATAAATAGGATCTACCCCTTCTCTCTAATTCACACCTTCAATGCAACTTTTCTCTACCAAAACCTGACCAAATACACTATAAATTGTCCTCCCTTAATCCTAGAGTCCATTCTTTAGTCAGAAGGCTAACCTATGGATCCCTTTTGATCAAATCAAAAAGGAAGAACTCGAAGAAGAGGAAAATATTTCATCATCTCTTTCAAGTTATTTTCATCTTCCACTTCCTCTTTATTTGTCATTTACATTCTAAAAAATAACTCAATTATATTATATATACTGTGATGTTATTATTAACATGTTACAACAATATTCATTATTCTATCCATCCTTCGAATGACATGTCACCTTAAGTGTGTACGTATGGATTATCGTCTCCACATTGTGGTGTAATTGTTTTTCAATACATTATTATTTTGATAGGTATAATGATGATGTGTAATTGAGGTAAATAATAAATATAACATGATCATTATTATGTATATATGATATATCATCCAATGATATATTATTTTAAAATTAAAATAATGATATTGTTGCTCGGGGCTACGTACGGATTACCGTCTCCATGAACACAATTAGATTCATTCCCCATCGTATCCATTCAAGAATAATTTTTATTAGATTATTAAAAATAATGTTCAAAGACTTAATATCATTCTGAATATGAATAATATACATCCTATCTCTACAAAACATTACAAAAATAACAAATCATATAAAGTAAACCGAATTAGTTAACACTTGAAACGACGATAATTCTAAAATATTATCAATAAACAAATGTTAAAATATCATATATGATATCATATTTATTTATATAGTTATTTAATATTTTAATAACAATTATATATCTATTATATAAGAGGTTAAATTACCCTCAACCATGGAAAATTACAATGTTAGGGGTTTTCATCTAACTTTTATTCCCGTGAGATTCATGCTATATTTGCGACTGCTAGTTTTTGAGTGCTGTATATACTACCCATGATTGTATTGTTTGTGTGGTATTCATTAATTTATGGGCATATACATCATCATTTTATAATCCTTTTTTCTTGGGATTTACGTTTCTTATGTTACCAAATGAATAAGGTAATATCAAATTTCAATTTCTTCTCATTGGGCTTTACACATACTTTATTGATTATTTTACTCAATGATTATGTATCGAATCCTTATTTATTATTTGTGAAGTAATTTCCACTACCATTTATGTAGATATACTTTTGATACAAATAATCACTCCATTGATAAATTCTCATGACATCGATATAAACTTGATAAGATTAATTTTATCTCAGTCACCATTTATTGTGTTAGACATCCAATTCATTGGTGTTGTCTTTACAAGAATATGTGTGAATGTACTATGAATGATTTAACCATAACATTCAATCATATTGAGTGTATTTATATTTTTCACGCATAATTATTTCATTGATTTTTCCTTATCCTAAGCATACAGTCTTTATAAGATATTTCATTAATACTTACATTCCATTGAGACTTCTTTGTTGTTATACACCAATTCCCTTTTATATAGTGTATATAATGTACTTGCACATAGTATATCAAGAATCCCTTTATTCTCATGATATTATGACATTTTTATTACCTCAATTATTTTTATTCAAGTTTCTCTCTTTTGGTTTGGAACTCTAATAAAAATATCATTTTAAATGTTTTAAATATTTATTATTCTAAATCTTTCTCATTAATGTCCATGTTTTAAATATTGTTTTAAGGATTTATTTATATGAACATTAAGGTTTTTAAATTAAAATTCCTTTTAAAATTTTCAATGTGGTATGTGACAATTTGATTCAAAAATCTATTTTAAGAGGCTTCTTGACAAATACAGTGACTTTAAAATTTTTTCCAGAAAAAGGGATATTTCTCTCAAATGGTTTTGATGATTATTTTTATCCATATAAATATCCTTCATTATTCTCGATTGAGGTTAATCTATTACAATAAAATCTTCTATATTTTATTGAATGAGTTATGTTTGACTATGTATATGTTATTTTTATACCGTTCATGGTTTGTGGATAATGTATTGACATCTTGTATTCTAGATTTAATATGAATGTTTATATTATGTTTCAAAATTTTCATATGAGGAATGCATTGGACATAGTAAATAACGAGTGGAGCCCTTTATAGCTCCTCGATACATCATTAGGAATTATGAGACAAACTAGTGTCTTGGCACAAGGCCTTGAAAAAATATTTTTTGTAGTCTTGGCACAAGGCCGTGACTATGGGGTTATGAAAGTATGGCATTATGAATTACATCATTATGACATTGGCTATTGATATTGCATGTGATTATTAGAATAGTAAAATATCCATTTGAATAAGTAAATGGAATATACTTATAGTATCATTTGCATATTATACTAAAGTTTACGTTTAAATTGATTTTTTTATTCTTATTCATTTTGTTAGATGCTTATGTTTATTTATGAAAGTTTATACTATAATTGCATCCATACTGAGCATCTGATCTCAGCCCTTTATATGTTTTATTTTTCCCCAGATTACAAGATGAGTATTATGGTTGATAAGTGGGGTTAATCTTGGGGATTAATGGCATTATCAAAGGATAATTTCTGTTGTGTTTTATTTTAAAATGTGTAATGTAATGTTTAATTATGTAATCTATTTTCAAAGACTGCTAAACTGATCGGACATCCGAGACTGGATTCCTTGAAATCATTACAATGTATGTAAATAATGCACTGGCTCTGGGCTTCTAGGGTCGGGGCGTTACAGTTTTTATCATAGGAAGTTTAGTACATACCTTGTAAACTAGATTTAGACAAATTCTGATTAGAACACATATCCCTAAGATAGAATTTGAGGATTAGTATAGAAAAACTTCCTACAGTTTTGGTATTGAAGTGATTTTGTGAGTCTTCCAAGAAATACATCCCTGTCAGGATACGATCTGGTAGAGGTGGCTCTGAAATTGATGTACCTAGGGGTAAAACTCGAAAACAGTGCTTTGATCTAGACTCGAACAGGAACTGCTGCATGACAATGGGCCTTACTTCACTTTTGGTTACAACACTCCCTGGGGATATGCTTAGGATAATTCATATTTTCTTTACAACCCGATTTAAAGGATTTTAATATAATATTTGAATAAATAACCATCGTTAATCCTAAGGTGTTTTTGATTGAAAATAAAATGTTATGATATTCTATAAAGGATTTTATGACTAACACATTGCTTACTTGTGTTAGTCAATGGATGGATTGCAAGGAAGTCATAGTAACATTGAACATGATGTGAAAGGTGGGTATGATAGATGAAATGAGAAACTGAATGGAGTATTGATAGGTGTAAAAGATACCGTGTTCATGCAGAATAAGTTTTCCAAAAACATGATTAATAACAAATATATTAACCAACTCTCGATCTCAAAAAAGAAGAGAAAGGTAGTGGATGATAAGAGCTCCATCAGTGGAGACCATGGAGAATAGAAAGCTAAATTTCCATCATGCAAGAAATGTAGAAGGAGAAACCTTGGGAAGTGTCTAAATGGAACAAATAAATTCTTTATGTGTGGGAAAGGACATAAAGTAAAGAATTTCCATGTAAATATGATGAGAAATATGGAAGAAAATAAAAATGATCCCAAGAATCCATTTAAAATCATTTTCCGTAAATATAGGGGACCCGGTCATTACCCAAGTGAATTCCCTATTCTATAGGATAACCCATGGGTCAAGGAAGAACCTATTTCAAAATAAATGGGTAGTGAAATGTTTAAATGTATTAGTGCTCTTTGTTTATGGGATTACATTGAAAGACTTTTCTCTTATGTGTAACCCTATAGTTTATAATGGAAAATTATATTTTATGAAGAATTGTGTTTTCTATTGTTGATATAGTTATAAATAACCATTTGGGATTATACGATCCTTTAATTTGAGGTAATTACATGTTATTAATGTTTGGGGATGAGAATGCGAGGTTTGAGATAATATTTGTGGTGAAATTATGTTATAGTAATTTTGAGGAATTTATCTCATTTTGGGAATGTTATAAAATATTGTTTTTTAAAAAGGAAAAAATGCAGACCGTATTACAACTCATCGCATCAGACAAATCTGAAATAATCGAAACCACGATCATAGTTCGATTGGGATTTATCTCCTACCACTAGACTACGTGAAGACCTTGGTTAGTGTGACTAATTTTATTTAGTTAAATTATTTTATTGATAAATAAAAAGTTGATTTGGGATCTTATGTTTTATCAAATGGATATCATTCGTATAGAAAAATGATATGGGGATTAAGTGATAAATGTTATTTTGGATGACGTTAGCTCTGTTGGGAATACAATATGCCTAATTAAAATATAATAGTATGGGATTTTATTTGAGGAGTAAGGGGAGATTTTTTTATCTATGTTTTTATTATGGATTTATAGAGATTTGGGTTACTTATGGAAATGATTAACATATCATAAAGAATATGTTAATAGATTAATTACTTTTAAGTATGTGAATTTAAGAATAGTCGATGTTATATGGGAAAAAAATTTAACATGGAAGACTACGTAATAAAATTCTTCTATGTTTTGGGTTTCAATATTATTTTAGATTATATTGATGTATTTTATGGAAAATTGTTCATTTAATGATTTTCATTGAACATTGGGTGTTGTTGGTTTAATTTTAGAAATTAGGATAAGTATTTCATTCTCTAAAGGATTAACCTTTTGTGTGATCATTTGATCTTGAACTCACCGTCCTGGTTTTGGTTAATCTCTAAAGGCAAGGTAAATATATAAAGATTATTCTTTGTTGATTATGTGATTCTCTAGAAGTTGATTATATATCTTCAGTTGTGACCAAGTCATCTTCAATACTCATCGTTTAAAAAAATGAGTTAGAAGTAGAAATTTATTAAATAATGGACCTCTATATAAAATGTAATTATATCTCAATATGTTCTTGTTCAATCTCATTAATAAATTCCTCATCTTTACGAAATGTAACATAAAAAACATTGTCTGTTTACTTTTCCAACTAGAAAACTAATGAACATTTATCTCATCAGAAGTTTATGGTTTTTTTGTTGTTAACTTTATCCTAATCATGTTTTCTATCGCTCTCTAGTAGAACGTAACACTTATTTAATCATCCATATCCATGTTTTCCTACATGGAATCCTAGTTTGGGTTATCTTAGTTGACCTTTGTACTTCTCTTTCTTTCTCTTAAAGAGATATTTTTATTGACTCTTATTCTGATGTGGGACTTTCACTGAAGTTCCCAATACCAAATTTAAAATTTTGAGAATGAAATTTCCAAAAGGGGGTATGAAGGTAACACCCAAATATATAATGGTATGTTATTTTCTTTAATGTAATTCAATAGCTTGTGCTACATACAACACCGAGTTCGAGCGCACCGCGACTTACCAAACTAGCTGTTAAAAAGCATTTATGAATTGTATTAACTGAATTTTGAATTTTATATATATTCCACATAATTTTAGAATCCATATTATGTGTTTTTTAGACATAATATAAGAACAAAATCATTTTTTCAGAAAAAAGATGCAATTTTCAACCAAAATACAATTTTACCACCTTTTAAGGGAAAAATCTTTTTAAAACCAATATTTTACTCTTTTATGTATTAAATTTAATGAAATTAAATTCTTATTTATAATCGGGACTTAAAATTTTATTTTGGATAAATATTTGGTACTTTTCTAATAAATTTTATATTTTGATGAATACTGAAAAATACTAAATTTTAATTGAAAAAATCTTTTTTTAATCAAAATAATTTATAGTGTCAATTTATTAAGTTGAATTGTTTGGAAATATAAATAGATTATATTTTTATCATTTAATAAAATGTAGGAGATTATAAGTAATTTCACATTTAAATTTGACATAAACAAGTGTCAATCTTTTGATAATAATTATTGCTTAAAAATACTCTTTTTTGTTTTGAAAATGGGAATTAATTTTAAATTAATGAAACTTATATGTTTTGAAATTGGTTAAATAGAATTTTTTTTGAATTCATAATATAAAAATTAGTTTAGGGTGATTTTTTGGCTATTTTCTGATAGCTTTTATATTTTGATGAATAGTGAAAATTACTAAATTTTAATTAAGAACAACTTTTTTTAATCAAATTAATTTGTAGTGATGAATTATACTATTGATTGGTTTTTAAGTATAATTAGATTTTATTTTTTACTTTTAATCCAATGTTGGTCATTGGACATAATTTCACATTTAAACTATACATAAGCACGTGTTAATCTTTTGATAGTTATTATTTCTTAAAAACACGGTTTTTGTTTTGTCAATGGGAATTAATTTTTAATTAATTTATGAAACTTCTATATTTTGAATATATAAAAATAGATTCCATATTTGGAATCAGGAGATCTAAATTGTGTAAATAGGTAGCTTTTATTTTTTGACATTCTGAATAATTTCTTCTGTAAATATTTTATTTACCATGGTTAAAGGGTAAATCAGGTTATTAAGGGTAAGAAAATAATATTATAATAATTTTAAATTACCCTAACACGTGTCCTAACCCTATTTTATGATATATTTCTAACCATAAGAATATTTGGTTTTATTTGGGGACCCCATGGAGCCACTTGTAAGTCATAAGGACACCTTATATTACTTAATTTAAAGTAAACACAGAAATGACATAAGCATATTTCTTATTGTAAAACATTATTTACATAAGGTTATACATGTTATCTATTAAATTATGAATATTAATTAGAAATATAAAACTATTTCCTACATAATGGTAATTTATTTATAATTTTGAGACATTGAATAATTACATTTATTTATGACACAATGATGATGTAGTCTTTTCCTTACTAATGAAAGAATCAAATAACCGATATTATAAATACTAAAATAAATATAATTTGAATGTTTTTATGCCATACAAAAATTATATAGGTTACTATGATAGTTTAGGGTTTAATAAATGTATTTATTTCTAAGTAATAATGTTTTTAGGACTTTAACACAATTTATTTATTAAATAATCTCAAAATTGACACAAATGAGTATTTAAAAAAATACAATATTATTGGTTGATATAATATTCCTAACAGTCTAAGGATCAGAAAAAGGGACTAAATAATATTTTTTGTTACATTAATGAACCAATTGGGGTTCTCTTGGATTTTTATTGTATTTTTATTAACCATATAATATTAAAATACAAATAGACATGGTAAAAGTCAAACTATCTAACTAAGAGTTAAATCTAGAAGATAAGGTTAATATAGTGTCCCAAACATTTATAAAACCTATTGACTGAGTGTTTTTCGACCCATAACCACTGTATCCTTTAAATAATTTATTTTTTATCCATTAGAAACTGAAAATGATTTTATTATAAAATAATATTTCTAGCTTTTCCTAAGGTGCCCCTCAGCCCTCTTATAAAAGGGCACTCCCCCTTCTCTATAATTAACACCTTCAATGATTTCTGGCATGACAAAACCCGAACCAAATACCATCTATAATATCCTCCCTTCATCCTATAGGCCATCCTTTAGTGATAATTAAAACTTGAAGATCCCTTTTGATCAAATCAAAATGAAGAACCCAAAGAAGAGGTTAATATTTCATCATATCTTTCATGTTCTTTTCTTCTTCCAATTTTTCTTTCTTTTTCTTTTACATTATACAATAATAAATCATGTATCTTCTATATAATGTGATGTTATTATAAATATGGTAAAACCATATTCATTATTCTATCCATCCTTTGAGTGACATGTCACCATACATATGTACATACTGCTTACCACTTCCACGTCGTGGTGTAATTGTTATTCAATACATTATTATTTTGGATAGTTATAATAATGATGTGTAATTGATGAAAATAATAAATATTACATGATAAGTATTCTTTATATATGATATATCATCCAATTATATATTATTTTAATATCAAAATACAGATATTGTTGCTCGCGGGTACGTAGGGATTACCGTCTCCACGAACACGATGAGATTCATTACCCATCATATCCATTCAAGAATAATTTTAATTAGATAATTAAAAATAATATTTAAGGACATAATATAATTCTGAATATGAAAAAGATACATACTATCCATAAAAAACATTACTTACATAACAATGTATATAATGTAAAACGAATCAGTTAACAGATGAAACGATGATAATACTAAAATATTACTAACAAAAAAATGTTAAAAGATCATATATGATTTCATATTTATGTATATAGTTCTTTTATAATTTAATAACAATGATATAAAAAGTATAAAATAGGTGAAATTACCCTCAACCAAGGAAATGTACAAGGTAAGGGGTTTTCATCTCCCTTTTAATCTCGTGAGATTCATGCAATATTTTCCACTGCTACCTTTGGTGTGGTGTATGTACTACCCATGATTCTATTGTTTGTGTGATATGAATTAATCTATGGGTATATACATCATCATTGGATGATCATTTTTTCATGGGGTGTATTTTTATTAGGTTACCAAATCAATAAGGGATTTCAAATTTCAATTTCCACTCATTGGGCTTTACGCATACTTCATTCATTATTTTACTCCATGATTATGTATGGAATCACTATTTATTATTTTTGTAGTAATTTCCACTACCCTTTCTATGGATATGCTTTTGATACACATAATCACTCCATTTATAACTTCTCATGTCATTTATATGAACTTTATAAGAGTAACATTAACACAATCACTATTTATTGAGTTTAACATCCAATTCCATGGTGTTGTTTTTACAAGAATATGTGTGAATGTCCTCTGATTTTTTTAAACTTAATATCCAATGATATTGAGAATATTTTTATTTTTCAAACATAATTATATCGTTTATTTATCCTTAACCTAAGGATATGTTCTTTATAAAATATTTCCTCTCAATTTACATTCCATTGATACTTTTTTGCTGTTATACACGAATTAACTATTATATGGTGTATATAATGTACATTGAAATAGTATGTCATGAATCCATTTATTCTCATGATATTATGTGTTTTTTATTTCCTCAACTATTTCTATTCAAGTGTCTCTATTTTGGTTAGGAACTCTAACTAAAATATCATTTTAAATGTTTTAAAGATTTATTATTCAAAATATTTCTCATTAATGTCCATGTTTTAAAAATGGTTTTAAGGATTGATTTATATGGACATTAATGTTTTAAAATTAAAATTCCTTTTAAAAGTTTAAAATTTTTAGGGAGACTTTGATTCAAAAATCTATTTTAAATGGCTTCTTGAATAATAGTGTGACTTTTAAATGTTTTCAAGAAAAGGGGGATATTTCTCTAAAATAGTTTTGATGAATATTTTCATCTATGTAAATATCCTTTATTATTCACGATTAAGGTTAATCTATTACAATAGAATCATCCATATTGTATTTAATGAGTTATGTTTAACTGTGGATGTGCTATTTTTATACCATTCATGGTTTGTGGATAAATTATTGTCATTTCATATCCTAGTTTTAATACAAATGTTTATGTTATGTTTCAAAATTTTCATATGAGGAATGAATTGGACTTAATAAGTGACGGGTAGAGCCTGCTATATCTCTTCGATGCATCATTAGGTCTCCTGAGACAAACTAGTGTCTTGGCACAAGGCCTTGAAAAAATATGGGGTTATGAAAGTATGGAATTATGCATTACATCATTATGAATGTGGTTATTAGTAATAAATGTGATTATTTGACAAGTAGAATATCCATGTGAACAAGTAAAAGGAATTATTTTATTGTTTCATTTCCATATTATGCTGAATTTTATGTTTAAAAGGATTTTTTTAGTCTTATTCATTGACTTAGATGTTTATGTTTATTTATGAATGTTTCCTCTATATTTTTATCCTTTCTGAGCATCAGATCTTACCCCTTTATATGTTTTATTTTTCCTAGTATTACAAGAAGTGTATTAAGATTGATATGTAGGTTTAAGATAGGGTATTAATGGCATTATAAAATGATCAGTTATGTTGTGTTTTTATTTAAAATGTGTAATGTAACGTTCATGTATGCAACTATTTTCCAAAACTGCTAAATTGATCAGTCTTTTAGGACCTGATTCATTGTAATCATGCTAATGTATTAAAATAATGCATTGACTCTGGGCTACTAGGGTTGGGGAGTTACAGTATTTATAGACTTATTAATATGGTGACCTTATTGAGTAAAGATAGTAAATAGTAGTTCACATGATATTTTTGGCATTAGTGATTTCCAAGTTAAGAAGAGAGTTGAATACCCAATCACCCTGAAGGATGTTCGGCATGTTCAAATCCTTCGAATCTAACTATTATCATATTCAATATTAGATAGATAAGGGTATGATAAAATCTTCTATAATAGAGCATGAAAGATGAAAAAATTTCCCATATTCATTACCTGAGGACACATATTTGGTACATTGTACAGAACTCATGTGAATATTTATGCAGAAAGCCTCAAAACGGTAAAAGGAGAGACATCAACTAATATGTGGCATATAATACTTGGCTATATGAGTGAAACGGGGTTATATACCATGATTAAAAATAAATACATCAGTATTAAAAGGATACATCACTTCATTCTTATAAATACTTCTTGTATGGGAAGTGACATAGAGTCCCATTCAATACACCTTCGTTAAATAGATCGGAGTTGCTGGATCTAGTGCACTATGATGTATATGGAACCATGGAGGTGAATTCACAAAGAGGTAACTAATATTCCCTATTATTTATTGATTATGCACCTTAAAAGTTTTGGGTGTTCTTTAAGAGGATGAAATACAAAGTACTGCTCTACTTCCAGATCTTTTTTTCCATGGTGGAGCATGAAACTGGAAGGATGCTGAAATATCTTCATTCAAATAATGTAAAAGAATACACATCATGGGAATATGATTCATATTGTATGAGTCAACGCATAATACATGAGAGGATTGTCCCACACAACCCATGACACAATGATGTTGTAAAAAGAAAGAACAGAATCGTTATGGAGAAGTTTCGAAGAAAGACGAGTTTGGTTATGATCCCTAAGCCATTCTTGGGAGAAGGTCTTTCGGTTTCATGCTACCTCATCAAAAAATCACCATCAGTCCCACAGAATTTTGATATTCCACCAAAGTAATGGTCTGGTAAATATATCTCTTACACTCATTTAGGATTATTTAAATGTTTGTAATTTGCACATGTATCCAAGAAGAATAGGAAGAAGCTATACGAGAGATATAATACAAGCATCTTCATCAGCTATGGAGATAAAGAGTTTGGATACAAACTTTGTGACCTTAAGGATAAGAAGATGATTAGAATATTATATTTAGTATTCCAAGAGAACCAGATGGCTGAGGACATTCGAAATTATATAATGTCTCAAAGGATATGTATCGAGGAATCAATTTGAGATCCGACCCCAGTACCAGCATGAACTATCAATGAATAGTAGGAGGTTCAAGAATTATCATCAGCTACTATCCAGGATGTATAGGAGGATATTGGGTAGGGGAGACTCAATCCTCTCCTCAAAAAATTTACAAAACCATCACAGGAGTTAGGTGATGTTGTGCCTCCAGATCCTATCATTTCACGGGTTTTAATATCTTCACAAGGAATTATTCCATCAACAAAATATTCAGAGTCAGAGTACATGCTACTGAATAATGTTGGGGAGCCAGAAGGGTATCAAGAAGAATATTATCATTTGATATCCTTAGATACATAAAGTGATGGATCAACAATTGATTCAACTTGTGAGGATCAATGTGATGGAGAACCTGACAGATAAGTTGACAAATGTGGTTTCTAGGGAGAATTTGGACTTTTGTATATGCTCTAACAGATTGCATCAATAAGGGGAGAATTGATAGAGCTTGTTCTTTTCCAACTACCTTGGTAGGTAGCTAGTACACCTACTCCGCCCACCATAGTAGTTGGGGATTGGAGGGGGATTGGTTGGAGTTGTTTCAAACATGACACCTCCCACATTGGATATATAACGCAGGCCATGTGAGATTTAGTAATTCATTTAGTTAATCCAAGAGGGATCCAAGTGAGGGAAATAAAGGGAAGTGTGGGAGGGGTCCATTATAATCATTGTTTGGTGAAATAACATTTCAATGTTTTGTTCATTAATCTCACTTAATAGTCAGTGAACCACATGATTTTGCAATTATATCAATGTTTATTAACTTTAGGATATTGTTAAGTGACATAATTATGACACTATATAGAGGTTTCCTATACCAAATACCAAAAATAATGCACACCAAAATAAGCTAATGGTCTATATCTAGGAAAAAATAGAAAATTTTAAAATCACTAACTATTTTACATCATAATTCCTCCTATAAACCTATTTGATTATCTAAAAGTGGTGATATTATATTACAGATAGTCAATAAATATTATCATAACTCATAGTAATTTATTTTTGGTTATCATAGCTATACTCATCAGACTAAACATTTCCATTTAATTAGATATTATTTTTTATTCACATATATATGATTTAAAATTGAATTTTAACTATAGTAATACATATTTCTAGGATATATTATATTACTTTTAACATAATTGTTTTCAAATTTTCATTCATTATTAATTATTAAATTACTATGTCTCATTTTTTGGTTAGTGTTTTCTCAAAAACTATAAATTTAAGTCCACATATGAGTCCACTCTCTATAGTATCACAAATCTCATTTAGAACATCACTACTTTTATATAAGAGTAAGAACAATTTGTATGTAATCTATATGAGTATAGAGGTAAATTAAAACTATACTCTATTTTCGTTATTTTTTATTTATTTATTCATTCAATGATTTCTTTTCTAAATATATTAATATACCAATATAGGTTACAAAGTTTATCACCCTGGAATCTTTGAAGAAAATAAAATCTATAACTAGTTATATGAATAATTTTGTTCCTATAGGAAGAAGGTCAACTATTCTAATTAATTGATTTGGTATAAAATATATAACAAACCTCTATCATTGACCATTCCGTGGTGTGAATTTATATCTTTCTTACTGATTTACACATACTCATTAATTTTTTTTGAATTATATACTAATTTAAAAGTACATATATTTTGTTCTATATTTCATTGATATAGAGGGAAATGGTTAGTAAGTGATCATACCAGAACTATATCCATTGTCACATTTGACAATAAGTAATGAAATTCATATAAAAAACTATGTTAGATCATAATGATATTTTGATTATGGAAAGAATCCAATATTCAACTATAATATTTTTTAATATTCTAGCCATTATAATGAAAGTTGATATCATTTTTGTAGAATGATGATGAACTTGGTTTTTCATTTGAACTAGATATCTCCAAAACAAAAATATCTATACTCACTATGGAAATTTATGAACACATAATTTGAAACTGTCAATGATCCACTGACCATAATATATTCAAGGTGTTTTTTTCATTTAAGAAAATCAGCAGTAGATATGAGATTTCCAGAACACCACACACCAAAACAGAGTATCGATGATTTATGTATTATAAAAAGTAATGTGTCAATAAATTAATATTCTATACTTTTAAAATAATCTCAATATAATTATCTATATTCATTATTTCTCAGTATTAGATCCTAACTTTCTAATCGACTTTTTATTTGGATGAAAACTCAAGGATAAGTAATATCACAAATATATCATCACCAATAGTTTATACTAAAATACAAAACTATTTTATCATCCATAGTAGTAATATTAATATTAAATATAAAATTTATCAATTTTTTATATACTAAGTCATTTACACCGAAAGAACATTCTCTACAATAACAATTCCTTTCGTTATGTTATGTCATATTAATATGACCTATTATGGATTTCCTATGTGTGACATGTACAACATGAACATGATACCCCATATATATGAACATGAAGACAAAATATTGTTACATTAGTCAAGGGAGGGGATAAACAAATGAAAACATATCTAATAGCATCTGGGGAGGCTTGAAACCGAGACCTCCCTAAGCAACACCACAGGATGCAAACACTAGGCTGCACCCATCAGGATTTTAAAGACCGTATACTTTATAATATATCTACTCATTATTTTTTATACAAAAAAAATTAGATACCACATTTTATAATATTCAATGTTAACAACAAACAGAAAATTTACTCATCCTTATTCTCAAATTTATTGTATCCTCCCCCAATGACAACCCAATGATTAACTATCATTAATGACTATATCCCTTCCCTCTAATTATAGGAACATTAAATTAAAAACAAAATCCCATTACATTATGTAATTTTGGTAAATTTCACCTATTATATTGTTAACTATAAGTAAAAAGGGGATGAATTATGAAATTTTTAGCTGTGAAATGGAACTATAACTGATTAATTTTATAAATTATGTGATATTCTGTTATTCATTCTCGTATATTACTTATGATGTCTAATACTTCTTCACCTATTTCACTAGTTTTGATGCACTATTGGTTTATATCCTTAGTAAGTCATCACCTCCCAAACTCTAGGATACTATGTTTCAAAGATTATTATATACAAACTAAATTTTTTTAAATGTTTTTTATCTATGCATATATTAAAAAATATCAGTTTTAACATAATACTAGATGCATCAATGGTATTATTGTTAAATGTTGTGTTTTTTCCAGAATACATAGATTTTGTCATGATAATGATTGTTAAAATCTCTTGATATATCATCACTCTATTATTTTGAATACATTGTAACACGATTCAATGATATGGGATATAGACTATAATATCCAAACATTCTTTCCCTGAGTTAATATCTCACCCCATTAGAAAAAATGAACTTTCATAGTTATAACCTCTAATATGAATGACTAGATAGGTCTAACAACATTTGTTATGCAGTTAGAAATCATCTTATACTTGGACAATCCAGGAAAACCATTAAATAATAGAAATTAAAAAAAACACCCAGCTAATACAAAAGTTTGTAATTTTATTTAATTTTTGATATATATGAAAAATTTCAAAAGTTTAATTCTCTAATTGTTTTTTTGACAATTTTCAATTTTTAAAACATCCAATAATATATTTTCAAACAATACTTTTTAATTGAATTGGAAAAATAATATTTTGTATTAAATATATTTGAATTAGTTTCACAATTTAATATTTCTAAAATATTTTAGAACAATGTCATCTATTCATCTTACCTTTTCAACTAGTTTTCATAAAATATATATTTTAAGCACTAATAGTTTCATTTTACCAGTATCAGTTGATCGATCTCATTTTTCATGGTTTCATTTTACTAGTATTGTATGATCAATGGAATTTTTTTAGTAATTAAATATCATATTTCCTATTTCTAAGTATCATTTTTCCAAAATTCGTTTTGTATGTCAGTTTTCATCCTTGAAACTTTTAAATATGGATATTACATTATTAATAATTATTTTCAGGTATTCACTTGGTCTATATATAATTGATACATTTTCACTATGAAAATTTGTGTGACACATTTATAATTAATGAAATAATTTATTTCAACCACTTATATGGTTTTATTTATTAAGAGTCATTTGAGTGGATTGAATTCATTAAATTTATATTATAATTTAATAAATTTCATTCCCACTCACACAGTTATAATTTAAAAATTTGAACACCTTTAATAACTAATATACCATCTTGGGATTATATTTTATATGTACATTTTTTTTAGTTTAATAGTGTTTTTTATTATATAATATACTATAGTATAGTCATATTTATACCAATAAATTTAAATCTAATTAATTTAAACAATTTGTTCCTCCTTTTTGGTGTCAAAACCGCTTTTTTTATGAAATCAAATTCCTAGTTAAATCTAGTTAGATGAAGACCGATTGCGTATCCTATAGACCAAACATCAAGTGACCCAATAAAATGGCCTGACGGGCCATGGAAGCATCATGCTTGCATCATCCTACATGCATCATTAGTCTTGCATTATGTCTAAATCACCAGTATGACATTATAAATCCCCATGGAGCTTTCTAGGATTTTAACCCCAGTCATTTAGATGAATGATTATGAGGTATAGAACTTTGGCGCCCCCCCAAAATTTTTTCTTCCCACATGAATGACACACATAAGCATCAAAATGGTTCTCTACATTATAAATAATTTAATTAATTTCCATTTAAATGAATATTTAAATCCAGTTCTTCATGTTCATACATCTGTTGTTTTCTTTATACTTATCATCCATCTTCCATAATATCATCAATATTTCAAATTGATTGGTTTTTATATTTATTATAGGGAAATTTTCTTCAAGATTTTGATGAATAAATTTTTTCAAACATTGATAATGGTGTAATTGATTACAAAATTGGAACCTCTACATAAAGAGATCAAAAATATTTTAAAAAATTTTGAATGAATCTTGATGAAATTAATGAATAAAATGACTGATTAAACTATATTTCGTTTTTTATTTACATTAACAAACATTATTTCTACAGTTTCTAAAAAATATCCTACATAAATTAAAACCAACATAAAGCCTTTTCTTGTGTTTTATTAATCCAGATATTTTAAAAATTGCACTTAATTTAAAATTATATATAATCTATATTTTTTCATTTCACAGGTACATATTAATCAAAAAAATTATTGTCTCCCTCAAAATTTAATGTAGGTCTTCTACTAATTTTTTTCATTTATTTGATATTCCAAACAAATGTCGTGTGCGAAGACACAAGTGAAATACACGTTATCTTATTTTTTTAAAGTTTTATGTTATTTTATTTAATTAAAATTAATTTGATGGGTCACATGATCATCAATCATTTCATTGTGAAGAATGTTGTTTGCTGGGGGATGAATTTTCATATTATCCCTAATAAATGATCCAATAATATATGTATTGATAAACATTATTTCTCAAAACTCTAGACATTATTAGACATGATTAACTTTTTGAACCAAATAGGAAGGAGAAACAATAAAAAAATAAATCAAATATTTCCTTGAATTCTCAAAAATGGAAGCTTATACAAATGATTCAAACCGATAAGAATCAAAATAAAAAAAGAGTGATATTCAAGAGTTATGTATAAACATTTACATTTTCTTACCATACTAAGAAAAAGAAACTTTTCAATTTAATTTACTCAAAATCAGTTCGATGCAACATAGTAAAATGTGAAAAAACAAAAACAACAAAAAATTGACCTAAATAAATAAATTTTTCACAAAAGAAGAATATTTATGTACTTCCTCCAAGTGGCCTATGTGTGGGGAAGAGGCATCAATGTTCCATTAGGAAAAATAAACTATGTACAAAAAATATATGAATCGCCCAATAGAAGCAATAGATGGTGAATTAAGAAATGTAAACTCTATAAAGGTCTTATTCATGTTCATCTAGGACTCATGAAGAAATTTAACCAAAAATTTGGTGTATACCATAGACTATCAATGAACTAAAAATACACAAAACATAGAACCAATGTGAACTAGTAAATAAAAGGGATCAATGACTAAAGGAAATCAATTAGTGGACATGGACCCCCTTACCGGTGCTCTATCTCAACTATATGTTTTTGGATACCCTTTATGTTGCATGTGATGTTGGTCTTCATCGACAATGATATCCTTTATCCTCATCATTTTCAATCGGGAAAAAGTATGTCAGCATTATTTTATATAGGATGGTTTCACTCCCCCCCCCCCTCACCGTCCAATTTATCAAAGGGAACCTGGAAAGTGGTAGACAAGGTAGGTGTGTGGTGGGTGTACAACCCCAGTAAACCCACCAGAAGGAATGGAATCAGGGGGGAGACAACCCACAAATGGGGATCTCTCTTACTGTTTCTATCATTATCTTCATCATCTCATCACTACTAGTCCATCAGTGTTTGGTATTTTGTGAGGCAGATTCCCCCAATATTTAATAGAGATATTTATGAGGGTTTTCTCTTTATAATAATGGGGGATTGTGTACCAACTTTTACCCATAGTGATCCATTTACTTCCAGTGGCTTTTTACCCCTCTCATTTTTAGGATTGTTTACATTACATCTGGTGTCCATTTATTTACACAAGTATCACTTTATTTTATCTCAAAATTATTGCTGAACTAGTGGTGCAATCATTTACAATCCCTAAAAGTGGTATAATAGGATTTTTATGGCCCACTGATGTTCACTTTTCTTGAGTATTAATAATTATTTTAAATTTAAGGATGCTCTATGATTGAGACTTTGATTTATTAGTCACATAAAAAAGAAATTATTGAAATTATTAAATAAACCTTTGTAAAACAATGGATGATATATACTAAAGGAATGTCCACATGATGGTGAAATTAGGGATCGATATATTCAATGGGAATAATTTTTTGCTGTGGAAAATGAAGATGTATATTGTGTGGTAGAAGGATAATTGCGAACTAAAAATTGACAAAAGAACAAGAGATATGATGATGGTGTGTGGTTCGAATTGGAGTTATAATTATTACCTTGATGAAAATGTGATGAGTACATTAACAAATATAGATATACTATCTAGTGAAGTGGTGACAATTGTTAGAAGTAGTCCACATCTCAAAGATGAATGAATAATTAACATGGGATCAACATGGAACATTATGTATCGATGATAATGGTTTGATCAATATAAAATCATCCTCGAAGGACTTGTGTACATATGTAAAATCACACAATGAATATCATTGGAGTCAGTACCACCAATTTGAAGATGAATGGGGATATGGAACGAACCATCCAAGGAGTATTCTATGTTAATGGTTTAAAGAAGATTATATTGTCATTTGGAATATTAGAAGAAATCAGTATCATGACTCACCCTGAGAATGGAGTGATGGTAATTGTGAAGTGTGTTCTTTTGGAGATAAAGTTATAGAATACATCAAAGAACATGTATGTTCTTATGGGTGAAAAATATAAGGAGGAGAAGATTATTCTCCCATCAACTACCTCAAAAGATGATTTAATAATGTTATAGAATAATATTCTTATCAATATGTCATAACATGGACTGATAATTCTTGTGGATCATATGTTTCTTCCTGGGCTTACAAAGGAATCCTTACCATTATGTGAGAATTTGGTTTTGATAAAGCAGCATAGGATAATGTTGGGGACAACAATAGTAAAAAAATGAAATATTAGAGTTGATCCATTCTGGATTTTAGAAATAAAACATTTTATCCTTGGTAGTAGAAAATTATTTTGTAACATTACTTGATGATTATTCTAAGATATGTTGGGAGAACCCAATCAAGGTAAAGGTAGATTTTTTTGAAGCCTTCAAAACATTTAATGTGTATATGGATATTGAATCTGGAAAGAAGATCAAGTGTTTGAGTACTAAATAAGGTAGAGAATATACAATGACGGAGTTTTATAGTTTTTTCACTATAAAGGAATCCAGATATAGTTCATGGTGTAATACACTCCTTAGAATAATGGAGTATCCGAGAAGATAAGTAGAACCATGTTAGATAAAAAAAAGTCAATGTTGAAGACTACATGAATTGTCAAAACACTAGGGGAAAATATAGTGAAAACCATCTGTTTTGTGATCAACTGATATCATTTAATGGAGATTGATCTAAAGACATCAATGAAAGAGTGGACTGGTAATCTTGATGACTATTATTGGTAACATATTTAGGGAATTCTTGTATATGCACTTTTTAATGATTAAAAAGGTCAAAGATGGATTTGAGATTCATGAAATGTATCTTCTTGGGGTATGATGATGGTGTGAAGGTATACTGTTTATGGTATCCCACTACCTGAAAATTAATTATTAGCAAAGATTTTATTTTTGATGAAGAAAAGTTGAAAATGAAAATTGATGGATATATAAAGAATGAGAATAAAAAAACTAAAATAATTTAGATAGAGGAAAAATCCATAGAATACCTATTTTCCTCTTAGGTGTTACTAGAGGTTGATAATCAAGTACCGATTGAGTCTGGGCCATAGTGATAAAGTATAGAGAAATGATAACCAATATAGCACTCAAACTATGTCACTAAGTGCAATAATGTGTATTGTTTATTGAAGGAGGATGGAGATCCATCTTATTTTATGGAGGTGACTTAGGGTACCAATTTATTCTCATGGTTGAAGGAAATATAGGAGGAACCTGAATCTCAATTTATGAACAAGAATTACGATCTTGTTCCATTACCTCATAGAATGATTTTTATCGACAACAAACGGGCCCTTGTGATCAACTTGTATGGAAAGGACCAGGTTGAAAGATATCTTGAAAGACTGGGGGTCGAAGTATATACTCAGAAGTAAGATATTGAATTCAATGAAATATTTTCTTCTATTGTCAGAATTGAAACTATTCGGATGGTTTTAGAAATATGTGATACATATAGTTCACATTTAGAGTAGTTGGATGTGAAAACTGATTTTCTCCATGGTGATCTTGCTTAATATATATATATATATTATATAATCAGAAGGATTTGACGAAGAAAGAAAAGAGATATTGGTTTATTGGTTGAAAAATATTTGTATAGTCTCAAACATGTGTCGAAGTGTTGGTACAATAGATTTTATTGATATATCACGAGTCTTGGATACAACAGACATAATTCATATCCTTGTACATATTTTATGGGATCATATAGTAATCTTTTCATCATTCTTCTGTTGTATGTGAATAAATTTTTTGTTGTGGGCCCGAAAAATGATATGATCTATGAGACAAATGCACAGTTGAATAGGGAGTTTGATATGACGAAATAGAGACCAACAAACATTATTCTTGGGATGTAGATTTTATAAGATAGAAATAATGGGATTATTTGGATATCATCAATTAATTACTTAAGAAAACTATTGAAATGATTCAATATGAAGGAATGTAAGAAAATATCCACCCCACATCTCATTAATTTCATGTTATCCTATAGGATGAGTCCTAGTAATGAAACATAGAGAATAAAGATTTCCCGAGTACCATATTCATTTGTAGGGGTATTTTGAAGTTATTTATGGTTTTTACTAGACCATACATTGGACATGTAGTTAGATTAGTTAGTCGGTACATATAGAATCCATGATGGGTGAATTGGAGAACAGTGAAGAGGATCCTAAGATACAACAAGGATACCTCAAATGCTACATTAGGTTATA
This sequence comes from Viscum album, assembly GCA_963277665.1. NCBI lineage: Eukaryota > Viridiplantae > Streptophyta > Magnoliopsida > Santalales > Viscaceae > Viscum > Viscum album. Next base: position 1,602,119,761 of record OY728165.1, on the reverse strand, counting down.
GAGGACCCGATTTCACTATTATACGATATGATGAGTAATATTTTAGAGGTGACTATGATTGGAAAAAATTATCTATTTGTCACATGTTTTCTCTTTAAAGAGGATTTTTTTAGATGAATTTAATGTTATATACATTTGTGGAATTATCCATTATGTAGGCAGAGAACATGGTAACTACAAAGACTTGCAATGTTTAAATTTGGATGAGAAGGATGTTGGAGGATCTTGGGCACAAAGAGGAGTATATTATACTATTTTTTGATAGTCAGAGTGCCTTTCAAATTGCAAGGAATGCATCTTTTTTCATTCCAGGACAAAGGAAATTGGGATACAATATCACTTTTTCCAAAAATGTGGTGGAGGAAGGAATGTTGGACATGCATAAAATTTACACTAAATAAAGTATGTTAGATTTAATGATAAAGGAGATTAGCTATGATAAGTTTAGATGGTACAAATCCTCAAGTGTCCTTTAAGAGACTTGAGAATCATTATTTGGTAGATATAAAAGATGTATGTTTATGTAATTGGTTCTCAATAAAATATCCATGTGGGAGATGTTCCAATATTTTTTTCATTTAGGATGATGTTTCCCCCCAATTTTACAAAGGGAGGAAAGCGTGTGGTAGATGAGGTAGGTGTGGGGGGGGGGGCCACCATTGGAGAAGGAAATAATAGGGGTTATGTAGACTTTAAATCGGTCTCTCTCCCAGTGGTTATATCCCTGGTTTCATCATCGCATCATTGATGGTCTATTAGTGTGTGGTATTTTGTGAGGTGGATTCCCCTATATTCAAGAGATATATTTACTAGATTCTTCTCCTTGTGATTGTGAGGGAGTGTGTATGAACCTTTACACATAGTTATCTCTCTATTTCCCACATTTTTTACCCCTATAATTTTGTGGGTTTTTCTATATTACATCTAGTGTCCATTTATTCCCAAATATTAAACTTTATTTTATCTTATAATTATTATTGCACATTTGGATCAATCCCTAACGATCCCACCCAAGGAATGATATAGAACCCCTTGATATCATCAGATATCCTAAGCATTCATCGAGAAATTGTGACTTATACTCTTCTACCACCACATATTCTCTAATGAATCTGAAGTATTTCAAAGAAAACATTAGCCTTCATACCTCCCAAGTAACGAAGATTCCCTAATGTGGGTCCTCACCACACCCAAAACCAGTCATGCTTAAAAACTGAATGGTGAACTCTACAAATATAGGAGTTGCAGGGTGGTAATTACGATATAGTAGTGGGTTCATCCCAATGATTAAACATAGCTTGTGGAGTGTATACCCTGTGCAACAGCTAGAAAAATGTCATGATAACACACAATAAAAATCACAAAATGGAGAAAAACAATATTAGGATCATACTGATTAATGGATTAGATGCAAGCTGCATGGGAAGGAATGAATTATTCAATGAGAACGGTCCCCTAATAGGACCCATCCATGACCTAAAAAGATAACAAATATGGAGAATAGTATAAAAACACTAGAAGTTATTCATTTATCGAATCAATAATTTATATCAAATAAAATGTGTTTAATATAATGAAAAAAAATAAATCATTTTCATAAATAAATACCATTTATTTGTAAAAATATCATGAATGAAATTTATAAATCCCCTCCAAGAATATTAAATTTATAAGACTAAAATCTTATGTCCCTACACCACTAAACATATCCTATTGATTTGGGAAAACATGAAAACCTAAGGAATTCTATGATTAATGTAAATTTTTCTTTATGTGAATCATTATGACACACACATTCCAAAACAATTTTATCTCATGATATCTACCAAAACATGGTCAGAATGACATGTTAAACTAAGAAAAAAGATTAACCAAACCCATACCTTCACTTAGCTATCCGTTCATTCACATGCCTGCAACCTATTTGTACTCAATCCATTAGAGTTATAGGATACTCTCATGTGTCTGTAATGCACCTAAAAAAACTTATGTTTATCCAATTCCACAAACATAAAAACATGTAAAATTAAAACTAAATTTTATAAAGAATCTCAAAAATTTGAAATTGTTCAAATGTAGAAAACTACATAAAAAAACCAATAGATAATGAAATCACTCAAAAAACATTAACAAAAAATTCAATATGGATTCATGCTTAAAAAACACCTAAACACCTACCCTGAATCCATATAGACATATCCATCATCATGGATTCTCTTTGAGTCTGAGTCAAAAACACACCCCCAAGAAGGCACCATAACCGCATTGATCTAGGTATAAGGACTTGTAATATTCCTATAAATATGGGGACATCCAAAATCCATACTGAGTTCCAATTCAATGAGAAAAATAATCTTTAATGAGTCCAATTTATACACATCTCCATCTAAGTAGAACATGCTTCCTAAACTACATATTACCGAAACGATGTTCTATGAACAAAAGGATACCTTAAAAACAACACCCAAAACTCGATTGCATCTCAAACCTAACGGTGAAAAAGGAAGAAAAAACCCCGGAAACATCTCCATAGATCTCACTATACAAATACAAGTCCAAAACCTATATGATCTAATAAGAACCACAAATAATAAAAAGGCATAAAAGATATCAAGAATGGTCATACAAGACTATTTATTAATATAATATATAGAAAATATGGTAGCTAAAAAATAAAAAAAATAGAATATTGATCAAATAAATGTACATTCATATAGTAAAAAAATCCACACAACAATATTACAAACATCAATTTAAATGATGCAAAATTAATTTCATGTTGACTCTAATAGAACTTGTTGGGTTTTGGGTTGTTGATAAATCCACATTCAATGGGCCAAGCTGATGTACAAATTAATTTTGTTTCTCAAATTTATAAAATTGATTTCTCGTGTTTAGTATTCTAAACAGAACATGAATTTGTCACAATACATGAATAATAAAAACAATTCATTGATTTACCATAAATTGAATATTATATAAATGATTCCATAAAACTAGAATCAAAAGTAGAATAGTATACACATTCAAGAGTAATGTATAAACATTTATAGCATCTGAAAATGGTGAGAAAAATAATCTACCTTATTTGATTAACTCAAAATTAGTTCGATAGAACAAAGTCAAATTGGAAAAAAAGAAAACATCAAAAAATGATATAATGAAGTAAATAAAGAAGAAAAATGACACAAAAATTTTACATTCTTCAACCAATTAGTCTATATGCATGGGGTAGTGGAACTGAGGTTCTATTATAAAAAATGGTGTACAAAAAATTTATGAAATAACAAAAAGAAATAAGGGAAGGAGAAGGCACATAAGGAGATTATCTATATGTCGAGTTCTTGATGCTCCAGGACTCACAATGAAACCAAGAAGAGGATAAGTCATGTACTATAAACCCTGTATAATATCAAAATAAATGCAACAAAATACCATAGTAAACCAACAAATACATAGGATTAAGGACTAACATAAATGAAATATTGGGTTGAGACCCCATTACTAGGGCTCAGTCTCACATACATGTGTTAAGATACCATCCACATAATAGTTTATGGTAATAAACATCAATAACAATGTCATTCATATTCATCATTTTAATCCACGCATAGGTAATGAAAGGAACCTGAACAGCCCATCATATCTGCCTACCAAAAAATTGAGGAATAGCAGCCTCTACTTCTCTTCTGCTGCTTATTCTCTAGCAAATCAGAAGTCATGTAAAGTACACATATTCCCCCACAAGTATTGCTCACATAAGTCACTTTATTAATGGTTTCTACCTCCCCCAAAACTTGTAATGCTCTAAAATGAAACGATGCACTCTAGAAATTGAGGAGTCACTGGGTGGTAATTTTGGTGGAATATTAAGAAATTCCCCAGGACACACAGATGGTGGAGACCACGTCCACACAACTTTTAAAACATCATGGTAAGAAAAAACATTCCAAAGCACCAAATGGATTAGAAAACCATTGTAGGATTACATGAATGATCGAATCAGATTCCAGACTCTTGTGAAGTGAAAATCATCATCTCCATTTTCTTCCTGAAATGGTGGGTGAACTTGGGGTGCAAGATCATGACGTGTAAAGAATAAAAAGTGTCATGATCTCCTTCATTCTAAATTTATGTTTTTTAAATGAAATTAATTTGAATTACCAAAAAACCCTCAAAACTAATACAGCCAATGATATCCCCCAGAAAAGTCATCTTACATATCTTGTATTCATTTTTTCCTTAAAAAATATATAATCTAATATATTATTTTCAAATTGTATTAAAATTTCAATCCATCAATGCTAATGTGATCGTGACATCCATACAAATAATTATAGATCCATATATGGTATTTTTTCTTCATTTATTATTTTTTTCATATAGAGGATTTTCACAATAGATTTGTTATATATTTTATAAAAATCTTACTAGTCATTTGATTATACCATAAAAATATATCAAAAAATTTAAAGGTATATAAATTTTTTAGAAAAATAATGAGTACACATGTTTGTGTCTATATATATTTATTCAATTACACACACACACACATACAAATTACTATAATTATTTACAATTATACCTATCTATATTTACATAAAAATATAATTTATTCTTACATAATTACATAAACACAATGTAGATACATATATATATATATATATAAATTATGTGTTTTATGTTGTGTATAAAAATAATACACTCAAGAATATTTATATTTTTATATACATACATTGATTTATATTTGTAAATAATTACGCACATATATTTATATTTATGGATTTTTTATCTATTTTTATATATGTACATGTAATAATATTTATATGCATGTATGCACATGTATTAAAATATCCTTATAAATACATATATTTGTATTTAACTAGAAAAAATATTGATAAAAAACATATATAAAAACCAATGAATATATATATACACAAACATACATACATAAACGTATACATATATACATATTAATTTATTTTCGTATAAACACATACATACATCTAAAAAACAAATTTATATAGCCATATATATATACATAGATAAAAACATGTGTTTATGAATAAATACATATTTACATACATATAAAAATATATATTAATATAATTAAATACATACGTGCATAAAAATAAAGAGGTATATAAAAATTTAATATAATTATCTATATACATTACAACTACTCATTTACATAGATACATAGACAAATAAATACATGCATGCTTCTATAAATTTATATAACTATATAAAAATATCTAATGGGAAATTCATACTAAAAAGGTCCCCTATGAAATCTCTCATTAGAGATTGATAGAACAAATATGCACTGGGAGACCTCCCTTGGGAGATTAACAGTGCCCATCTGTATTAGAAAATAACTAATGGAAGATTCCCAGTGCCAGTCATCACCAGGAAGTCTCTACTCGGAGATTTTTGAACTCTAAATTTATATAATAATTTTAAAATAATTGCATTAATGTATATTCATGCATGTGGTTATTTATATTTATATGTATGTATGTTTTTATGTATGTGAAATCTTCCATGAAATATTCATACTACAAATATGCACTACGAAAGCTCTAATGGGAGATTCCCAATGCCAAGCTTCACTAGGAAATATTTACATAGATATTTTTACATTCTTATATTTATATATATATTTTTATATAAATGAAATAATATTTGTTTATGCATGAGGGTACTTATATTTATATGTATATATGGTTTTATGTATGTTTTTGTATACACTTATATGTATATATGTATGAATTTATATAAAATTATGAATATATGTATGTATATTTTTAAATAATTGCATTAAGATATACACACGCATGAATGTGTGTGTATATATATATTGATATTTACATGTATATTTTAATGTACGTATATGAATTTATGTATTTTTGATAATATTTAGATGCATATGTGTACATGCATTATAATATACGAATAACTATTTTTTGTTATATATACCTATGTGTGTTTTTACGCATGCATGTATGCACTTATATCCATAATTAGTTACATAAATTATTTTTATATATTTTTATAATAATATTCATTTATGTATTTATATTAATATAGATTTCTGTATGTTTGTACAAATATAGTTATAAATATTTATATTGTTTCATAATTTTTAAATAGTTATACTAAACTATTTATATGTATGCATGTTTATATCATTGTGTATGTATGTACATATACGAATATTTGGATGCACGTATGTACATGTATTAAAATATAATTATAAATAATGGTATTTGTATATATCTGTAAACATTATTGATGACACAGATATATATCAACCAATGAATATTTAAATATATATAGTCACACATAGACATACATACATATATACAAGAAGTTAATATATTTATATATAAACTCATATATAGTTGTATACATATAAATTAATATATCCATATACACACATAGTTAAATACATTTATTTATGTATAATTACATATGTATATACGTATATAAATCTATACTAATATAAGTGCATAAATATATATTATTTAAATTATATGAAAATATAATTAATGTAATTATTTACAGATATATGTACATGCATGCATTCATACATATGTCTATATACGTGCATATACAACTATAAATACTTTTCAGTATATTTTAATACATGTACATATATACATATAAATATTATTATATATGAATACATATACATAAAATCATATTTACATATAAAAACAATTATATACATCTAGGAATTAATATAAGTATATTAATGTACTATGAGAGATTTGTCGAAAATTTCCCCATTGAGATATTCGCTGGTAAAATATCCACTGAAATATGATACCCACATGCATGCATGAATGTGGGTAGTTATATTTATATTTATATATATATATGTTTTGTATACACTTATATATATATGTACATATGAATGTATATAATATTATTCATATACTAATATATATTTGTAAACAATTACATTATTACATATGCATGCATGCATGTATGGATATACAAATGTTTATATGTAGGTTTTATTTTACGTATGTGTATGTGATCATATTTAAATATATTCAGTTAAGTATATATACATGTATATGATTATATTAATTTTCATGTATACATGTACCAATGTGTGTGTGTCTGTATATATATATATATATATATATTAATTTTTATGTATATATCTGGAAATATATTTAACACATTCTTATATTTATTTATATAAAGATACATTGATTTATATTTTCTGTGTGTGTGTCTTCAATAATTTGTATATGTGTGTATGTAATTATCTTAAAATACATTACACACACACACACATATTCATTGATTTATATGTGTGTGTGTGTGTGTGATCAATGTTCTTTAGATATATTTATTTATATGTTGGAATAAAAAATTTAATCATTACTTAAAGTGTATACAAACAAATACATTATAAATTTAATGCAACCAAGTCTATGTTGTATGTATAATTATATATTTATATTTATATATACATATGTTAATATGATCTTCGTATTCAAGTATTTATATATTTATTTTTATATATACATATATTAATGTCATATATGTATGTAAGTGTGATATTTGTATGTATGTATATATATATATATATATGTAATGTAAATAATTTTATCTGTAAATAATTTTATATTTTGATCAGTTCATTCATGTACATAAATATAGTTTCACGTAATTATATATATATATATAATTATAGTAATATATGTATGTTTTTAATAATAATAAAAATATATGTTTGTATATAAATGAATAAATATATATATATATATATATATATAGTCATGTATACTAAATATTTTTTAAAAAAATATTTAAATGTAATTTTTTAATTCATTTTATTTTTATTAACCAATAACCCATAATAATTTTTAAAAAATATATTTTAAATTTACACTGCAAATTTGCACCTACAAATAAAAATTTTAAAATTCAAAAAAAAATATCATATATGGGTCTAGAATTATTTGTATTGATATAATAATTGCATTGGTGCCAGTGCATTGAAATTCCAATGTGATTTAAGAAAAATATATTAGATCAATGATTTTTTTTATGGAAAAAATGAATCAATAAGAGATAAATTGAATTGGGGTTGATGGGGGATGAGAGGGATGCAACACATGGAATGTTGGTGTTTTGGGAAGCACCGTAATTGATAAATGGTCTAATTTTTTTATTCCTCAATTTTGTTAACCCATGCTTCACAATTATTGGCTTCTAATCAACCCACCATTTCTGGTTGGATATTGATAAGATGTTGATCCCACCAACAAGGCCAAGACGTGGCACGAGTAGAAAACTAATAGGTAACCCATCATCAAAGAAAAATAAATCATTTATATAAAATAATATGAATTTTATATTATGCTAAAAAATTAAATCAGTTTCTTAAATGAATACAATTTATATTGAAAAATTATCATGAATGAAAATCTCATTATTGAAACAGTACCATGATTATTACCACACAAAAATCAAATCAAAGAAAAAGATTAATTTCTAAATTAGTTGAATGATAGAACATTAAAGGAACTCTAATGGAAAAATAATTTGATGAGAAAATTAAATAATTATTATTGGAAAATGAAAACCAAATTCAAAATAATAACAAATTGGTATCCCAGAAATCTAATCACTCCATAATCAAAGAAACCATAACCATCCACACTGGTTGACATTGGTAGCGTAATGCATATCATTTCACTATTAACATATGAATCCTGGAAATCTAACAACTTCCATACATCACTACACGGTGGATTCTCATAGAAAAAATAAAACATCAATGATATAACTACATTTAAAATTTTAAATGGTCATAAAATACTCCCATCATTCCATGACTGATAAAAAAAATTTCATTTAAAAGATAATAGGATGGAGTCATGTATTATACTTATAATCATAGATTATGTTTCAAGTGGGATATTTTTTGTAGCATAATGTTTATATTTGACCTCTTATACATAAACAAAAAAATATAAAGTTTAAAATTAACAAAATTAAAAAAAAAGATAAAAAAATTGTTTATGAAAACCCTACACAACTATCCCTATTATAATAATTTCTAAAAATTTGGCGATCAGAATTTACTAACAAATACACATTACTTTAACTTTTAGTAAATTTTCAATCTCTTGCTTGATTACATTTATTTCCACTTTTCCACAAATCCCACGAACATAATTCTCCATGCTTGGATGACCACAAAACAAAGAGAAATGACCAAAAAACCAAGTAAAAATCCAAATGGCATTCCCATGTAAAACCATTTGATCTTAATCCACCCATAACCTAAGGCTCTTTTAGTGTCACTATAATAGGGATGATCTCCACAATAATTTTTTGAGTGGATAACCATAGATATGAGGATTTACCCATAAATTTATTATAGTAAAGCCTAGAATCTGAGATCCCATTAGGATTATTCAATAAAAGTTAGTTTATAATAACATTAATGTTATAAATAAACATTTATTTTTTATGATTTATAGAATTTTCCCTAGATTATAGTTCTTAGTCATATTAAGAGAATAAATATATTTTATGGAACCAATTTTCACTCATATAATTCCTTACAGTTTGCTCCATGCTATATTCAAACAGACCAAATAATGAATGTTAGTCAACTCCATTGGAATCTCTATGGACAATAAATTTCATAAAAGAATCAGTTTTTTTATTCAAAATAAATTACTATGTTTTTTTCCCTGTCTTTCATAGATAAAAATTCATTATATTTTGATGAATTTGTTTCCCTCATACTAGTCTCATGAATTATTTCAAAATAATTTGAGAGTGTATGAATAGACCAATTGTTTTCAAGGTCTGATATTAAAATTGAAATGAGGTCACACAAGTATAGAGGAATAATTCCTTGAATATTGTTCGAACAAAAGAAAAGAAATTATATATTGATTTGTGGTTTGACCATTGATCCAAATACATTTCCAGAAATGGTAGTCTCACTTATATCCAGATCCTAAAGTTGAATATAAATTTTCAAAAAAAAATCCATAGAACCAATTATTGTGTAAGAATAATTCAATGTGCATAGTAATAGAATTAATGGATTTTTTTAGATCTCCTATAAAATTATTTATTCCAAGACCTAAACAATATAAATTCTTCAAATTCATCCATAAATTTGTAAGTTCATCAGATAAATTATTTTTTGATAAATCCAAGAATAATAGTCTTTCCTTATTTATTTCCACCACAAAAGGAAAAAAGTGACCCCTCCAAAAAACCATAGTAAATTGTAATAATGTTTACATTTAAATTGTTTTGACGATGTAAACCACTGATGTTATTGGAATAATGGTTGATATCATTTATATATAATGAGTTTATAACATTTTCAAGTATGTGGATGTTAGATATATTAGGTATGGAAAGATATGGTAAGCTTGAAATCCAAATGGGATTGGGTGTGAGATCCCTGTATTGGAAAAGGATTTATCTTCGAAACTATATTAGTTTTGCAACCACATTGGAAATTCAAGACCATAACTAGTATTTATCATTTTTATTAGTTCAATTTGAATTTTATGATTCTAAATGGAGTTTAATTATAGATTTAAATTTGGATTCCTTATACCGTCACTTTGTTTTGATAGTTTAATATTTTCAATGCGTGTTTCTAAAATAATGTCTGAGAGGTAAATTTTATTAAAGTGTAATGTGTTAAATTTTGATAGATTTAGGTGTTTATGAAGAGTGAAACCCAATATATTTGAGGAAATATAAAAATTAGATATAATTCAAAAGACTCTATGTTAAATATTTAACTGACTAGATAATTGATTATTTTGAAAGTATATCTCCTCAAAATTTTAGTAATGTTAGTGGAGGACTCTAGTATATTAGTAACATGTCTAGTAAATTTTTTTGAATAAATTTTTTAATATTTTTAATTTCTAATTAAATCCCATGGGTCATGGAATTTACATTGTAATGGAATTAATACTTTGGTCGATTTCCACAAGTGATGTAAGATAGAAAATTTTGAATAAATGGAATCCTGATATTCATTTATCAAAATATGGAGTGATTAAAGGGTATTGTTGTCATAAAACCATTCACGTATAGTGGATTAATATTTTTCATCCACATAGAAAGAAATTAGGGATATGAAATTCATAAACATATAAGAATGTGGCATGAAAATTTTGAACTTGTAGAATCCTGTCCCAGGAGCCCCCAAATAGTGTCCTAAGATGACTGGACACACGGAAAGACGTTTACCTCTCCATATGCCAGAGGCTTTCAAATATCAGCGAGGGCCTAGGGTTTTTGTGTGTGGAAAATATTTGCTCTAGTCAGAGTGTATCAAAATGGTATGGAATAATTGGTAAACAATAGAAAAAAGTAATAAAATAATGAAATCCATACATCCATACAATAATTAAAGACATAATAAATAACCCATGTCTTATACAAAATGATGACCACATCAGGATACTCTATGAAAAATTAAAATGAATGTGTTAAATAGAAACAATAATCTACAACATGATATAAAAAAGATGATGAGAGAGCCAAATTGACTCAAATAGTATCATGAACATAATATCAATATTTTTTTTACCATATCCCATCCTAGGTATATAATCATGCATACATAGCCAGACCCTTCCATTGTCCCTACCTTCAACCAAGAAGCCTATTCAGGTACCAATTGATGACCTGGATTGGGTGTGATATATACTTAGATGGACACCACCAATGACGTCACGAAATATGTATCCAATACTTATAAAATGGAAGTGTGAATATATATGACTAGAAAATATTAATCTAACTATGACTAGTCGACTCTGGTTCCAAAATGACACCATCTTGGAACTACCTACTTCCGCCTAATCTAAGATATATCTGAACATATGTTACCATATATATATATAAGTATAATAATATATATATACATATATATATATATATTGATATGTATGTATATATATGAAGTATAAAAGTAGTGATATATATATATATACACAAATACTAGCCAAGTCCCAAGGAAAAACTCAGGCATCCATGCATAGTCATCAGTGTCTCATTCTATTAATAGGGTAATGGCCCAAACATTTGAATAAGGATACAAATGTCATCATATCAGTCCACCCAATGAGTGAAGTGAAGCTTCATGTCCAAAAATATCTATAGGAATGTAAAACCTTATGTCCCCTATTCAATATTTATGTGAGACTTCATGCCAAATATCACATGTCAAGGGAGTGTGATTCATCATGTCCAACAATATCCTTAACCATGTCACTGTTAGGTTGGAATAAAACAAATATAACACAATGGGGGGGGGGGGGGTGAATTGTGTCTTTTAAAAACTCCTGATTGATTCATGTTTTTAAATATCATATCATGTTATGTAGATATGAAACTTTCTCTTCTATATTGAATATGAGCAGTGGATAAATAGAAAAAATGAATACATCAATATATAGTGCTTCAGGGCACAAAGAACTCCTAGTCCACTCCATTGATTCACTTTCTCTGATCTTGGATAATTTCACAAGCAAGTCCCTCTTATCACAATACCATAAAATTCAGAACATACTGCAGGTAGTTGAAATGATAACAAAAAATACAAAAAATTCGTCTAGTTATTTTACATGGAACCAATTATCCAAAACATATAAAAAAATCTGATACATAAACCACAACTGAGTATGATAAAATCATACTTTAATAAATCAATATAGCATGATGTGATGGTGGTTTAGGTTGATCTTCCTAGTTGCAGTTGCAACAACTAATATTAGATGAATCTTCTTCTTCTGAAATGAAAGTCTTAAAAAATAAATAACTCTAAAGAGATCCCAGTTGAAAATGATATTCAAATTTAATATAAAAAATAACAACATGAGGTTAAAACATATATGTCTATATAGTGTATCCACTTCATCAAATATCATAGTTAATCGTTTGTTTCATTTGAATTGTAAAAAATATTCACAAGAATATAGTCATATGTGTAAATGATTGAATCTTTTATCATATATATCACACACACCACCCAACACTAATTTAAAAAATACTTGAATGATATAAATAGATTTCATTAAGTTGATTAGATCCAAGAAAATTTCTAGAGTTAATGCAGAAATTCAAAATCATATTAACCAATAGTCATAACTTCCCTTAAAAAATGAGTGATTTTCTGTTATAAATAAAATTCTTTGAATTGATCAAAATAAACCCTGAATCAATATTAATGATGCTTTCAATAACTATGTAATTAATTAAATAATGTTACATGAATCTTGGATAAAATAATAAATTTAAAAGTCTATTGGTTATTAGTAAAACATATGGTTAAACTGTGTAGCGTAGGGTACCTAGCAACATATGGTTTCTTAACCACACTTTCATCTGCACAAAGAGTATGGATCAAAGTAAAATAGGGATCATGAACTATATGTTCACCATCTTTAGTATAACATTCCATACATATAATTTATTAACCATATGTACAATTTCCCAAATCTAGGGTATGGAAAGTGTTTCCTAATTCCATCGTGGGGTTTATATTCTATAAGTTCATAGATTCTTGAATAATGGGTTGTCGATTCATATGCAAACTATTCAACGTATCATAGGTAGGAAGAACCATATATTCACTAAGCAAATATGGGGGTTGAATATTGTTTTCATAACACATCCGATATCTTTTCATTTAATCAATGATAAAATCATGATATATATTCTAGATATATACATAATGTAACTTCATTATAAAACAAACAAGGGTATTTGTGAGCATCAAAATCAACATATATTGTTGATTATTTTTTGAGATAATGCATTCCCAATAATCTCCCCCTTTTTTATGATCACAAAACACATAATATAACTAACATATAATATAGGATTTTTAAAAACTCTTAAAAAATAGTTCATTTTTACAAAACTATTTTTATTTATATTGTTTCCCAAAAAAATATGTGTTTCTAAAAAAATCTCCCCCATTTTTTGATATCAAAAATAATGTTTAAAATAGATAATTATAAAAACCATAGTTAATATAATTCTAAACTATAAATAAATATTATATTCTACAATAACAAAAATGATTATCTGTTATGGAAGTGTAACTTTAAACACAAATAACACAAACAAAATAAAACAATATAAAAAATTAATGTAATGTGAGGTCAAAATCAGATCAAATGTTTTGGAAAATAATTTTTAAAAACCATAATCAACTAAAGTGGTGTTCAAAATGAGGGGCTCAGATCTAATTGTTTTCCCTGTTTAGAACCTCCTTGTGTTCTAGTTTCTATAGTCGGATGATGAAATGTATAAACAAGACTATAAATTTCAAGTATCTTTACCAATAGAATCTGAAATTTTTTTTTTGAAGAAATCCATCTAATGATGTATTATCTTCCTTAAATATTTTCTTATCTTCATAAATTCCACCAAATTTAACTCAAAAAACTCATTCACATATTTTTCAGATTGAACAAATGCTATCAATAAATCTCTTACATGGTGAATGATAGGTCTCAATCAGGATTTCATAGAGGTAAGATAACTAATTAAATCTCTTTAATTATCCATATCAACATTTCGAGGTGTACTGTCACACTAGAGACTGTGCATCCTATTGTTGAATTCATCCATCACGGTAGTTATTGATTCAAATCTTCTTATCTAATTAGGATAATTATTTTGAGGTGTATAGGTCAAATCTTGATGACTATCCTTGATTGATTTAAATTCTATTTCCAAAATAAGCTTCAGTTCACTAAAATTACACTTCCTTATAGACTCATATTTCAATGATTTGAATAATGTTCCTAAATATGTGATAAGATATTCAAGATAATTAATTGAAATAATATTTTATTAAACATATTTGAGATGAGTTTGAAGGGCTTAAAACTCTTCCCATGGAACTATTGAACATTTGAGCTCCCTCAAATTTCATCTTCTCGTCTTCTAAATCTTCTCCACTGATATGTGTTGTGTCTCTAAATGCATTCCATTTAAAATAAAATCTTCATCATAAGAGTGTCAAGACTCTAGAGTGATATTTGTTAAATGATTTCTATCCTCTACTATAGCTAAGCGTCGCACTCCACAACCTTTTGATATATCTCTCAATACATATCCTTCTACAACAATAGAATCAAGAGTATTGAGTGAAGGGTTTTTTGGGCCATAGACATCTTCACTTAGATGATCTTCTATATGACCCTCTTCCTCAATATTCTCCTTTCACTTGAGCCTCATGATCAATTACATTTTCAAATTCATCCACAGCTTCAAGAATGTTGATTGTAATTCTTCTTTATTGAATAATATGACATTATTATGGTTTAGATTCAACCTCATCCTCAATCGTTGGTCTGATAAAAACAATAGATGGAATCATCCTCTACACCACATAAGTATCTTCCATCATCTTTCGTTGTTGGTCAGATCTAATAAGTAAAAGACTATTTTAGGATATTCTCCACACATATCCTAATTTCTTGAAATTCCCCAAATTTATAATGTTATCATGATAACATCTATATCAGAGTGTCCTATTTAAAATTCATCCTTTTCTAAGAAAAAAAAGGAAAGGATTCTTCTATAGGGATAATATCCCATATTAGGTTCATTGTGACATCAATGACACACATACCTTATTATAAAATTAGGGAAATTGAACATAATTTGGTTCAAAAATATAATTGGAACATACATGTATTGATACAAAACTTTATCTAGATCACCTTTTCTCAACAAAATTCCACGTTGAATAAACATCATAATAATATTCCTACCAGGAGTTAGTTTCTTGGTCATCAATTTATTTAAGGTTCATATTCTAAACAAAGATATAATAATTTCCTCTGCATTATATTTTTCATCACCAATACTTATCAGTTCGAAATGAAAATCCCCCTTATAAGGAAAAAACAACATCGTAGTTTTTTCAACTAATGAAATTAAAAATTCAATATCATGAATCATTTCGATCATAGTGACTTCATGGATTCCAAAACTAAACATAGTATTTCTACATAACTATTTTACTTCTATATCAAAAAATTGATGAGTTTTATCATAGCCGAATGAAAAATCAATTCATTAATATTGAATAACTACATTTAATAAAAAACATTATCATTTTTAAGTACCCAAAATCTATCACCTTCCCTTTGAGATATTTGTGATACCTCATTGTTAGTTAAATAGATACACCCAAATCAGAATCATCATGTCTTCTTGGGGTTTCCATTTTTGAAGGTTTTTCAATTGATGGTTTGAAGGTTTAGGTTTTTAGTAAACTAGAATAGGAAATTCTATAAAAACCAATGAAACATGATGGAGATGTGAAAGATAAGGTAAAATATTTTCTCACATGGATATAGAATATACTCCTTAGTTTTTAATTTTAAAAAGAAGAATATAAATAAACTGAAAAAACTACAATCAATATAAAACCAGTCAAAATAAATAGAAATATATAATTAAATACAAAATTCATAGACTACCTAAAATAAAAACATTCTGATTAATAACAAATTACTAATCATTATTTAAAATTAAATAATCATAAATCCCTTTTAAAAAATCAAAACATGTAGTGAGATCTGGTTCATTAATAATATCAGCTAATTGATATTCAGTATTAATAAATTCTAAAGATATATCATTTTTAAGAACATGATCTATCCCAAAGTGATTCACTATATCAATATACTTTGTCCTAGAATGATTTATATTGTTTTTTGAAATATTTATAGCATTAGTATTTTCACAAAAAATAGTTATATTATAATAATTTATCCCAATATCTAGTAGTGTATTTTTCATCCAAAATACTTATACAAAGAATATGCTAGAAAAAATATATTCTTATTTGGCTATAAATAGGGAAACTGGTTGTTGTTTCTTAATCAACCATGATACTAAATATTTTCCTAAAAAGTGAGAGGTTCCTAAGGTACTTTTTCTATCTCATATTCAACCTCCAAATTCAATGTCTATATAAGAAGTTAAATTAAAATAAGAAGTTTTTTTGGTAATGAATAGATTGAAAAATATTTCCTTTATTATATATATATATATTATTTTTACTATATTATGATTGAATTATTTTTCATTTCACTTAAATCATTCACATAAACATACAAAAAACAAAAGGTCCAGTCTTCTAGAATTAATATATAACAGACTACCATCCATAACTCTATATAACTTGTTAGAAAATGGTTTTCAAGATTCATTGAAATACTTTTTTACATTTTTACACATAGGACTTGTGTAAGTCATACTATCTTCAATTTCAAGCTTTTTTTATAAATCAATTATATAATTAATTTTATTTAAAACAATTATATAATCTTTTCGAGAAATTTTTAATCCTAAAAAAATATAACTCTCCTATCAAACTCATTTTAAATTCCTTTCTCATTAGTTTTGAAAAATAAATATAAATTTTTTATTTTTTGAACCAAAAATAACATCATCAAAATCAATTTATACTAATAAAATATGATGACAAACAATTTTCTTAACAATTGTTAGATCTTCCTATCTAACAGTAAATCCTTTTTTTCTAAATAAATGAACTTAGAAATTCATATTGTACATTTGTTTTTTCAAAGGGCATAGAGATATTTAGTAATTTTAAAAAAAGAGTTTCAATTTTCAGGGTTCTCAGAACTAAGAGGTTGTTCAAAATAAACTTCCTCCAATAAATATCAATTTAGAAAAGTAAATTAAAAAAAATATGATATAATTTATAATTAATATGATATGTATACTGTAAAAGGATTATAAAGGATTATGATCTTGCTATAGGAGAAAATCCTTCATCATAATCTATTCTTTTTCTTGATTGTATCCTTTAGCAACTAATCTAGTGTGTATTCATGGTAACGATCCCATTATCATCTTATTTATTCCTACAGACCCACATAGTTCCTATGGATAGATAATTTGATGGTCTTTGTACAAATTCCAAAACACAATTTCTTCTGAATTAGTTTAATTCTTCTTACATTACTAATAACTAACTCACATCTACTAAGGCCTCTTCAATAGACATAGGTTCTAACTTAGATAGAAAAGTAGTAAATTTAGGTGTTTTTTAATATGTATTTTATTTTTAATTCCATTGTCTATGTATCCAATATTTTTTTTCTAAAGGGTGGTTATTTGAGGGTCTAGATTATCCAGGGAAGACACTTTCAGGTTCTTTAATTTCATGATATTCTAAACGAGACTGAATTTTATTTATATCATTTTCAAAATTAGTTTCTGGGGATTCTTGTGTCATGTTTTTAAATGAATCAGTAAAACCATCTATTTGATATTTCTCTTTAATAAAATGGTTAGTTTAATCAAAATTGACATGAACAGATTCTTCTGTAATCCTTCAATTTTTATTAAACACACTATAGGATTTAGTGATATAATAATATCCAAAAAATATTCCATTTTTTGGTTTTATATCATACTTACCTGGGTTTTCCTTAGTATTCAAGATATATACATTGAATCCAAAAAAATTAATGTACATTAATTCAATTTTTTTGTTATTCTAATGTTCATAGGAAGTCCTTTTAAAATTAGGCATTGTTAATACTCTATTCATGATATAGCAGGATGTGCATACAACTTCTTCCCAGAAATAGGTAGGAATATTGTATTCATTTAGAATAGTTCAATTTATTTCATGAATAATACTATTTCTTCTTTCAAAAATAATTTTTTATTGATGTGTTCTTGGTGCATAGAATGAGTATTTAATACCCATATATGTGAAAGAATAATTACATTATTGACTCAAAAAATCTCCACCATGATCCCTTCTTGATGAATTTATTTTCAAACCTCCTTCATTTTGAACATTTTTGCTAAAACTTTCAGAAATAGTTAATAATTCACTTGTAATTTCTGAAAATATACCCAAGTAAATTGAGAATAATCATCAAATAAAGGATATAAATACAATTTACTATCCTAAATTTCCATTCGGGGTATTACAAACAAATCCATTTTGGCATGTTCTAAATGTTTAGATATTACCATTTTGATAAAATGATTGAATTAGAATGTGTGGCATTTTCCTATTTGGTAAGCATCACTGAATATATCATTGTAAAATTTAAGACTAGTTAAAATAGAAAATAATTTTTTCTTATATAACTTATTTAAGTCATATATACTACAATGTCCAAGTGTCATATTCCAAATCCATGACTCATTTGTCTTAGAAGTTAAATAATTAACTTTCTATTTACATATATAATTTTAATCCAAATTATATACATTTCCAATTCAAGGTTTAATAAATTTAAGGAACCTATATTTGAAAACTGAGCAAGAATTGTTAAAAAAAATAAATACAAAAACAATCATTACACACTTTTAAAATACAGATCATGTAATGTTTCAACCCTTTTACATATAGCACATTGTTAATTTATAATGTTCTTGGATCACCAATAGTTATAACTCCAACAATCATTCTGTTTGTATTATCATCCAAAGTTACTAGTCCTCCATTAATTTAAGTAACTATATGGAAATTTTATTTATCTAGAATAATGTTCCTAGGAAAACCACTATACATATACCATATATCATTCTTCTTCCAATTTTCGTTTTCCTAAAAGAAATTTAAGCATATGTTTGATTTCATACCCATATTTTCTTGGGTCCTATATTGTTAGAAAGAAATGATCTGGTAATCAAAATTTTCATAAATTTACTATAATTTACATCACTATATTCATATATACTTGTATAAATAAAAGAATTTATAATAACACTAACATGAGGTTTTATCAAATAATAATTTTTAGTGAAATGATCTTTTTTCATAATAATAAAATGTTGCATTTTTTGAATTTGGCATGAAATAATTTCGGTATTGTTTTGATTTTTCACCCTTGCATCCAATTATAAATCATCCTATTAAAATTATTTTCTTTTGAAGAATATCATTGAGAGAATTTTCTCCTTTTTATTAAACAAGAGCATTACTTTTATAAGATTCTACTTCATCCTATAATTCTTTAATCCTTTTTTTTCATTATCAATACAATTTGATGCAGAAGAATTAAATTTTTCAAATAAATTATGATGTTGTTTTTGAGTACTATCTATTTCTACTAAAAAATATTGTGAATATTTTTTAATTATTTATGCTTCTTTAATAATGAATAATATTTATATTATAAAATTAAACAAGAGTCACCTAATTTATCACTTGAGAAACTATTACTTTCAGAATCAGAGGTGTAATAAGATTGAATCTCTTCTTATTCTACCATGATGCACATGGTATCTTTCATATTTGTTTTATTTTTCTCTAAATTGGAAATTTAAGAACAACTAGAGTCTTCAGATACACTTCATGAATCATTCATTTCTCCTTTTCTTTTATTCCCATAATCATCATTCTTCGGATATTTATTTTCTGTCCTTTTTCTTGCTTCTTTCAATTGAGGGGAATCTGGTACGATGTGGCCAAATTTTTTATAGTCATATTATCAAACTACTATAGTTTCTTTATCATCTATCCAAAAAAAATTAGGAAGCATCATTTCTTATTGTAAATTTTTTGGAATTTCTTGGATAGTTGAGCCAATTCCATTTCAAAATCTGAGGAGTGTGAAATTTTTTCTGCTCTGGATTCTTTTTTTTATAGTCATGCTTATGAGATGTCACATTGGGATAACTGTTTTTTCATTTTACTATAATATTATGGTCTTCAACCACATCTTTAATTTATATTTCATACATCATCTGATTAAAAATTAGTTACTTCATTGTCAAATTTTTGACAGGAGATGATTGTTTAATTATAGCAGATATTCCATTCCATTTAAAGAGACGTACTCTGAGCACTTTTACCACGTAATCTAATTTACTGATAGAAATACTATGGAAATAATATCATTAACAATCTATGTTAACATTCTATTAATCTATGTGAATATTTTATCATCAAACATTATAAATGTGTCAAACTTTTTTTGATAGGAAATCTTATCCTTAAATATTTTTGGTAGCATATATTATCTATTTAATATTGTCTGTTCTATTATAAAAAACTGAAATATTTTTCCACATATCATGGGTATTAGGAAATTTTTATACATGGTTAATCCCATTAGGACCATGTACACCAATAATAGCATTCATTTCATTATAATTGATGTCATACTGAACTTCTTCTTTTTTTGCAGTCCAAGTCTCTAGTTTCTCAGAAAATGCATAATACTTAGTGATAATTAATTTTTAATTACTGAAATATATCTCTTAGAGATTTATATAGATATGAAGTGTTTTATTATGTAATAAATATGAGTACTGAATAAATATAAAGACTGAACACAAAAATTTTATAGTGTTTTGGGGTACATAGATTTCCTAGTCCACTTCAAGAATGATACCTTTATGAGCTTGGTGAATTTCACTAGAATGGTTCTCCTATCATAAGAAATTCAAATCCACAACTAAGCACAGGATGTTGACACCTTTACAACAATTATAAACAAATCCTTTTAGTTATTTTATAGGTAACTGACTATCAATATCTTATACTAAGAAGTTGTTACTTAAACAAAAACTGAGTATGAGGAGTTGGTACTAAAATAAATCAAAAGAGTTTGATTTAATTATTGTTCAGGTTGATCTTCATAGTTGTAGTAGAAAAATACTAACAATAGATGGATCATATTTTTTTTATAAATTAACGTCTTCAAAAATTAATAATTCTGATGTGATTCTGGATTCAAATGATCTTCAATTTGAATATAAAAAAAAATATTAGCATGATGTTAAAACATGTATGTCTCCAAAGTGTAGTCTCTTATAAAAATAATATATTTGACCATTTTTTGTAGTATCATAGTAAAATATATTCACAATAATATAGTTGTATATGTGAATGAATGAAACTTGTATCACCTGTATCAGATATATCACACACACCACCATCACAATATTTTGAAAATACTTTGATTACATAAATAGATTTATTTAAGTTGATTAGATCGAAGAAAATATCATGAGAGATCAAAGAAATTTAAAATCATATCGACCATGGGATTTGTTACTTTCCTTATGAAAATTAGTGATTTTCATTGATGAATAAGACTCTTTGAAATAATCATAATTATCATTGAATCAGTCACAGATAATATTTCAATCATCATGTAATTATGTCAAGACCATTGCAAAAAACATGGATAAAATCAATAATTTAAAACTTTTCAATTTATTAAATATATTTGGGGTTAAACAACATAGCATAGGGTTCCTTTGTGTAGTGTGTGGTTCTACCCATGTATTTTTCCTTAATCATACTTTCATCTACGTGTAACATAATGATTAAAGTAACAGTAGGATTATGATCCAAAAATTCATCCTTTTCATTATAAGATTACATATATAGCATTGATTAAACATATGTTCAATTTCTAGTACATAGTGTATTAATAGTGTTTCTAGATTCCAATGAAAGGATGATATTCTAAAGGTTTGTTGATTCTTGAATATAGGGTTTCTAATCCATATTCAAAGTATTCAGCATAGCATAGGGCTAAGGAAACATATGTTCATTCACTGAATATAGGTTTTGAATACTGTTTTCCTTACATATATTGAAGATTTTCATTTCATCAAAGATAACACCTGATATAAATTCATGAAACATACTTAATGAAATATCATTAGAAAAAAACAAGGGTATTTGTGATAATCAAAATCAATATATATTATAGAGTATTGTTTAAGATAATACATTCCCAATAGTAATAACATCTATTATTTATGGTTTAGAAAAATAATAATAATAATAACAACCATCATGTATGTTATGCTTCAAAATAATCGAAGTAATGGTTCTCAATCATTAAACATTCCATTTAAATTCATGGTATTCCAGTTTAATTTCTATGACAACACCAAGTAGAAGGTGGGTTTGACACATTATAATTTAAAATATCAGGGCATTCCATAATCACACCCCAATGGTTTGAACTAGTCGAAAGGTATGTCCTCTTACAAGAATAAGGGTGTAATGGATAATTTCAGTCATGACCAACAATATAACTAAGATCAATTCTGGTATTTAAGTCTACGCACATAATTTTCGACCTTGAGCCATCACGATGCCTGATATAAGGCAACAATAATTTTGTTATAAATATTATACCACCCAAATTATAGTCATGGATGACTCCTCATATATTTTTTATTTCGTATTCATGTTAGAAAAGATAAAATTTATGAAAATAATATTCCATGAAAATATTTTGTATTATCTCACCAAGAAACAACACTCATGTGGTGGTGATAAATAAGAAAATTTTTGAATAGGGATGAGGAGCTTACCTTATCTATATAACTCAACAAACATTGAAGGAATAAAAAATTTGATGAAGAAAATATCTCAAATACTTTGTGGAAATACAATGGATATATCTCAAAGGAAGGAATAGAATATAGTAAATGCTGAGGAAGAGAAAATAGGGTAAAAAAATTAAATAATTTAGCTGTGAAAAAAAAATCACCTAATTTTATGAGGTTCATGGTTTAACTACATTATTTTCCAAATCATGCACCTAAACTGTGCGGAACCATTGGTTAAGTGGCACTACCCGTGAATTTTGGGAACATAGTTTGTCAAAAACACGTGAAACCTATACACCTACTATATACTCTTCGTATTACACTACTTGGTTTGTTCAAACCATGAGTCCTCAGGTGAACTGATTAAATTAGTTGTGTTCTTGGTCTGTTTCTTCCCAAACCTAAATCTTCAAGCTTCGAACAGGCCACAAATGCTTCTTAATTCTCCCATAACCTTAATTAAACATTCTCCTGTGTTAAAATAAATGTTCAAAATTAAATTTAATGGTTCCATAACTCATTAGAAAATTCAGGATGTTACAACCTCAGGTCTTTAAAATATCATCCTTGAGATTTTTTTTAGAGGGTGGTAATATTATCTTGAGAATATCTGTAGCCACTAAGCACAGACATTGGCTTATAACTCCCATGTTCCATCATATACACCACCATGATTCCTTAAACCCCATACTAGTGAAATAAATTTTCTTGGAGTGCCTTCATTCTTTGATAAATTATAATTATAGGATTCTCTTTAAAGGATGCATCTGCCTCCGGATTAATGTCCTCAGAATCCAAAAAATGAAACGATTGGGAATAATAATGGTTAAGATAAAATAGATGGAATACATAGTACATGTATGGATACTTTTAAGGTAAGTAAAACTAATTGGCTAATGTTCGAACTTTCTCCAATATCACAAAGTGACAGATGCAATGAGGCAATATATTTCATTGTCTCTAAATTCATTTATTACCCAATCATGGAGAAACACATAGAAATATTCAATGTACCACCTCAAACTCCCAAGGCTAATTGTGATGATCGGTATAATACTTCTTCCTAATATGATGTATAACTATATGCTTCAGAATTAACTGTTGGTGTTCTAATGTTTTATAAATGAGATAAGGTCCCATTAGAGATGCCCCACCTATCTATAACTAGCATAAAGGAGAATGGAAAGATCAACTGTATAGTACCTAATAAAACTCCATCATTATAGTTTCATAAAATATTTTATTATTGGAAAATTATGTGAAAGGTATGTGTTTCTCCAAAGAACCTCCACAACCAAGGATGCATGCTCTAATAATGTCCTCTGACACCTATATCATATGGTTAAACTGACCATCAGTCTGTGGGTGATATGCTACAAATATAATAACATGTGAACGTTGTTTCTTTTACAACCCTTGCCTGAATTGTGATGTAAAAAAAGAATCACATTTTGAGGTGATAAAATAGTGAATACCATTGAGTCATATAATCTATTGATTGTAAATTCTACCAAGATTATCTACCAAAAAGATCTCCTTTATAAGAAGAAAGTGAGATAATCTGGTCAACCTGTCGATGATCACCCATATCTCACGGTTATCTTAAGGTATCTCAACAAGATCATCAGGAAATCCATGGTGACTTGGTCCCATTTTCACTCTAGAATAAATAGGTTTTATTATTATTGAAGTACAGTAGTGATTTTCTTAACCTTTTGATAGGTGGAACACCATGTAATAAGACCCACAATCCACCTCTTCATACCTAGTCACCAATACTAATGGCGTACATCTCAAAAAAACTTGGTACTCCTCATATGTAATACCCATTTTGAGTAATGAGACTCTCTCTTTAATTCCTATTGTATGTATATAGTCACCCAAAGACAATCCTAAAAGCATATAACCTCATCTTTATTGATAAACCGACCAGTGGTGGGTCCTCACCTGAGAAACTCTCCCTCAAGACTAGGACCTCAAGATATTGAAACCATCTCATCCTTACTCATTCCATAAGAAAGGATGTCACTGATAAAAATGTGATTATTGGATTCCTCTAACGGTCCTGCACTTCCATGTACCTCTTTAAAAAACCCCTCAACTCTCATTCACTATGGGCCTCATAAATGACCTATGTCTGAATATTCTAGAAATATTCAATGTACCACCTCAAACTCCAAAGGCTAATTGTGATGATCTGTATAATACTTCTTCCTAATATGATGTATAACTATATGCTTCAGAATTAGCTGTTGGTGTTCTAATGTTTTATAAATGAGATAAGGTCCCATTAGAGATGCCCCACCTATCTATAACTAGCATAAAGGAGAATGGAAAGATCAACTGTATAGTACCTAATAAAACTCCATCATTATAGTTTCATAAAATATTTTATTATTGGAAAATTATGTGAAAGGTATGTGTTTCTCCAAAGAACCTCCACAACGAAGGATGCATGCTCTAATAATGTCCTCTGACACCTATATCATATGGTTAAACTGACCATCAGTCTGTGGGTGATATGCTACAAATATAATAACATGTGAACCTTGTTTCTTTTACAACCCTTGCCTGAATTGTGATGTAAAAAAAGAATCACATTTTGAGGTGATAAAATAGTGAATACCATTGAGTCATATAATCTATTGATTGTAAATTCTACCAAGATTATCTACCAAAAATATCTCCTTGATAAGAAGAAAGTGAGATAATCTGGTCAACCTGTCGATGATCACCCATATCTCACGGTTATCTTAAGGTATCTCAACAAGATCATCAGGAAATCCATGGTGACTTGGTCCCATTTTCACTCTAGAATAAATTGGTTTTATTATTATTGAAGTACAGTAGTGATTTTCTTAACCTTTTGATAGGTGGAACACCTTGTAATAAGACCCACAATCCACCTCTTCATACCTAGTCACCAATACTAATGGCGTACATCTCAAAAAAACTTGGTACTCCTCATATGTAATACCCATTTTGAGTAATGAGACTCTCTCTTTAATTCCTATTGTATGTATATAGTCACCCAAAGACAATCCTAAAAGCATATAACCTCATCTTTATCGATAAACCAACCAGTGGTGGGTCCTCACCTGAGAAACTCTCCCTCAAGACTAGGACCTCAAGATATTGAAACCATCTCATCCTTACTCATTCCATAAGAAAGGATGTCACTGATAAAAATGTGATTATTGGATTCCTCTAACGGTCCTGCACTTCCATGTACCTCTTTAAAAAACCCCTCAACTCTCATTCACTATGGGCCTCATAAATGACCTATGTCTGAATATTCTAGCAATTGTTTTCAGCTACCCTGTTTCATTTACCTAGTGTAAAAGTGAGATCAATGTCGAATGACTATAGGTATTTTACCTATATGTGTTGATATTGATTTAACTAAAAATGAGTGGAAATTTATTTGAGACATTTGTGGTATGTGAAAATGTTGATCCATTCTGCCAATAGATAATTTCCCCAACTATGTAAGTCATGATCCACAACTACTAGATTATAATCATGGTTTAGGTATTTAATCTCATTAGGCCTCAACTAGTGAGACCTATATTCGAAAACATGATATCCCTAAATCATAACAGATCAAATTTTGATGCCAAAGGCATCATAATATGACATATTTCTTCATAATGCTCTAGAATAATATTGTTTTGTATTGAATTCATTCTCCCTTTCAGCTCTTGAAATGCTATCTCGTACGCTTTAGACCTTTTAAACATCACAACATTTTTATTCAATCTCATGAGAGGCATTTTTAGGTGTGAAAATATTGAAATAAAATGAATATTATATATATCATACCTTAAGAAACTCAGTATATCACAGACCTTCCTAGGATACTCTTAGGATACCATAGGTCACACAATATATGCGTTAACAGATACTCTTTCTATGATGTAATGTGACCCATGAAGTGACCATTATCAATCCAAAAGTGAAATTTGGTGAGCTTAGTATACAGATGGGACTCTCTTAGTGTATTCAGTAAGATATCAAGTCGTTTGGCATGGTCGCGTTGAGTATGAGAATAAACCAAGATTCCATCCTTGATGACCACCTCAAAATAATCTAGGTACATGAGAAAAACATGATTCATCAGGGACATGAAAAATTTTGGAACATTCATAATACATAATGAAACAAATAGATACTCATACAAGAAATATCTAGATCAGAGCACTATACATGGTATGTCTGATAGCCTAACACTCATCTGATGGTAGCACATCCTCAAATAAATCTTAGAGAAAACCATTGCTCATCAATTATTCTTAATGAGGCCACCTATACATGGAATTGGATACAATTTCTTAACCATATGTTGTTTTAATCATTGGTAATCCATCCAAACCCTGAGGGTCTCATTCAACCTCTAGGATAATAGTACAAGTGTTCCCTAAGGATGAGTATTGGGTTGTACGAAACCCCTAGATTCCAAATACTTTAGCTACCTATTATGATCGTACAACTTAGTAGTTGTCATCCAATAAGGAGGAAAAGACACCTGTGCTACTATAAGAACTATATCAATGGTGAATATTACCTCTATCATAGGGGGTCTAGAGAAATCGTATGTGAAAATTTCCCTAAAAAAATCAAGTATTATAGGAAAATATGTCGTATGTGATCCTTGATTATCTAGAGAGACACTAGAAATATGGTTTGTGACTCCACCCAACCCATGATGTACATGTTTAGCACAACTTTCTAAGATATCCCATTATCCCTTGTGAATATAGGTACCACCCATCGGTGATTTGAAGACACCCTATGGTGAAAACAATAAAAATGAACCCTATAGGGTACTAACCACTCCAACCTGAGTATAATGTTAAAGCCAATTATCTCTAGGATGATGTGGTTCTACAAGAAAAAATAATGCCAACCTCAAGGGGATATTCCTTGCATCGATGTATACTCTTGGATTGTAATACCAATAGTTTATCCAGAGTCATTACACTGAAAAGTAATAAATTTGAGGACCAAAAATTTCTATCATATCAGTTTAGATAAAACAATGTGAACCACATGTGTCAAACAAGGGAAAAATAATGTAGAGGGTACTAGAATTGTACCTCTGACAATATAAGTCCCAACACTCCATTCCTCTAGTGTAGGTGGTGTTGTATGGATTTGACAAGTATGACGACCTTGACTCATAACCTATATATATAGAGTAGACCCAAAATACTGACATTGTTTCTTGTATGATTGGTTTCCATAACCCCATCCTCCTCTTTGGTCGAATTAGTCAGTATTAGCCTAGATTCTTATTTCAATGCAAATATATTTTTCCGAGTACCAAATTTGGTGTCACTGCATAATTCTTATCACTATGTATTGGGGGTAAAGTTGTTCAAAAACATTGTAGATAGAACAACTTTCCATAATTTTTACACTCAACTAGATATTGTTGCATTGGGGCTCTTATTACTAGGTTTTCTACACCAGTGGAATATCATGTAACTGTCGGTACATGCCACATAACTTGAACTGCCTCTAAGTGTAGACTCAAAGTTGTTCTTCCAGTTTCACGATGAGCCACTACCCTATTTAGGTGCTAAACCGCCCGGGTGCACACCAACACCTTCCCTCAAGTTATACATAATGATGAGGGATTGGATCACTATTTCTAAAATAGTAGTAAACTAAAAGATATTTACTATATTCATATTGTGTATATAATTCTATACACAAAACATCTCACTGTCATCAACTCATCCTCAGTGATATAAGTCATGAAACATTGGTTCTCTATGAAGTCATTAGAATAATTCATCACAAAAATATCACCCTTGTAGAGGTTCATAAATTCCCTAACTTGCTCAACTCTCAGAGTCAGTGGGAAGAATTAATCCAAGAAGTTATATGGAAATCCTTCCTAACCATATAATGATGTTACTATCATAGGAAATAATATACCACCATCACATGGAGGAATCACACAACATGTTGGTTTTGAGCTTAAACCTCCTTTCCAAATGCATCTATAAGTTACTGAATATTGAAAGTATGGAATCCACCCATGACTCAATAGCCTGGGGGCCCCAATCCGCCAAGAATGTAAGTGGATGATTCTGCTATAACTCCCATGTTAATTCTTCCATAAATGAGAAAATCGTGGAGATCCTTGAAGAGAATGAATAAACCATTAGGTAATTTTTTGGATCTAAGAATTAGTTCCCAATTTGGGTATAGCTAGTAGTTCCAAAGGTGGCACAATATGAGGTAATACTAGTGTATCAGGGCTCACCACCTTTAAAGCTTGTTCATCGCTGCCTTCTGGTGCTCGGCCTTAGGTCATTGTGGAGTAATATTTCTACAATTTCCATATAGAAACCTCAGAAAAAATTTTATTAACCAAACAGATCATAGATAAAGAAATTAGATAGGTCCACAGAATTCATATACAAGATTTAACACCACATTCCTACTCCTAAAGCTAGGTCTAGGTAATTATAGTAGATCATTTAATTCATAAAATATACACCCTACTACCCACTACCATGGTTGGGACAGGGTCAAGGTCCCACATAATAAAACTATAGCTCTGGTATATGGAGTTTCAATTAAAATGTATGGTGGAAAGAAATCATAATGTTTAAATTGATGTCCACAATTAATAGTAACGATGATTTAATTTTTATGGATCAACAAGTTCATATGAGTTGTGTGTATATACATATATATTCATCGTGTTCCAGTGAGATGTATTACCTCCCCCAATATTTAGAGTACTTGATTTATAAATTTCATTTGGTATGTCATCTAGAAATAACCAACTTCAATGATGGTTTAATTATAATGATTATCATTCTCATGTTATAGAGGCCCATACTCTTAATGAATTTCTATTGGCATCCATTTAATTTCAACCACTACTCTTTCATCCCATGTGACAAATGGTCCTTGGATAAAAAATTATTTATTTAGTTAATTAAGGTTCCACCATCAATATATATGGTAAAACACCATTTAGGTTGATGAATAATCACTAATTACCCAATTATTTATCTCCCTATAAGAAACATTAGTGAAATTTAAACATGTAAATAAAGGAACTCACAATAACCACATGCAATAAGTAAATTCCAGTAATGAGATACACCTATATTATCACACCCCAAGTATTTACAAATAAATTTAAAATAGAATACATGAAACACTAATTCTCTATGGAAAAATACATCTTTATTTATAGGAGTTAGTTAAAACCTAGATGTTAGATATAATTTTTCTGCTTATGTGTTTTCAATTTTGAAAAATGGACATACACTATTGTGATCAATAAGATATAGAGTCTGATAGGCTCAAATTACATTTTTTGTGAATAGTAACTTGACCAATATGAATAGTAATGTACCCTTAGGAATAGTGATATGACCCTTATGAATAACAACCTCATCCGTGTATGTGTAAATAAAATTTTGGCACATTATAAATGAGAGTAAACATTTTATAAAATTAATAATTAAGTGTTGGTATTTTTGAAATTAATAAATATTTTATTACAATTTAAATTAATAAATTTATTTAAAATAAAATTCAGTTTCTTAATAATTAAATATAAATACATATTTTATTTTCTTATTATTTTAGGATAATTTTATGTGAACTTAGTAAAATTTTGAAACTGTTATAAATTCAGTTTTAAATTTAAAATATGTATTTTTCAATTAAATAAGGATTTTATATGAAAAATAAATTTTCTATATTTAGAAGAATTTTTTTATAAAATGTTTCCCATTTTTGAATTCTAAACATCTAAAAATGATTTCTTTTAATTTTTTGTATTTTTATAAAATACTTTAATTTTTAGTGAATAGTAAAATAATGTAATTTATAGTATAAATACATTATAAGCTAAATACGCTATTCATTGACTCATGGATGATTTAAGAACCCTTGTTTTGAAATAACATGAACATATTACTTTATTTGGTCAAAATAGTCAACACTATTGTTTGTTTGGAGAAAAATAATAAAATAATGATTAAAATAATGAGAAATTACCCCTCTCCTCCTCTATAAAAAAGACCCATCCCCTAGTCTTCATGCCTCTAAGCCTTGAATCATGTCAATGTGCTAAAAAAAATTTCCCCAGTCTTTCCCGATGCCCAAGAGCTCTTGTTCTTGCAAAAATACAAAAAACACTTCCCTTAACGAGGTTCTCAAAGAGGTTAATTCCAAAGGTAAATCCTCTTTCTATTTTATTTAATTTTATTTAAATTTATTTACGTTTATTATTCTCTCCAAAACTCACATAACCAAATGATCATGATAAATCCATTAGCATTTATGTACTATAATTATATCATGTTAATTGAATAACGATCATCAATATCTTTACACCCCCTCTTTTATTTTAAAAATGAAATCATCATTCGAGAGGTACCAATTTATAACATTAATGGATGAAAAACATTCATTCATTAATTTTCCTTCAATGATGGTCATGAAACCATTTTTATGGTTGAAAAAAATTATAAAATATTTTTTCAATCATATTTAATGATTCCAGAACCATTATATATACATAATACTAATTAATATGACAAAATTAGTTCATGATTATTGAAATAACGTCGTAATAGTCTAAATGATTATCGCTAATGTTTTATATAATAACTCATCATCATACCAAATAAACAATTTAATTATATAACCATTTAATCTTTATAATGTTACATAGAATCATATAAATTCAATTTATGAAATTTATATCCATTCCACATGAACTTCCAGACATATATTCAATTACATTGACTGTGAAAACAAAAGAAGTGAACGCTCTTGAGCGAAAGTATTTTATATTATAACTCATAAAAAATCCATAAACGAACTTAATAAAATTATATAAAATAATATATATATAAATATATGGTTGTAAAATAATTAGTTAATGTATTAAATTTGTTAATCCTTGACATTAAGGTCAAGTGCATAGCTCATTCGGATATATGGTAAGGATTTTCTACTCGAACCTCTATTTTCTTTCAGGTTACTTTTATTCTCTACTTACATCAATGAAATTATTATTTATTATATATACTCTTCATAAATTATTTTTTAATGTTCTATATATGTGTACCAAATAGAATCATTCCTTCCTTTATTGGGATTAACATGTTTTAAAAGGACCTTTCCGAAAATTCTTCCCCATAAAAAATCCTAATTCAAGAGAACTTCTAAAATCATTAACTATATTCAAGTGCACTATATATTCTATTTTGAGACACAATTATTTTTAAAAATTTACTTATTTTATTAAGAAAATATAAATCTATTCTCTTCTGGTTTTGTACAAATATTTTTCCAAAAGAACACTTTCTTACAAAGTAAAAGAGTATTTCTCTCAAGAATTACTCAGTGATTTTATAAAATTATTTTATTCAATTTCAACATAATAGTTTATTCTTATGTTAATTTGAGATTAATATTTATTTATATAATACACCATATTTAATCGAGTTTTTTCAGATTAGTTTGACTACGGATGTGTTATCTTGATACCATTCACCTTATTACTTCACACAGTTAGTGTTTATGTTTAATGATTGAGGAAAGTAATTTACATCTAATATGTTAGTTTCAATATTAATGTATATGTTGTTTATGTTCATCTTTGTTAATATAAAGAATGAATTGGACATATTAAGTGATCGGTGGGGCCTGGTATATCCCCTCGATGCATCAGTAGGTCTCATGAGACCAACTAGTCATAGTTTTTAGCCATTATGTATGATATCTTTGTCGATTCCTTGATAATACGATTATGATGTTGGTATTATGAATTCCCTCATTATGAAACTAGTAATTAATAGTTCATGAGATTATATTAATAGTATAATATCCATGTTTATGTTATATGTCATTATTTATTCATCTTTCATTTCTACCAAATTATACAAAAGTATATTTTAAATGAATGTGTTTTTAGTTTCTCATCATGCCTAGTGTTTATGTTTATGTTTACTTATAATTTATTATTTACCATTATTGAGAATCTGAACTCACCACTTTCGTGTGTTTTATATTTTCCTAGGATGCGAATAAGTATATTATGAATGACCTACAGGTATAATCTCCGAGTTTATGTGTGATTCAAAAGAATATGAGATGTTGTATTTAATTTCTAGTTGTAATGTTAAACGTATGAATGTATATGGTTTTCCAGTGCAACTAAACTATTCAGTCCTTTGGGATGAAATTCATTTTAATCATACCTATTTTATTATGTAAGGCTCTACTCTAGGAAACTGAGGTCAGGGTCTTTACATACATGGCATGACATAATTCATGACATGTGAATCCCTAATTGGCTATAATGGTGCATGTACAATGCTTCATTACATTGTAAGGACAAGTGTAAAAGAGAAATCTGTAATTTTCACATCAGGAAAAGTGTGTCATGTAATTGTGAAATTGATTCAACTTTAACGAGAGAGATACAAAACATTAAGATCCCAAACCTAGAAAATTTTTATTTTCTCTGTACATTGGTTAATGACTTCCCAATATAGGTTCATTACCAAATACCAAAACTTCTTAATAATATATCTAATAATTACAAAATTGTAATACAAAAGGAAAATAAGCTTCTCTAATACAACTTTACATCATCCCAACCATGGATCCACCAAATGCTTCCTCGATTTGGTTGCCCACATTTCCTCAAGCATGCCTCCTCATATCGAAGAGGCTGACGACTAACAACAAAGGCTTAGGGAATTTCTGTGTGGAGACAATAACCTCTGGACATAGTAGAGCACAATGTAATGAAATAATAGGTAAACAATGAAAGAATATATAAAAAAATATTAAAATACATACATCTAGAAAATAATGACAGACATAATAAACAACCCTTGTTATATACAAAATGATTATCATGTCATTAAACTATATAAAAAGTAAAATGCATAAGATATAGAGAAAGTAAAATATACATTATTCTATGGAAAATATTATAAATGTCAAAAGATATCTCTAATAGTATCATGAGAATAAGCATTGTACTATGCTTCTATACACCTTCCAAGGAAAAAATTAAAACATTTATACCTAGACACATGACTTTGTCCAATCCTATAACTAAGAAGTATGTTTGGGTACAAATTGATGGCCCGAATAGGGTGTGAGATATACTCATTAGGCCACTACAAATTACATCTAGATATATCCAACAGTTTTATGTAAAATGGAAGTGTGAAGATATAAAAAGGAAAATAGAAATTTTGCTATGACAGGTTGTCCTTGGATAAAAAAGGACACTAATTTAACACTGCCTAATTCAACCTAATTTGTGATATCTCTAAACATATTTCACAATATATATATACAAGTATAATTATGTGAGTAAAAATCCATACACTAGTAGCCAAGAGCTATTTCCTTACATTATTACAATAGAATAAGATACAAGGAATCACATCCTAAAGGACTAAATAGTTTTTTATTCTTAGTAAACTAGATAAATACTTTAAATTCATAATACATTTTAAATATATAAAACCAAATAATTTATTTATGAATGCCATTATTCCCCCTTCACATCAATCAAGAAACACTTCCTCGTATCCTGGGGAAAATTACAACCTATGAAAGGGGTGAGCTCAGAGGATCATTAAGGGTATAAATTAAATAGAAGCTATCATAAATAGTTATAAACAATTATGGAGAGGTAATTAACTAAAACATATAACCTTTAATTAAAAAAATTAGCATAATATAGAGGAGATAAAATATGATCAAATAATTACATATAAATAATCAAATGAGAATGAAACTTAAACATAGATATTCCACTAGTTGAATTAGAGCTTCAAAATCAATAATTAATCTCATAATTATGGAATACATAATGATGGAAATCTAAAACATATGGTTCAGGCCTCGTTCAAGACGTAACAAATAGTTGGTAAGGCCTCTTACAAATCCATATGTTGTTTTTTTATTGAGACCTAAAGATGTATCGAGGGGATATATATGGCCCCGGCAATCAATTACTAATTACAATTCATCCCCAAATGAATGTGGTGAAATGTAAACATCATATAAATATGAAATGTAAATAAATTTCCCTAATCAGTAAACATAATCACAATCCATTTTCAGTAACCTTGTGAATGGTATCAAAATAGAACATCCACAATTATATTGGATATAAACCATTTAATAAACTTGTTCTATGATATCATAATATATCAACCTCAATGAATAATAAAATTCAACAATGGATTTTGACCTAGATGAAAATAATCTAATAAAACCATTGATAATTATTGTGAGAAATGCTTTTTTTTTACTTTGAAATAATTTATTTGAAAAGCCATTAAATTTGGAAATAAAAAATTCTCATTAAAAAGAACCTTGTAAACCTATTAAGGAAGCTTCAAGACATTAATGCATCATGACAGGGGAAAAATATACTCATGCCTCATAACAAAAAAACAATATTTCTATATTATAGTAAAAAAGTCATAAAGTACATCATTTGGAAAATGATAAAAATATTCCTTTCAAACAATTTTATAATATTAAAACATGGGAAAAATAATTTAAATTTTTTAGGATGATATTAAAAACATTTTTAGAAAATAATGACATGGAAAAAAAATTCCACAGTGGAGTATTAACATAGACAATCCCAAATAATAATTATATTGTGAAATAAACATTAACAATTTATAATCATTTGAATTGTATTCTCCATAAAATAAAATTAAGCTTTTAATACAATTATTATTGGAGATTCATTATGTTATATTAATTATGAATTATATACACCACCTAAAATAAATTAGTGGCGAATAAGACATGTATCCCACCAAAATAAAAGTGAGATGAAAATCTAATACATTGTGCTTTAATTTAGTTGAAAATGATTTAAACACTTTTATAATGGGTTGAATAATGTTATTATTTTATAAAATGACCTTATATATATTTATTATCTCATATAATATTTTCTTATATCATTTTTCATCTATTTGTTAATAATATTTTGCGGTTACCCATGTTTTGGGTGTTAACTACTTCATTTTCATAGGCATTATTTTTCATGTAAGTCAAGGATTTGTGAATAGGATATAGTTTAATTATACCTATAATTATATTAAGTTATTATACAGAATATATATTCATTATATAAATTCATAGAATCAATATTTAATGGATGACATGGAAAATGAATCACATCACATCCTGGAGACTGTAGGTTGTACGTATGCACGAGCGATGATATAATTCACTTAATGGTGAAAGTGTGCGAAAGTGTATGGTATAATAATTTTTCAAGAACCAATATCATTTCATATTTATTATATACATATATATATATATTCTATAATTATACCCATACAATTAAATTGTTAATGAAAAAAATTACACCACAACGTTGAGACGGTAAGGCATGTGTACGCACACATGCTGCTTTCATTTTTCAAAGGATTGATGAAATGTGGAATATTATTATCTTGTAATCACAATAACATATTAGAATATATATCATACTTTATTTAGCTTTATAATTTACACAACACATGGTGATTAAGTGGAAAAAGAAACAAACTTGAAAGAGTTGTCAAAGACGATTACTTCTTCTTCAACAGAATTCCTTTATAACTTCACTTACGGGACTGAGGGTAGGTATTTTGTAAGAAACATAACCTAAATAACTTTAATAAGGATTTTGGGAAGAGAAATTTTAAGGTTTTGGTTTAGGTATATGGCACAAATTGGTGTGAGGAATTGAGAGAGGATGTTCCCTTTTATAATTGAGGTGAGGGGTACTTTTAGAATTTTAAAAATATTTAAATACATTAAGGCTATTCTAAAGCCAAAGACATAAAATGGCATATTAATTAATAGTGTAATATATATTTTACCATATTTTATCAAATATTCTCTTATTTAACATATTTTATTATTAAATTATTTACTAATAAAATAATTAAATAAAATATCATTATTATCAAATTTCATACTACTCATTTAACATGACTTTAAATGCATCAAAACAAAATGGTAATTTTAATATAATGATTTAAAAATATATAAAATTTATTTTAGATATAAAAATAATTATACACATTAGATCATCAAAAATATATCTAAATTAATGTTTTTAAAATAAATTATTTTATTTTTTTTATGTAAATAAACATTGTTCTAGCATTTTAGAAGATTTTAAAGTAATTATGTAATTTATAAAAATTAAATAAAATTCTATAATGAAAAAAATTTCATTTAGATAAAAATATACATTTATTTTTGTTCATTTCTTGATGTTTTTCTTATGAGAACACGTAAATTATATTAAATACAATGAGTGTGACATTTGGTAACTAAATTCAATTTAAATAATATAGAATTTTTTTCATCAAAAAGTGTCCATTAAAAATCTAAAATTCTATATTTATTTTATATTGATTAAATCACCTTCATCTAATATTCTTTATAAATTTTTAGGTTATGTTCATACCCTTATATTCTGGTTTTAACCCTTGTTTAGTCCCTTTAACTCTTGTCGTGACAACAAGGATTTTTACTCATTGAGGGTCAACATTGTTACTGGAAAATGAAAAATTAAACATAAATGAATCATGAATGGTATTATAAACCTAATATATATAATATGTCAGAATTTATATTTTTATAAATTTATATCATTCTATAAAATAGGTATTTATTTTAACATAATAGTGATGTCGATTTTTGGGAATATTCATTACATTTACTTTTGCAAAAAAAATAAATAAAATCAGATATCTTCAAACAATCTCTTTTACAATATCAATAACATGTCAAAGTTAACTAAAAAATTCTTTGATGACACTAATTATATTAAATTATATTTATTTTTATATTTTAAATATCATTTATTTGATATTTCAATTAATAAAAACATTACCCCATCATCATTGTGTAAGACATTTAGAAAATTATTTATTTACTAAAAATTACATATTAATTTCTGTGATGAAGAAAAATATTTTATATTTAAAATTAAAATTTATAATCGAGGATAAATTTATAAAAAAACCTCATAAAAATATTATACTTACTAAGAAAAAAGTTTGGAATCTATGACTTTTCATTAAAATAAAATAGTATAAAGGGATTAATGTCATCCATGTGGCACAAAGAGGTCATATAATCGGCCCAAGGAAGATTTATGTCGAAAATAACTCATTTAGTTCAATTAGGACGAGATTTAGGGTAATTTCATAATGATTATAATATTATTTTTACTTTTAATTTCTATATTTACCCTCAACCCTAGTAATAAAAATAACAAAAGTTATTATTCATATTATTCAAAAATAAAAGGGTCCTATTTACTAAATTTTAAAATTATGGTAAAAAATGTAATTAATTTCTATAAAATCAATTAATAGAATTTGTAAAAATTAACTAAAAATTAATCCTGCAGACAGGGTGCAACAAAAAGTTTTTAATGTAAAATTGTTCAAAAGATTACAAATTTTTTATATCTCATTTCAATATAAAATTGATTTCAATGACAAAAATTGGATATATTTCTGTATAATTAAAAAAATTATTTAAATACTTTGAAAAATATAATCTATAAATAAAAATAAATTATATGAAAAAGAACTTTTAAATTAAAATATTTTATTTTTTCACTATTTATTAAAAAATAAAACATAACAGAAAAATAAAAAAATAAATCCAAAGTAAATTTTTTATTCCACATTAAAAAATTATGTTTATTTTTTCAAGTATTATATATTCAATTTTAAAAATTTATTTTTATAAAAAGTGCTCCATCAAAAGGTGGTAAAATTTCTTTTTAGAAAAATACCATTTTAAGTGAAAAACTAGATTTATTCTAATATCATGTCTATAAAATACATAGGATGAATTTTGAACATGTAATATATAAATTTAAATATGTTTTTAATACTATTAAATCCTGTTAATTTATCATCTAGTTTAGAATAATTTTTTTATTTAATCTTGTTATTGCATGAAACATAAGCTTTTAAAGAGATTGAATTTAAAAAGATGCATAACATAAAATCACGGGGTGTTACATTATCCCCTAATTCAATAAATTTTTTCCTCAAAATTTTAAATTGGTCTTTAAAAATTAAAGGTTGATACATTAAAATTACATTATTGAAATCCCACATTGGAAAAGGGATTAGAAAACGTCTTCATAGAAAGATGTAAAGAAAAATAAGATGGTCACCACAAAGCTAGGTATTAAAGTAGGAAAAAATTAATGGGATATGGAAACATGGACATGCAAGATAAATATAAAAATCATGTTCTGATAGTGAATGATAATGAAAATGGTCATTATAAGTTTAATAGCCACAAAACCATAGACCAAATTGGTCCGAAAATAGTCATTAATATCATCAAAATGATGGAAATAGGATAACATTTTATTTCAAAATCATTTGAGAATATATTTTTAATTTATTTATTCTCATAATAACAATAAAACTTTTTAATTGTTCATTTATCTATCACCAAATAATTTATTAAACCAATATATGGTTATTAAAGATTAATTTTTATTCCTGTTTCACTTTTTTTATTAAA
Source organism: Viscum album (assembly GCA_963277665.1). Lineage (NCBI taxonomy): Eukaryota > Viridiplantae > Streptophyta > Magnoliopsida > Santalales > Viscaceae > Viscum > Viscum album. The sequence continues at coordinate 1,602,079,756 of OY728165.1, read as the reverse complement.
ATATCCATAAGTCAATACTTTGGGCTTTAAATATTTACCAAAACAAAACTGGTTAGAAAATGTTATCTAATATGATAAATTATACATTATTCTCAAAAAATAATATCCAATGTTTAACTAAATCCATTCTATAATAATTTAATCATAAGAATCATCTATAATATGTCTATCTAAATTCACAGACTAAAAAATTGTAAGTAAATTCACTAAATTTCCAAAATCTAATTAACATCATATTTTCCTAAAAAATAATATAACCCCTAATGTCACATATCAAATATATTGATACCTTTATCACCATAAAAGCCTTAGTTAAAACATTCATTCTTCCAAATCATTAAAGAAGAAGTACTCCAGTACAATCCTGATATATCTCATGATTCTTATAACCAGAGGTCCATTGATGAAATAATTATTGAATCCAAATATATCAAATCATCAATCATTCTACTTAATTATTAATCCATTAACTACACTTCATCATATTATTCCTTAATACCACATTCCTTTCATTTTTCTTTTATAGTATTTTCATCATTAGTTGTATAACCATTACATGTATAACCTTGTTGATTCTAACCATTTTTACAAACCCAAAGCATAATTTTAGAAAAAGTAATCATAGTGATATAGTCATGATGAATCATTTATTTGATGTCTAAAAAATGGAAAATTCTTATTAATATATTATTCGATGGGTTATACCTACATTATCAATGATACTACCAAATCTATAAAATGATATCCTATACATAGACACATCCTTAAAGTCAGTCATAGGGTTATATTCCTTAATCAATGTTTTCCTAAATCTAGTTCCCAAGGGTTCTACTAAACTTTCTCTAATACCAAATATAAATACCAAGATCCCCTTAGCCTATATATGGTGCCTTAATTTATTATAATGGTATAATATTCAAGGAATCAAATCCCAATGGACTGAATAGTTTATTAGTCTTGGTAAACTAGATACATACTTGAAAATTATATTACCTTTAAACATAAAACAATGGATTTTTTAGAGAAAACCAATACCACCTTCATATCAATCATATAAACTTCATTATAAACTAGTAAAAGGATAATAATAAAAAATGAGTCAGATAAGATGATCATTAAGGTTATAAATTAATTAGAAGATATCATATATAATCATTAATAGATTATGGTATGATAATTAATTGAAACATATTCTATTTAATAATTAACTTGAGCATAATATGGACGAGATAAAGCATGATCAAATAATTTCATATAAATAATCAAATAATAATGAAAATTAACCAGGAATATTATATTTGTTGAATAATCACGTGGAAATAAATAAATTATCTCATAATGATGAAATGCATAATGTTGTACATATGAATCATACCACCAAGGAATCCACCAAGGAATCTGAAAATAAATGGGTAAGGCCACATTAAAATCTATATATGGGTTTTCTCATGATACATACCAATCCATCGAAGGGATATAGTAGGTTATTCCTTTCAAATACTAATTCTAATAAAATACTAATATAAATGGGGTGGAACATAAATAACAAATAAATATTAAATGTAAATAACTTTCCCCAATCAGTAAACATAATCACAAAACATTCGGGGTAATAGAGTGAATGGTATCAAAATAGTCCATAAATATTTAAATGATCAGAAAAACACTAATAAAAATGGTATATTCTATAATAATATATCAATCTCAATAAAGCATAAAATTTAACCAAATATGTTTACATAGATGAAAATATTCTAATAAAATCATTGAAACTTATTTGGAGAAATACCCTATTTTATACTTTGAAATCAATTAATTAATTTGTCATTAAATTGTAAAGGAACACATTTTCATTCAAAAGAAACATTAAATCTTTCAATGGAAGATCCATGATATTAATTCATCAGGATGGTGTAAAAATCCTCTCATTCTTATTATGTTCAAAAATATTCATTCTATATTTGTGCTGAAAAAGTCATAAAGTACCTCATTTGGAAGATAAAAAAATATTATTTTAAAACCATTTAATAAAAAGATGAATACGGGCCAAGGAACTAATTTTTTTTAGGATAATCGTAAAAAAATTGTAAATATTTTTAGAAAACCTGGATATTGAAGAAAAACATTCCCCAATGGAGACTTAAACATAAACAATGCCGATTAATAATGATATTGTAATCTAATCCTAACCACATTGTAATGAATTCAATAGTATTCCCTATAACATAAAAGTAATCATTAAATACCTTGAATATATGTAGATTACTGCTATTATATTAAATGGTATGTATATATACAAAATCCAGAAGAAATCAGTGGTGAATAAGGCACACATCCCATTGGAAACAAAGTGACTTGAAAAACACTTACCTTGTGCTTTTCCTTTAATTGAACGTGATTTAACCTAATGTATAATGGTTAAAATCATATTATTAATTTATTCCAAAACCATATACATATTTTTTATATCATATATGATCATGTTATATAATTTTTTCACTCGATTTTTAATAATATTTTGTTTCTACCCTGGTTTCATGTGTTAGATACTTCATTTTCTTATTCATGTTTTGTCATTTAAGTATTAGTTATTATCTATAGGATATTGGTCCATAATATCTAGAGATAAATTAAGTTCATATATATCACATTTTTGTATTATATAAATTTTTCTATTCATTATTGTATAGTGAAAATTGAAAATAAATTGCATCACGTCGTGGAGATGGTATGTCGTACATACACATGAGCGACGATGTCATTCACTTAAGGTGAAATTATAAAGAATTTTATGGTATATTATTTTTTATATAATTAATATCATTTAATATTTAATATATATATCCATTATTTCCAAAATTATTCCTATCTAAGAAAAGTGGGGAAAAAACCAAATTACACCAAGGTGTGGTGACGGTATGCCGCACGTACCCACGTGTGATGATTTCATTTTTCAAAGGATGGATAAAATGTGTAATATGGTTTTCCAATATTGATAATAACATATCAGAAGATATATGATACTATATTTATTACTTTTTAATAGAAACAAGACATGGAGATGAAGTAGAAGAAGAAACAAACTTGAAAGGGTCAGAAAAGATAATTAACTCTTCTTCAAGAGATTTAATTTGTATCTTCTCTTGAGGGACCTATGGTAGGTGTTTTGGAAAAAAAACCTCAATAACATTAATAAGGATGTTTAAAATAAAATTTTTATGGGTTTATTTGGGTTAGATGGCTCAAATTAGTGTGAGTATGTGATGGAGAAGGTTCCCATTTATAGTTGAGTTGAGGGGTACTTTCAGAAATCCTAAAAATATGAAAGTATTTTATGGAAATTATAAATACCAAACATAAAAATGGCCTATAATTGAATATGGTAAGACATTTTAGAACAATATTATTCAATTTTAGATAATTTGGCATTTTCATATTAAATAATTTTATAATATACTAATTCAATAAAATATCTTTATTGTCAAATTTATATTATTCATATAATTTGACATTAAATACATTAAGAAAAAGTGGAAATTTGAATATAATAATTTTAAATATATATAATATATCTTATAGATATATAAAATTCAATATAAACATTAACTAATTCATGATATATGAAAATTAATATTTATAAAATCAATTATTTTATTTTTTTGTTAATTTAATAAATATTATTTTAGAATTAAAGAAGACTTTATGGTAGTTATATAATTTATAAAAATTCAAAATAAAATTCTGTAATGAAACTAAATTTATTAGGATCAAAACTTACATTTATCTTCACTAATATCATTATTTTTTCCTTATGTGAACATGTAGAAGTTATTAAATACAACGACAGTGGCATTTTGGAACTCTCTTTGATTTAAATAATATATATGTTATTTTTGAAGGAAAAGTGTCTAATAAAAAGCTACATTTACATATTATGGTTATTATTGTATAATACCCTGCATAAAATAATTTTTAGATATTTTTATGTCACATTCCTACCCTTATCTTTTGGTTTTAAAACATATTTAGTCCCATTAACTCTTACTATGACAACAATAATTTTTACCTATTGAGGATCAGTATTGTTACTATAAAATGAAAAAGACCCATAAATGAATCATGGGTGATATTTTAAACTATATCACAATATGTTTTATGAATTTTATATTTTTATAAATTTTTCCATCATTTATTAAAATATTATTTATTTTAATATTACATTTATGTAAATTTTGACATTATTCATTACTTTGACTTAAAAACCCAAACAAATAAGATATCTTTAACAAAATAATTTATAAAATCACTAATATTTATAATATATCTTTAAAAAATGGATAAAATTAATTATGTCAAATTTCATTTATATTTATATGTGTAATATCATTTATTTGACATTTCCATTGGTTAAACTATTACTACATCATCATTATATAAGCCCTTATGGTAATTATTTATTTACTAAAAATAAAAAATAAATTACCATGATCAAGAATTGTTTTTTAAAATTACTATTTATAGTCAAAGATAACTTTAGGATAACACCATATAAAAATATTATATTTATTCAGACATAAGCATGACATCTTGAACTTTTTTAAAAAATAAAACACTATAATGGGAATATAGGAATCCATATATCTGCAAGATGTCATATAATTGGAACAAAGATGATTTAGGTTTAAAATAAATCATCCAATAAAATTAGGATAACTTTTATTGTAATTTAACAATATTTATAACAATATTTTTACCTTTAATCACCCGATTGACCCTTAAACGTGGTAATAAAAATTACCAAAGATACTATTAACATTTTCCAAAAATAAAAAGGGGAATATTTAATAAATTTTAACCTTATTAATCCAAATATTTAATTAATTTTTCAAGTTAAATTAATATAATTTGTTGAAATTAATTTAAAATTAATCCCATATTGGGGACAAAAGAATGTGTTTTTAGAGTAAAAATGCTTAAACCTTTACAATTTTTTATATAAATATTAATTTGATTATAATTACACAAATTAGATTTATTTATATGTAATGTTTGTGTTTATAATCTAAAATATAATCTAACAATACAAATAAATTATATGAAGAAGCAGTTTTTTATTAAAATACATTGATTTTTCACTATTAATCAATAAAATGAAACTCATCATAAAAATACCAAAAATTAATCCAAATTAAAATTTTATATTATTATTTTAAAAAATTAAGTTTATTTTTTTAAAATATAATATATTAAAGTTTCAAAATTTTGTTTTAAAATAAGTGTGACATCAAAAAGGGATAAAAATGTTGTTTAAAAAATACTATTTTTTATCATAAAAATGAATTTATTCTTATATCATGTCTATAAAACACATTATATGAATGTCAATAATATAATATATAAATTTCATAATGTGGGAATTCTATTCATTCCCTCCAATTTATCTTCTAGGTTATAATAATATTTCATTATTTGTCTAAGCTGGGTGTTGCTTGCAATGTATGATTTCCAATGGATTAAATTTCAAAATAAACATACCATAAAATCTCAAGGTTGTAATATATATATATATATATATATATATTAATACTAGCCAGGTTTTGAGGTGTATTTCATGAATCTATGGATTGTTATAAGAGTCCCATGATATAAATAGGTTATTGTCCCATGAATTTGATCCGGGAAACATATTCCATCACATCCATAAACATAATGATAGAAGTAATATTTCATGTCCAACAAGCTTCACATTATTGTGAAAGATCATCTCCAACATTCGATATCGATGTGATACATCATGCCTTACATCGCACACCAATGTAGTGTGAAGCGTCATGTCCAACACTAGAATTAATCATGTCTCAAAATCCATTATACATTGGTTTGAATAGTAATAATAATATTAACAATCATGTATTTTATTCCCTAATATAATCCAAGGAATGGTTCACAATAATATAATATCCCATTTTAATTTGAGGTATTCCAATTTAATTATCATGTCAACCCCATATAAAAGGTGGTTTGGTCACATTTGTATTTATAATATTAATTAATTCCTTAATCACACCACAATGGTGTAATGGGGCATTTATATCATGTCCAAAAATATAACCAATATCATTTCATGTTTTAAGGAAAGACATGGAAGGTCTGGTGTTACAGCATCATGACGCATGATATAAAGCGACATGATTTTAGGGATAAATTCTAATGTACATACCTTTTAGTGGTAGATGACTTGTCATATGTTTTTGGCATTGTAATCCAGCTTGAATAGAACAGATCAATGAAATGAAAACCATTCATGATAATAGGCTGAAATATATTTCCTAGAAATACAACTCATGAGGGATATATAAATATAGAAAAGAAAAAAGATGAATGAAGGGATTACTATTAGTTATAAAACATAATTAAATATAATGGAATCAAAAAATGGATTGTAAAAATTGGTCAAATACTAAGTGAAAATCCAATGGAGAGATCTTAAATATGGTAGGATCCTAGTGTGTAAGGATAGAAAAATAAAATGGGGTTAAAACATTAAATAAGGCATAGGATAAAATGTAATTTACCCACTTTTAAGAGTTTCATTGTTCGACCACATGGTATTCCAAATCGTGTGCATAAACAATGTGGAAACACTAGTTACGTGGAACTACCCATGTGATATGGGAATATGGTTATGAACAAATATTTAATGTCCATGCATCTATTGTAGACCCTCTTTAGCACCCTTCACTATTTTTTAAAACAATGCAGTCTAAGGTGAATTTTTTAAGCAAAACAGGTAATTCTTTTAATTCCCCCGAAATCTGAATCTCCATGCTCATAATGTTTTCATGATTCTCCCAAAATCAACATTATCCTCTTAGTCACATTACCACGGATTAAAAGAAAGTTTCAAACAGAAATTTCAATGGTCTATACCTCATGAGAATAGTTGAAGTATTACATAACTGGTTAAAGAGAGGTAAACAATAGATGATAAAAAGTAAATACACTCATGTAGTGGTGGTGATTCACGTAGATATTTGGATATAATATAATGTGTGGTGATGGAAGAATATTTTATATTTTTAGAAATAGGAAATCGGGGAAAAAGTGAGAAACTAAAAAATTCATGTTGTGATAAAGTGTTGAGATTATTCATCACCTACAACCAATTAGGATCCAACATGGGATTTAGGGATGCCATACCTAGGATATGCAGTGTTGAGTTACTCAAAAATAAATTCCAACCCCTTCCCACATTAAATTTCGTGTAACTTTCAAAGGGAAAAAATATCAAATGATTGAAATGTTTTCTAGTTTAAGGGTGATGGCACCATTGAATACCACTTCAAAGAGTTTAATTTACCTTAATTTGGTGAACAAACTAGGTAAATATAGAGTTGGAATGCATAATAATCATTATTATTAAGGTTTGGGGACAAAATTTATTAGTGGTGCACTGGTGCCTCACTGATGTTGTCTATAAGATCACAATTTAGGTCATCTACTAAAAAATTTGGTGAAATTTCTATGAAATATAAACTATTCCATGAATATAGGAGGAGCAGGGAGACGTCATGGTGGGTAAGGTTGTGGAACCCATCCTTATTGGGGTATATTGAGTCCAATGAGAGGAATCCCAAGAAACGACCTAATGTTTTAGTGAAATATTCCTCTGTAAATAAATTTTGTGATTGATAGCTACTTACACATAAAATATTTATCCTTAATGGATCATGACAAATTTTATTAAAATTGATACTAAACACAGCAAATTAACCATTATGTAAGGGGGTAAAAATTTTTGTAACCACATTTTAAAATAAAGGTCCCTTTCAATACTGTTATAACTAGTGGAAATAAGATGATAATGAAATATTTTTGAACATAACATTTTATTTTCTAAAATGGATATTTTTTAGGAATGATATATTTTTTATATAAAAACTGATTAGCATGACTTTTTGTATTATAGTTATTATTCCTAATGGATGATTTAAGATAAAAACCAGAAAAAAAGAAATAGTTTTTAACCAAAATTTATAATTTTAATTAAAGGATAACTTTATAAACTATATTATTATAATTTTAAATACTTAAATTTATTTTTTTACTTAGAATACAAATTTTATCATAGGATATATATTTTGGGTATTTTTCTAAAATTACAGATTTTTGAAGGATAATTTTAAAAAATGTTGTTTTTATAGATACTATAATTTTGAGGAAAGTGTCATAAGATTATATGGAATTTAAAATTTATAAAACATTTAAGATATATTTAATGAGAAAAATAATCATTTGGAATTATTTTGTTGAATTTTTAAAATCTATGATTAACATTTTAAGGTCTGATGTAATATTTTTAAATAAAAACTCTTTCTGGTCATTACTTTTAATTTAATATTATTTTAAAAAATAATTAATTTATTTAAATCCACATAATTTTTTTTAATAAACAAATTTATATCCCTAAAATTAAAATTACTGATAATTTAACCCTACGAATATATATTTTTCTTAAAACACACTTATTCTAATAATGAGGTTTTACGCATTACACGCACTAATGTTAAAGTTTATTTTTATTACATGTTGAACTTATATATTTTAAAATGGATTTAAAATTTTTAATCATTAGATATTAATTATTTAATATGATTCAATTTATTTTCATGCATAAAATATGATTTACCTAGGTAGAAACTAGTTACCATGATAAAATGAAAAATGGTAAAAGTTATAAATCAAGGAGTACGGTGATTAATACTTGGTGGAAACCAGTTTTAATTGTATGGTTAAGATATATTCGACCATATATCAACCTATACTCAATTATTATTCATTTTTTGGAGCCATATTTCTTTTTTGTCATGTGATCCCTTTATATTAGCAGGTTATAATGACAAAAAATGTCATTCTCGCCACTTATAAATGGGGTATCCCACCTCCACTTAAATACCACTAAAATTATTTGGTTTCCACCTAAAACCCTACCCATTAACCCTCATTTTAACATTATTTCTTTTCCTTGAGATTATGGTCACAATAAATTATCATAAAACCTCTATTTCCAAGGAGTCTCCCATAGGAAAGCCTACATTGTCTACATGTGTAATTTTTTTTCCTAAATTCATTTATTTTCATTCTTAGATTCCAAATATAATATTAAAATAACTATATAATTAAATAAATATTATTTTGATACATAATATTTTAATTCTTTAGGAATAACTATTATCCAAATTTCTCCCTTTTCTAATTAAGAAAAACAAAATCATTATGTGTGTGTAGTGCGGGCTACGACATCCATTCAGTGGTGAGTTTTTTTTTTCAAAAATGCCTCTCTTCATTGGTTATAATAGATAAAATTAATAATAAATGTGACTTATGAAGTATTATTATTATTATTATTATTATTATGTTATATATTATAATCAACGTTTTCCCTCTAATTCTTTAAGAAATAAAAAATTTAACTGTGTGTTGTGTGGACTAGGTCGTCCATGAAATAAAGCATATCAACTTTTATCTTGTTTCATTATTATTTATTAAAATATATTAAAATATAACACAGCAAAATAAAACTATATAAGTAGTATTATTATTCTTTTATAATAATTATACTATTCCAAACGAAATCACTTTCACAACCATAATCATCCATAAATTATGCTATATTCATGTTTTAGTTGGTCTTGACACCTACATGAACAATGATATAATATTATATCATGGAGTACAATGATAAATTAATTATTAATAATATAAAATAATTATTATAAAATAATTATTTTTTATGGAGATGTAAATTTAATATTGAACTTATTAATTAAGATACCAATTCACATTCATTATAAATCACTGAAACAAGCTTACCGAAAATTTCATCTTTAAGGAACAATACAAAAACTAAAATAAAATAAAATAAATACATTATAAATATTTAAAAAAATTATCAATTCTATTTCCTTTTATGATATGGTAATGATAAACATTGGAAGAAGAACAGATAACAAAATAATAATTAGAAAACCAATAAAAAAACTCAATAACTCACACGCAAAATTAAAAATGGATAATAAATAACAAATATTAAAGTAGATAATAATTATAAATTATGTTTTTAAAAGTTAATTGATATGAATAGGGTTCTAAAATAGATTCAGTACACTAAATTCATAGTTTAGTTGCTGTTTATTAGCATAAATTTAATAAACACCTATTAAAAAATTAAAAAAATTTAACACCGGTTTTCAAAAAAACCACAAAATTTTTTACATTTACTAAAAAAATTTCTCTATAAGTCACTATTTATCCCCAAGCCCCATTTATCCATCTAGTAACACCCACCACTCTCACCCAATAACCCCCTACCCCAAGCCCTCACCACTACTCCATTTACCCCCTCGCCAGTGCTCCAGTTTTCCCCAAGCCCTCACCCCCCTAAGTCTTCATAGATGCTCCAGTTTCTCTTCATCCTCCTAATATCGAGACCACTTTATAACTCTGGTTTCCCCTTAGACCTCCTAACCCTATCCCTATACATATATGGAACTTTGTTTCCCCTCACCCTTTCCCTCACTAACTTTCTAGTTTTCCCTTGGACCCACCAACCGCCCTCACCATCACCCTAACCCTCGCCCTAACTTCCTGTATCCTATTCTCCAATAATCTATCCCTTATAATATTTCTTTAGTGGATATAATATTCTAATGACTTGTTTTTAAATCTGATATAGTAGATAAACTATTTTACATAGGGTAATCTAAGGTATGCACTAGGTTTTTCTTCTAGGATTCGTACTCCTCATGTGTAAATAGTGTTTACCTAATTTCAATCCATTTATGAGTGGTTGAGGTTAGATTTTGGGTGAAATATGTCTTATTCCTAAGACCGTAAAGAGATATTCTAAAATTAAATGTGTATGTTTACCTCTCTCCCTCTCATATATATTGAGAGTTAACCAGGAAATGATATAGGGTTGGGTGAACCATACTAGGACTAACAGTTTAAAACAAGTAAAATTTTTCCCTAAACCTGTCATGGTTATATGAATTTTTTTATGAATCATTCATGGTTTTTTATATATTTTTCATTATATGTTAATTAAATTACAATCCTTTTATTCTATCATATACATATTTAGTATTCTTACTTCTTTGTTATGTATATTAATGTATGAAAAGATAAATATTCAATATGTTTGTTATTTTTAATCATTTTTTGAAGTAATATAATAGTTTTATTCTATTTCATAATGGTTCAGTTTATCATGAAACATTCCATTTGACTTACTAGAAATGTTGATCAAGTTTAGTGCATATATTTTAATGTTTATCAAATCACAACCTCTTGTATTTATATTATTTATACCATGTCTTAGATAATGTTTGTCATAATTTTAGTATGTATTTTTAATGGACTCAACCATATATCATACTTTTTTAGTTTATATAAGTATAAATAGGTTTTTTACTAGTAAATATATTTTTCTTCATTTGGAATTCTAATAGTCACTACTGGAAATACTGTTTTTCCCAACAGGTGTTTACCAACGGTTTTCTAAAACTGTTGGGCGTGAAGGATTAAGGGAGTCTTCACCAATGGTTTTATAAAACTGTTGGTAAAGAAATGGGTAGGGAAGCCTTTCCCAATGGTTCACTAAAACCGTTGGGAAAAGCCACACCTTTGCCAACGGTTTCTTCAAACCATTGGTAAAGGGGTGTGTTAATCACCCTTTTTCCAATGGTTCGGTTGAACCGTTGGGAAAGGGTCACCCCTTTTCCAACTGTTTCCTCAAACCGTTGGTAAAGGGGTCCTTAGCATCTCTTTCCCAACGGTTTTTAAAAACCGCTGGGAATTATCCACCCGCAGGGCTGCTCTCCCCCATTCGCACAGAAACCTAATTTCATCAGCTCCACCGCTCTCCTCTCGCGAACTCCCCAATCCGAAGAGGTGAAAACCATCTGAAATCAAGTATTTTTTCATTTATACACATATACTTCCTTATTTTTATTGTTATTTCTTTAGTATTTTAGTTTTAAGTTATCAATCCACCTCCAGCTCTCTGCAACTCTCCAAATCCCCCATCTGAATAGGTAAAAACCCATTTGAATCATCTCAAATCAGGTAATTTTTTATTTATACACATATGGTACCTTGTTTTTATTATTTTTATTGTTATTGCTCTAGTATTTTAGTTTTATGTTATCAATCCAGCTGAAGCTCTCTGCTACTCTCGAACTCCCCCATCGGAATAGGTGAAAACCTATCTGAATCATCTCAAATCAGGTAATTTTTTCTTTATACACATATGGTACCTTGTTTTTATTGTTATTGATCTAATATTTTAGTTTTAAGTATGGATTTTGCTGTGATTTCACCATGTAAAATAGGGAAATGCATGAATATTTTGTTAACTAATTAGTTTCCCCTGGAATATCAGTTGTGTTATAATGTCCATGCTAAGTAAAGGGGTAATGTAATAAAAGACCTTAAATAAATAAATTGTGGAGGTTGGGGTATGTTGCCTCTAGGAGATAGTGATGATGTGTGGTGGTGTTGTGTCGTGTGGAGGTGTTGTGTGATGAAGTTGTGGAGCATAATGTGGTGAGGTGGTTTTGGTTGTGCGGTGGTTTGTGATGTGCAATATTTTTATTGTGATATGTGGTTGTTTTGGTGAGATGGTTGGTCGATGTAACATGGTGTCGATGGTTATTGTGAGATGGAGAGTTGTTGTGTGGTGGTTTTATTAGTTTCCTGGTTATCTATGGAATAAATTATGCTGTTAAAACAAAAAAACAAGATATTAAATAAATGAGATGGAATAGAAATGGATGTGTGGTAAATTGATTTAATTAATTTAACATTAAATTAATAGGCAATGTAAGTACAAATGAAGTGGCTTATAAATGAATGTGAGAAATGCTATGTGTCTTCTGTGGTGGTGGTGTGGTTTATGTGTTTTATGTTAGTAGTGAAGTGTGTGATTATGTAGTTAATGTGAACCCATAGGTTGAGTATTTTTTGCTATCTATATATCATGTATTTTTTTTGTTATTTATACACATTCTAGGGGGTGGTATGTCTAGGTGGTGGTGGTGGGGTTGCAGGGGAGGGGGGTGGGCTATTTGGGAGGGTGGGTGGGGATATCTAGGGGGTACGGGGTGTCCAGGGGGGTACGGGGGTGGGCGGGCTGTCCACAAGGGTGGACGGGCTGTCCACGGGGGTGGTCGGGCTGTCAAGGAGGGGTGGGCGGGCTGCCCAGGGGGGTGGGTGGGCTGACCACAGGGGGTAGGGGTGTCCAGGGGGGTGGGCGGGCTATCGAAGGGGGTGGGGGGCTGTCCATAGGGAGAAGGGGTGTCGAGGGGGGTGGGAGGGCTATCCACGGGGGTGGCTGGGCTGTCTAGGGGGTAGGGGGTGTCCACAGGGGTGGGTGGGATGTCCACGGGGGTGGGCGGGGCTGTCCACGGGGGTGGGAAAGGCTATCCACGGGGGTGGGCGGGGCTGTCCAGGGGGTGTGGGCTGTCCTGGGGGTCTGGGTAGGGTGTCCTAGTGGGTGAGGGGTGTGTGGGGTGTCCAGGGGGGTGGTATGTCTAGGTGGTGGTGGTGGGGTTGCAGGGGAGGGGGTGTGGGATGTTTAGGATGGTGGGCGGGGATATCCCGGGGGGGTAAGGGGTGTCTAGGGGGGTACAGTGGATTATCTAATGTTTCTCTAATGATCAAGGACAGAATGTTTGGAGGACATCACGAGTCCTGACTGGTTGATCCTAGATGCAATTTCATGATCATGGATGTAATGCCTATAGGGAATCTCTTGATTTTGGTGATCTTCTCTATTTTCATCAAAAGACATGTTTGACACACTGGGAGGGAAACTCTAGTGTCAGTGTGACATGTCTTAAAGGGTGATTTATGTCCATAGTGACATGATTTGAGGATATCACATGACCTAGTTGGTGTGCCTGGAGGGTGTTAAGGGAGCCATCTAACATTCCTGACATTTAATATGAGACTGAGATAATATGTATTGATTCCCCTATATAGAAGGAGATACATATCTATTGGAAAACATGTAGTCTGTATGGTGAGAATTAAAGGCTTTTCATTACAAGGGTGGCATATTCATGGGTGCCATCAGATTTTATTTGACATGTCATGGGGACATCAAATGATCAAAATAGGTTTCCAATGGAATGTATTGTGAACATGATGAAATGTCCTAGTGTAATAAAATTTCATAGGTGATGCATGTTATGAACATTTGGGTCACGATATATTTCCTTCACCTTAGTCTCCCATATTTTAGTATTTCATCCATCCTTTAATCCCAAAATCCATAGATTTATACATTATTTTATTATATTATGTCTCAAATTATCTAAGATATGTGTTTGATGTTCTTCACGTGACCTATCATAATTCCTTCTCATAATCTATAGTGATCATGGGAAGATCCCATGCATGATTCATGATCACTCAAATTATTCTGCAGATCATACATAATAGAAGCCTTACAGGATATGAGATGATTATATCTATGAAATCTACTCAGGTACCTGGTGAGGAAGTGAATATTAATTCAAAAAGGTAAATCGCATATGAGGATACCCTACTAATATGGTTATGGGATGAGGCATGCTCTGATGTGATAACACATTATGTTCTTGTTGGTTTTCCATTTTTTCAATAACACATTAGTATGTTTTTTTCACATGTATAGTTGATACGATGATTATTTTCTTCCTTTATCGTTTACTTAAATGTATTTTCTATTAAAGTTCAATCCTATTGAATTTTTTATTACAAAATGACTTATATGAATTCTTTTTACAGAATGGACAGAAGTTGGATGTATGAAACTGATCGTATCTCATGTGATTTTCAAAACAATTTGGAGATCTTTATAGATTTTGCATTTCACAATGTTTCAGATAGTGGTCGCATACACTGCCCATGTTCCAATTGTGTTGGTAGACCTTGGTTGAGTCGTGAAGATGTCAGCTACCACATAACCAAAAATGGTTTTCAAGAAAACTACTTTGTGTGGTATCACAATGGGGAGAAAATGAAATCTCAAATTGGAGATGATTGAAATGAAAGGACTGGAATGGAGAATTTGTTTGATGATCAGTTTCCGTTTATTCTTCATCATGAAAAAGAAAGGATTTCGACTCAAGAAGACGTCGATATGAGGACAACTGATGCATCTACTGAAAATGATGATATTGATAGGGTGAAAAAATTGAATGATGCTGCCACGACTCCAGTATATCGACAATGTGATAAAATGAAAAAGTTGGAATTTTTAATCCGATTGTTTCATGGAAAAACTATGTATGGGATTTCTAATACAGCAATCGATTACATTCTTACCCTCTTGAAGGATTTACTTCCAGATGATGCAGATATTCCCTCAAACCACTATATGGCATGGAAGTTAGTTGAAGAACTTGGATTTTCCAGAAACAAAATTCATGCCTTCCCGAAAGATTGCAGTTTATTCTGGGAAGAAAAATCTGAACGAAATGAATGTATAAAATGTGGCACATCCCACTGGAAGTCAAAATATGATGGAACACCATCCCGTGTTCCACTGAATGTAATGTGGCACTTTCCATTGATCCCCAGACTCCAGAATTTTTTTATGTCTGATGACATGTCAATAAAAATGAGATTGCATGATACCGAGAGAAATAAGACTAATGATGAGTTGGTTCATCCTGCATATGGATTTGCATGGCAGAGATTTGATGCTCGACATCTTGATTTTGCAGCTGACGTGTGTAATGTGAGGCTAGGTCTTTCATGCGACGGTTTTAATCCGTTTTGGCAGATGATTACTTCGCACAGCACATGGCCAGTTTTTATACACATTTATAATCTTCCCCCATGGTTGTGTATGAAAAAATCTTTCACTTTCATGAGTATACTCATATCTGGTCCTTCTGATCCCAGAATTGATATTGATGTATACATGAAACCATTAATAAAAGAGTTGAAACTTCTTTGGGATGTGGGTGTGCGCAGATACGATGCATGTTCGAAAGACATATTTCAGATGCGTGCTGCGCTTATGTGGATGATCAATGATTTTCCGGCTTATGTAATGATGTCTGGATGGAGCACGAAGGGAAAAATGTCATGTCCAGTTTGTATGAAGAATACACGATCCAGAAGAATGAAACATCATTGTAGTTTCAGTTTTATGGGACATCGACCATTTTTGCCAAAGGATCATCAATATAGAATGAATCGTCAAAGATTTGATAATACTATAGAGACCGATGATCCACCTCAGCGTATGTCTGGAGCTGATGTGCTTAATGAATTGAAAGATTTCAGTTTTTCGTTCGGGAAGGGTCAAATGAAATCTGGAATGAGAAAGAATGTTTCCACAGGAACTTTTTACAATTGGAGGAAGAGGAGTATCTTTTTGATTTTCCTTATTGGTCAACCAATTTTCTACGTCATTGCTTAGACGTAACACATATTGAAAAGAATATATGTGAAATGTTGCTTTCAGTTCATCTAAATGTCAAGGGGAAGACAACAAATGATTTATGATCTTGACGTGACTTGGTGGATTGGGGCATCAGACCCAAATTGCATCCTGTGCGTATCAGTGGAAATAAATTTCAACTTCCATGTGCTTCTTATGTGATGACACCTACTGAAAAAAAAACAATTTCTGGAAGTATTAGAGACTATTAGTGTTCCTGATGGCTATTCAAGAAACATATCTAAACGGGTCAACAGAAGAGAGTTGAAGCTAAAATCTTTGAAGACTCATGATTATCACATTCTAATGCATTAGTTTCTTCCAATAGCAATCCGTCATCTTTTGTCCAATAATGTAAGGGTGGGTGTTATTCGGTTGTGCCATTTGTTTAGAGATCATTGTGCTAAGATGTTGTCCAAGTGTTTCGTGCAAAAAAATGTTGACAGATGCCCCATTAATTTTGTGTGATTTGGAGAAAATATTTCCCCCATCATTTTTCACATGCATGCTGCATCTGACTGTCCATATTCCAACTGAAATACTTCTCGGACGACCTGTTTCTTTTCGTTGGATGTATCCAACTGAAAGAAATATGTTCACATTAAAGTCTTATGTTCGAAACAAGAATCATCCCGAAGGTTCTATCGTGAACGGTTACTTAGCTCAAGAATGTATGGATTTCTGTTCGATGTATTTGTCTGATCTTACTACAAGAATGAACAGACCAATGAGAAATGAAGAAGAACAATATGACCAAATTGAACCCAGTTTTCCATCACTTCCTCAAACAGGAGGAATTCCTGGATCATATACATTGAAGACATTAAGCCATGAAGAGCGGGAGATGGCACATCGCACAGTTTTGTTCAACTGTCATTTGTTTGATGACTATATCAGGTAAAAAAATTGAATATGTATATCTTACATATATATCTGTTAAACTATTCATATTTTTTTATCTACAGGGAACATAAAACAGTGATAAATAGGAAGCATCATTCTTTATCTTTGAGAAGGAGAGAGACTTTGCATAGCAAAGAGTTTTCTGCTTGGTTAAAATTGAAGTTAAAAATATTTCTGTTTAAATTAATTATTTCAATATTTACTTAAGATTAACTGTCATTTATATTGCAGGTTTTGAGTTTGTCGTCTGACTCTGTCTCTGAGGAAATAAGAGTTTTGGATTTTGGTCCTAATATCGTGGTTCGTGACTGTAAATCAATTGTTATCAATGGGTACATATTTATTGTCACTGAACGAGCCAAAAACATCAGAACACAACATGATGGTATTATGGTTACTACCACAACATATTGTTATGCTAGTGCATTGGATAGTAGACCGCGACTTGAAAATGTGGGTTATTATGGAGTCATTGAGAAAATAATAATATTGGATTATTACTCCCATGGATGAGTCACAATGATTAAATGCCATTGGTTCGATTCGATGACGAGACATGGCACATTTATTGATGATTGTGGATTTCGAGTAATTAATATGACCCGCACTCTTGCTACCGAAGAACCATATGTGTTGGCATCAATGGCTAAACTCGTTTTTTATGTCAAAGATCAACTTCAACCTGAATTTGGTGTCATAGTTGAAGTAATTCCAAGACATATTTTTGATGATGCTGATGATGGAATTGACACTGTCCCTATTTCCATTAGAACCAATCCATTTATTTCTTTTGAGGACTCCAATAGCTCAATTGTCAGAGTTGATTGTGAACCTGAAGTTGTGGTTGGAAATATATAGAATCATTCATCCATGTTCTCAATTCTTTTTGTTTACCTCGAGTTGGGTTGTTAAGGTTGGTAATATTCATATTTATTTAGTATTGATCAAAAATATGTTTTAGCTGACTTTACCGTTATGTGAATTTTCAATGTTTATTGGTTGCTATTTTATGTGAATTGCATTTTCTATTTTGGAATTGAACTATATTCAAACCAAATCAAACAATATTTCTAACTTGGTGAACATTACAACTTGTATGTTTTATTAAATTCATTCAAGCTCTTCTAAAAAAATTAATGGCTAAATTACCAATGAATCCCCTCATTCCCTCATATATTTAGTTTTTTGGTTTACACATTAATTTCCTTTTTCTAATTAATTACATATTTGTTTTCAAATGCAGGAAATGCAGCCAATTGAAGAGAGACGAAGAAAAAAAATGGCGGAGAACAATCGTCGGATAGAGGAGCTGGGTATTCCACCATTAGTTCCTACAGTGAGTATTTTATTTCAAATATGAATATATATATATATATATTTGAAAAATATATAATGTCATGTGATTAATTTTTTTGAAAACTTTTTTGTAGGATCTACTGTTACGTCGACAGTTATTCGACGAGGAGCCTAGTACTGGTCCTAGTACTCAGGTCGGTGGTACGAGGAGGGTTTGTACCAGAGGTGGACGTAGAGCTGCACGTGCCCGACTAGACCCTGCCCCTCCCACTGACATTTCACCCTTCCCACATTCTGATCGCGGTGTGTCGTTAGGGACACACGGGGTATTTAGGCCTCCCATGTTTTCGCTTCCATCTGCATCTTCTACCCCATCATTTTCATATCCCATGATGATTCCAACTCCCCAGTCAGCATCAGGTCATACAACTATTCCATCATCTTTTCCCTCAACTTCTGTCTCTCTGAGCTTTTATATTCCATCGTCTTCGACTCCTGTTCCACCAAAGGGTGTTCCACCAGGTTCTGTGGATCCGGCGCCACTCATTGATCAGACTAGTGCATGTATATTTATAAAACCCTAACAAAATTTTATAGCAATATTTATTTTCATTATAACATGTTTTGATAAAATATTTGTTTTTCTTTCATGAAAGATACATCTACTGACAGGAGGCGGGGGCGGGGCCGTACACGCATGCGTTCGGTGTGGAACCGTCGCACACAGGTTATGGTGTAATATAATGAAGACAATCAGATGGTTGAGAAAACAGGGCAGCAATGTCAGAGTTTTCTGGTGACGGTTGCCAAATACTCCGACATCATTCTCGTCAACCCGCTGTCGTGGAGACATTTGCCACATGAGGTCAAAGATAGAGCTTGGGCAGAGATATGGGTAAAAAAATATGTTGTATTTAATGCCATGAATTATTTTTGTATTTATATGAATTAATATTTTGATTTCAGCTTCGATTTAATTTTCCTGATGGTGAGGGTGAACGACTGGAACGTCTAAAGGATTTAGTCGAGCATTGGAGAGCCTACAAGAATGAGATGTATATTGGCTGGCATGCTAGAGTTGGCACTAACTTAGAGGCGGTACCAGTCGTGGATGATTGTCCTATAGAGCAGTATCGTCAGATGATTACTAATTGGATGAGTACCCAGTTTAAGGTATGAATTACATTTGAGGTACTTAAATAATAACATTCATGTTTTTCATTAATATTATCCTTTTCATTATCGAATTTTATTTAGGAATCATCTGGAAAAAATAAAAAAAACATTGATTCAAAAAAATACCTCCATACACTAGGACGCACGACGATGCTGGATCATGAGAGGCAGCATGTATGACAATTGTTTATAAGTTTTCTTTACGACTTACATTTTCTTTTGTTTCCTCAATTATTTAATCATTTGCTAAAGTTTTTATATAACTTTTGTTTTCAATTTCATTGTAGAGGAAAGTACAAAATATTGAAGGACATGTGCCTCGAGAAAAACTGTTTTGCTCGAGTAGACGAAAAATGGATGGAAGTGGTGTCAAAGAAGCGACTTAGCAGCAGATTGTATGTTTTAATCTTTTGATTTTATATTTTAATATCTATTTTGTAACTTAATAATATATTTATATTTGTAACAAGATGCTTTAGAGTCCCTCGATGACGAAGAAGCAGACAATTTTGGGCCATCTAATCACTTACATAAGGTGTTAGGAGAGGATCATTCTGGCAGAGTACGCTGCCGACCTAAGATAGCCCCGACGTGGTATTGGACTGCCTCAGGTATGAGTTGTAGTGCCACCGAGATGCAGAAGTTAGGGCACAGGCAGAACAGGCTGAGAAAAGGGCCACAAAGACGGAAGAACAGTCTGCTAGGGCAAACAGTGCATTTATGAAATTTATTGAAGTTCTAAGTCCAACACTTCTAGTAGAGGCCAGCCCAGCGATTGATGAATGCATGTCATCGATACATTCTATATATGGTGCACCAGTTGGCAGTTCCAGTGGTGGTCAAGCTGATGTCCATCTGGAAGATGATGATGGTGAGGAGTCTGATGTGGAAGAGGAGGTAGAAGAGGAGGGCGAGGAGGAGGGCGAAGGCGAGGAGGAGGGCGCTGTGGAGGGAGAGGATGATGAGGAGGACGATGATGAGGGTGATGATGGTGGTGGTGGTGGTGATGGTGATGTTGATGTGGGACATATTGATCTGTTACATTTTTGACTTATATTATTGAGATTTGATGTTTAATCTATTTTAGTTGTTGGTTTTATCTAGACTCATAGTATAGTATTGGAGTTGAGTTATTTTTATATATTGTCTGTTATTATGGATTTTGTTGTCTTTTAGTGGTTGTGTGTTTGAGAACTCCCTGGACAACGCACCTCATTCTTGGACCCTAGACAACCCCCCTCCCCCTTGGACCCCGAACACCCCCCGAACACCACCCGGACAGCCCCGCGGACAGCCCCCTGGACAGCCCCCCATACAGCCCCCCACCCTCCACCCTGGACCCCGGATAGCCCCCCGGACAGCCCCCCGGGAAACCCCCCACCCCCCTGGACCCCGGACAACCCCCAAACACCCCCCAGACAGCCCCCCGGACAGCCCCCTGAACAACCCCGGACAACCCCCTGAACAACCCCTGAACCACCCCTGAACAACCCCTGAACAACCCCTGAACAACCCCCAGACAGCCCCCTAAACACCCCCGGACAGGCCCCTGAACAACCCCAAACACCCCCCGGACAGACCCCGCACAGCCCCCCACCCTCCTCCTTGGTCACCAGACAGCCCCCCGGACACCGACCGGACATCCCCCCCCCCCAGACAGCCCCCGGACAACCCCTCCACCTTCCTTAATTTCATTAGCTCTGAAATTTTTCATTGCACGATCAACTAAAATCTAATCCATACTAAATATGATATAAAAATATTCTATCTGAATTTCCATAAGATTTTAAGTGAAAACAAAAAGTGACATATGAAAAACTGACCAAACGCATTCGAAATGTGTTGATTTTCCTTATTGGTCAACCAATTTGTTACGTCATTTCTTAGACGTAATGCATATTGAAAAGAATATATGCGAAATGTTGATTTCAGTTCTTCTAAATGTCAAGGGGAAAACAAAAGATGTTTTACGATCTCAGCGTGACTTGGTGGATTGGGGCATCATACCAGAATTGCATCATGTGCGTATCAGTGAAAATAAATGGAAACTTCCATGTGCTTCTTATGTGATGACACCTATGAAAAAAAACAATTTCTGGAAGTATTAGAGACTATTAGAGTTCCTGATGGGTATTCAAGAAACATATCTAAACGGGTCAACAGAAAAGAGTTGAAGCTAAAATCTTTGAAGACTCATGATTATCACATTCAACTGCATGAGTTGCTTCCAATAGCAATCCGTAATCATTTGTCCAATAATGTAAGGGTGGCTGTTATTCGGTTGTGCCATTTGTTTAGTGATCTTTGTGCTATGAAGTTTTCCAACTGTTTCTTGCAAAAAATGTTGACAGATGCCCCATTAATTTTGTGTGAGTTGGAGAAAATATTTCCTCCATCATTTTTCACATGCATGCTGCATCTGAATGTCCATATTCCTAATGAAATACTTCTCGGAGGACCTGTTTCTTTTCATTGGATGTATCCAACTGAAAGAAATATGTTCACATTAATGTCTTATGTCTGAAACAGAAATCATCCCGAAGGTTCTATCGTGAATAGTTACCTGGCCGAAGAATGTATGGATTTCTTCTCGATGTATTTGTCTGATTGACATGTCGTCTGCGCATACACATCACGAATAATAATTAGAATGTTAAACGATGGTTTCAGCTCAATCTGAGGTCGTCCGCTATGAATTTGACCGTTTGATGCCCGTTTTGGTCGTTTATGACACCAGAACTACGTTCTTGGTCACGGCGGGCCCAGGGCACGTCCGATTGACATGCCATCTACTCGACCACTTCAGAAATCACTCACCCGTATTTTTTGGCTGATTTCAGACCAGTCCAAATTCGTTCGGCCCGTTTGGACCCCTGTCACGCGTGTTTACGAAGCGCGTGCATCACTTAAAACACGAATATTTAGTCGTACCGCGCAAACAGCATGTCCGATTGACGTGTCGTCTGTGCGTACACGTCACGAATAATAATTAGAATGTTTCATGGTGGTTTCAGCTCAATCTGAGGTCGTCCGCTATGAATTTGACCGTTGGACGCCTGTTTTGGCCATTTATGACACCAGAACTGCGTTGTCGGTCACCGCGGGCACACGACACGTCCGATTGAGGTGCCGTCTGCTCGACCTCTTCATAAATCACTCACCCGTATTTTTCGTCTAATTTCAGGCCATTCCGACTTCGTTCGGCCCGTTTGGACCCCCCTCACGCGCGTTTACGAAGCGTGCGCATCACATAAAACACGAATATTGAGCCGTACCGCGCAAACCGCACATCCAATTGATGTGTCGTCTGCGCGTACACATCACGAATAATAATTAGAATGTTGCACGATGGTTTCTGCTCAATCCGAGGTCGTCTGCTATGAATTTGACCGTTGGACGCCCGTTTTGGTCGTTTATGAAACCAGAACTGCATTGTCGGTCACCGCGGGCACACGGCATGTCCGATTGATGTGCCGTCTGCTCAAACACATTAGAAATCAGTCACCTGTATTTTTCGTCTGATTTCAGGCCATTCCGACTTCGTTCGGCCCGTTTGGACCCCTCTCATGCGCGTTTACGAAGTGCACGAATCAATTAAAACATGAATATTGAGCCGTACCGCGCAAACCGCACGTTCGATTGACGTTCCTTCTGCGCGTACACGTCACAAATAATAATTAGAATGTTTTAAGGTGGTTTCAGCTCAATCTGAGGTCGTCCGCTATGAATTTGACCGTTTGACGCCCGTTTTGGTCGTTTATGACACCAGAACTGCATTCTCGGTCACCGTAGGCACATGGCACGTCCGATTGATGTGTCGTCTGCTCGAACACTTCATAAATCACTCACTCGTATTTTTTGTCTGATTTCAGGCCATTCCGGCTTCGTTCGGCCCGTCTGGACCCCCCTCACGCGCGTTTACGAAGTGCGCGCATCACTTAAAACACGATTATTGAGTCGTACCTAGCAAACTGCACGTCCGATTCACGTGTCTTCTACACGTACATGTCTCAAATAATAATTAAAATGTTTCATGGTGGTTTCAGCTCAATCTGAGGTCGTCCGCTATGAAGTTGACCGTTGGACGCCCGTTTTGGCCGTTTATGACACCAGATCTGCGTTTTCGGTCACCGCGGGC
This sequence comes from Viscum album, assembly GCA_963277665.1. Lineage (NCBI taxonomy): Eukaryota > Viridiplantae > Streptophyta > Magnoliopsida > Santalales > Viscaceae > Viscum > Viscum album. The sequence continues at coordinate 1,602,055,745 of OY728165.1, read as the reverse complement.
ACACGGCACGTCCAACTGAGGTGCCTTCTGCTCGACCACTTCAGAAATCACACACCCATATTTTTCGTCTGATTTCAGGCCATTCCGACTTCGTTCGGCCCATTTGGACCCCCCTGACGCGCTTTTACGAAGCGCGCGCATCACTTAAAACACGAATATTGAGCCGTACCGCGCAAACCACACGTCCGATTGACGTTCCGTCTACGTGTACACGTCACGAATAATAATTAGAATGTTGCACGGTGGTTTCAGCTCAATATGAGGTCGTCCGCTATGAATTTGACCATTGGGCGCCCGTTTTGGCCGTTTATGACACCAGAACTGCGTTGTCGGTCACCACGGGCACACGACACATCCGATTGAGGTGTCGTCTGCTCGATCACTTCATAAAATAATCACCCGTATTTTTTGTCTGATTTCAGGCCATTACGACTTTGTTCAGCCCATTTGGACCCCCCTTACCCGCATTTACGAAGCGCGTGCATCACTAAAAACACGCATATTGAGCCGTACCGCGCACACCGCATGTCCGATTGACGTGTCGTCTGTGCGTACACGTCACGAATAATAATTAGAATGTTTCAAGGTGGTTTCAGGTGAATCCGAGGTCATCCTCTATAAATTTGACCGTTCGACGCCCGTTTTGGTCATTTATGACACCAGAACTGCGTTCTCGGTCACCACCGGCACAGGGCATGTCCCATTGATGTGTCGTCTGCTCGACCACTTCATAAATCACTCACCCGTATCTATCGTCTGATTTCAGGCCATTCCGACTTCGTTCGGCCCGTTTGGACCCCCTCACGTACGTTTACGAAGCGCACACATCACTTAAAACACGAATATTGAGCCGTAACACGCATACTGCACATCCGATTGACATGCCGTCTGCGCGTACACGTCGCGAATAATAATTAGAATGTTGAACGGTGGTTTCAGATCAATCTGAGGTCGTCCGCTATGAATTTGACCGTTGAACGCCTGTTTTGGCCATTTATGACACCAGAACTGCGTTGTCGGTCACCGCGGGCACACGACATGTCTGATTGAGGTGTCGTCTGCTCGACCACTTCAGAAATCACTCACTTGTATTTGTCGTCAGATTTCAGGTCATTCCGACTTCATTCGGCCTGTTTGGACCCCCCTCATGCGCGTTTACGATGCGCGTGCATCACTTAAAACACGCATATTGAGACGTACCGCGCACACCGCACGTCCTATTGATGTGTCGTCTGCGCGTACATGTCAGGAATAATAATTATAATGTTGTACGGTGGTTTCAAGTGAATCCAATGTCGTCTGCTATGAATTTGACCATTTGACCCCCGTTTTGGTCGTTTATGACACCAGAACTGCGTTCTCTATCACCACGGGCACATGGAACATCCGATTGATGTGTCATCTACTCGACCACTTCAGAAATCACTCACTCGTATTTTCCGTCTGATTTCAGGCCATTCCGACTTCGTTCGGCCCATTTGGACCCCCCTCACGTGCGTTTACGAAGCGCGCGCATCACTTAAAACATGAATATTGAGTCGTACCGTGCAAACTACACGTACGATTGACGTGTCGTCTACGCGTACACGTCACGAATAATAATTAGAATGTTTCACGGTGGTTTCAGCTCAATCCGAGGTCGTCCTCTATGAATTTGACCGTTGGACGCCCGTTTTGGCCGTTTATGACACCAGAACTGCGTTGTCGGTCACCGTGGGCACACGGGATGTCCGATTGAGGTGTCGTCTGCTCGACCACTTCAGAAATCACTCACCAGTATTTGTCGTCTGATTTCAGGCCATTCCGACTTCGTTCGGCCCGTTTGGACCCCCCTCACGCGCGTTTACGAAGCACGCGCATCACTTAAAACACGAATATTGAGTCGTACCCCGCAAACCGCACGTCCGATTGATGAGCCGTTTACGCGTACAAATCACGAATAATAATTAGAATATTTCATGGTGGTTTCAGCTCAATCTGAGGTCGTCTGCTATGAATTTGACCGTTGGACGCCCGTTTTGGCCGTTTTTGACACCATAATTGCGTTGTCGGTCACCGCGGGCACATGGCACGTCCGATTAATGTGACGTCTGCTCGACCACTTCAGAAATCACTCACCCGTATTTTTTTTCTGATTTCAGGCCATTCCGACTTTGTTCGGACTTTTTGGACCCCCCTCACGCGCGTTTGCGAAGCGCGCGCATCACTTAAAATGCGAATATTGAGCCGTACCGCCAAACCGGACGTCCGATTGATGTGCCGTCTGCACGTACACATAACATATTGTAATTAGAATGTTTCATGGTGGTTTCAGCTCAATCCGAGGTCGTCCGCAATGAATTTGACCGTTGGACGCCCGTTTTGGCAGTTTATGACACCAGAACTGCGTTGTCGGTCACCGCGGGCACACGGCACGTCCAATTGAGGTGCCGTCTACTCGACCACTTCAGAAATCACTCACCCGTATTTTTCGTCTGATTTCAGGCCATTTCGACTTCGTTCGGCCCGTTTGGACCCCCTCACGCGCGTTTACGAAGTGCGCGCATCACTTAAAACACGAATATTGAGCCGTACCGCGCAAACCACACGTCCGATTGACGTGTCATCTGCGCGTACACATCACGAATAATAATTAGAATTTTTCACGTTGGTTTCAGCTCAATCTGCGGTCGTCCGCTATGAATTTGACCGTTTGACGCCCATTTTGGCCGTTTCTGACACTAGAACTGCGTTGTCGGTCACTACGGGCACACGGAACGTCCGATTGATGTGTCGTCTGCTCGACAACATCAGAAATCACTAACCCATATTTTTAGTTTGATTTCATGCCATTCCGACTTCGTTCGGCCCATTTGGACCTCCCACGCGCGTTTATGAAACGTGCACATCACTTACAACACGAATATTGAGCATTACCGCACAAACCGCATGTCCGATTGGCGTGCCGTCTGCGCGTACGCCTCACGAATAATAATTAGAATATTGGACGGTGGTTTTAGGTCAATCTGAGGTCATCCGCTATGAATTTGACCGTTTGACGCCCGTTTTGGCCTTTTATGACACCAGAACTGCGTTCTCGGTCACCGCGGGCACACGACACGTCCGATTGACGTGTCGTCTATTCGAAGACTTCAAAAATCTCTCACCCGTATTTTTTGTCTGATTTCAGGCCATTCTGATCTCGTTCAGCCCATTTGGACCCCCCTCACGCGCGTTTGTGAAGCGCGCGTATCACTTAAAATACGCATATTGAGCCGTACCGCACAAACCGCACGTCCGATTGACATGGCGTCTATGCTTCCACGTCACGAATAATAATTAGAATGTTTCACGGTGGTTTCAACTCAATATGATTTCATTCGCTCTAAATTTGACAGTTTGAGGCCCGTTTTGTCCGTTTATGGCATTAGAAGTGCGTTCTCGGTCACCGCGGGCACACGACACATCCGATTGGCGTGTCGTTTGCCCGACCAATTCACAATTCTCTCACCCGTTATTTTAGTCTGATTTCATTCCAATCCGACGTCGTTAGGACGGTTTGGACCACCCCACACGCCTTTCAGAAGCACGCCCAACACTTAAAAAGAACATATTGAGCCGTACCGCGCACACCACATGTCCAATTGATGTTCCGTCTGCAGGTACACGTCACGAATAATAATTAGAATGTTTCACTGTGGTTTCAGGTCAATCCGAGGTCGTCCTCTATGAACTTGACCATTTGACGCCAGTTTTGGCCGTTTATGACACCAGAACTGCGTTCTCGGTCACCGCGGGCACACTGCACGTCCGATTAAGGTGCCGTCTGCTCAACCACTTCAGAAATCAGTCACCCATATTTTTGGACAGTATCACTTCAGGTGTATGTATTTTGTTTAAAATGGACATCATTTGAGGTAAAAATATATGGTATAGAAAAAACCGATCAAATTATGAATTTAATTTCGGATTCCACATATAATTGTCATCTAAATTTTAAATTGAATTCTATATGAATTATGTAAGTTTATAATTACATTATGAATTCTAATTTAATTATGGATTTGTATAGTTTCGTAATTGTATATGTATGTTTTATTTTATTGCAGGTACAATAATTAGATTGAAAATGAGGTCAAAATGAGGCCTAATGAGGCCTGATGGAGAGGGGCTTGATGGACAGGGGCTATGTAAATTCCAGGATGCTGCAATTTGCATAGCATAGGGTATTCCAATGGTTTAAAACCGTTGGCATAAAATCCTAATGATGTTTTTACCAACGGTTCATCGAACCGTTGGTAAATATCTGTTTTCTGAATGGTTCTAAACCGTTGGGAAAGTGTTCATCCATGGGGATATCCCAACGGTTTGGGGAGAACCGTTGGGAAAACTATGCCAACGGTTCTGGCAAACCGTTGGGATTGTTAAGGGATATTGGTGTTTCCCAATGGTTCTCCCAAACTGTTGGGAAAAACTATCCCAATTGTTTGGGCAGAACTGTTGGGATAGGGTGGCTTTTGTGAGTCTATGCCAACGGTATCCAGTAAACCATTGGGAAACCCTTTCCCAACGGCATACTTCCCTATGGTTATCAGAACCATTGTTATATCATATACCAATGGTTAGAGGGGATTTCCCAACAGTTTTAAACCGTTGGGAAATATTGTATTTCCAGTAGTGAGTATTAATTAGATATTTTATACAATATCTCTTACCCTCTGTTTAGTTTTTACTAGTATGTTAATCTTTCTCATTTTCTATATATTATCACCATTATGTTATAATAATAGTTTAAATTTGTTTCTTCATATGAAGTCTTTTATACAAGGATTAGTTTATAAATAATGTGAATAAATTGTTCCCAATCTCACCTATTGTACTTTTATTATCTTACATCTTGAATGACCTGTATTTTGGTTATTCAATTATATATGCATTTTTTATATTGAAATTTATAAAATTAACTAATAAGTTACATAATTACATGGGAATGGTTTATATTTCACATATAATTCCATTAATTTTAGTTATTACATTCCTTATACTTAGCACAAACCTATGAAAATGCATCAATTCTCATTTCAGTTTTTAAATGTTTTTAAACACATTGATGACTTTGTATAGAACTTGTTCACATTAAATGTGGTTTTTAAATTCATGGTGTCTTATATATAGGTAATTAACTATTTAATGGGGTGTTTGAAACCAGTCTTGTCTTTAAAATGTGTGTGTGTTGATTTAGAGGCATGTTTTATGAATTGATGTTAGTTGACCTTTAATATTTTTTGTCCTTGAAAAATGCGTTCTTGACACTAATTTACTTCCTTTAAAGAGGGGTTCATTACCTTAAAACATGATTTAATTGAAATAATTAAATTCAAAAATTAGTTTTGAATATGTGGTTTGATAAATTATTTTCAATGAACATTTGAATTTTTTTTTTCTTAATGATTATAAGATTTCTGATTTTATTCTATTTTACTTAATGCCATCTATGATGGATTTCCTTTTTGACATTGATTTTTTAGTACTTATATGAATCTTATTATAAATACTTGGGATGTATTTTTTCACTTCAATTTATCTCTTTTTCGACTTAGTAATACTTAAGTGTTTTAAATATTTTTAATAATGTTTGGGAACATATTGATATATATATGGATAAAATCTAGATAACATTACTGAGTAACACACCTTATTATGCTAAGGGTTTGGAAGATTTTTTAGATTTTTCAATTTCCAATTGATCCATTTATGAGACAATAATATTTTTTATCCTAAATGTAACTTTAGAAAATGGATAAAGAGAAATTATGTTTATGAACTATTAATGTTGAATAAATTTACTTCTCAATATTTGTGTTGAATTTTAAATGGAGAATATAACGTTATATAATGTTTTTTCAACGGTGTCAATGAATATAATTATCTACCCACTTTTTCAATAATGTAAATGGAATTTAAAACATTATAAATGAGCTTTCACCATTTCAAGAAAACACCATTAGCGTCAAAACATATCAGAACAACTAGTGAAGGGTGATATAAATAGTAACTTAATATTTGATGTTTTTGGAACTATAGGACAACCAAATAAAGATTTTAAAAAATAATTGGATCCTCCTATTGATTATATAGATTCTAATATAAGAGATAACCCCATTGGGAATAAAAATTCAGTTCATGATTAAGTTGATGATGGAAGTCATGATATAGATGGTGGATGTATGAAATATTCTAAACATTCATTTTAACTGATGTTGTACCATATCAAATGCCTATTTGGAATTAAAAATAATGAAATTATGTTGATATTGGAATTTTTTCTTGATTAATTTTATAAATCTAATATCCCTCAGCCTTTTAATTATATAACTTTTTTTAACAAGTTTGTTCTAAATTATATAAAACATACTTGCTTATCCAAATGATTGTATTCTTTATTGAAAAGTGGATTCAAGAAGAGAGGATTGAAATATTATATTATTATTCTAGATGGTAGTCATTGGGAGATTTGGATGTTTGAATAAACATACTACTATGAAGAAGAAGGAAAATAATTCACCTATAAAGGTTTTGTGTTACTTCCCTTTAAACCCTAGATTGCAACGATTATTCATGCTGTCAAAAACTTCTATGTACATGAAGTGGAATTCAAAAGGTAATAACAATTATGGGTTAATTCGACATCCAAGATATTCAAATTCAAGGAAGGCATTTGATATATTACATTAATATTTCAAATTTGATACTAGTAATGTTTGTCTGAGACTAGATGTCGATAGATTCAACCTAATTGGGACTTTGAGCACCAGTTATAATATTTGGCTTGTGGATTTTATCCCTTACAATCAACCTTCATGTATGTCTATGAAACAAAAATAGTTTTTATATTTTTATGATTATTCCAGGAAAAAATGCCCAGAAATGATATTGATGTGTATTTTTATCCTTTAGTTGAAGAATTTCAGGAGTTATAATGAAATGGTATTGGGATATATCATGAATATTCTAGAATTATGTCCAAAAGTAATGCTTCCAAAATGTGGACCATTAGTGACATTCTTGGATTTGGGAACTTATCTAGTGGGAATAGTTTTATGGGTTTGTCTTGTCATATTTTTAACTTATATTTTTTATCCCGAATGACTATTATACTATAAAAAATTTAACTTCTTGTTTCGTCAAATATTTCTTGATGCATCAAATATATTTCGTTTGAACAAGTAAAAATTAAATGGTTCTATTTATCACAGACCAACTCTAATGTTATTTTCAGGTTTTGAAATATTAGAACAACATGGAAATGTTGAAACCAAATTGAAAAGGCGATTAATTTGAATGATAATGGGAAACAAGTTAAGAGTACATCATCAAGAGAAATTTGAAGGCAACAACGGATGAAAAAATTATATCATCAAATATCTTTATAGGGAATTTAATTTTTTTCAACATAGTCTTGATGTTATGAATATTATGAAGAAAATTAGTAATAATTTTATCATCGCATTTCTTCAAGATCATGGAATATCAAAGGACTATATCAATTCATAGAAGGACTTACAAATAGTGACCGTAAATCATGATCCCAATCTATAAGATAATATAAAATATGTTCTGACATATTTTTCAATGAAAAATAGGGATAAATATATTTTTTCCTTCTATTTTCAAAAAAATTTATAATATTTTATGGGTATTCATGTAACATCTCATCATTTTTCAACATAGAGAAAAATAGGTTAAATGGATTGAAAAGTCATGATTTACATATTTCATTACAACAGTTACTACCATTGGCATTGCGTACATTATTACTTGAAAATGTTACTATAGTCGTACTAAAATTTTTATTATTCAACAGGAAAATATGTGACAAAACTCTATAACTATAAAATATTTAAATCCATTGGGATATATTTGTAATGAAACATTATGAAACAAAGTGTACATTTCCTTCATTTTTTTACTGCCATGATTAATTTAACTGTGTATTTAGTTAATGAAACTAATTTAGGAGGACTGGAAATCTATCGATGGATGTATCCAATTGAATGACACATTATTTATATTTTTCTCCTATTTTGTAAACAATTATTTTTAGTTAATTAAATACATAATTTTGTTTTATTTAATTTATTTCACAAATATCATGGTCATTTAAAATAATATGTGAAAAAAATCTAAATCAAAGGCTCTATTTTTGAAGTATACTTATCAGAGGAGTGTCTTAACATTTGGTCTACATACATGGATGATATTGACATAATATTTATTTAATTTTTCCATGTTGAATACACATCAAATCAGTCTCAACAAAAATAGAAATAGAAAATCCTTTATACTATTGGTCAATTAGTTAGGTGAATCTCAAATTTTACACTAAGAAAAATGGAATTATTATAGGCATATAGATATATGATGATAAGTAGTGAAATTAAAAATCCATTTATTAATGATACCGAGATACAAACAAAGAGAAGAATGAGAAGTCAAACATAAAATGAGAATAAATTAACAAAATATGTTAATAAAAATCTTGTAGAATGGTTTTCACATCTTGTAAGTTCATAAATATGACAATCAATATGGATATCAAGTTGACAAAAAAATTAAATCTTATAATGTATATTACTTTATCTAGATCATGAATACTAATAATCAGCTGAGTTGTTAGAAGATTTAATGGTTCTAATTTGAGGTCCTCTAAAATAGGATATAGAATTTTATGCTTAGAATGTCAATGGATTTAAATTTCATTCAACTAATAGATTAGAGTGTTTGAAAATAGGGAATAGTGGTATATTTACTATATTTTAATTGGGATACCATAAAAAATTGACTAATATAATCAAAATAAACTACCACGAGAAATTTTCAGTTGTTTAATTATAATTAAAGTGGGTTGATATTACCAGTTGTATTAATAGATATTCCTTGTAATTTAATTATGTGAACATATATCACTTGATGGATGCTGATAATCATGAATTACATAATATTTATATATTCTCCCCACATGTGAAAAAAGGTATATTATGTTGAATATGTCATGGATAAAGGGTGGAGTGCAGTTGTGCACATAAAAAAAGAGACATGTATGATATGGTTGAAAAATTGGAATTTTTTTTATATAACATTGAATCCAATCAACAACAAGAAATGAACTTATTTTTGCATCATGGTATTGAAAATATTAGTCTTCCTAGGGTGGATAATGTAGATGATGTACTCAAAAACCCTGAAAATGACATGATTGAATAAAAAAATGAATGTATGTGTAGTCATCCATTAATTTATCAACCACTTTTGTTATACGTGTAGTCATCCATTATCATAGATATTTATATTTTTCATCACTGTGCATCTACTATGATTTCTAAATTTTATTTTCAGAATGAATTTTTTTAAAATATGTTTTCAACTTAATTTTATTCTATTAAATGATTATAATTACAAAGAAGAATTATTTCACTAATCCAATTTGACTCCCTATTGATGTTTCTTCAACTAAATTGATATATGATGATCAATTGGTCTCCTTACCTATATAATATGACAAACCCTCCATCTACCCCCCCATTTACTGTCTCTCACATTCTTCATTCCATTAATATCAGGAACACCAACTTCTCCATTCCTTCATCATATGAGACAGTGCCTCCCCATTTAGTAGGTTCAATAGCGACGAAACAGGTCATCACTCATGTTTCATTAGGAGGATATAGGTGGGTGAAAATATATATGAAAAAAATATAATGTGAATAATTTTATTGCGCTTTTTTTATACCACTAATAGTTATTTAATAATAGAAGAAAAAATATTACTATGGAGGTAAATATAAACAGATAATATTTCTGGAATCTGAAAATATTGTATATTTTTGTCACATTTGACATTAATAGGGTCCTCATGGATGATTTTATATGATTATTTTTCAAGATTATATGCTATATGGTATTAGAGTTGGTTTCCATTCTGACTACTTATGCCAATTAGAGGAACATGTGTCAATATTTGAAAAATAAAGTCTTTTATTCCAAGATAAAGTTAATTTTTATACATTATGGTGTAATTGAATATCATTATGTTATTAGATTTTAATATTTTAAAAAATAATCTCTTTGTGAAGATGTTATTCCCTTACACTTCTAGTTCAAAGAGTTTTTCAAGAAAATATCTACTCTATTAATGTTTTCATTATTTTAAATATTTATAAGAACAAATTATTTGTTATATATATTAAATTATTTATTTATCTTGGTTTAAAGAAGTCAAATAATTTAGTAAACCAAGTATTTCAAATAGACCTTTGGTTGGTTGTTCAAACAAAATATGATTAGAGTTGTGTTAATAATCCTGCCAAAGAAGTAGTAGTTTGATTTCCATATACATTATAATAACTTATTGTCAGTTATCACTATGTAAATATTTATTGCTTCAAAATGGAATAATATTTTATTTATAGGTAAAAATAAAATAAATATATGATATTAATCCCACGTTGTCCTTCTCAGTCTCCCAGGATGATCAGTTGGTCATGTACTTGGGAAGGAGCATCCAAATTTCATTCAAGGGATGAGTTTGGGTCCATTACCATTTGAAATATTTGGTAGTCCATCGGGGATTTCAGAAAAATGTACTCCTACTTTTAGTTACTCCCTACCTCAATATGCTCAGATACGGTAAGCTTCAATACAAAGAACAGCTCAGGAACATCAGTATCATATAAATATGCAATATGCAGTGGTGTTTCTCTATAGAAAACAATAATTGAATTATATCAGAAGATGATTGTATCTTTCTCTGGTTATTTTGAATGAATGAGTTTTATTGATTAGGTAAATCTAAAACTTCATTACCATTTAGTAAAAACAAATTTATTGTTTTTATTTTTAAATTTAGATATACAACACTTTAATTTTTATCATAATTTTCATGTAGGTAATAGTAGTAAGGATTGGAGATGATTACAGAGAGGGTTTTGATAAAATTTCATGGGTTAGTGTTTAGGGTTCAATTGGAATTTGGTGATGATGTGTAACTATACATATGAGAAACTAACACTAATATGGTGATTTAGATACCTTTTGTGGTTTCTGGTTGGTATATACATATTTCCCTTACATGGAATGAAAATATATATTATTGGTTCATTTACTATGTTTTACTTTTTATTTTACCTTATATTAATCAATCTCGGGATCTTCAGGTTTTGTTTTGTTTTAGTACTCCTTGATATTATATACCGTATTTTTTTCAAAATCGATAGACTCTTTCAACCATTTATGAACTTAATCAGTTCTGAATTAAAATTAGTAATTCACCATGTACTGCTAGGATAACTAAACATGTTTTTCATATTCTATCTAGACATCCCACTAGTATTTTACTTGTCTGTGCAACAAAAATATTGTTAGCTTCACTCTCCACATAGATAGTGGAGCTTAAACAAGTTTATTCATAGTGGTAAAATGTCCATCATTATTTACCCTCCGAAAAACTCTTATCAAGTGGTAATTTTACCATCAAACTCACTTAATGAAATATTTTATCACAATAATTATGTATAATTAGTATCTTGAATATCTTCATTCTACAAGATGAAACATTTACATCATATTTAACCTAATTTTCCAAATGATTATTCTTCATGTAGTATTATTAATGGAAGAAACTTATTCCTTCATATGAACTATTATTTAATACGGATAAAACCTGAGAGAATATATAACTATATTCTCATCAACATGCATGGGAACTCCAAACTACCTCACATATATAGTCCACAATACAGATTGATTTCATTCATATTACCTTTATCTTTATGGATGAAATTTAAAATAAAAACAAAGTGGGTTAAATATTTATGACATATGAATCACATCCCTGAACTATGAATTTTTTTTATCCCAACCATAGAGATTATGTGATGGTATTTTGGGGGTTTTAAAGTACACTTTAATATGTTATAAATATTTAAATTTAAATTTTATAAATTCAATTTAAAATGTATTGGAACCATGTCACATAAGTGTTTGGGTGAATGAATTATAAGCCTATATTTATCATTTGACTATTTTTTTGTCACTTTACATATAAAATTAGAAACCTTATAGATTATGGAATATATATTTTCATAAATTTCGACATTTTTTAGAATATAATTATTATACAATGAAAGTATAATTCCTCTAAATAATGACACATTGGAAGTGGGAAATAAATATTCTTATTTTTATGTAATAAATCATTTCTTATATTTTTATTTTATATTCACATCCTCATTCATCATAGATCTAGTTTATCTCTTCTATAACATCAAAATAATATCATCATTCTTCTATAACAATTACATTATTATAAAATCACATCATATGAGTTCACATACACTATAAATGTATATTAATATATTACATGATCTATAACTCATATCCATGGTTGTAATGATTTACATTCTATCATCATATAACCTAGTACATCAAAAAGTTTATTTACTATGTTGGAATTAATTCCACAACCAAAACACATAATATGTCTGATTATATCTCACTTATCCATTGTTGATAGACCACCCATCCCACATTTCCATCACAGCTCCCAACAATGTTGGCATCATCAACTAACCCAATCTATATAACCATTCTATAAAACCACATTCCGATGGATGGCATAGTAACCCAATTCATGCCACAAGGCACCCATATAAAATATAATTATATATAATCTTAAGACAAATAAATAACTCTTTATTCAAAATGATAATATTAAACATACCAAGAACAAACATAAAAGGAAAATGGATCCCATAGGTCTGTAAAACACACAACACTAAATTCTACACAAGATAGGGTATCTACAATGAAAAAGTAAACATCTACCCAATTCCAACTAAATAAAAATGATTCCACCATTTTCTTTATCTTAGTATTCTATTATTTATCATAGTGGGATCTATGGTTTCTAACTTAGTTCACTAGTCCATAACATGATTTAAAACATCCTAATTGGGTTAATTTATATCATTTATGTAGTATAGGGCTCAAATGAATTGTAATATGTGACACAACCATAAATATAAACTCTATAGGAACATCAAATACATTAATCATGTAAATTAATTTCTAGTAATTATCCTTGTTATATTAAAGATTTGTTATATTAATTATTTTTTTAAATTGAACTTGACATGTTATAATTATGTTATTATCATAATGGAATATTTTATTATGATTTTTATATTTTAATATTTATTCATTTTTGATTTTATGGGGTTATTATTTTTTTAGATTCATTTTTTAAAAGATATATATAGGGGCTGTTAAAACCACCACTATATATTCCAAATTATTATTTAATTACAGTTTAAACCACCTCTATATATGGTTGAAATTTTTTTAGTGGTGATTTACCCTAACAATAAATACTAATGGGATAATGGAGGATTAAAACACCATTATACCTATGGAATTTGTTTTCGTAGGGGAAACCACTGCTAAAACCACAAAAAACCACTTCTAAACAAACATTCCTTGATGGTTCCTTGAAACCACTAATAAATAGACAAAACCGACATGACTTGGATGATGACACAAAATTTAGTAGAGTATTTTGGAAACTGTCATGAAAACCATAGGTAGTGTTTTCAATTGCCACTAAATAAAAAAAACTGCCACTATCAGTTGAATTATTATAGTGGTTATTATGATTGTTATTTTGTATATAGGAAGATAAAACACTTATATTGAAATAAAAATTAATGGTATGGGTTTTAGTAATTGAAACATATTTCTTTGAGATATAGGGTTTCTTCTTGAATTTATGTCCACTATAATGAGTAAATTTTACATTTTAAATTATATTCTTATTATATATCTTGGGAAAAAGTGTTATTAATTAAATACACTTCAATGATTTGTTTTATTTTTATATGTTTTTAATAAATTAATCGAAATATTTTGAAAAGATACTTATAATTAAGAATTTTACATCAATGATGAAAAAGTGTTTTCCAAGAAATCTCTTTTTTTATTTTGTTTTCATTTTACGCTTTCTATTCAAAAAGATTTCTCTCCAATGGGGTATGTTTTATGTTTCACCCTATATTTTTCTTTTACTATGTCATTATTATTGGGTGATCATGTTTTCAACCTAAGTCAATATATTTCATATTGTAATATTATTTCTAAATGTTATGAAACCCACTTTTATTTCCATAGGTTCTTTATTCTATGAAAGATGAATTATTTTCATTTGAAATGTTTATGTAACACATTTTTATTTGTGATATTTCTTTATGAAAAGTGAATAATTTTCATTTAAACCTTTTATGAAACCCGTTTTATATCCATGTGTTCTCTATAAGGTGCAAAGTGAATTATTTTGAAGTAGAATACATATTATTGGATGATTTACAAGTGGGGTCCCAGATCACCCTCAAATGCATTCATTTAAATTTTAAATAATTTGAGATTTGTATGCACAAGAACACTTTTTTTATTCCAAATAATGGGTTATATTTTGTGACTCAGGATGGTTATATATACATGAGTAAAATTATGTTTTCTCATAATCATGGGTACATGTTTGAAACTCATTGAAGAGATGTTTTCATATGCTAATGTTAGTTCCATAGATGAATGAGGTTATGCCTTTTTGATCTTAGGATCTTATAATTTATGTTTTAGGATAAATATTTTAATCTAGATTATAGTAATCAGGTTTATTTGTTTATATTATATGAATTTAAGTTTGTATTCCATGTATTTTAAAGCTCACTTATGTTTTATGAACAACACTCTTGATGATATGATATTTATGTTAAAGTAGTTTCAAAATCATATACTTACGAACTTATCCTTGATAAAATTTTTATTCACCTTTTACCAATCATTTGGGATAACCCTTTTTTTATTATTTCATTCCCAAGTTTATGAGGATGATTTTTACTAATGGGAAATTTTTATGATGGTCTGGTATTATTTCCTTAAGAAGAAACTATTGAAATCATTATAAAATAAGCTAATTATTTGGATAGTCTCCAAAGAAAAAAAATTAAATCCTTGTGATATTATTATTTTCATTTATGAAATTTAATGTTTTTGTCATGTAAAAGATGTAAAATCAAGGTATGTTTATCTTGGGTCTCTATAGTTGGTATGAAATATAATTCTTAGTTATTTTTGGATAATAGAGAAGTTATTTTTGAGAATTATTGTTAGAAAACCTCAATGGAAACCCTAGAGATGAGCCTATATATAAGAGGATATCCCAAAAATATTGTAAAGTCTTGAGTATCTAGTATTATAAGAAATTAAATCCATATATGGATATTTAAAAGTGGATATGGTTCAAGAACGGATGAATCTTGGTGTAATCAACCTAAAAATGGTTGATTGTAAATTCTATCAATCATCACTCTAGTTTACGATGAGTGGTCCAATGACAATAGACCTAGATAGACACTCCCATGGGATATTATTTAGTGATTCAAATTATCGAAATGAATCATTATAAATATTTTGATTACATTATTATGATAAATTTATGGAACCTAATAGGATATAGGTAATGAATAACCTATATTGAAGCCTTATAATTTAAAAAATAACATAGAAATACAATTTTTTATTCATTATTTCTATGATAATGTTTTTATAGATTATTTATTCTTATCATTGAATATTATTTATGTACAAACAAGCTAGATAAAAGAGAAACCAGGTTAACAATGGGTTCTATATTAGATTCAATGGAAATCCCAATGAGCTACCAAATGGGATAGGAACTGGTATAAAAAAGCATGTAGTCACTCACACCCAACTATCACACGATATGAATAATAGAAAAAACCATGTTAAGATCATGAGACTTCTAAAGAAGGATAATCTTACTTATGAGACTTTCATGAGACTAAATTCACCCTCATTATGTGGATTTTCTTATCCACTTTTTATTGATAAATGGATCAATGTGATAGATAATATACTTTTTGTTATCCAGTGCTCAAAGCACATAAAAAATTTGGGTTATATATCATTTAAAATAAGATGTTGAGAAAATGTAGACTCTAATTAAAAAAAATAGAGAAATATGAAATATAAAATATCGGTTGAGAGGAGTTAATGAAATTATTTATCATATATCACTTTACTCAAACTATTAACGCTAGAATGGAGTGAAAATATCCATTGCTAAAACAAATGATTGATGGGTCTGTTGAGAATTATAGAGGAAATATATTAAGGATCATGGGGTATGAATTTGATTATATCTCCAAATATGAAAGAAATATTGATTGATTCTTTAGTGTAATAAAAAAATCCTCTAAAGGTATTCTCCATAAGAGATATTTGTATCTACATTGAGATTGTTCAATGTGTTCTAAAGATGGAGATAGAAATTGGGGACTATCATTATTTCAAGAAAAAGGAATGAAATTTAGATTATCAAGATAACTCGGATGGAAAGTCACATGGGGGAAGATATTTCGACCCCTTAAGTTCAAAAATTGTGAGAAGAAGCACTCGAGAAATTCCCTTAGAATACTAGCGATGTGTTTTTGGTGTGGTAGAGTATTCCACTGATCATATAACTATTAAAGTAATTCTAATAGGCTGATGAATATAATGGAGGACAATAATGCTTGACCTAATGATTAACCAACAGTATAACAGTTTATGTGAATATATTTTGGGTATTGTCTAAATGATTGACCTTACCCTAGAGATATTTAAGAGAATAGAAACCCAAAACCACCTAATATAATGGGGAAAGAAGGATAATATATTATCACTAATACTAAGGTGGATCATGATAATATAGTTATTTAGGGTACACTCATTCTCAACTCCATATCCATAAATTCATTATTTGATTTTTGTTCTTCACATTCTTTTATATAAAAAATGTTTGATAAGAATGTTTATTCACCACATCAAGTAAAAGATTTTGAAATATCTAGGGAAAAAATTTGTGGAACAATGATCACATGAAATATATATTAATATCCACTAATTGGAATTTGTGGTTGTATAATTCATGTAGATATAATTCTTCATATTTTCGTTGAATTTTAGAAAACAATAGGCTTGGAATGAATTTTTAGGCATACATCACATTTGAATTTTTTAGGATAAGAAAATATCATTTCATATCCCAAATGACCGTATTAACATGTATCAATAAAAGAATGAATTTTAATTACCCATGGAATAAAATTCTATAATATGAATCCTAATACCCAACAATGAGGGATTTCTATATAAAATTATTCTGGGGGGAGTCGATGTTGATGACATAACTATTACATGGGAATATACAGATGTATTTTTGGATGAGTTGCTTGATCTTCCCCTAGATCATGAGGTTGAGTATTCAATTTATCTTATACCAAGATAAATTATTATAATAATGAATCTTAATATAATGGACTCTATTGAATTATATGAATTAAATAAGAATAATTAATAGAATCTAGATATGGAATTTATATGACTGAGCATTATGCCACGGGGTGCAGCGGTCCTATTTTTCAAATATAAATATGGATAAATGAATCTTTTCATTAATTATCATAATATTAATTAAATAATGATTAAAGATAAGTATAATTACCCCTATCAATGATTTTTTCGATCAAATCCATAGATATCAATAAATTTCAAATACTAACCCTTGATCTAGATGCCATCAGTTAAGCATAAAAATGGAGGATATTTCCAAAACAACATTCTAAATGTGGTATTTACACTTTGAATTTATAGTAATTCTATTTAGACTTATGAATACTCTTACTGTCATTGTGGATTTGATGAATAGATTATTTTAGGATTATCTTGATAATTTCATCGTATTATTTCTAATTTATATTATTATATATTCTAATATAAATTAAGAACATGAAGACCATTTTTATATTGTGTAGAAATCACTAGCAATGGATAAAATCTAATACAATTTTAGATAAATTTTAGTTCTAACTATAAAATGAAATATTCTGGGGTTATTTAATCCCTTTTAGGGGAATATCTATACATCCTTAAAAGATAAAATATAATGATAAATGACTTTTGCTGACTATATTAACTGAGATCCTTAGTTTTCTGTAGTTATAAAGATATTATATATGCTTGGCGGAAAACCTCTCACAACCATTAAATCCACTCACCAGCTAACATTGAATGGAGTGAAGTACTTTTGGATTAATGACTGTGAATAATATTTCAAAGAACTAAAGAAATGTTTGGTCACTATACATGTACCAACACTACCCAATAATGGGTATGGGTTTGTAACATATAGTGAATCTTTGAAAATGGGATAAGGATTCATACTCATGAATAAGGATATAGTAATTTCTTATGCCTCATTTAAATTAAATTCTTGGGATAAAAATTACATGACACGTGATTTGGAGTTGGAATTAGTGTTCCACACATAAATGATTTGGTAGCATTATATATATGGATAAATACCGGATATATATACTAATCATAAAATATTAAAATACATATTGACAGAAAAATAGTTGAATATATTCCAGTGGAGATGGGTCAAATAGATAATGTATTTTGAATATCCTAGACACTACTACCTAGGGTAGGAAAATAGGGTGTTTGATTCTCTGAGATGCAATAATCTTGATATTTTCACATGATTAGGATATAAAAATACCCAAATCATGTACATTCAAAGGGTTAAGAATGAATTCATTTTGTACGGTGAGATATACTATCTCTCCCAAGTGAAAGTTAAACCATTCATTCATGTGAATATTAAAGACTTTAAAAAAGATGATGTAGATATTTAAACATTTTATTGAACACTCGAGAGTTAATCTTTGTTAAATATAGAGTTATAATGATTAGAACTTGGATGAATGTCTTATAAAAACCACCTCACCCATTGAAAGGTGTATTATTAAAAATAATAAAAAATGAAGGCATTCGGACCATTCCACCATAAAAACAAAACTAAAGGGTAAATTTATGGGTGATGATCAAATATTATACTTGTCTATTCAAATATAAAGCATTAAGACTTATACATATATAAATAAAAACAACTAGTGGGATAAAATGAAGTGGGATTTTTCAGAATATATATCTATATTCTCGGTGAGCCAAAAAATTAAGGATTGTTGATAGAAGTATATGGGTACATTGAAACCATTACTCATACCAATGTGGAATCGGGAAAACATTTCATCGATTTCTCTATAGGAATGCCAAAAAAATATATGGTATAAAAATATATTTAGGTTACAGTCAACCACCTTACTAATTCAATGAATTTTTTTACCATTAAAGAATATTTATATCTTGAAAAACTCACTGTGTTATACATATTTTGAGTGGTATAATTTAATAGAGTACCACTCTCCATTATATCTTATTTGGATCCAATGTTTTCCATGATGTTCTATAGAATTATTCATAAATGATCAGAGATATTGCTGAGTTAAACACTAGTTATCACCATTAGAATTATGTTTTGTCGACGATAATATTCCAAACTCTGGAAAATATGTTGAGATCTTATTCAATAGAATTCATGGGATGTTGGGATCAACATGTCTCCATAGAAGTGTTCTCATGTAATAAAATTTTCCATTATAAAATTAAGATAACACCATATTAGGATTTATATGGGAAGATATGTAGGACTCCAACATGATGGGTTGAATTTGGAGAGAATAATACGATATATACTGATGTTGTCTAAGAAATTAAGGAGAATTTTTAAACCTTTAAATGAAAAATGAAAGCAACATCAAGTTCATAAAAGAGTTATGAATATAATAGTAGACGATATTTAGAGTTTGAAATTGGTTATAAAGTGTTACTTTATATATCTCCATGGAAGAAGGTTATGAGGTTTAGGAAGAAGAGAAAGATGATCCCAATGCATGTAAGTCACTTTGAGATCCTTGATCATGTCTGTGATGTAAAATATGATATAGAAATCCCTAAAAACCCCTAAAAAGTGCACTATATGTTCTATGTATTTATTTTAATTACATTCATACCGGACATGTCACATGTAATGAACATGGAATCCATGAAACTGAAAAGTGATATCTCATATGAGGAATAACAAATAGACATTATGGATAAAAAATATTAGTTATTATGGAATAATAACCCTTAACAGGTAAATTATATATGAATAAATCATAAGTTCAAGGAATATACACGAGAACCTAGGGATATAGTGAGATAAATGAACCCACACTTTTTTATTTGAGTAATAAAATTTCAATCATGATTTATTTTTAAAGGGGTAGAATGTCACAACCCATGATTTTAGTGATATATTACTCCTTAAATAAATATTGTGGTTGATATCATGTTGAAAATGAAACACAAATCCTTAATTGACCATTACAAATATTATTATAATAGATATTCACCATCTCCAAGTAGACATTATATAAGTGGGTACAAATATTTGTAGTCACATTATGAAATAAAGGTTCATTTTAATACCTTTTCAACTAGTGTAGATAAAAAACAAAAAAAATATTTTTATATTTAATTTTATTTTGTAAAATAGATATTTATCATCAGTGATACATTTTTGATATATATTATATATTATAATTCATTTTTACAAATATCTAATATACATAAAAAATGGGTTCTTATAAAAAATGATTAAAAAAATTCACACATTATGATTTTATTTAAAGGTTAAATTTATGAATTATAGATTGATAATTTGAAAAAATGAATGTAATTTTTGGACTTATAATAAAAAAATTATTTTCTGAGAAATTATTTTTGTTTTTCTAAAATAGTCAATTTTAAGGGGAATAATAAAAAATATTATTTTTACTAAAACTGTATTTTATGTGACATTGTAAGAAGCTAAGAATGATTTAAAAAATTATAAATAATTGAATATTAATATATGGAAAAAAATTATTTATTTTAAAATATTATCCTGAATTCATAACACCTAGGACTATCATTTTGGGGACATAAGTAATATTTTAAAATAAAACTGTTTTTGATCTTTTCATTTAATTAAAAATTATTTTGGAAAAATTTGATATTTAATTGATTTTATAGCCACATAAATTATACTTATTTTATAATAAAACAATTTATATCATTAAAATAACATATATTTGTACTTTTACCCTACACATAAGTTTTAATATTAAAAATAAACTTTTTCAAAAAGTAGTTTTTCAGCATTACATGCGTTAATGTTAAAATTAATTTTTATTTTACATCTAAATTAAATTTCATAAAATGGATTTTATTTTTTTAATAATAATAATGAAATTATTTAATAATGAATTTTTATTTTTAAGAAATAAATTATTTAACTAAGTAAAAACTAGTTACCATGGTAAAATCTAAAATATTAAAAGAAATAAATCTATGGGAAAAGGGAATGGAACATGTTAAAAAAATGTTTCTAATTAATTTTTTTGAAATATTTTTTTCATTATCTCATACTACACTAAATTAGGTTTTTTTGGAGCCACTTGAGAATTCTAACTTGTGCACCCTTTATATTAAGTGATTATAATAAAAAACATGTCATTCTCACCACTTATAAAAGGGGGATATCACAACCCATTAAAGATAACTCATAGAATTCTATTTCTACAAAATATTCTGACCATTCTCATTACTTTATATCCATATTCATATTCATTTATCTTATAGTCACAAGATATTATCTTAATACCTATATTTCCAAGGAGTCTTTCAAGGGAAGGCCTAAGTTATATATTTGAGTACCTTTTTCCTAACTCCATTTCGTATATTACATACAATAAATATATAATTATATAATTGATATATAATTACTACATTTTGGTTTATATAATTAATGTTACTATTCTTGGGGAATATCTATTGTCTACCTTTCTCCCTTTTTTATTAAGAAAAAAAACCATCATTTGTGTGTTGTGCAGAGTACCACATCCACGAAGCGATGATTTTTTCCACCAACGACTCAATCCATTAGTTATAAGTGTGAAATTGAATAATTAATTTAATTTATATATGAAAATTTTTCTAATTAATAGACATAATATAATCCACCTTATTCACCTCTCATTCATTGAGAAATGAAAATGTTAAACATGTGTTGTATGAAATACTGCCTCCATGATGTAACATATCTCATTTTTCTATCTATTATGATTATAATTTGTCAAATTATATTCAATTATGATTAAATATCTTGAACTTATCTAAAATAGATCATTATTAATTTTTATTAATTATTTTATTCCAAAATACACTACTTTCAAAATCATAATCATCTATTAATTATGGTATGTTCATGTTTGGGTTGGTCTAACCACTTAAATGAACATTAATATAAAATCATATCATGGATGACTATGAGAAATTTTTTACTAACAATATATTATATAAATAGGAAAATTAATATTTTATTTTTGATATGGAGGGGTAATGTTAATATTAAAATCATTAATTAAGATATAAATTTATATTCATTTAAAATCATTGAAACAATATTATCACCAATTTTATCTTCAAGGATAGTAACCAAAACTCCTATAAAATTAAATTATAACATTTTAACTAATTAAAAGTAATCAATTCCAATTCATTTTTGTAATATGTGATTGATTAACATTTCTATAATAATTAATAATAACATTGTGATTATGAAACCAGTTCATAATAATTAAGAATACTCACACCCCCAATTAAAAATGGGTAAGAACTAACTAATATACATATAGAGAATAATTATGAATTATGTTTATAAATGGTATATATATGAATATTTTTCTAAAATATGTGATTAAGAAGGTTATTTTTTTATATGAGGTTAGAGCACATCATAGTAATCAAGAGTGAAGTTAAGGTTTTTGGTAATGCAAACTTCATCCTTTAAGTTTTAGGATTCATTATTGAATTTATTTCCCCCATGTCCACTAAATATGTTTATTTTAAATTATTTTATGAATTATATCTTCTGGTGAAAGAGTTTAAAAATCAAATAAACATCCACAGAGTGTTTTATTTTCACTTGTTTTTTATAAAAGATATTGTCAATTTCTGAAAAGAGACTCGCAAATGTTGCTTTTACTTCCTTAGATATAATATATTACTCAAGAATGATCTTTTAGGGTTTGATTTTAATTTTCAGAAATATATTAAAATATATATATTCTAGTTGGGTTATTTTTCATATTTCTCCCTCCATTCTTCATTTATTATCTGAATATTTTTTTTATCAGGTTTTTGATATGAGTCAATTTATTTTGTGTTTTTTTATTATTTGGAAATGTTATAAAAAACACTTTTATTTAAAAGGGTTATTTATTCAATGATATCTGAATGAATTTTAATTAAATGTTTGGTGAAACACATATTTATTTTCATGGGTTCTTTATAAAAAATAAATAATACCAATTTAATTTTTTAAACTGATTTTTATTTCATGGGTTCTTCATGATGTGATTAGTAAAAAATTATTAAATGGGATATAAAAGTATGAATAATTGATGTGTGAGGTCCCATATCTCACTCTAATTTTTGGTTAAAAATTTAAATCTCTTGATATATGTATAGGCGTGAACAATTAAGTTGTTTTGAATATTGGGAGAAATTTTGTGACTCAAAAGGTGATATATACATGGGTACAATCAATCTATCTCATAATAATTTGTGAATATGCGTGACTCTTGAAATTATGATTTACCTATTTTAATTTATGTGCCAAAATTGAAATATGTTAACATTTTGATCTTATACTCTCATGATTCACGGTTTATGATAAATTTTTTAATCTAGGTTATAGTTGTTATGTTTCCTTATTGATATTCTCTATCATTAAGTTCTTATGACATGTCCCATGAAGATCACTTATGTTTTATGATTATCACTCTTGATAATGTGTTATTTCTCTTATGCTAATGCATTTTTCTTATTCTCTTGGAATCATCCAATATAAAATGTTTATTCACACCTTATTGAGAATTTTATCTCATCCCTTTCTTATTTTTCTATTACCCATGTTATAATGATGAGTTTTACTAATGAGGTGCCCCGTTGATGGACAAGCATGGTGACTTAATCTGAATCCATCACAATCATTATAAAATAATATTATTATATAGTTAGTGTCCAAAAACACTTAACATAATAGTCCCCAAGATATTATTCTGGTCATTTAATATATGAAATGCTTACATTATGTAAAAGAAATAAAATCAAGGAATTTTTATATTAGTTCACTATTGACTGCATCCAATATAGGTAAGTAGAAGGTATCAAATATATTTATCTGATTTGAAATGAGGAATAAATAATAATAATAATAATAGAAGCATAACGAGAGGAAGAACAATCAAGGAGTGTTAGATAGTAAATGAAAATAATAATTTACATTCATTAAACAATTTTGGTCCCGTGTTCACCATAATAACAGCACCAAAAAAATATTAATTATACATATAAACAAATGAAAGGTATATAAATATAGAATAATTGAATGAGATAATGCACATAGGACTAGTGAAACAATTAGATCAAGAATCCATTATCACTCCAGAAACCGGTGTTGAACCCAAGATTGTGGGTGTTAACATTAAATTATGAATTTTAAAAATATGAATACCTCCCAACATAGAGTAAAAATAAGAAATAAGATGCGAAGTGACCAAAAAAATAATATATCCTTACAAACTTCAGCATAGACCATGATTTTGAGCGATGATTTTCAAAAGCTGTGGGCAGGCTTCCAAGGTTGCTACTTCTGGAGATAAGTTAGAACTACCAATAAGGATCACATATTATGATATATCCCCCTGAGAAGATCACTAGAATAGGGGTTTGTTTCCTCCAATGAAATGGATGGAGTTCACTCTATCAAATTTATCTTCTCTCTAGAGCAGAAGATAATTTAGAAAAATAGCACCATAGATCACTCACAAATCAAAAATTGTATAGCTAAAATTAATTTTTGGGGTCGTCAAAATGTGTCATAGTTTGTTATTTATATTTTTTAATGACCTCAAATAGACTATATTAGGTGGACAGTTGATTGGGGGAATGAATCATGTGCAACAAGATGGGATAACAACTTTGAAAAAATAGTGAGACATAAAAAAGCTTCAGATATGAGAGGAAATAGGTGATGCAGATCACCCCAGATCCTAAGGGAGAGAAATAATAACATGAAAGAATAGGTCAACACATGGGCAGTTGTCTTATTTGTCTAAATGA
This sequence comes from Viscum album, assembly GCA_963277665.1. Classification (NCBI taxonomy): domain Eukaryota; kingdom Viridiplantae; phylum Streptophyta; class Magnoliopsida; order Santalales; family Viscaceae; genus Viscum; species Viscum album. The sequence goes on along the minus strand of OY728165.1, from coordinate 1,602,030,536 downwards.
TGTCCACAAATCACCCCATATTTAAGAGATCAAAAATTAGAAAATTTTGAACCATGGTACGGTAACCCACATTTACTAAGCAAACGTAGCTCCATAGAAGTGTAAGGGTCAGAACCCCCCCCCCCCCCCCCATGTAAAGATGAATCATATTCTACCAAAGGGTAAATAGAAATACCTAAATAAAGGACTGATAAAACACAGAAATATTGAAATGGGCCGACACATATAATGAATAATTTCCTAATAAAACAATTTTTCATAGAAACAATTGAACCAAACATTTTTTTAAAACAATTATAATTCAAATGTAAACAAATATTTAACTTTTATATTGAAAACTAAAATAGGGATGATCCTACAACCTAGCCTATCATGTGGATCAAGATGATTTTCATAAATACAACATCTAGGACTAAATATAATCTCCTAGAATAATTATCCTCACCATGTGATACAATGTCATATGTTTTACCTGTACCACAAATATACTACTATCAATCACTTCTTCAAATCAATAAATTGTGATTTGGTCTTTGACTAAAGTAATACCTTTAAAAAAATCTAAAAAAGTATTTCTATAGACCTTATGGAAACCCAAACACCTATAACTCATCCCAGTGATATAGAAACCATCCTCGATAGTTAAAAATAGTATTTATGGTACTCAAATAACAAAAATATCAATAAAATAAAATAATAGAAGGTATTAGAAACATAATGTAACAAAAAAACATAGGAATCCAGCCATATAAAGCTCTCCACCTGTGCTTGAATAGATAATACCATCCTAGAACGTCACCCACTCTTCCGATGGGGGGTTCCCTACAAATCATATGCTAATTCATTCCTAATATCATGATAGAAAGAAAACCCAAAGAATATTATTAACATTAACTAAGGGATGCTAAACAAACTAAATGACATCATTGGTTTCAAAATTGAGTCATTCCATATTGGTATGTGCCATACATTCCTTTAATTTAAATCTAGGGAAGTATCTTTTAATATGATTATTTTTACCACACTTATAATAGTAAAAGTTTCAAAAAGATATTTTATTTTAATTCGTTAGAATTAATTTTAGTCTAACCACTGAATTCCACCAATTGGGTTAAATTTTGATATTACTACATTCTTCCTTCACACAACATGTTTGAGGATTATGTGACAACATGATTTCTTTAACAACTTCTAAGGTGATCTAGTCCACACTACACATTGTGGAATATTTAAAATAATTAAAATATTCATCAAGATAGGTCAAACAAATAATGCATTCATCCTCAATTTTTATTTTCACAACTATATTATCTAAGTGAAAAGAAACATTTTTAAATTAATCAAGGTGAACACAAACAGAATAACTAGGGATCAACTTAAAATTATTTAGATTTGACTTCTTATCCAAATGAGAATGTGGTGATTTATTCATATACTCATGTTTAGGTTTAAGTCAAATGGCCATATTAGTTATTTCATGAGTGGCTTCATAAAAGTCCTTATCTACGAAGGTAAAAATCATTATGCATTTTTCCTTTTATAATACACTAGGTTCAAATTCATTATAAGTTATGGAAGATTGTGACTCAAAAGAATCTATCAAAATGCATTTCTTGGGGATCACTAAAGAATCATATAGTCCAATATGGACTAGTTGAATACAAATATTCACTCTCAACATATTAAATTCATTATAACCATTAAACTTCTCAACATAAAAATTAACCAAAGACATCAGTAAATTAGATTAAAAGATATGATACCAATTGTTGGGGTGGGTCTAGTCCATTGAGATGCATCCTAAACCCAAAATATGTAAGGGGTAGGTGTGAAATTTATTTATGTGGTATATAATGAATTTTAAATAATAAAAAAGAAACACATGGATAATAATTACAATCAGGAATTGTGGGAAATTAAATAAGAGAAATAATATATGTTCTTTAAATCTGGTTATTACAACATGCATTGTATGAACACGATATCACTGAATTCATTATTCAAAAATAATGAAACAATAGGGGTATAAATACAAAAAAATGAATGATTAATTGCACAAATTACCAAAGAAACAATCCACGCATGAATACCTTATTACTCAAGAAACTATTGGTGAGCATTGGCCGGATGATGGAGACATTATCTTCTGATATAGATAGAAACATGCTTGAAACCACAAATATACCGAGTAAATGAATGATGATACAGGGAAACATAATAAAAATAGAATAAAAATTTACAAACTCATCCCTAGACCAAAAACCTGTATATACTTTATTAGAATGAGTGGATGGGCTTATAGGGATGTTAAGTCTTAATACATATTGTGACTAACAATTGGGGTTATAGGGAATGAGATATCCACTAGAGATAATCAATAGAACTGGGGGTTGTGTTTGTAAATGAAAAAAAATCAAAACTCTCCCCTCTAAAATCACTCTTTTTTTAGAGGATAATATTGGGAAGATAACAATTACCATAGATTCTTCCCATATCAAAAGACGATTAGTTAAAATAAAGTGATGAAGTCTTGTAAATGTAGATCATTCAATGAGTCAGATGAGACAATTAACTTGAATAGATTTGGATACTTATATATCCGATGGTGTGTGATAACATCATGAAACAATATAGTATAACATCTTTAAAAAACCCCGGGACACTCAATGACATCAAATAGGAGAGGCAATATAAGATGGAGATCTCCCAAAATATGAATGTTAAGAAAATATAACATAGAAGAAAAGGTCAATACATGGGAGGTAAATTTATCTAGCTAACTGATATCCATAGATCATCCCCAAAAATAGCATACCAGATAATGGGAAATGTTTCACCATGTAAAGGTAATGCAAAATATCTATAAAAAGTTCCTCCATTGATGTAAAAGGGTGAGACAAAACCCGCATGTAAATCATCTTCCGTGGAAGGGTAAACAGACATCCCCATGTAGGGTTCATCTCAAATACAATAAAGAGAGTAAAAAACTCACATAAATGATAGATAATTTCATAATAAAACAATTTTCAATAGAAAAAACAAAACCAAAAATTTTATTTGAAAATAATTCAAATGAAAATTTTAACAAGATCCCTCCCACTCACTATAGAAGTCCTTGCCCACATAGAACACAAGGTAGTATAAAGGATCAAAGATTCATAATTTAAAGGTGTAGAGGGCCTCTATTTCCATTACACTATACCTCTATCCATTCTATAACCTAGAAATGTGAAATCACAACAAGAGAAAAAACAAACACCCCCTCCTCTTTCTGTCAATTTTCATCTCCCTTGTTGTGCAATTTTGAAAAACTAAACCCCCTATTTTTAGTAAAAATTCTAGTTTTATCATACCTTTATTATATATTTTCAAATTTTATTACATAAAAAAATGACTCCACAAAGTGTGAGGTTTATTGGGATGTGTTTACATGACTATTGACTTATTGTGATTCACTGATCACAAAGATAGGGAATGGGTTGAGAAAACGAAATTTATTTAAAAACATTTATTACAATATCCACTAAGAACAACCCCCATATTATCCTCCATTTGGTTCTCCCATTCAATTGGATTATTCAAGGAATATCCTCATGTAATCCTTATATCTCATTGGTATATACATTTTATTTAATTAAAAATGTGTTTTCAAAATTCAAAACATTTATTCCTATATGAAATTTTATTCATTAATGAAGTTCAATAAATACATTATGAATGATACATGAAAATTTATTTGAAAACAATTCTTCAAACCCAATCCTTCTTAAATCAAATAGAGAATCTACAAAATCCCATTTTCTCTTGTGAATCCACAATTTTTTAACATTTTTATTGGGATCTCTTTATTGTTGATCTTTATAAGTCACAGTAGTTAACTTTCACGTCACCTCACATATCCAATGGTATATAATATTGATATGATTATTTGGGAATTATACATGGATTTTATTCTCAAGTAAAAATCACTTTGAATTTTATAACGAACCATATACCCCATAAAATTAAATCCAAGATACTTTATGAAATTCTTTAACAATAGAATCTACCTACCAGCCACCACAGTAGAAATTTACTATACCCAAATTTGGAATATGTCGACACACTTTTATAACCTTAATTACCATGATCCAACTACTCATACAATATTAAAAATGTATCTTGATGCAGTTTTGTTGCTATCAGGATCTGTATCCCTATCTGCATCTGTATATCCCACCCAGAGTGCATCATCTTCATTGTAGCACAAACATAGTATCTATGTAAATTTATGATACCTCAGAATCCACAAGACTGCATCCCAATGATTCTTACTAAAAGTGTAGAAACAAATTGATAGTGGTTTCCACTATATATGAAATTTTTGTCCTTGTAATCACCATAGAATGCATCAAAATTTCATCTTTCAAGAAGAATCGTATTATCTCTACCACCTTTATTTCTTCCTTGGATGATATAAATGACCTCTTGATTAACATCATATGATTGGTTAATGGAATTACCACTGGTTTTGATTTATCCATGTTGAAATGGTTCAGAACATGTTAAATATACTTCTATTTATATATTCATAAGAAATATCTATTTTTATCACAATTAACATGAATCCCTAAAATTTGTTGATCCACTTCCACTTCATTCATTTTAAAATAAATGGATAAATCATTTTTCAAAAGGATCATCTTCACATAATCTTTTAAATTGATCAACACGTTATGAATATATAGTTTGAGATAAATGAAGTTACCAAACTCAAAAATCTAGAAGTAATCACAATAGTATTCTTCTGTTTTCTTTTATCCATGAACGATATTGAATCAGTCAAGCTTCGGGTACCGTTATTTGAGGGTTTTCTCAGTTATTACATGACCTTATTCAATTTTCACATTAGTTTTTGTTTTTTATAGAACCTTAAAACCATCACATATCTTCATATATATCCCCTTGGGGATGTATCCATGAATAAAAGTTATCTTCACATCCATTTTTAAAAATATCCATGTCCAAGATGACCCTGAATCAAAAAAAAATACTCTAATTAAATGCATTTTTATCAGGGGTGACTAGAACTCTACAAAGTCTATTAATTTATTTTAAATGCATTCATCAACAACTAACCAAGATTTTAACTTGAACTCTATTCCAGTTCAATAATTATTTATATTAAACAATGATTTTTTTGTTACTATCTCCCTACATTTTGGTATTTAAAACAAATCACATATTTGATTCTTCCTTAATGACTCCATAACATCCTTCATTACATGAATCCACTTGATTTTTATTATATGAGATATTTATTATATTCATTCTCTCCATTACCCATCATAATTAGTAATATATACTCCAAATATAATTATTTTTTAATGTAATCCTTCTTTATGAAGCTATTCAAACCTATGGAATGTCGGGTCTGTTGGGAACAACATCACTAGGATCCTATGATAGTTCCTTTACTTCTTGTAGAAAGGGATGAGTCTCCCATACTCAATATAAACTTCCACTACCTCCTGGTATACTACTAATGAGTCTTCTTACACCTCCTACTATTTAGTAGTATGTGATGAGACTACATGTGTTATATCGAGAATTTATTCCATGATAAATTATTTTCAAGAATTTTTTATATTTCAAGTTTCCTCAATTATCTCATTATCATGGAACACAACATATCTACTTTCGATAACCTTCTTTTACATTAGATCCCAACTATTTTATATGAACTCCTGATCTCCATAGTTGATGAATATATAGAGAGTGTATCTCAAATCTGGATTCTACCTGAGCTCATTCGATACATGTGAAAAATCCGAACATTGAAATAAATATAAATAAGAGTAAGAGGGATGTTTACCAGACCATATCTTCCCTTGAATCTTTAAATTTCAGGATAATAATGGTGATATATTGTTGAGGTAATATGAAACATGAACATATTGTACCTTGAATTTTTTAGGTAGATAATCCAAACTCATCATACTCTTGATCTTCTCCATGACGGTTCTAATCATCCTTTCTATAGCTCTGATGTGTTGTGGGGTATATAGGACCATCCTCTCATGTAAAATTCCCCAAGTACTATGATAGGAATCAAACTCAATTTATGTGTAATCTCCTCTATTTTATGAATGAATAGACTTCATGTTCCTTCATTTCTCATACTCTCCCATATTATGGAGAATATTAATTTATCCTAACACATGGTCATTTTTTGTATGAAAAATAACCTCAAATTTTAAGATGAATCATAAACAATGTTAAGGAAATATTTGTTACCTCCCAATGATTCCACCTCCGTGGGGCATCACACATCATATTACGCTATATTATGAAACAATGATATCCTAGATTAAGTAATACATAATGAGACTCTATGATTCATCCCATACATTCAATAGATTTTAGAATCTAGAGATTCATCCGAGTCAACACAGATGTACTTCTTCATATTTGGGGTTGATATACCTCTTTCCCTCATGTGGTCTAGTCTCTTAATCCATAGATTTTATGAACTGTCTCCATCCATGATGATGAATCATTTCACACATATCTTCAATTATGTTTTGTACAACGTACCACATATGTATGCACATGATATAATGATGGGTCATTTCATCAACATTCAAGGTTCAATACTGAAGATGATTCCATATCATTATCAAACATTAACTATACCTAATAATAGGTTTTGATATTATCATGGAACATGTCTAGCATCCTTTAGGATGATTTTATATGAAAAATTCATCTTCACATTGATATCAACCATGCCAACGATCTCATATAGATTTGTATTCCAAATAATTAATTAAGTAAATTCTAAAAAAATTATGTTAAGAAATACTCACAATGTAAAGAACATGGGTTAATGAATAATTTTCAACTGCCCATTCTATGTCAGGGTTTGATACTTGAAATAAATTATATTCCTTTTATTTGGAGTAAAGTGAAACATATACGATGATAATTATATGTGTGTATTCATTTCTTTTTTGATTGTTACTACTTTTTACCTTCTCTTACAGTAACTTTTAGAACTTCTTTTTCACGGTTCTATCTATGTCATGATTGTAATAATTTTATGTTGAAATCCTTCTATCTGTGGGAATTACATTACTCTCGATTTGACCTCTACTTTCATACCATAAACCACCTCCTTGTTTCCTCCCATGCATATCTAGGATGAGATCTTTTATATGATTATAATTATCATAATTTCATTGGACATCCTCATTTACTAGTAATTTTTATACTATTTCAATGGTATGTTTTCTTTTGAATGGTTAGTCACTGAGGGAAACCACCATTGTATCCAAAAAATTTGGATGTCTGAAATGTTTGTGGGTAACTTGATATTCAACAATAAGAGTCTCACATATGACCACCAATTTTTTTCCAAACTCTAGAACTCATGGGTGTTTTTGTATATATATTTTATACACTATATTTGAATATTTGTAAAATGTTATAATTAAGGGAATATTGTTTTCTACAATCATTGATTGGTATGTATTCTCCAATTTAATCCAATGATTTAATATGATATTCTCTTAAGAAATGTGTTGGAAGATGTTGTGATTGTTGTAATTGATGACTTAACAGATTAAATTCTTCTTCAAATCCTTCCACTCAGCTTCCTTAGTGGAATCAGGATTGACTTCCTTATTCTTAATAGATTTAAAATGATCCAAGGAATTAAAGAGATCATCCATTTTGGAATTACAAATACATTAGTTCAAGGGATTCAATATGGTCATCCATTGCATTGATGGATCCTTAATTTAATTTCAATGTAGTGAAAATTAAATCATTGTTTAAAAGAATTGAGTATATGGTGGTACCAAAAAGGTATAAAATGGTAGAATTGACTCATGGATCATCCAAATCAGACTCTGATTGATTGATATATGATCAAAATGGTATCAACAGTTGATATTGACCATTGGAATAGTGAATATTTTGAATTATGGAGCTCATTCTAGAAAATTCACAGGCACAAGAATAGTATCGTAGCATTATAATTTCCCTACCATCCTGAGGTATGGATCCACTTTTTGTTATAAACTGATTACTAAGAAATAGAATGGGTACAGAATATAAATTTTATTTCACAAAAAAGGATTATAATGACCACAAAGAACCATCCCACCCACCCATCCCATTATTTCTCCCACTTAGAGCTCTCAAGGCTCTCTAAATTGGATGATTTATGGAAGAACCTAAAAGACACTTTATGTAGCTCTGATACTTATTTTTTATTTATTAAATAATGAATTTTCCAATTTCAATACATTTATTCATATTTCATATATTATTCCTTGATCCCAATCATTTATCATATTATGACCAATTCATGAAGCTAAATCTGGAAAAAAAAATCCTATACGGGTTTTTATGAATGTATACTTTATTTTTCACATTTTTTATGGTGATGTAGTATAGTTGTTTCCTTGTCAATTAATTGAGTCCTTTTTGATATATTAAAATTTTCAATTTTATGTAATCTTATAAATTGATCATTGAATGTTTCCAATGGAAATTATATTTTTGATTTTTTTTATTTGAATTGTTTAATTTAATATTTAAATTTAACTTTCCTTTGAAAATATTTACATAAAATTTATAATCTAATTTTTTATTGTCCTTTGAAAATAAAAATGTTCTCTGTGCATATTTTTATAGATTTTTTTATTTTTTATCTCAGAGAGGTCTCGAGATCAAGACTCGCTGAGTCCTTTCCTGCTTGTTAGGATCTATTACCAAGAATTTTAATTATTATGAAAATGTGATTATAAAATATGATCTTTTATTATATAATTCTCTCTACTATTTTTCTAAATTTTGATCATTTTTTCATTTAACATCTTCTCTCATTTTCATTATTCATCGCATTGTATTTCTATTATAATCACAATTTATTTACATTCTACAATGAGTTCTTGAATAAAGAAAATTTTTGGGTTTGAATCAGTGTCATGATCATGTTTCATAATACTTTATCAACATGATCATCTTCTCCAAAACATGCATTGTGAAACATCTGTCTTTTTGACTATCAATTAAATATGATAATTCTTATATAATAATGTTTTATCTCATGTTCATAAATATTTTTTTAGGAATGCTCCTTCATGTGTGAATTACTTCCACTCAAACAATGATCCATATTAACAAGTCTTATATGTCATATATTGCAAATATTCATTTTTATCACCCTTCATACGTTTGAAAAAAATATATGAATTATTATCTAAATATTTTGTTAATGGAAAAATGAGTGATCTCTAGAAGAGTAGTGATAACAGAAAATTTTCAAATAAAACCCCATTCCATGAAGTGAATGTAATTAGTTATTATCAAACAAATTAATAATTAATGTGGTCAATTTTAGGAAAAACATAATTCATCAAATGAAATGATTAAATGACACAATCAAAAGTGGTTGAATGATGAACATCTTGTATTCATTATATGTTGAAGTGAATTAAATTGATCATACCCTAAACCATGATGATGGCATATTAAAATTTTACATCTTCTATTTCTTTGTACATCATAAAGGTGTTGAGATTGATTATGATATATTTATATATATATATATATATTCTCATGTTGAATATGATATTTAATAATATTTGTTAATAAATACTTTATTTTTAATTTCATTTAACTTTTATTTTATTTACTATATATAACATATATGAAAGAAATTAGTAATTCATAAATACCAATATAAATATGATTTTTTGATATGAATCCCTTGAATTCTATGAAAATAAGGAATTGAATATTCATGTAATTATCATAAAGACCAAAAAACATGATTAGATAATTTGATTTTGTTCCATAATCTGAATGAGAATTTTTATTAAAATAATCTACTTCATTCTGAGAAGTGAATGTAAACATAAGTGATATTATTTTAAGTCATGTTTGAGGTAACTATTTATTTTCTGATGGTCATTATGTCTTATTTTTTAGATGTAAAATAAATAAATACCAATAATATGACCATAAAAAGTGGATTGATTAAGATAAATGTTTTAAGAGAACCATGAATTTTATTTATATTTATAAAATAAAATGTCTTTGGAGGATAATATGAAATTAGTTTCTTCTGAAAATATGTTGAAATTTTTTTCAATTTGTTGATTCTTTTCTCATGATGAAGAAATATAAATAAAAGAACTATTATTTAAATTGTAATTTATTCCACATTATCCTTTTAAGTGGATGTTATTATTTTTATAGTTCATCGATAATATTATTGTGTTATTTTACTTTTATTATCTAATATATTTTATAAAAATATATTTTTGTTAAAGAATTTAAATAATGATCATCCTGATAAATAAATTTTTTTGTTCAACTATTTTGTATTGACAAATAATGTGTTATCATTCATGAATACTAAAATTTAATGAATAAATTCTCACATGAGTTGAATGTAATCTTAATTTCTTTATTTCATTCCCCATAAGTGAATGAAATTATTCATGAAAAATTGGATATAATTATAATTAATATAAAGACCCAAACATCTCATACGTAGATATTACATATATTTAGATGAATATTCATTAGATTATATAGACACACACCATATAATCATAAATATTTAGTGCTTTTGTAAACTTGAAATACATAAACAAATCATTCATAAAATAACAAAATCATCTCCTACTTATTTCTTCATAACTAGCACCCTTTTTCATATATCATACATAATACCTTTCTTAATATCTTGGGGAAAGCAAACATAATAAAAAGGTGAGATGAGATTCTTGATAAGGGTAAAAAAGGTAGAAATCAATTATTATATAATCATTACATTATCAGAAGTGTATAAGAACATGAAAATATCATTTTAATATTATAACCTATATATAAATGATCATAATCTTGAGTCAGGGAATATGTCTTGGAAGTTTATAAGACATGAATCATAAAGGAACAGAAGCCATTATATAATAACATTAGAATAAGATATGGAATTGTGTAATACACTTAACTATATAAAATCATATCCTTAGTAGTCAAGAATCTTTTCTAATACTATATTAGTGGGATGTTTTCACTACTCAACCCATCGTAGTTGTAAAGGTTCACTCTAAATAAATTCATAGGGGATAAGGTCCCTTACTTAATTCAATCAAATCCCCATTCTAGAATTGTTTATCTCATATGATATCTATATTTACCCAATGAATTAGTGGGACATATAGGTCCCAAACATCACTTAATAAAAATAATACATATATGTGCCACATGATCATAAATAATTCATTATATAAGAAACATTACAAATATACGAGTTTCATAATCATTTCATCATAATATAAAACATAAGAAACAAATGGTTTTCATAAACATTTCAACATTTTTCTATAAACATATAACATATATAAAATGAACAAAAATGATATACTTAGTCCAAATACCTATTAATTTAAATATAACATCAAAGGATTCAATCTTAAATAGAAAACAACTTTGAATGTTATATTGGAAAAATTCTGAGGAAAATAACCATTCCATTTTCAAATTATTTAAAAAAATAACACACTTATAAAGGGAGATTTTTTGTTTGAAAATAAAATTCTAAACATATAAAGGAAACAAAAAATAATCATGGAATCATGATGGAGTGAAAACCCTATCATGCCTTATAAGTTAGAAAAACATTCCATCCATATTCTTATTTGAAAAGTCTCAAAGAACCTTACTTAGAAACTAATAAAAGGATTCCTTGAAATTAATTTTTTAAAAAGTAAAATATGGGTAAAAATTATCTAAATAATTATAGGATAACTGTAAAAACATTTTTAGAAATAATGGAAATGTAAATGAAATATTCCCTAGCGGAGAAGTAAACATAAACAATTCTGAATAATAATTAGATGGAAAAAAACCCTTACCCCAAGTCTCGACAATCATCATTCAAATTCAAAAATATTGTATAAGAAATATGTATTTATTATACATGTATAAATTATAAATATTAATATATATCATATCATTTATGATTTATTTATAATATCTTATCACCCATCTATAAATATTTTCTTATTAAAATCAATGTTTTGGGTGGTAACTGCTTCGTTTTCCAAGAATGTTTCAGTTAAGTAGTTTTGGTCCTTATACTTTTGTCATGGTACCATAATTTACTGAATTTTAATCATGGTATAAACAAAATATATATTCAATATATAAATTTTTATAATCAATAATAAAAATTAGAGATATAAAAATGAATTACACCATTCATGGAGACAGTATGTCATACATGTGCATGAACATTGTTTCTATTTTTTCAACCGATGTAACCGAAGAAAGGTAAATAATAGTTAAAATTTATAAAATCAATATTTTATAACATTTATATTCATAAAATTATTCCTTATTTCAATCCATGTGAAATAAAAATGAAATAAGATCACATCAAATTGTGCAGATGGTAGTCCATAGGTATGCATGAGAGACCTTATCATTTCCAAAAAGATTAGATGATAAGAAGGTAAAAATGATATTAAAATTCCATAGGTATAATTGTTTCATAAATAAAATATTGAAATATAAAACCCATCATAATAATGGTCGATAAAACACACTGATAAAAATTAATTGTATATTTATGAAGAGATAGTAATCTATACGTACACATAAGCGATACTTTCACCTATTGTTTTTTCTAGAAAGAGGATATATAATGGTTTTTTAATAATCATAATGAATTTTTAGATTATTTAGCATAATAAATTTATTATTTTATGAAACAATATCATATATTTTGAGGGGGTAAATAAAATTAAAATACAATGTGATTATTTTAAGGTGATTATCTCTTCTTAGAAAGAACTCCTTTAAACCTCCTCTAAAGGAATCTAGAGTTGGTCTATTGAGAGGAAAAAAACCTATATAATGTGTCTATGAAAGTGGGTAAGAAAAGATTTTAATGTATTGATGATATATAAGGAGAAAAGTAGTGTAATTAAGTGAATTAGGAAGTTTCGTTTTATAATATTGGTGAGGGGAACTTTTTGGATCTATGAAAATATTAAATTATAGTAAATTCAATCTCAATTAAAATACATCAAATTTGAAAGGGATTCAAATTTAAAATGGGATAGTGTTATAATAACATCAGAAAATTGATTTTATAATTTTTTTTTGTAATTTTAAACATTATCATTTTTATCAACTTGTATTTAACCTATTTTAATTTTAACTATGGTGAAAAATATCAATATTCAATGGTTGTAATTTTAAACTATAAGGTGAAAATTAGAACATAAATGGAAATTTTATGGAATTTTATAAAATATCCTAATCATTTCTTATAATTTAAATATTTTTATTACTTTTAAATAATTTAAAAATATATTATCTTGAGAAAATATGATTATTGTCAATTTGGAAAATATTCGTTTCATTTAACATTAAATACAACAATAAAAAGGAAAAAGTCAAATATAATGATTTCAAACCTCCCAAATGTATCATATATATCAATAATTTATTTTAACATTAAGGAATTCAAATTTTATCTCATTTAATATTTTTAAAATGATTTATTATATTTTTTATTAATTGGATAAATCATTCATTTCTGTTACATAAACAAGTAAGGAATGTATATAATTAAAAATAATTAAAATTTATTTTATAAGATGAAAATAATTTTATTAATATAAAAATATATTGTTTATTTTTTCATAAATAATTTTTCCTTATATGGATACATAATAGATATTAAAATCAAAGAGAGTGACATTTTGCATCTTTTTTTATTTGTATAATATATAAGTCATTTTCATGTAATTGTGAAAATTAAATAGCACAATTTTGAACCTTTGGTGTTAAGGGAATAATATAATTTGTTAAATAAGAATTGGGTTAAATATGTATAGTCATATCACATATTTAAAATTCAATTAACCTGATTTCCCCTTTATTGAGCTAACAAATTTAACCGTAGTCGCTATTCATATGGAAAAATAATAAAAGGGTCACAATTACCAAATTTATACCTAATTATTGTAAATATTAAATTATTTTTTTCAAATTCAATACCTATATATGTAATTAATTAATTTTTAATTATGTGTGCAACATGTGAAAACCCCACTTTTTAGGGAAAAAATATTTGTAAGCATAAAATGGATTTATTCTTATCCGATGATTAGAAATATCTTTATTGAATTTTTAAAACATTTGATAAAGTAAATAATATATAAATTTAACTAAAATTATACACCAATTGTGATTAGTTTTGCATATTTATTTGAAAAAAATTATAGGCATAAAAAATAATTATCCAAAAAAATATTAATTTAATTTTAAAAAACATTTGTTTTTAATTCCAATCATTTCATAAATAATGAATTAATTTTAAAAATTTATATACAATTTAATGATGAAAATTTAGTCACTACTCTTTGTACCACATATCTAGAGTCTAATAAATAACAGACACACAATATTTTAATTATGTTTTGCAGTTTTTCTAAAATCACTCTTTCCTGTAATGAATGTTATCAAAGAAATCTAAATATTTAAAGAGAAATATTTCATAAAAAATTCATGTAATTATATTATACCCAACATAAGAAATAATCTCAACCTTGAAATTCATCACTCTAATTAAAACATCTGAGGATACTTCTACCTCACATCCTAAAGATCCCATGTAGCTTCCTCAAATTGTTCATTTTGCCACAAAACCTTGACCAGGTGAGTGGTATTGTTTCATATAATTTACTCTATATGATCCCAAATCACTATAAGTTATTATTTATAAGAAATATATTTATCTATATATATGAATTCTAATTTTAGTATATATTAATGATTAGGTATGTACTTCCTCGGGAGAGATACATGGAATATATCATCAACTTGAGATAGATTTGGTGGAAGAACCAATAGATAAGCTACCATCCCAGTAAAATAAATAATTTAAAAAAGATCTATATACCTAGGTATTATATTACATTCTTTACAAATTTAGTCACTCTATTTTTTGGAGATATTTATAGGAATGCCTTTTCACCCACTTCAAACTCTAGATCATTCTAATGATTTTCAGTATATCTTTTTTTTGACTCCAATCCACTCTTATGTCTCGTTGAATAGATATAAATTTCTCTAAAATTTTCTCATGAAGATTATGTCCCAGTATATTTCTTTCTCTAACTTCATTCCAACATGTTGGAGTTTTTCACTTCATACCATAGAGGGATTCATATAGCACCTTCTGAATGATGGAATGACATATATTGTTGTATGAAAATTATACCAAAGTTGGGTGTTGACACCAGTATCCTTTGAAATATATAAATCAAGGTATAAACATGTATTCTATAGTTTTAATGGTCCAATAAGATTTACCAACTCTATATGAATTATAAGTAGTACTAAAACTGAACATTATAGCTTGATGTTATTAATGATTTCTCCAGAACATCTAGGTAAACATTGTATCCCAATCAGATAAAATGGAAAGTGGTACTCTATGAAATATTACCAATTCTATACTATATATTCTAAAAATGTGCTGAAAATATAAATCATTCCTAATATTAGTGAAGTGTTCCAAATTTTTATTTTTATCAAATATAAATCATATTTATTTATTTCATTTATATGTTTTGGGGAGTCTAAAGACAAAATACATGGTGATGTTCTCACATATACATTCAAGTATGGTTAATGGTTATAACATCCACATAGAATTATATCACTCAGCCTTATCTTCCACCAAACCCATCACCAAGAAACATACTCTAAAATATATTTCTTGATACTATCCAACTAGATATACTCATTCTGGTCTCTATACATCTTCATAATTCTAGGATGAATATTGAATGAGGAACTATGAGCCTCATCCAACAACTCATTCTTCAAATATGGTATGGGAAGAACCCATACATGGCTCTTGAACCATATCATTCCATCACAATCATGGTTGAAATAAATAACACTTCTCACCATTTTTCCTGATCTATATCTTCCTTTTGTGTTACTTTTTTCATCACATAAATAGATGGTTGATAAGTTATTCAATCTAGATAAAATTTCTCCCCTTTAATTGGAGATAAATAACCTTCATCTATAGAATTTAACTCCCACAATATGAATGAAATTCCCCTAAGAAGTTCATATTCATTCTTTTGTTGATAAAAGATCATAGTTTGATTTGGAATAATAAATACAACATCCCTTCCTCAGCAATTGATATTATCTCCATATAAGTAAATCTCGTACATGCCAGGAATGAAATATAATTAAACTAAAGGGAGAATAATAAGATCTATAGAAATCACTCTCCCACAAACTAAAATCAAATAATAAAAAAAACATAAGATGCAACCATTGTTCCATTAGAATGTATCATAGCTAACTAAACATCTTAGTTATGTAGTGATATTGTGACACCTATATCAAATTATTTATAAATAAAATAGTTTGTGTATATAGAATCAAATTGGACATTAATTGTTCTACAGTGGATGATAAGTGTTTATTTCACAATGCCACTATCATAACCCACTTCGACAGTCTTGTTATTTCAATATGTATTTTGGCCTTAGAGGTTGTTGATGATGATCAACATTAACCTTTTGATTCATGAATTGATTAGCATAATTCACATACTCCTTTCATTTGATGAATTGAAGCATGGGAGGTGCATTATATAGAGATCCCTCTATATTCACATCATTAATTAACTTCTACCCACCACTTTGGCATTTTATACCTGATGACAATACTTTCCACAAATGAAACATTTAGTGGTCCCCTTAAGAAAATTTCCCCCTTGTTTCCTTCCACAGTTAAAAAATAAAGGAAATGAAATATTCTTTTCTCCATGGTATTTATAATTTAATTTTAATTCCATTTTGATTTTCTTATAAACATATATGATTTTTATGGGAAATTCCAATCAATATCTACACCTTGAGAGCATATTAACCATTTTTTCATAGGTCTTAGTGATCTTTTTGCCAATTCATTTAGGAGACTTGGTTTTAATCCCCCAAATAATCAATCAATTTTAATTTTAGGCATGATAATTAATCTAGAGGAATACACTAATAGCCCTATAAAATTTATCACTTTGAACAAATGGAGTCATAATACTTTTCCTTTACCTCGAGATAATACTAATCAATCATTGAAAAAAGAATACATGAGAGTTACTGGAAAAATAATATCCCCTTAAACTCATCAAATTAAATGAATTCAAATTATTCTTACTGACTCAAATTTTTTATAATATTACACCATTTATCTACCTCTCCATCTATAAAATTATTGTTATGATAAATTTTTCTTGTCTTGAGAATTAAAGAATGAGAAATATTTTCTCAATGGTGCTGATCCTTCTCTCAACCACTAATAGATTATAAAATCCACTAAAAATTGGTGTATGTATCCTCATGAATTATTCAATCACACATTGTTACCTATTTTTGACATTTTTAAACAAGGTATTATTAATATCATGAGAATGTTATATAAGAAATACAGTAAGATTTTACATTCCATCTCAAATAACATTTGGTCTCTCATGAGGAAAATAATTTCATTTTCCAATTAATTCATCATTAACATGATTCCATGGGGTTCTTTTCAATGACTAAAACAAAAAACCATAGTGTAAGAAACAATAATTATAGTGAAAACCCATATAATCATAAAAAATCATTTATAGGATTTATAAATAGTGAAACCTTCTTTTATGACACCTAAGGTTTTACCAAGTACATTACTGATTATTTTCAAAACTTTAGTATATTATCCTATACATAGACTTATCCCTAAAAAAATTTATCCCTTTTTCCAAAGGTAAACTTTTTATATCTTATGATACCAAATATTGTGAACCAAGATTTTAATGTATATATATTACATATTTTTTATGAATATTCATTTCAATACACAAGAACATGTGTGAGGATTAGAAAGGAATATTGCCTTTAGAAACCATGAAAACATAAAAAAACATGTTCATAAATTATCAACATAATCTACCACATATATGTTTATAACTATTACCCTTTTTAACATATAATATTTAGTAAATTTATTCATATCTTGGGGATATGAATCATAAGAAAAGGGTGATCTCAGTTGCTTAGTAAGGGTAAATGGGATATATAAATGATTACATAATAAGAAAAAGAGAATAATGGAATAATAACAGGAATATAACATTTTAAAATTATAACCTTCATATCATATATTGTAATATTGAGTCATGAAATAAATCTTATCAGATCATAAGACATGAATCTTAATCTAACATGATCTATGAGAGAATAAAAATGACATAGACATGGAATTATAGAATACGAATAGTCCTAGAAAATCATTTCCATAGCTGTCAAGACACTTTTTAATACTATCATATTTGATTGGGTGAACTCCCCAATCCAATGTAGTTGTCAAAGTTCACTCCCAAGACTATCTTGGTGGACAATGTCCCTTAACAAATTGGGTTTACCCCCATTCCAATCTGATTTATCTCAGGAGATATCATTATTTACCAAATGAATTGGTGGGAAATATAGGTCCCACCCATCAGATAATGCAAATAATACATATGTGTCCCCCACATTCATAAATAATTCATATTACTATATCTATGAATATAAATGGGTTTTATAAATATTTCATCATATCTTAACCCATGGAAAAGAAATAAGTTTCATAAACATTTCATCTTTTTACCATAAAAATAAACCATCTTGAAAATGAATAAATATATAATGCTTAGTTAATATCCCTAGTAAATATTATGTAAAATTAAATTATTTCATCTTATATATAAAATTATTTTGAAAGATTACTTTGAATAGTTTTTGAGGAAAATAATCATTCAATTTTTAAATTTCTTTTTAAAACAACTATGCACTTACAAAGGAAAATTTCTTATTTGAAAATAAACTTGAAATTTTATATAGGAAACACTAAATCGTTGAGGTTTCATGATGGGAGGAAAATTTTATCTTTATATATATGTTAGAAAAACATATGTTCCATATTTTTGTAGGAAAGGATACAAAGTACCTCATTTGGTAAATAAAAAAATATTTCATCCAAACCATTTTATACAAATTGAAGCATGAGTGAAAAATGTTTTTAAATTATTTTGGATAATATTAAAAAATGTTAATTTGTTTTAGAAAATAAAAACATGGAATAGAAATATTTCCCAATACATACTTTAATATATACAATCTCAATTAATGATGAGATTGTGAAATAAACCCTTACCTCATGTCTAACGTTTATTCATTTACATTCTAACCCCTGTATAATTACTGTTTATTTATTATAAATTTATCACATAAACGTATTCATATCTATCATACCATTTAATATTTTTTATACCATCTTATCACCCATTTATTAATAATTATTTATTAAAATCATTGTTTTTTCGAATAACTGCTTCCTTTTCCAAACGAGTTGTGGTTCAAAAGTCTACATACATATAATTTGATCATGGTACCATAATTACCATTATTTTTATCAAGGTATAAACATAATATGTATTCATTATATACATATTAATTGTTATTCATTAAAATTAATGATAAAAAATGAGTTATATCTTTCATAGAGATGGTAGTCCAAATGTATGACTGAGTGGCTCGAAGGCCTTTTTTTTTATGATAACCCCCCATTCATGGGATGATGGGGAACCCTTAAAAAGAAAATAAGATTAGATATTACAATCCCCCGTAGGCTTGAATACATTAAAAACCACGTACGTCTTAAAGAAATCATTCATACTATGACTACTTGAATCCACCCCTTCCCAACAACTACATCGTGGTAATCTCTCCACATTTTCATATCTGTTCGGCTAGCATGTCCATGTGAATAGGTTAAAGGTGTGGTACTCATGGAAAATATTATACCCCTGCATTCTTCCAAGTCCCTTTATCCCTTCTTGGGTGAATGTGCCCCACTCTTTCCACCTATGGAGCGGTTCCTTGAATAATATATTTGTGTAACTACAAATCTCGTGGCCCTTAATCCCTTGAGGTGGCCCGAACACCATGAGGAGGCCCAAAATCCGTATTGCCTCGAAAGCTTGGGTGGCTCAAAGGCCTTAAGGACTCTAAGCCCAAACTGGTGGCCTAATGTGAATAGTTTCGACGGTTACTATACCGAACAATACCTGCTACAATGCCTACTAAAAAACTACTAATGAACCCCAAAATTATTCCTCCACCTCATTTTGAAGCTGGGCCTCATAGATGCACTTTGAGAGACCTCGCCAACTGGGCCGAGGCTCTTTTGCATAGTCCTTATGTATGAATGAACGTCTTTTTATATTTTTTGACATATGGAATGAAATAAATGTAAATAATAACTCACCTTTAAAAAATAATTATTACATATCATATATATTCATCCAAATCATCATTATTACCATCCATGTGAAATATAAGTGAAAAATAAATTACATCGCATTGTGGAGATGGTATTTCATAGGTATGATTGAGTGACGTTATCATTTCATAAATTTTTGGATAATAAGAAGGAAGAAATAATATTGTAATTACATATTTATAATTGTGTTTGAAATATAATATATAAATTTCAAACCAATCATATTACTCATCCATAAAATATGGTGGTGAAAAATTAAAATCATTCCTATGTGGATATGGTAAGTCATACGTATGCACGACAGATACTTTCACTTCTTCTTTGATAAGAAACAAGGTGTATAATGGTGTTTTAATAATCATAATAACATTTAAGTAAAAGTAATTTAATACTTTATGATAAATATCATAGATTTCTATGAGGTAATGGAAAGTATAAAAGAGTGTGATTATTTTAAGGTGACTACATTTTATTAGAATGAAATCCTTTAAATCACCTATTTAGAACTCTATATTTGGTCTTTTGAGATGACTATCACCACCATATAGTTTCTATGTAACTTAAGAAGAGAATTTTTGTATGTTTTTTCTATCTATAAGGCTAAAATTATTTTTATTATGTTAATGAGGAAGTTCTATTTAATACTTCAGGCAAGAGGAAATTCAGAATCTCACAAATGGTTAAATTATAAAAAAATCATTCTCAATCCAAATACCTCTAAATGGAAATGTATTAAAACATAATGTAGTATTAGGTTTTATACCAAAATATAATATATATATATATATATATATATATATTACATGTTTTTGATTAATTTTAAAACCTATCATTTTGATTAACTCTTTGTTAACCAATTTTAATTTTATCTATAGTAAAAAAAATTCCAATTTAGAACCTTATGTTCTTAGGATTGACTTAAATTAATCCAATAATAATCATGATGAAAAATTATGTACTTATCACTAATTATTAATCCAATTTTACCTGATTCACTCTTTATCAGGGTGATAAATTTTACTACTATTAATCTAAATAATAAATTCATTTTATCTTAATCAATAATGATAAATATTTGAATTGAATTTTAATGAATGTGATAAAAACATAATTAAAACATACTTTTATAAAACAAATTGAGCTTACAAATGGACTAATTCTTATAATTTGATTAGAAAAATATTTATTGAGTTATTAAAATTTTGATCAATTAAATAATATATAAATTTTAGTAAAATGATTCGGAAATATGGATTAATTTAAAATATTTATATAAAATACGTTTGAATCAGAAAAAAATTAAGAATAAACATCACTTTTATTTTCATTTTTTATACCAATCAATTGATAAATAATGCATTCATTTTATAAATATGTATTCTATATATTATTCATAATTTATTTATCACTATTCATACTTCTAATCCATCAACTTGCCAGTAAGAGCCACATAATATTTTAATAATGTTTCACGGTTCTTCTAAACCCACACTTGAGTGTAACACAAGAATTCCAAGAAATAAAATTTTTTAAAGAGAAATATTTCATAAAAATCTCTAGGAGTTACAATTATTCAAACATGAATTTTTTTCATAAGGATTTGGCCACTAATAATGTATGATAAGATGATTTCATCTTCATTTACAAAAGAGGATGTTAATATTAATTATTTTAGTGATTTGTAATTATGTATTTGATGAAGTGTGGGTTTTTCATATAAAAAATAATTTCACATTACATATCATTCCATATGAATAAATCATAAAATATATGGGGGATACTATCAGATTTAGATATATTTCTAAAACATTTGGGAAAGAATTTACATAACATAAAATATCTCTTAGGTGACATACCTAACAAATAGGTATCATATTAAAAATTCATTTTTTAATGAAGAAAAATTATAAGTGTAAATAAAAATAATAATAATAATAACAATAATAATATTAATAAATTTGAGAATTTTTGTTTTTTATTAGATTAAATAAATGTGTAAAATACACATAATGAAAGTTCATGAAGATCATATATATGATGATCTTGAAGTAAATATGAAAAAATATTATTTTTAATATATGCCCCAAAATAACCCATATGATTTTATTATTAATCAAATAATTTTAGGAGTTAGTATATTCTCATGTAAGAATATTAATGTGTAGTGAAAATAATCAAATTCACTAGAAAAGTGCATATATTCCTAACTTGTGATATAAAAAGTTTAAAAAATAAAGCTTTATTATATCAAATGTCTTGAGGAAATATATTTTACATTAATTATATTCTTGAAAATGAATATCATATAGAGATATATGAAGTACGAGGTGTGTAATACATTAATATATTATAGATATTAATCATCGTTAAAAATTGATTTCAATGAATTAGTTTCGGTTTTATTTTACTATATACAATCAAATAATTTATGCTATATAGGATGTGTATTGATCTTAACAAATTAATAACAAGAAATTATAATTTAGGAAATCTTGGATGAATTATGATTAAAAAAATTAATAAATTCATAAATGAAGATCAATTTATTTATAAAATTGTAGAAATAAATCTAGTTGAGAATTTGGAATTTATTAAATGGATTTATGTCTACTAAATTATCACTTATAATATAATTTTTAATTCTATTTATGTTATTATTAATTATCCTTGTATAATTATATATCAAGAATTTCATATTATTAAGTTAATGTTTTTATACAATCACCATCTACATTGGAAGTGAATTTCAGATATTTATGTGATGTATTAATTATCTATTAGATATGGGTACACCCCCTACCTGGTGGACCTTTTAAAAATATTATGAATGATTAATATTTTAAAAGTACTCCTGTATTGTAATTTTATAGTGGGTTCACATCACATGGAATGAAAGTTGGTTAAAATAAATCTTGGGAATTTATATCATATATAAAATGGTCTAGTGGAATCATTTATATGATTCTCACAAAACTTGTATAAATAATTCTACAAATAATTATTTAAAATCTATTATTAAATTATACACACAAGAAGTGTGGTTGAAATGATTATGAAAAATTATTATTCATTGTTAGTAGAAATAAATTAAAAATATTTTCTCTTGGATGTGAAAATGAATATCTAAATTATATGAATAATTGTTATATATTATCCCAAAAGTGACATCGATAATAAATTAATTATGAGATCTCATTAATTTTTTGGATGATGTACTCTATTTATTGAATTATTTTAAAAGTAAATGAAAAAAATATATATTTATAGATGTTAACACTAAAATAATGGTCTACAAATAATTATTGATGAAAACATTTATATATTAAACATATAAAATATTGTATTAACTATCCAAAATACAAAGACTATTAAATAAAAATGGGATTATAATATAAATATTATTCCTTCTGATAAAAACGATCAAAACATATATACATAAATGATTAAATGTTTAATACTCCTAAAGAATATTAGAAAGTATTAAAGTTTCACCTAAGATGATAAATTACTTCACAGGGTGAAATCGATAAGGTGTATCTAATGTATTCATCTTAAAATATATTTTTATATAAAAGAATATAAAAATGATATTGTCCACACCTAGTTCATAATAATCAATTTTGTTTCCTTAATCGATTTTTTTGGATAACTACAAAACTTTTAATTATTTTACAAAACTATTGATTTGTTTTATGATAAAATTATAAAAAATTTACTAATATTTTTATTTAATCATCTAGAATATTAAATCTTTAATTTTTGATAGATTATATATATTTAATAAAATATCCTGATTGAATAATAAAATTTCTTGGTCTCATGAATGTTATAATCAATACAAGAGAGGATAATGAAGAATAATGTTTTTTTTCTTGAATGATAAAATATATATGAAAATTTTATTTATCTATAGAGGATATGTACATACATGTGGATAAATACCTCGTGAATAATATAGGGTCTTATTATAGTTAATTTGATGCAATATAGTATCCTTCTTCTACTCATTATTATTTAATGGGTATAAATTATTTCTTATTTTAAAATATATCATCAATATTGTCTTGTTATATAAATTATAGATATTTTTCTTATCCACAAAAGGTTGTATCTCAAACTTCATATTTATTTACATAAAGAGGAATTAACATTTCTTGTTGTTGTACAAAAAAACTAATTTTGTGACTTCCCTCAATCATATTGAGTTGAATGTAATTCTTACAGAAAACCCAAAAAAAATTTCAATGAGATTGGGGGTTCATCATATCAGAAATCAATGTGGGTTAGATGAAAATAATGATATTAACAATATATTATAAGAGGAAAAAATATCTTGTATAGTACAATTATAATCTAGCTATGTTAAAGGTGATAAGAAAAAAAATATCTCACCAAAATTCATTTTTTACTTATACTTTTCTAAAATAATGGTGAGATAGATATTTGATAAATTAGATCATGTAGATTTATTCAAAAAGTCACGACCAACAACAAATTTTGAGAAAATGATAAATAAATTTTGGACTTCAAGACTACAGAGTCTATCATTATATATTCAATTAGAGTTATAAATGTTGTTCTGTTTTTCCCATTATTAGGCTTTTGCACTCGGTTTTCCTAAAATGTTAATCAATGAGGTGGAAAAAATTAGAGTGAGATTAAATTATTTTTTATTCACTAATTTTTCACTATAGTATTTTTTTGTGAAGAATAAATAATATTCTTGTAAATTGATTTCATTCAAGTGGGTATTATTAAAAATTTAAATGGATGTCCTAACATTAATGGGGTAATTCTTATTGGTTCTTTTCCCATAGGATGAAATTATTATAACCATTCATTTTTCATATCTCTATCCTATGTCAACTAACCTTGAACATTGATGAGATGTATAGATTTACTATATATAAGATACAATATGATAACGAAATTAGAATTCAACATCTATTATTATATAAAATATTTGTCCATGTATCAATTTTTATACATTCTTTCATTCAATATCTCTATCACATTAATTTGGAATCAAAACTTATTTATAATCGATAATAAAGTCACAATTTTAAAATAATTTAGGGTTTAAATCAGTTTCATGATCCCATATCATAACATAGTTATCAATTTAATATTATTTTATTTATATGAAACAAAATTTATATATTAAAAAAATAATTTCAGTAAAAAATATTTATCCTTTATAATATTATCAGAATTATTTTTTGTTCAATAATATAATAATATTATTATATCATTATATCATTATTTTTCAATTAAAAAAATTCTAAATATATATTTGATTTAATGTATCAATTGATTCATCAAAATAATTAAAACATATTGATGGTACCCAAGTATGCTTTTAAAAAAACCATTTGAAAAAGCTAAACCAAATAATCAATTGTTTTTTCAAATTTTTGTTGATCCAAGACCGATCTAGAACAAATTTTTTTGACTTATACTCGACCATTTATAACTCCAATACCGAATTCTCATTATTGAACTAAAAAGTCTTGATCGATATTAAACATTATTGATTTTATTTTTCATTAATGAAATTATATATTTTTTACTTATAATATTTAAAATAATAGTAAATTATTAAATTATTATAATTTATAACATTTGGTGACATATTTCAAAAATGTTTATAATTATCATCATATATTCCGCCACATGGCCCAGGAAAAAAGAATTAATTCCACATTGATGTCTGCATCATGACTAATAAAACATCCAAAATAAATTTTTTCCTGAAATTTGATAACCTTAAGAACATTTATTCATGTGTTTGATCAATAAACTAGATAACATCATGAAATTTGATCCCATAACACAAATTCCTACACTAATTTATTTCAAATTAAATGAATCCAAAAATAAAAAATTGGTTCTTTCAATATATTTAAAATATTTTTTTCTATCTCCCCTTGTCCAACCACAATAAAATGGATTCATTGGTCAATTAGTAGAATAATATCTAACCACTTATAATGATTTGATATATGTGGATGATAGGACCAAAAATCAACATTGTTTTCAAATCATATGGCTTCAATTAATCTCACATAAAAAAATAGACGACTCTTTTTGTTACATTATTATGACTACAAAATTGTTAAATGAATTCATATGAATTACAAGGAAGGTGATTGGATGTTTATGAAAAAAATTAATTATATCCACCTTAGTTCATGAAAAATAGAATCCTAAAAGGATGTTGAGAAATAACATTTAATCTAATATACTGGGAGCGCCCCTACTTCATGGTAGTCATGTATCTACTCCCCACACAATTTTTCACCCTTATAACATGACCCGACCACCTAGGACCCCTTCTAGGTGAGGGTAAGTCATGCATAAAAATCGAAGACTTCTTCGAAAAGTTCAGGAGATTTTCATATGCATCTATTAGGAATCACTCACAATATGGGAGGTTTTATCCTATAATAACAGGTAACATACACCTACCTAATTCACAAGATAAACATAGAATTCCAGTACTATACACTATAATATATTTGTGTATATCTATAGCTACCTTTTATTAGTGCTAAAAAATTAATGATAAAGGACATTATTTTATCCAAGTGATATAAAAGTATAAAACAAAGTGATCGTTTTAAGGTGATTATCTCTTCTTGGAAAGAACTCCTTTAAACCTCCTCTAATGGAATCTAGAGTTTGTCTTTTGGGAGAAACAAAACTCTATAATGTGTCTAGGAAAGTGGGTAGGAAAATTTTTCATAGTATGGATGATATAGAAGGTGAAATGTAGTATAATTTTGTGAATTAAGAAGTACCCTTTTATAATTTAGTTGAGGGGCACTTTTGGGATCCCCAAAAATAATAAATTATAATAAATTAATTCTCAATCAAAATACATGAATAGAGAAATGGGTATGAATTTACGATGGGATAGGGTTATAATACCATCAAAAAATTGATTTTAGAAATGTTTTGGGGTAATTTTAAACCTTATCAATTTGATAAAATCGTATTTAACCTATTTTAACATTAACTATGGTAAAAAAATCACTATTCTAAGGTGGAAATTTTTAACTATATTGTGAAAATTGGAACATAAATGGAAATGTTATTACATTTTTTAACATATAATAATAAATTTGTATAATTTAAATATTATTATGTCTATTAAAAATTTTAAAAATATATTTTGGTGATAAACTATGGTTATTGTCAATTTCAACACTATTCATTTAATTTAGCATTAAATACAATAATAAAAAGTGGAAATTCAAATATAATGCAATAACAACTCCGTAATTTGTCATATATATCAATAAATTTTTTGGTTCACATTAACTCATTCAAATGTTTTCACTTTTAATATTTTAATAATCATTTATTATATTTTTTATTAAAGGGATAAATATTTCATCGGTGTTACATATGGAATAAGGGAAATTATATTATTAAAAATAATTTCATTTGATGAAAATAATTTTCTTAATATAAAAATATACTCTTTATTTGTTCATATCATACTTTTTCCCTATGTGGATACATAATAGATATTAAAAACAAAGAGAGTGACATTTTGTAACATTCATTGATTTATATAATATATATGTCATTTTCATTTTATAGTGTCCATTAAATAACACAATTTTGAATCTGAGGTGTTGAGGGATTAATTTCATTCACTAAATAAATATTGGGATAAATTATTATTGTAATGTGACTTATTTAAAATCAATTTAACCTGATTTTACCATTATTATGGTGTTAAATTTTTCCACATTTACAATTCATATTGACAAACAATAAAAGGGTCGGAATTACCAAATTTGTAACTAAATAATATAAATATTAAATTAATTTTTTCTAATTCAATACTTATATATGTAGCTAATTAATTTTTAATTATGTGTGCAACATGTGAATAAAACCTCTTTTTCGAAAAAAAAATATTTGTAAACATAAAAATGGATTTATTCGTATCCTATGCTTAGAAAAATAGTTGTTGAATTTTTATAAAATTTGATCAAGTAAATAATATAAAATTTTCATTAAAATAATTCAACAATTGTGATTAATTTAATATAATTATTTAAAATAAATTATACACATAAAAAAATAATTTTTCCAAAAAAACATCACTTTTATTTTCAAATAATTTTTTTTGTTTTTAATTCCAATAATTTGATAAATAAGGAATTTATTTTATAAAAATGTAGACCATATTATTTTAAAAATTTATTCATTACTATTCATACCACCTATATAATGTCTATCAAATAACAGACACATAATATTTGAATAATGTTTTGTAGTTTTTTAAAAATCAGTCTTGCATGTAATAAAATTTATCAAAGAAATCAAAATATGTTAAGAGAAATATTTCATAAAATTTTCATGGAATTATATTATACCCACCTTAAAAACAAATATCACCCATGAAATTCATCACTCTAATACAAAAATATGAGGATACTTCTACCTCACATCCTACGGATCACATGTAGCTTCCTAAAATTTTCCATTTTTCCACAAAAACTTGGCCTGGTGAGTGGTCTTATTTCCTAGAATTTAATATATATGATCCAAAATATCTATACGTTACTATCCATAAGAAATATCTTTTTCCACATGTATGGCTTATAGTTTTATTAATTATTAAGGATTAGGTATGTACTTCATCAGGAGAGATACATGGAATACATCATCAACTTGAGATACATTTGGTGGAAGAACAAATCAATAAGATACCATCCAAATACAATCAATAATTTCAAAAAGGGTTATATACCTAGGACAAATCTTGACCATCATTACAAATTTAGTAACTCTATTCTAAGGAGATATTCATAGCAATACCTTTTCACCAACTTCAAACTCTAGATCATTATAATGATTTTTAGTATATCTTTTTCTCGACCCCAATCCACTCTTATGTGTTGTTGAATAGATCTAAATTTCTCTAAAATTTCTCCATGAATATTATTTCCCAATATATTTCATTCTTTAACTTCATTATAGAATGTTGGAGTTATGCACTTCATACCATAGAGGGATTCATATGGATCTATCTGAATGATGGAGTGAAAAATATTATTTGTATGGAAATTATACCAAAGGTGGGTATTGATACCAACAACCTTTGAAATATATAGATATACCTCTCAACATGTATTCAAGATTTTTAATGGTCCTCTTAGATTGAACAACTCCATATGAATTTTAAGTAGTACTGAAAATGAACATTATATCTTGATGTTGTTAAATATTTCTCCTGATCATTAAGGTAATAGGTGTATCCCAATCAGATAAAATGGAAAGTGGTACTCTATAAAATATTACCAATTCCTCACTATATATTCTATAAATATGATCAAAATAGAAATAAACCCTAATTGTAATGAATTGTGCCAAATTTTTAAGGTTATAAAATATAAATCATATTTATTTATTTCATTTATATGTTTTTGGGAGTCTAAAGACAAAATAAATGGTGATGTTTTCACATATACATTCAGGTATAGTTAATGGTTATAATAACCCCTTAGAATTATATCAGTCATTCTTATCTTTCACAAAACCAAACACCAGGAAACACACTCTATAATATATATCTTAATAAAATCCAACCAGAAACAATCATTCATGTCTATATACATCTTCATAATTCTAGTATAAATATTTAATGATGAACTATGAGCCTCATCCAACAACTCTTTCTTCAAATACTGTATGGGAATGACACATACACGGTTCTTTAACCATATTATTCCATCACAATCACAGTTTAAATCAATAACACTTATCACATTTTTTTCTAATCTAAATCTTAATTTTTTGTTACTTTTATCATCAATTTGATAAATTGTTGATATTTTATTTTATCTAGATAAAATTTCTCCCCTTAAATAGAAGATAAATAACATTCATGTTTAGAAATTAACTCACAAAAGAAGAATTCAATTTCCATTGGATGTTCATATTCATTATTTAATTGATAAAAGATCATAGGTTTGTTTGGAATAATAAAAATGAATTCTATTCCTAATAAATGGATATTATCTCCATAAATGTAAATCCATTCCAGGCCATGAATCACATCGAATTAAACTAAATTGATAATCATAATATCTATAGAACTCAGTCTCCCCCAAACATCAATCAAAGAAGAACTATAAACATGTGATGAAACCACTTTTCTATTATAAATTTTCACACCTAACTCAACATACAATTGTTGAGGTGAAATTATTATACCCAAATAAAATTATTTATAAATAAAATTGTTTATGGATCTAGAATCAAATAAGACATTAACTATTCTAGAGTGGATGATAAGTTCTCATTTAACCATGACACTCTCATAACCCACTTAGATATTCATGATATTTCTATTTTTATTTAGGTTTTATAAGTTGATGATGATGATAATAAAAAACCTTTTGTTTTAGGATTTTATTATCATAATTCATGTACTCCTTTCATTTGATGAATTGGAGCCTGGGTGGGGCATTTTATAGAGTTCCCAATATATTCGCATCATTATTTATCTTATTCCCATCACATTAGAATTTGATTACCTGATGACCATACTTTCCAAAATAGAAACATTTGGTGGTCCCCTAAAGAAAATTTCTCCCATGTTTACTTTCATAGTTAAAACGTAGAGGAAATGAAATATACTTTTCTCCCTGGTTTTTATAATTTTCATTGAATTACATTTTTCTTTTCCTATAATTATCTGTGATATTGATGGGAAACTACAATCTATATCTCCACCTTGAGAGCATATTGATCATTTTTCTTCATAGGTACTAGTGTCTCTTTTATCTAATTATTTTTGGAGACTTGGTTTTAATCCTCCAAATAATCAATCAATTTTACATTTAGGGATGATAATTAAACTAGAGGAATACCCTATAATCCATGTAAAATTTGACTCATTAGTACAAATAGAGTCATCATCCATTTCCTTTACCTTAAGATATTATTAATCCATATTTTTTTGTGGAATACATGAGAGTTACTTAATGAATAATAATCCCTTAAAATCATCATATTCCATGACTTTGATTTATTCTTCTTGGCTCAAATTTTTTATAATATTCCACCATTGATTCTACCTCTCCTTCCAAAAAATTAATAGTGAGTATAAATTTTTCATGTCTTGAGCATTGAAGAATGAAAAATATTTTCTCAATGGTGTTGATACATCTCTCAGCCACTAGTGGATTTTGAAATCTACTAAAAAGAGTGGATTTATCTCCATGAATGATTCAATCACACATTTTTCCCTGCTTTTAACATTTGGAAACATGGTACGATTCAAATCATGGGAAATTTATATGAGAAAAATAGTAATATTTTACATTCCATCTCCCATAAAAATTGGTTTCTCATGAGTAAAATAATTTCATTTTCCATATAATTAATCATTATCATGATTCCATGGGGTTCGTTCTAACGAATAAAACAAAAAACCACAGTGTAAGAAACAATATTCATAGCGGAAACCCCTATAATAATGAAAAATCATTTACATGATTTATAAATAGTGAAATATTATTTTATAACACATTATGTTTAACTAAGGACATTAATGATTATTTTCAAAACATTATAATTTTATCCTATACATAGAGATATCCCTAATATTTTCTCATCCATGTTTCCAAAGGTTAAATAATGATATCTTATGATACCAACTATAGAGAACAAAGTTTTTTATGTATAGAAGTTATATATTTTTGTTATGAATATTAATTTCATTACATAAGAACATGTGTGAGGATTGAAAAGGAATTTTTCCATTAGAAACAATGAAAACATAAAAATCATGTTTATAAATTATAAACATAATCTTACCTTTATTTCCTAATAAGTATTACCCTTTTTATAATATCAAACATGATAAATTTATATATATACTAGGGAAATGAAATATAAGATAAGGGATACATCAGATGCTCAGTAAGAGTAAAAGGGAGATATAAATGATTACATAACCATAACAAGAGAATAAGGACATAATAACATGATAATAACATTGTCAAATTATACCCTTCATATCAGAGATCATTATCTTGAGTCATGGAATAAATCTTTTCAGTTCATAATACATGAATCATAAAGTATCACGATCCATGAAGTAATAACAATGGCATAGAAATAGAATTATACAATAAAAATAGTCATAGAAAATAATTTCCTTAGTAGCAAATACACTTTTCTATGACTATCCTTATTGATTGGGTGAACTCCCTAAACTAGTGTAGTTGTCAAGGGTCACTCCCAAGACTATTATGGTGGACAATGTAACATAAAAAACTAGGTTCAATCCCCATTCTATTTTGATTTATCTCATGAGATATAATTATTTACCTAATTAATTTGAGGGATATATATGTCCCACCCATCACATAATGAAAATAAATCATATGTGTCCCACAATTTCTATAAGAATTAGTCATATGAAATATATGAAAATAAATTGGTTTCATAAATATTACATCATAACAAAAACCATGGAAAAGAAATAGGTTTCATAAACATTTCATATTTTTACCATAAAAAATAAACCATCTTGAAAATGAATAAAATAGAATTCTCAGTTAATAACCCTAGTAAATAATTTGTAACATGAAACAATGTAATATTATATATATAATTATATTTAAATATCACTTGGAATAGTTTTTGAATAAATTAACCTATCAATTTTTAAATGTATTTTAAAAAACCTACGCACTTATAATGGTAACTTTTTTTGAAAATAAACTTGAAATTTTATAAAGGAAAATCCAAATAATTTAGGATTCATAATGGAAAGATAAGTTTATCTTTATATATATTTTAAAAAAATCCTTCAATATTTTTGTTGGATGTTTACAAAGTACCTCAATTGGTAAATAAAAAGAGATTCCATCCAAACAATTTTGTAAAAATTAAAGCATGGGAAAAAATATTTTTATAATTTTTAAGAGAATACTAAAAAAATTTCTTTTTTAGAAAATATACACATGGAATAACAATATTCCCCAATACAAGCTTCAACATAAACAATCTCTAATAATGATGAGATTGTGAAATAAACCCTTACGTAATGTCAAACCTTTATTCATTTACATTCTAACCCCCTTTATAATTAATGTGGATTTGTTTTAAATTTATTACATAAAATTATTCATATCTATCATACTATTTAATGTTTATTTATAGCATTATATCACCCATTTATTAATAATTAATTATGAAAATCATTGTTTTTTGTGATAACTGCTTCCTTTTCCAAACATGTTGTGGTTCAATAGTCTAAAAACATATAATTTGATCATGGTACCATAATTTCAATAATTTTAATAATTTTATAAAAAATTATTTATTAATTATATAAATATTTATAATCATTCATAAAAATTAAAGATAAAAAATAAATTATAACTTTTATAGATATGGTAGTCTGTATGTATGCAGGAATATCATTTTCCATTTTCGACATATCCAATGCAACAAATATAAATAATAACTCAGCTTTATAAAATAATTATTATATATCATATACATTCATCCAATTCAACGTTAAAACCATCCTTGTAAAATATTATCGAAAAACAAATTACATCACATTGTGAAGATGGTAGTCCATAGGTATGAAGGAGCGATGTTATCATTTCAAAAAAGTATGGATAATAAGAAGGTAGAAATAATATTATCATTATATATGTATAATTTATTTATAAATATAATAAATAAATTTCAATCCAATCATAATACTCAATAATAAAACATTGTGGTGAAAAATTAATTGTATTGCTACATGGAGATGGTAAGTCATACGTATGCACGAGTGATACTTTCACTTCTTCATTAATAAGAAAGATGTTGTATAATGGTGTTTTAAAAATCATAATAAAATTTTATAATATTAATTATAATTAATTTAATATTTTATGATAAATAATATATATTATAAGGAGTTAAATAAAAGTATAAAATAATGTGATCGTTTTAAAGTGAGTAATTTTTATTAGAAAAAACATCTTTAAATCAACTCTTTAGGACTCTAGATTTGTATTTTGAGAAGACTATAACCTCCATAAAATTTCCATGTAAGTTAAGAAGAAAAATATTCTAGGGTTTTTCTATCTAAAAAGCTAAAATTATTTTTATTAGGTTTCTGAGGATGTTCCATTTCATACTTGAGGAAATTGGACTTTCAGAATCTCTTAAAAGGATAAATTATAAAAAATTCATTCTCAATCCAAATACCTCTTTATGGAAAGGTATTAAAACATAAGGTGGTATAGGGTTCTAATCCC
This sequence comes from Viscum album, assembly GCA_963277665.1. Lineage (NCBI taxonomy): Eukaryota > Viridiplantae > Streptophyta > Magnoliopsida > Santalales > Viscaceae > Viscum > Viscum album. Next base: position 1,601,995,827 of record OY728165.1, on the reverse strand, counting down.
AAAATATAATATATATTTTACTATTTATTGTCTAATTTGAAAATCTATCATTTTGATTAAATCTTTGTTAACCAATTTAAATTTTAACTATAGTAACAGATTTTTCAATATTAAAATGTTTTAATTTATTCATAAATGGTTACAATATGAACATAAATGGAAAATTCATGAAATTTTATTCCATATCATAAAAACATTGTATTATTTAAATATTTTTAGGATTGTTAAACAATTTAATAAAATATTATTTTTATAAAATATCATTATTGTCAATTTGGACCCAGTTAAATAAATTTAACTTTAAATACATCCATACAATGGGGAAATTTGAAAATAATGATATCAAACCTCCCTAATAGGCCATATAGATCTATAAAATTAATGCTTCACATTAAATTGTTCATATTATTTCAATTATAATATTTTTGAAATAATTTTTAACTAAATAGAGAAATATGGTATCGGCGTTGCATATGAAATTAGGGCCATTATAAAATGAATTAAAATTAAAAATATATATATCCTGAATAAAAATTCATTATGATCAAAATCAACACATATATTTTCTCATATCATACTTTTTTCCTATGTGGATACATAAGTGGTATTAAAAAAAGAGGGTGACATTTTGTAACATTCATTGATTTAAATAATTTATAAGTCGCTTTTAATGAAAACTTTTCATTAAATAATTTAATTTAGAACCTTTTGTTATTAGGCTTTACTTAAATTAATAAAATAATTATTATGATAAAACTTATAGCTTTGTCTCTTATTTATATTCCAATTCAACTCGATTCACCCTTTACCATGGTGATAAATTTTACCATGAATACTCTAAATAATAAATACATTTTACCTTACTCAATAACTATAGATATTAAAAATGAATTTTAATGTATGCTAGAAAAAATGTGATTAAAACATACTTTTATAAAAAACATTAATCTTATAACTGGATTAATTATTATCCTATAATTAGAAAATTATTTGTTGAATGACTAAAATTTTGATCAATTAAATAATATATAAATTTTATTAAAATAATTCAAAAATATAAATTAATTTAAAATATTTATAAAAAATACGTTGTACAGATTAAAAATTAATAATAAACATCAGTTTTATTTTCAAATATTATTTTATTCCAATCATTTAATAAATAATCTATTCATTTTATAAATTTTTATACTGTATATTATTCATAATTTATTTTTTACAATTCATACTTCCAATCCATAAACTAAGAAGTAAGAGCCACATAATATTTTAATATTTTTTCACGGTTCTTCTAAACTCACACCTGTGTGTAACACATGTTTTCCAAGAAATCTAAATATTTAAAGAGAAATATTTCCAAAAAAATTCAGGGAGTTATTCAGACTTGAATTTTTTTCATAATGATTTGGGAATTAATAAAGTGTGGTAAGATTATTACATATTCATTGACTAAAGTGGTTGTTATTATTAAAATTATTTTTTGATTTACAATTATGTTTTTGATGAAATGTGTGTTATTGATCTAAATAATAATTTAACATTATTATCATTCCATATGAATCAATATTAAAATATATGGTGGATCCTATCCCATTCAGATATATTTCTAAAACATTTGGGATATAATTTCCCCAAAAACAATATCTATTGGGTGACAGACCTACCAATGGTGATTATTTTTGGAATTCATTTTTTAATGAAAAACGATTAGAAGTGGAAATAATAATAATAATAATAATAAAATAATAATAACAATAATATTAATAAATTTGAGAATTTTTTTTCATTACCTTAAATAAATGTGTTAAATACACATAACGAAAGATCATGAAGATCATATATATGTCGATATTAAAGTAAAAATTAAAAATATTATTTTTAATATATGCTCCAAAAGAACACATATGATTTTATTATTAATCAAATCATTTTAGGAGTTATTATTTTCCTATGTAAGTATATTAATGTGTAGTGAAAATAATCAAATTTACTAAAATAGTGGATTTATTCTTAACTAGTGATAATAAAATGTAAATAAATAATGATTTGTTATATCAAAAGTCTTGATGAAATATATTTAACATTAATCATATTCTTAAAAATTAATATCATATAGAGACATTAGAAGAACGAGGTGTGTAATACCTTTATATATAATAGGAATTTATCATAGTTAAAAATTGAATCAAAAGAATTAGCTTAGGTATTATTTTACTATAAAAAATTAAATTAATTATGATAAATTTGATGTATATTGATCCAAACACATTAAATACATGAAATTAAAATTTAGGATTTCTTGGATCAACAATGATAAAAAAATATTAATAAATTCACACAAGATGATTAATTTATTTATAAAATTATAGACATAAATCATGGAGATAATGTGGAATTCATTACATAAATTTATGTCAACTAAATTATCAATTATAAGAGAATTTTTCATTCTATTTATGTTATTATTAATTATCATTGTATAATTATTTATCATTAATTTCATATTATTATGTTAATGTTTTTATACAATCACCATCTATATTGGATGTGCATTTCAAATATTTATTTGAAGTATTGATTATGTAATAGATAGGGGTGCACCCCTACTAGATGTTCCATTTAAATATTTTATGAGAGATTTATTTTTTAAATAGTCTCATGTATTATAATTATATAGTGAGTTCACATCACATGGAATATATGTTATTTAAAATAAATCTTGATAATTTATATCATATATTACATGGTCTAGTTGAATAATTTGTATGATTCACAGATAAATAATATAAATATTACTACAAAAAAGTATTTAAAATCAATTATCTAATTATACACACTAGAAGTATTATTGAAATGATTATATAAAATCGTTATTCATCATTAGTGGAAATAAATAAATATATTTTATCTTGTATGGGAAAATGAATATCTCAACTATAATATTAATTTTCATATATGATCCTAAAATTAACACTGAAAATAAATAAATTATGAGATCTAATTATTTTTTGGATGATGTACTATATTTTCTTATTATTTAAAAAATAATTGACAGAAATTTATATTTATAGATTTCAACATTAAAATAATGGTCTAAAAAGAATTATTGATGAAAAAAATTATATATTTAAAATATAAAATATTGTATTAACTATCCAAAATACAGAGTCTATTAAACAATGATGGGATTACAGTATTAAATTTAGTCCTTCTCATAATGAAGAGCTCCACATATATACATAAACACTTAAAGTATTAAAATTCCTGAAGTATATTCAAAAGTATTAATGTTTCACCTAAGATGATAAATTACTTCACAAGGGGAAATTTATTAGTTGTATTTAATGTATTCACCATAAAATATATTGGTATATTAAATAATATAAAAATGATATTATCCACACCTAGTTCATATTAATCAATTTTGATTCTTTAATCCATCATTTTTGGATAACAACAAAACTTTTAAATGTTTTACAAAATTAATGAGCTGTTTGATGAAATATTTATAATGAATTTACTTATATTTTTAATTAATCATCTAGAAAAATAAATATTAAATTTTGGAATGATTTTATATATTTATTAAAATATCCTTATTGAATAATGATATTTTTTAGTATCAATATTGGTATATTTCATACAATAGAGGATAATAATGTTCATTGTTTTCATGAAAGATAAAATATAAATGAAATTTTTATTTATCCACAAATGATATATACAAACATGTTCATAAATACCTTGTGAATAAAATATAGTCTTATTATAATGATGTTGATGCAATACAATGTTCGTCTCCTACTCATTATCATTTAATGGTTATAGATTATAAATTATTCCAAAAAATATCATCAAAATATTATTATTATATAAATTCTATATATTTTTATTATCCAAAAAAGGCTGGATCTCAAAATGCATATTTATTTACATATAGAGGAATTAACATTTCATGTTTTTGAACAAAAAACTAAATTTTTGACTTCCATCAATCATACTGAGTTGATTGTAATTCTTAAAGAAAACCCTAAATGTGTTTGGATGAGATTTGGGAATCAACATATCAGAAAGTAATGTGGTATAGATGAAAATAATAATATTCCAACCATATTATATGAGGATAATATAGATTATATTGTACAATAATAATGTGGGTATGTTAAAGGTGATAAGAAAAAAAATATCTCACTAAAATTCATTTTTTACTTATACTTTTCTAAAATAATGCTGAGATAGATATTTGATAAATTAGATCATGTAAATTTATTCTGAAATACATGACCAACAACAAATTATGAGAAAATGATAAATAAATTTGGGATTTCAAGACTACAAAGTCTATCATTATTTATTCATGGAGAGTTATAATTGTTGTTCTCTTTTTTCTATTATTAGGTTTTTCCAATTGTTTTTCTTAAAATGGTAATCAATTAGGTGGTTAAAATTGGACTGAGATTAAATTACTTTTTATTCACATTGTTTTCACTAAAGTATTTTTATGTAATGAATAAATAATATTCTATTAAATTGATGTCATTCAAGGGGGGTATTATAAGAAAATTAAATGGATGTCATAAATTTCATGGGGTATTTCCTATGGGCTCTATTCACATAGGATTAAATTATTATAAAAATTCATTTTTTCATTCTCTATCCCAGGTCAGCTAACCTAGAAAATTCTTAATATACATGTATTTCATATATATATATATATGATACAATTTGATAATGAAATTATTATTCATCCTCTATTATTATCTAAAATATTTTCCTATATTTCGCTTTTTATACATTCTTTGATTCATCATCTCTATCACATTCATTTGGCATCACAACTTTTCTACAATCGATAATGTGGTCATAATTCTGAAATAATTTAGGGTATCAATCAGTTTCATCTTCCCATTTCATAACATAATTATCAATTTAATAATATTTTATTTATATAATAATAAAATTCATTAAAATATATTTATCCTTTTTTAATAGTATCAAAATTCTTTTTTGTTCAATATTTTTTTAATATAATTTCATAATTATATAATTAATTTTATATTAAAAAATAATTTCTTAAAATATATATGGTTTACTGAATTATTTGATTCATCAAAATCATTAAAAAATATTAAAGATATATATCTATGATTTTTTATAAAAAAAGATTTCAATAAGTCAAACCAAATGAATGATTTATTTTTCCAATATTGGTTGATCCAAGAATGGTCTAGCACACATTTGTTTTACTTATACTCAATTATTTCTAACTGCATTTCAGAAGTCTCATTATAGAACTTAAAAGTCTTGATCTATATTCAACATAATTTATTTTATTTTTCATTCCTGAAATTATATATTTTTTCTTCAAATAATTAAAATATAAGTAAATTATTGAATTATTATATATTATAAAATTAGGTGACATTTTTCAAAAACGTTTATAATTATCACCGTATATTCTCCCACATGGCCTAGGAATAAAAATTGATTCCACATTGATGTCTTCATCGTGACTAATCAAACATCTAAAATAATTTTTTTTTCATTCAACTTGATAACCTTAAGAACATTACTTAATGTGGTTGATCAGTAAACTAGATAACATCATTCAATTGGATCCAATAACACAAATTATTACACTAATTTATTTCAAATTAAATGAATCCAATAATAAAAATTGGTTATTTCAATAGATTAAAAATATTTATTTCAGTCTCCACTTATCCAACCATAATAAAATAGATCCATTTCTCGATTAGAAGAATAATATCTAACAACTTCTAATGTTTTGATTTAAGTGGATGATATGACAAAAAATCAACATTGTTTTTTAATCGTATGGCTCCAATTAATATCACTTAAAAAAATAAATGACTCTTTTTATTACATTTTTATAACTACAAAATTGTTAAACACATTCATATAAATTACAAGAAAGGTGATTGGTTATTTTTGAACAAAATTAAGTTTATCCACCCTAGTTCATGCAAAATAGGATCCAAATGTATGTTGAGAAATATTCTTTAATCCAATACACTGCGTGCACCCCAACTTCATGGTAGTCATATAACTACTCCCCACACAACTATTCACCCATATAACATGACCCGACCCATTAGGACACCTTCGAAGTGATGGTATGTCATGCATAAAAACCCAAGCCTTATTCTAAAAGTTTAGGTGCTTCTAATAAGCATCGATTAGGCATCACTCACAATATGGGAGGCTTCTTCCTATAATAAAAAATAAGATACACATATCCAATGCACAATATAAACATAGAATACCCACATGATACACTATAACATAATTTTTTTATATTTATCACTACCTTTTATCAGTGCTAAAAAAGTTATGATAAAGAACATTAATTTATCCAAGAAAAATAAAAGTGTTGAAAAAACAAAACCTTATTATTACTAAAAAACACTGATAAAAGTGGGAATTTTATTAGTGTTTTTTATAGTGAAGATAAATATCATCCATTATATATATTTTATTTAGAGAAAATAAAGGATACAATTTATGAGTGTTTTTTAGCACACATAAAGGGCACCAGGAATGATTTAATATATATATATATATATATATATATATATATATATATATATATATATATATATATATCTGTGTGTGTGTGTGTGGGTATATTGTTACATATAACCAATATAATAGTAAATATACTTATAATAAGAATCTATTATAAATCATTTTTTCATAAATTATATAAAAAATAATAAAATTTATATTATTCATGAAAAATATTTAATATTATATTTAAATAACATATATATATATATTTATATATATTAATATAATATCTTAAAATTTTATTTAAACAAATATATAAATATATAAATGAGGATAAATTTATTTAAGTGTGATTATAATATACATAAATAAATACAAATATGTATATATAATTTATTTATACATATTTATATATTAGTTTGATTTATATAAAATATAAAATAAATATTATTTATATAAATAAAATATATATATATATATGTATATTAACCTTTTTAATTTTATGTATTATTTTATTCGAATTTATAATTATATATAATATTAATAAATACTGATATATGCATCTGTTTGAATTAAAATATAGAGATATGAATTATATAAATACATCAAATATATCTCATAATTGAATTTATATAATTATATTCATATTAAATAATTTAAAATGTACACATATATTTATAATATAAATATATATGTATGTATGTGTATATATGTATGTATATGTATTCATGGATGTGTTTAGGTATGTATGGTTGTATGTATGAATATGTGTGTCTATTTATGTATGTCTCTGTGTGTGTATTTTTATACATGTAGATGTGTATATATATATGATTATATATGTATGTGTGTGTGTAAATATATATGTATGTGTATGTGTGAATATATGTATGTATGTGTTTGTTTATGTAGCTATGTATGTATGTGTATGTGGATGTTTGTGTGTGTCTGTTGGTCTGTCTATTTGTGGGTGTGTGTCTATAACATCGTGGAATTACATTAATAAAAGGACCACTCCTTATGTTTGTTGTTTAGTTGCTCTACGGGTCAAAGGACCACCCGGACCCTTGTGGCTGGTGTGGACAAGAGGTTACAGATAGTGAAGTTACAAGTGATCCACTTCATATCTAGTATGGGAAACTGGGCAATCGATTGGCTTGGATGTGTCTATAATAATCTTTTGTAGCCACTGGTCAGTTGGTGGGACTCTATTGTCCAACTAGTGGTGTTAATAGACCTGAGCTTTGGTAGGGGTAATATTTTAAATTTACACAATAACCCTTTTTTATTTATTATTTCTTATCCCTCAAACCTTGATTAACCCACATGAACCTTGGGATCCCTCTCTGGTATTTTGGAAACCATAACCTCATCTCTTATCAAATCAAAGTGCCGATCAAATCGTTGATCTTATTTTGATATTTATATCTCCAATAAGCCTTCAATCACTCATATTTTCTTGATTCATTCCTTCTAGTTCATGTGAAACAGTTAGGATTAAATTGATCTAGAACAGTTGAAGTGGAATTATGAATCTAGAATCACTTGTTTCTCTTATCTAGGACCCTCTTTCTTAACTATATGTTTGCCAACAAAGAAAAATCATCTCTGATTTATTGCATTTTGATCCCATATTTTTCAATTAGGTGTTTCTATTCTATTTAATCTTCTTTTGATTTATGTGTTACTTGAATTCATTTTTATTATGTTTGAAATTGGTTAAGCATGTATTAATAATTTTTATTACAAAAAGACCATTTTGGGGGAAAATGGTATTCAGAATAGCTAGACAATTATAAAGAATATATCCATTGATTTGAAATTAAGTGGGCCTTTTTTTAATCATGGTGGTTTCAGTTTTGAAATGTAAATCCATGATTTAATGAAAATGTATTAATTCTTTAAGTTTGTTCCAAATGTATTAAAGGGAATGTTTTCCTTAAAAATTATGTTGGAATTATTTAAATGATAACATGTGATGGTTTTTTTTAAAAGTTTTGTTGTGATGATATATAAAAACATTAAAGGGATTGGTTTGATTTTCCATGTTCTTAGCTCAACGGCCCATTAGTCACTTTAAATTAGTTTTTATAGGATGTATGAATTTGTGACCCTTTTGAATTAATGTCTCAAAGTGATGTTTTATTTAATTGATATTTGGTTTTTTTATCTATTTGGATTATGTTAAAGGGTTTTTGGCATTTTAGGAAGTAAATTAGCTTGTTAGAAAAACTATTGATGAACCCATAATTTATGTTCTTCCTTGATGATTGGTAATTAAATCAAATGATGAAAGGAATTAAAATTGGGGTTATACTCTTTGAGTGTTTTTATCCCAGGTGTTGAATTTGTTTTCAACATTTCAATATGTTTAGTGATGATTCTCGGTGAATTGTTATGGATTCACATGATGGAATTGAATGTGATACCTGATAAATTTTACAACTTATATTTTATTATTTTTGTAATTGATCTTAAATCATAAATACTCGTGAAAAATAAATATGATAAAGTGTACAATTTATAAACCATTCCGAAAAAGAACATGAATGTATTTATTTTCATGAGGATTTGAATGTTTCCTTGTAAAATAAAGTAAGTGCATCAAGAAATGAAAGTCATCCATGAGAATGATTGAGGAATTTATATGAAGGACTTGAAAAAAATATATTTATATTTTACATGAGGAATCTTTAATAAAATTAGTAATATAAATTTTATTTTTTATCTGGACTTTCTCATATTCCATAATTCACTTAGTGATTTTGTGTTCAGAGTATTGGAGAAAAAATTGGCCAACCATTCCAACAAAAGAACCAACTCAATCTTGTTTTGTGGAAGGAGAACCTCAACTATGCAATAGAGACAAATTACTAAGATGTTATCATGGAAGAATTTATAGAGGAAAAAATATAAATCTAGATCATGCACAGGTTGCATATGGTGCATACAAAGCATGCATGGGATTTGGAAAGTGGGCCAGCATATGTGATGTGGGACCCATGAAGCTCGTGGGTGCAGTGATGTGTGTCCCAAAATACATGGTCAGATCGAGTGATCCATAGAACATGGATGTTTATGTGGTAATGTTTAATAGAAAAAAGGTTTTATGTGGGACTCTTGAATACATTTCATTATTCATCTCTCTTAAAAGATACAGATAAAACAAAGGTCATCCAATCTATTTAATTCAAACCATTTGTTCAATTATACAACCATCTTAAACCACCATCCTCATCGAAGTTATTATACATAGGGGATTGATACATCTTATTCTCACTAGATTAATCCAAATTATCTTTTTTATAAATGAAGTCTAGGTCAGTCTCTTGAGATTCCAACAAGATCCACGAACACATTTCAAATTGTTCTCATGCATTTTCCATGCATAGATAAATTATATCGAGATGTGATATCACATGTGTTAAATCCTGACCCTTTAAATGAAACAAAAACATTCAATGCATTTTTATGATTAATATATAATATTCATTTAGTTTCTATTTTATGAATATAAATTGATTGAACAAATGAATAATGACGTATATGTCCAACAATCCACAGTACATGTGACATGCTTGCAAAAAAAAAGAACTAGTTCTTTTATTTATTCTAGAATATGGTTTAACATGTGATTAAATGAGAATCTACTACATATATGCTCGTGAAGCATTAAAATGTAGAAGACCAATCCTTTTTCACATATTAATGTGGATTAAAATGAAAGTTGTTTTTGATACATCATTTAGAAAAGGTGTATTTATAGATATTTTTATCCATGTGATGAAATGGAAGATGATTCGAGTAATTTTTTACTATAAAAAATGAGAAGAATGCATATTTTTTTGTTGTAGAAACTTGCACCACATGAAGAAAAACTAATACCAACAGACTACTCAAGTATCTCAAATGGGGTGCCTGAAATATAACACCCATAGTTTATGGGGTATTTAAATAAGTTAATATAAAACTAAAACAAGCTATCGGTGCTTATATTTTAATGGATAAATTAAATGTGTTATTTATAAACACATTTATTTTATGTAATAATCATATATTATCACATTCACACTTATTATTTTATTAATGATTAATGTGTACATGTGGGTGATGAAGGGTTCTATGGGAAAATATTGTGAGAGGGTTTTCATTCATGTTTAATGAAGTATTTTGAGAATCATGAAAAATCTTTTTGTTGAATATAGAAGGTGAGCTTCAATAATAGTCAATATGATCCTTATTGGTTACTTATGAAGATCCAAAAAGAACCTTGAGACTAACACTGCCGAAGTTCATGAGGATGTACACTCCTAATAGAGAATATAATTTTGTTTTGGAGGAATATCCTTTTTAAAGAAGTTATATATAGTTCTGGATCAATATCAATGGGGAATATTGTAGTTGGGGTGTTTAAACAACTACTGGAGGCTTTATATTAGGTTGTGAAACCAATTACGGAAGAAGAGCAGTTGGGGTGCCTAACCAATTATAAAGACATTCCAACAAGTATGTCTAACAATTTTTATTAACTTAGAGGCACAGTGAAGAATCTATATTGGGATATCTAACTGACATAGAATGGAGTAATCCATTCAACTTAGCCATTTAAATATTGGTTTCCCCTTTCAACTCTATATTATTTCACATGAAGGTGAGGCTATGAGAAATAATTTATTGGATCAATAAATTTAAACAATTTAAGAGGTTGAATTTAAAAGGATATAAAATTCATAAAATGAGGGTACCACCGATTCACCCCCTCTCAATGGAACTTAATTTCTCTTTAGGGTTTATAATTTATATTAGAGGGATGTTACAACTAATGATCCAGGAAGATTCAATATATATGGATAATCTAAATTCTATAAATAGACAAGGAGTTCCAAATTTAAATGTAAAAAATATCATAATTTGAGAAATAGGATACTACCCTACCACTTTTCACATGGCCTTGAAGTAATAGATGATCCCATAATAGTTTTTACACAAATTGATATAGATGATCATATAAATCATGTAGAAAAGAAGTATTTTGAGGATTATGGTAAACAAAAAAATCATCCTAATGACCTTTTCATAAAAGTTATATACCAAGGTCATGTGTCTTCAAACTTCACTTGAAATCAGGGAGAAAAAAATATCTATAATATAAACATAAAATTTGAGGAAGTAAACCTATTGTTATGGAGAATTAGATTTGAAGATATAAAAATGGCATATGATGAGATAATTGACCATTATTTCACAATATTTAAAGAGATTGTGATAAATATTAGGGAGTTTGGTGAGAATCTTGATGATTCCATTATTGTTAAAAAACTATTCACTAATTTTATAGATTAGTTTTATCCAAAAATATCAGGCTTAGAATATAGAGAAGATTTCACAGTTGATGAACTACATAATATACTCATTGCATATGAAAATTGAAAGGCTCCTGCCTACAAGAATAAATCCAAAGATGATATGGACTATAAAGAAACAAGAAAAGTAAAAATATTAAAAGAATAAATTATTGAATATAGTGATTTTAAAGACAAGAAATATGACGATTATTTAAATAAGACTATTTTTATTGTTTCAAAAAGGATCAAAACATGGAAAATAAAAAATCACCAATGTTCTAGAATTATAATATTCATGGAATCATTTCCTTTCAGTGTTTATCAAATATAGAGAATAATTTGAATCTGATGACGATGGGGAGAGACCATAGAAAAAGAAAGTGGTTAATAATAAGAATCACATCACCTTCAAAAGGATAAGTTTGATGGGAAAATGGAGAATAATTATTCAACTAATGATATTGATTATAAAGTTATATTATTTACTCATGTGTAAGGTAGTGTTCATGAAATATAAGAATGATGTAAAAGAATATTATCCCATCCTTGGAAAAATATGTCTTGTTTTGATCAATAATGTAATACTAAATATAATTGGAATAAATCCGGAATATCACAATTCTGAGCCAATTATTGGTGTTGTGGAAGGTATGGACACAAAGCCTATTATTTTTGGTATAATATGTCTCTTTCAGTAATATGGAAACAACCACGGGGGTATTTGATGAGAAGTTATAAATAAGTGAAAAATTAATGATTTTTGTTAGAAAGGGATGTTCTGAGATTAGAAGGAAAAAATGGACTTGGTGAGAGGAAGATCTAGGTCTGAATTTTTTTTAAAAAAAAAGAGGTTCCTCTTTATTCCCTATCATTTTATGAGCTAACATGTAGTGAATTTAAGGACAAGGTTTCGGTTTTTATTTATAGACAACATGATGAGTTATTTTGTAGATTTTCTTGTTCAGAAACTCTCCATGATGAGGATGATGAGTGCCTACCTCGAGGGGGGTCTTATATGATAATTTATGTATGCCAATAAAAATGTATACTCCTATATTAATTTTACCATTCTGATAAATTTAGGGGGTGTTTTAGTTGATGAAAAGATAAAACAAAGTGTCATTTATTATTGTGCAACTAATCTTTTTGAAGTGTTTGTTAAAGTGTGTGTAGAATTTTTTATTTCATTGATAAATCAAACCCATTTCTTTGGGATTGGTAATTTCTTATCTTGATTTCACATGTGATTATTTTATAGAATACTTAGACAACTTTGTTTATATCTCTCTTTTTTTCTACACCAAAACACAATAAATAGACTAAAAGTTTATTAACAAAACTCACTTTTTCATGAATCATGTGTTATTATTTATTTCTTTAAAAATTACAGAAGTGGTTTTGAAAAATAAATATATGAATATAATACCACATTTATCCTTTTCATTTTATTTCTAATAAGTGGGTTAAAAGTTGGAGCACCGCATATTGACCTTTATAATGTGAGGAGATATTGAAAAAAAATACAAAGGGGTAGATTTTTTAGCACAAGTTTTTCACTTTATTTCAATGAGTCAATATGTGATGTGATGATTAGTAGTGAATTGTTACAGATTCACATGATGACATCAGATTTCATGCTTGAGAAATTTTTCATATTTAATATGAAGATTTTTGGAACTGATCATAATTTTTAGTGACATGTGAAAAGAAATTTTAAGAAGTGCATTGTATTTACAACAAGTTGAATATAACCATGAATGTATTTATTTTCATTAGGATTCACTACTACAGAAATGGGCATTGTCAGCGCTCAAAATGGGTTTTAATAGTGCTAAAAAAGTGATCATAATGGTAGCATTTATCATCTCTATAAAAGTGTTGATAAAGGCATCCTTTATTAGTGCTGATAAATGTCGTGCCTACTGTAACATAAAATTCTACAACAGCACACCCAAACAAGACCTGCAAAAAAATTAGCATATCAACAAGTATACCCATAAAAAATTAACACATAATTCATAAGGTAATTATATTAAGTATACACATTCAACAAGTATACACATACAATAAGTATATACATACCAAAAATATACCCATAAAACATGTATACCTATACAAAAAGTATACCCAAACACCATTAACACATAAATCATAACTAAATTAAATACCTAAAGAATTCAATTCAGAATTCAGGTGGTTGGGGGTTATTCAGGGGTTTGGGGTGGCTGTCCAAGGGAGGTAGGGGTGTCCAGGGGTTGGAGGTGTTTGGGGGGATGGGGGTGTCCAGGGTGGTGGGGGTTGTCCATGGTGGTGTCCAGGGGGGTGGGGTGGTGTCCCGGGGGTTGGGGGGATTTCCATGGGTAGGGTGTCCAGGGGTGGTGGTGGAGGTGTCCAGGGGTGGGGTGGTGTCCAGGGGGTGGGGATAGTCTAGGAGGTTGGGGGCTATCCAAGGGGGTGGGTGGTGTCCAGGGGGTGGGGGTGTCTGTCTATGGGGGTGGGGGTGTCTAGTAGGTGTGGGTGTCCATGTGCTGCGATGATTTCTAGGAGGGGTGGGGGGCTTCCATGGGTGGGTAAATCCATGGGGTGGGTGGCCATCTAGGGTGTGGGGGCTATCCAGGGTGGTGAGGGCTGTCCAAGGGGGTGTCCAAGGGGGGTACGGTGGTGTCTAGGGAGGGTGGGGTTGTGTACATGGGGTAGAAGGCTTTAATGGTTTTAATGGAATGAATTTCAGGGATTTTAAGGTCATTAGTGTTTTTAAAATGGTTTTAAAATAATTTTTCTTTAAATAGTATGTGTTTTTTAGTAAAAAATTAATTCTTTTGGTGTGTATGGTAGGAAGGGGGTTTTCCGTACGTCAGTTGTTGTTTTCGCTTAAAATTATATCCATTTTAAACAAAATAGAGACATATTGAGTTATACAGGCCACAACATGCCTCACATTGAGGTAGGGCTGTCTGGTACATGTGACTCATGTCCCATATATTTATATCCTAAGGTATCAACATAATCTGAATGTATTTGGTCGGATTTCCGTACGTCGGTTGTTGATATCACTTAAAATTCTATCAATTTTAAACAAAAGAGAGATAATTTGAGTGATACAGGCCACACTGTGCCTCAACATTAAGGTATATTGACTTTTACACATCCCACATGACCCATGTATTGATCTTTTAATGTATGAACACAATCCGAATGTGTTTGGTCAGTTTTTCGTACATCTGTTGTTGTTTTCACATAAAATTCTGTCCATTTTAAACCAAAACGATACACTTTGAGTGATACCAGCAACACTGTACCTCTGATAGAGGCAGGTTAGACTCATACATGTCACATAGGACCCATGGATCTTTATCCTAAAGTATCAACACAATCTGAATATGTTTGGTCAGTTTTCTGTATGTCGGTTTTTTTTGCACTTAAATTTCTGTCCTTTTTAAAAATAAAGAGATATGATTTGAGTGATATCGGCCACACCATGACTCATATTGGAGCGCAGGTTGACTCATAAACGTCACACATTACCCATGTATCATTATACTAATGTATCAATAAAATCTGAATGCATTTGGTCCGATTTTCATACTTCAGTTGTTGTTTTCACTAAAAATTATGTCCATTTTAAACAAAAGAGAGACACTTTGAGTGATATCAGCCACACCGTGCCTCAAATTGAGGCGGGGATGACTCTTACACATCACACATGACCCATGGATCATTCTCCAAATTTATTAACATAATATGATAATGTTTTGTTAGTTTTATGTACGTCAGTTGCTTTTTTCACATAAAATTTTGTCCATTTTAAACAAAATAGGGACACTTTTCGTGAAACCGGCCACACTATGCTTTGAATTGAGGTGATGTTGACACGCAAATGTCACACATGGTCCATGAATCCTTATTCTAATGTATCAACACAATAATAATGTGTTTGTTCAGATTTTTGTACATCATTTGTTGTTTTTACTTAAAATTCGATCTATTTTAAACAAAAGAGAAGCACTTTGAGTGCTACTGGCCACATTGTGCCTTGTATTGAGGCAGGGTTGACTCGTACACATCACAAATTAC
This sequence comes from Viscum album, assembly GCA_963277665.1. Classification (NCBI taxonomy): domain Eukaryota; kingdom Viridiplantae; phylum Streptophyta; class Magnoliopsida; order Santalales; family Viscaceae; genus Viscum; species Viscum album. Next base: position 1,601,979,877 of record OY728165.1, on the reverse strand, counting down.
CCATTAATCATTCTCATAAATTAGTATCACAATTTGAATGCATTGTTTTAGTTGTTTGAACATCAGTTGTTGTTTTCACTTAAAATGTTGTCCATTTTAATCAAAAGAGAGACACTTTGAGTGATACTAGCCACATCGTGCCTTAGTTTGAGGCGGTTTTGACTGGTAAACGCCACACAAGACCCATGGATCATTCTACAAAATTATCATCACAATATGAATTCATTTGGTTATATATGAAGGTATTTTGGATATTTTACTGGTTTTTCTTATCCAAAGGCCAATGAAAAGTGGTTCATCATTATTGCATGTCGCTAGTGAATTTCGTCTATTAAAATAGAAAAATAACTCATTGGAGAAAGTATGATTTGTTTAATAACCATTAAAAATTATCTTATGAACATTTATATACAACAATGTTTAAACCCCTCTCAAAAAAGTATGCCAATTGTACACATCCTCAAGTCAGATCTTCATGCTATTTGTGTACAATATTCCATCAGGTTTGTGGACCACTCATTTGTTAACAAATCTATATCATCATGTGAATATGAGGCATGTGCTGATGTTTGTTGGACCTCAACACTATGAGTAGAAATAGGTTCAGAAACCTGTTGTTTCCCTGCACTGTGAGCAACAACATCTTGAGAGACTTGTTCAACCTTGAGGTTAGGAGCACCCAAATGTGAAAAAATAATTATCTACAAAATTAGTGGAACTATTTGTTTAGATTTCATAAATCCAGTAATGATAAGATAATAACATTATATAACAAGATCAATATTAGAAACAAAATATAAGCTATTTATTGAACTATGTTTCTTTTTTTCAAAGGATGAAGGGATTTGACAACTCTATCAATTATCCAAATCCCTTCATTGTGGTCTCCTATAACATACAAAACATCATCCACATTGGGACCGTTGAGACATGATTGCAATGTACCACTGAAAGTATTGTCCTTAACTATATTTTCATCCGACCCTTCAGTAGTTTTGGATGATAATAGAACAATCGATCACTTTCAATTTGTGGGATTTGGAACATAAAATACTTATAACGCTTGTGATTCCATTATAAATTATTCATCTTTGTACCATTATTTACTAAAATTAACTTTTACAAATCTTAGTTAATCTATTTTAACAACACTATTGTTATAAACTCATTTGCATTTAAAAATGGGAAATTGGAATGTCGTATAATCCAACTCCTATATTTTCTTGATAATTCCAAAGTATGACATATTCAAATAAATTGTATTTTTGTTCTTATTACCAGAAACATGCATCGCTTCAGCCAAAAGCGTAACTCTACTATTTTGCATGGTACTATATTCATCTTGTTCATCTATATAAAATGTATAACCATTAGTTAAATAACCATTGTAAGATGATATATACACACTTGGTTGGGCGGCTAGCCATCGATGTCATTCTAAAATTGAATTTGGATTTTCAGGTAGCTCCTTAAAAATAAGGACCCAAAACCATCCTATGAACTAGTGATTATGTGTATTTGATATCTATTTTCATCCATTGAAAAATTAAACTACAAAATAATTTCAATTTGGGTTTTAATATATAGATCAACCTCCCAACTGTTATTCAATGAATTATGGTGGGCCTGCTCCCAATCTGTAATGTTGATTATCATAAAATCCCTTCTGGAACTTCCATCACCCTCAATGCATCTAGTGTGATGATATTTTAGGATACTGATGCTTTCTATGTCAAATAAGTATTCAGTATAGAATTCAATTTCATCCTTAATAATATATTTCTCTGTAATACAACCCTTTGTCCAACTCCGATTTTTGACATACCCTTTCAAAATCTTTATATACCATTCAATGGGGTACATCTATCTATAGTGCATAGGACCACAATTTTGAATCTCTCTCACCATGTGAAACATCAAATAAACCATCATATCAAAGAAAGATATTGGGAAGAACATTTCTAATTCATATAATATGATTACAATTTCTCATTCCATAGATAGAAATTTCACTGGGTCTAGAACTTTGATGCATATAGCCTTTAAAAAGAAACAAATTTTGGTTAACGTATGATGAACTTTCAAGGGAAAAATGCAATGTAAAGCTATATGAATTAAATCTTGCATCAAAACATAAAAGTCATGTTATTTCAAACATTTTAACATCAAATAATTCATTGATACAATGTTATTGATATTTGATGAATACCACTTTGAAACCATTACATCAATGAAGAAGTTGAAAAACTAATATCTCTACTCCCTAGAAATAGTGTATGCAGTTGGAGGAAGAAACATTTTATTTTCACCCTTCATGGGAGCCAACTCTTCTCATATTATCATGCCAAACATGTCCAACCTTGCCTTAATTCCATCTTTTTTTAAATGGGAATTTAGTATTGTTCTGATAACACTGTCACATTCATTTTTTTTCTATATTCATCACATCAATAAAATTTCTGACGTACAAAAAATTCTAGTATGGTAATTCAAAAAAACTGACCTCTTTTTCCAACTGGTTTTTGTAAGGTTTTTTTTAAACAGTTTTCCAAACAGAGTGTTCATAACTTTTACTTTCTCAAATAGTTGATCACCTGTTTGTGGATATGGTGTTGTTAATTGTTATGAACTTCTTTTGAATGATGTTTTCTGATATCGGTACTTATTCCGGTGAGGTAAAAATCTACGAATTCCTAGAAACATAGATTTCGATGAATGTTTTAACCTAATTTATTATGTATCTTCTTCGCAGACATGACACCAGTGAGTTATTTTAAGGATATAGACTGACATATTTATATAAGCAGGTAAATAATTTATCATGCCATACAATATCGCTCTAAACGTGAAGTAATCAATTTTATAAGCATCAAACAACAAAACACCTTACTCCCACAATAACTTCAAATCTTTGATCAAAAATCCAAATAAACATCAATATTGTTAGCTGGTTGTTTTGGTCCTGATATAATTATATATAACATGATGAATTTATGTTTCATCCATAACCAGGGTGGAAAGATATAATTCACTAACATAATATGCCATGTACTATGAGTGCGGGTTTGAAAACCAAAAGGATTCACTCAATCTATAGATAACGCAAGACGAAGGTTTCTCATCTCATTTCCATATTCAGGAAAATCATGATCAATTATATTGCATTTAGGAGAGTTAGTTTGGTGATGTGATTTCCCATATTTATTTCTTTTCTCTACATGACATGACAATTTTCTTATAGTTTCATCACTTCAATATAGACTCATATACCTTTGAATGATTGAAAAGTACCATACAACTTTCATAGGACTGGATTCATATTTCTTGTATCCGGAAGCACCACACTGTAGGCATTCTGTACATGATATTTTCTCATTTCAAAAAATTATAATGCCTTTTGTGCAAGTATGTATTCTTTCAAAAATCATACCCATCGAGCATAGCATTCGTTTAGCTTCGTATATCTGTCTTGGGAGCTCATTTTCTTCTGGAAGCATGTCATTCAAGAGGGAAAGTAGTTTTGTAAAGTAGACATCACTCCATATATGTTCTGATTTCAATTTAAACAATTGTAGTATAGCTGACAATGATGTATATTTAGTGGAACCATCATACAATGGAATCTTTTCACAACACATTAACTTCTCAATCAATTTTCGGAAATCATGGAGTTAATATTCAGTTTCCCTTTTCATTTCCTCATTATGATATTCATCATCATTGACATCTGTCATCACATCCTCCATATGGTCTTCTTCATTATTCACATTTGTAATCCTTGAAGATCCATAAAACGTAGTTTTATCCCTACTAATAGCTACATTCACTTTTTCTCCATGTTTATTCCGATATTTATAATTGTGATCTATTCAATGAAATATCAAATGTTTTTTTAACTCCTCTAGTATAATTATTCTATAAAAAACAATGTAAACACAGACAAAGGATTTGAGATGTATCCTTTGCATGATCCATTTCAAAATGGGATAACTCTTTAAAACCATTCTCATACACTAATGATTAGTATCCATCCAAACTATATTAATATCTATCCTATTTGAATATGAAATATTATTATTTATGATTCAAATACACAAAAAAATACTTCCAAATATAGTATAAGAGAACCACTTATAAAAATAGATATTAACTGAGCCTACCCATTTCCAATAAATATTTGGAAATTAACATAACTAGGATAAACCCCCCATAAAAATCTATTAACTGTCCATCACCCTTACCAATTGATCTAGCACACATCACCCTTGTAGAAAAACAATAAACTTCAATTTAACCACCCCTACCAACCACCTCATTCATAATAAAATAGTCACAATAACCAGTCCAAAACTAGTTACCAAACTAAAATAAAATGAAGACAAGGATACAATTTTGATGAGAAAACTAATATAGTATATAAATTTCCAAACACAAAGAGGTTTGTGTGGGAGACAAATAACATAGGTTTATCCAAAGATGCTACAGGATATCACAGGTTTGGTTACCCATATGAGCCTAAGAAATAGAAAATTGAGGTTCGTGAACATAAATTCTATCATGAACATCTAAAGGATATGCAATAAATCTCCCTCACCTTCCCCAAACATGTAACTAATATCCATAGACACATCTTAAATCCATTCTATAAAAAATCACATTCCCATACAAAGGTATAAACAACAATCCCTTAGTCTTAAAAAACTCACCCATGAGGGAGAAGGACCACATCGACCATCCATATCCAAAACTCAAAGCTCCTCTCAACCCTTATCTCAATAACTATTCAGACCTTCTATAATATTAATACCTAACATTAATAAATTATTTCCCAAAAGCATGACCTTTAGATTAGAAAAATTTCCACCTATTTATGAAAAATAGAAATATTCTTCTTTTTTTTTCTTATGAATCATTATATTTGGAAAAACACACAAACCAACACAATAAAATTCCTATTTTCCCAAGAATATTATGGTAAAGTAAAATAAATAATTCCATTAAAAGTAATTCAACTAAATCTTTTAGTATCAATTAAAAGAGGGTACTTGTTAACAAAGGGATGAGGTCAATAACTCAGGACATAATCATGACAAGACTCTCAATCCAAACTCAAAAAATTCCAAAATTTTATCAACTAAAACATGACCATCTGACTAAATAAAACTGCACCATAATGAATATTAGAAGAATAAAAAAAGGAAACAGATGAGGATGAGTAGGGAAATCACAAAAGATCAAATATAGGAAGCCAAGAATCTAACCTCATCGAAAGGAATCTCAAACACCTGAAGTAGGGTTCACGTGGAGTAAGGTCCATCAGGGAGAAGGAGAAGTAGGGTTCATGGGGAGGATTAATCATGGAAGGGGTTTTAGCGGAGGTTAAAGAGTAGGGATAATAGTGGTAGCAAAGGGAAATAGCACTGGAGTAGGGCAGCAGCGACGGAGAATTGCTAGCGGTGGTGGAGTAGGGTAGCAGTGGCGGAGTGGCAACGACGGCAGAGTGGCAGTGACAGCGGAGTAGTATCCAGTAAAGAGAAGATCGAGGGTGGGGGAGGGGAGTTATCATAGGTGTATAGTCCCACGAGAGAATAAGGGTGAGATAAACAGAGGGTATTGTGCACCCAATTTTATAAAATGGGGCTATGGTTTTATCAGTGCTAAAATTTTAGCATTGATAAATGGTTCCTTTATCAGTGCTTTTCTAGTGATGATAAATATTCCCTTTATCAGTGCTAGAAAAGCACTTATAAAGTGACCCTTTATCGGCACATTTAATTAGCACTGATAATGAGTTACCATTATCATTGCTTTTTTCTTAGCAGTGATTAAAGGTGGTGCTTCCCAGAACCGTTTTTGTAGTAGTGATTTGAAGGTTCTCTTGTAAAATAGAAAGTAATTTCATTAAGTAATTAAGGAAGTCCTTAGAAAATGATTGAGAAATTTATATGGAGGTAATGAAAAAATTATATTTATATTATGCTTGAGTAATCTCGAATAAAATGGAGAATATGGATTGTAATTTTTATTGGGACATTCTCATCTGTGCTTTATTTCAGGTAGTGATTTTTATTTTGAGTTTCATCCAAACAATTACCTAGCCAATACAACAGAGTAACCAACTCAATCTATCATTGTGGGATGATGACCTTAACCACAGATGAGAGCCATCCCACTAAGGCTATATAGAGGTAGGAGGTTACGTGGGCCTGAAAATTCTGACTTGAGCATGCATGGGTTAGGAATGGGGCGAGGATAGTACACAATAAATTGGGATGGTGGTCCAGAAGATGTTAGGAACGACCTGTGAAGCCCATGGGTGCAGTGTTATGTGTGCTGAACCAAATTATTAGCTTGAGTTTTCAAGGTAACATGGATGTTTAAATCGGACAGTGAGATGGAGTGAAGGATCGATGTCAGACTCCCAAATACGACACACTATTCTTCCATATTAAAAGTTACTAATAAAACAAAGGTATTCCGATCCGGTTAACAAAGATAGTCCAATCCACCATGTGATTGTCTTCAACCTCATATCCCGTGAAAGGGATTTTGTGTGTGGGATTGATACATAATGCATCCATCGGATTAGAATCGTCTCTAGTTATGTTTTTTTATAGAATATCCAGCACACCCTTCATATCAGAACATGTGTCCATTTATAATTTGAGTCTCCAGATCTCATTCACGGTGATTCATTAGATTAGAATGTGTAGATGGATTTTCCCTTATGTTTTTTGATTCGAGGTAAACTACTCCTTGGTTACAAAGACGGCGATGAAACCCTAATATCCTGCCCTAAATTTTGGCAGTATGACGACCACAACGAATCGAGCTACTACGAGAACAACAGTTGGGCATCTCAAGACTACAACGGTTGTGATAACAATGATAGAAAGTAATTATCATGTTTTATGCATGTTTTGACCAATACAAATGTGTGGGTTTTTTCTAAAACAACTTCTTGACTCTAGTGTGGTTTTTTCTCACTTTCTGATAAAAATTTTTGTACAAAAAATAGCAATGTCTCACGAAGGTGGCAAAACATAATTATATTTTCCGAAATATGTATCTGTATTTTATTTATATTGTTATGATTTATAATTTAGAACTTTTGTGTTAGAAGATATTTTCTGTTAATGTTTTATGTCTATAAATTAATTTAGATTTATATTTTCTGCTGGTGTATCGTTCCCCATTGGAGGTTCCAATGCAATATCCCCGGGAGGATTTGACAGGTTACACATTAAAATGCACGAAATTTCCACTGTAGGTTCCACTTAAAATCATTTTGTAGTGTGGAATTTCCAGTTATACTTGGAATTGAACATCTAGTGGAACTCCCACAAGAACTCACAGTGGAACTCCAATTGGAAGTCATGGATGAAATCCCACTGGAACTTCCATTGTGGATTTGGAAAAATAATTCAATATGAAAATGCCTTTAAATTTTCAATTGCTAAATTCAATTAGTTTTATAAATATACATTTCAGTGGTAGTGTGAAACTCACATTGGAATTCCCACTGGAATTTTCAAATGCTAAATACAATCATTTTTACAATAAATATTTGTCTATATGTGACTATTTCTATTAAATTTCCACTGGAAGTACTAGTAAAACTTTTAGTGGAAGCTCCACTAGAAGTGCTACTCAAAGTTCCACTAGATATCCGAGTAGGACTTCCACTGGATGTTCCAATGGTAATTCTAGTGGGACATCGATTGGGGTTTCCACAATAATTTTCAATGATAAATTCAATCATTTTTACAATATATATGTCTCACAGTTGCAATGAGTATTTATTTTAATTTTCCACCGGAAGTTCCATTGGAACTTCCACTGGAGCTTCTAGTGGAACTTTCGGTGACAGTTGCAGTGGGACATCCAGTGGTAGTTCTAGTGGGACTTACAATGGAATTTTTAAATAATAAATTCAATCACTTTCACAATAAATTTGTGTCATAATTGGAATTAGTATTTTTTTAATTTTCCACAGGAACATCTATGGTAAATTAAACTAGAACATGCAATGGAAGTTCCGGTGGAACTTCATGTGGGACTATTAGAACTTTCGGTGGCTATGGGACTTCCAATGCGACTTCCAGTGGGACTTCTAGTGGAAGTTCCAGTGGGACATCCAGTGGCCCTCTTGGTGGGACTTCTATTGGAATTTTCAAATAATAAAATCAATAATTTTTATGATAAATATATGTCACAATTGGAATGAGTATTTCATTTAATTTTCCCAGGGAAGTGCCACTGAAACTTCCACTAGAAGATCCAGTGGGACTTCTAGTGGCAGTTCTATTGGCACCTCCTGTGGGACAATCGGAACTTCTAGTGGCTGTGGGACTTCAAGTGGGATTTCTAGTAGAATTTCCAGTGGGACATCCAGTGGGAATTCTAGTGGGACTCCTTGTGAGACATATAATGGGGCTTATTGTGGGACTTCTAGTAGGGACTTCAAGTGGCACTCCCTATGGGACATCTAGTGGCACTCCATTTAGGATTTCCAGTGGAACTACCTATGGCACATCCAGTGGGACATTCAGTGGGACTAGTGGAACTTCCAGTGGCACTCCCACATAATGTTTTAGTGGAACTTAAACTGAATTCCTAATAGAACATAGACTTTTCCTACCTTCTATACTGTAATTTTGTTGATGAACCTAATAATTACATAATTTCTTTTTCTAGTTTTGTATTTTAAGTAAAATTTTACCTCCTTACAAATACTTTTACAAGAAATAAAAGAGCAACTAAAATATGTTCATTGAAATTATTTGTGTACTACTACATTTTGGAATATGTTTGAAGCACTCATATCTAATACATTAACACCATTGGATTGAAAAAAATCTGATATTTCTGTTATGTATGTATTGTATAACAATAATCCTTCAACACTTGCTTTATGGTTTGGAGGAGGGGAAAGACATTTCTTTGAAGCTGATATCCAAAGGGTATTTGAAATAACCAAAGGTCAGATCGAAATTGAGGACTCCTAAACATTCAAAAAAATGAAGGAATCATTATTTTTAAGGATATTTAAAACTAGGGTCAAGTTATTGACACAAAATGAAATAAAATCAGCCATTTTGAAAGCAATAAAGGTAGATGTATAACCTGACCATCAAGACACAACATCACTTCTCTGTTTATACATGTGTGAAAATAATTTTTTTCCCTACTATAGGTTCTTACCTATGTTGGGGTTTTATAAAATTTTTTAATACTTCAAGAGACATGAAAACACTAAAGTAGTCTCGTGCAATACACCAATAATTAATGAGATCAATTAAAAAAATTTCACATGCACCGGGAAAGGATTACGGGGAAAATTACCACTTTATTGGTATGGATTAATATTTATTTTCAATTCAATGTATAATATACTCTTCATATTCTTCTTGTTATTATAGTGTTGGTATTATGAAGAAAGTTGACTTGTGAAAGGGAATGAACAAGCAGCCAATCCACCATTCACAAAGTAGAACCTCTCTGATTTTGATGCTATTTTAGAGAAACTAATGAATCATCAAGTTCAAATTATATAAATTGAGGAGCCAGTAATGGTTATGGAATCTTCTTTTGGATGGAAGAAATCGGAAAATTCAGAGACGGAAAGAATAAAAGTAGAAATTAATGAGCTAGAAACGGTTATGGAAGCTTCTATTAGATGTATTAAAAGGGAGAAACAAAGGAAAAAGGAATAAAAGTTCATAAAAAATTTCATCCCTTAAATTAAAAATGCATCAAATGGAAGCAATTATTAAAAAACAGGCCAAAAAAATTAAAACACTGAAGCAGTTAGTATGTGAGAATTATATCATGAAGAAAAGAATAAGAGAAGGTAGTGCAGAAAAGAGTCATTTAATAACGTAGGAAACCTAGACAGAGGGTACAATTTAATCTATAATGTTGAATGATCCTCCTAAAAAACCTGCATCTCCCCTAAAGCAAAACAGTAGAAGGAAAACTAGCAACTAGGAGCCAAGGAAAATGCGATTGAGGAGCCTGCAGATCAACTGCACGAAGATGTTGAACAAACCACACCTATACATCAATGCATACAAACTGGAAACACAGAAACCAAGATTCTCAAAATGAGATCAGCGATTACAAATGTGATGTTCAGATCAAGGAAGAAAAGGAAATTGGATTCCACTTTTCGGTATCAAACCTGATACACAAAAAGAAGAACATCAGCATGACAAAAAATCAGAACCACTATGTCAGTTGGAAAAACCAATTAAGGTAGGAAGTGTTTCAATGAAAACAGAACTAAAAAAGGTTGTTATAGGTCTTTCAGGAATTCCAAAATGGGTCATGCAGAGTAAAAATCTATAGTAAAAAGACTACGAGCAGGGGAAAAAGATTATCCAGATGGAACCAGGCTGGTATTTCTGCCCTTCATTTCAAGGATTTCAATTCAATTCCCCAAAACATTATTTGATTTCTTATACATTACTATGATTATAATGTCGTAAATATGTATGGGAAGCTGAAAATGGCTTGTATTCGATTGGAATATATGACATTTTCCAACTTTTCATGAAAATCATGATAAGTTTTCTAGTGACCCTAATTTAAAAAAGCTTACTATAATGTAATATTCAATTAGTCTCACATCCCCTATTGTTTTCTTATTGATATTAGGTTATAGATTCTATAGTCATGTTATCATAAAAAAGAGTAAAATAGGGAAGAAAAATGGAATTTTTGATAATAAATCAACAATGATTACAAGTGTCACATTGGTAAGTCTGATATTATTTGTGTTATTAATGTTTTAAATATATTAATTAATATGTTGTATCACTATAATCATCTTTACAGATCATAATATCTCAGAAGAATAAAAATTTGAAAGGGTGATTGGTTGAGAATCCCATAAAAGAAGAAATGAATTTGAATGGGAAAGTCTTCATCCCTACCATCACACACAATTTTCTTTGGACTTTCCTTGTGTTTGATATTGAAAAAAAACATTTCAGCTACTATAACTCCATATAGCATCACATGGGTCCTCCTGAAATTGATTTTTAATTGCAAGATGCTTTGAAATGGTAAATTCTATCATCTTAGACTTCTAATTCATTTTCATATACACCAACATACTGAATACAATTTATATAACACTAGAAGAAAATATTTATTGAACAAGTCATCAGAAAATGGAAACCCAAATACTTAGAGATGACTATTTCATATCTTCCATTTATATTGTAAGATAGTCCCCAATAGGGAGACACAACATTAGACTATGGGGTAATTTTTTGTTAACTAATTGACAAGATGACAATGGATCAAGGGTATAACAAGACCTTGTCGCTAGAAGATGTTGATTACAAGAACCTATATATGGCGCACTGTTTCCTTACAGACCCTACATGTAATTGGAATGAAACATCATATAAAAGCAGGAGTTGTCTTGTGGAAATAGTATAGATAGAATAAAGAACATGTAAAATAGTCGAGGACAATGGATGAATAGATCTGTTAGCATTTTCACTGCACTAGAAATATAATGTCCTTTTGAGGTGATCCATTTTCTTTTAAGGGAATCTATTTGGTTTTGTTGTTCTATTTAATGATGATAATTCTTACTGGTAGGTGGTTGATTCATGCTTTAAGGATGTTATCCTTACTATTTGTAAGAGTTTTAATTTTGGCCAACATCTGGATTTCATTAGAAGATGGAGAGTCTCCATATGGAATGACATCACCCAAAGATCCAATAACACTTACACATTATTCTGTATTTCTTCATCAAAATTCAAGAACCTAGATTTATCCCATCCTTATAGAAAAAATGCATATAAAATTGTAGAACATTGATTCATCACATCTTCATAGTTCATTATAGAACACATGCATACAACACATTTACAATTTCGTGAAGTATCCCAATCCCACTACAAATCCATTTCAACAGAAACTGAACTGTCAAATTCTACCACATCCTCACAGAACAAATGCATGCCGAATTGTAGAACCTAGATTTAAACCATCCTTATAGTTCCATATATAACACATGAATATATCACATTTACAATTTTGTGAATTATCCCAATCTCAATCCATTACAACCAAAAGTGTACTATCAAATACTACCACATCTTCATAGAACAAATGCATAAAGAATTGCAGAACCGGGATTTATAACATCTTTATAGTTCCATATAAAACACATGCATAAAACCCACTTAAAATTTCGTGGAGTATAACAATCCCACTGCCAATCCATTACAACCAAAACTAGATACAGGCTATTCATTTTTCAATACATTAATTATAATTAAAAAAATACTTTAATCCAATGTTGTCTACACCTTTCGACCTCTTCCAATGATATCCCAGCAATCTACCGCCCAAGATAAAGTTCCAAATTGATGGATAAGTCTTCCTAAAATAGAAAAATTAATGAATTACCAACAGTTATAGAAAAATAATTCTCATAAAAAATTACATGTGAAACTATTTTTCTATATCAAACACAAAAATATGATCCTACTTGCTCCATGATTCCCCGCGTGCAAATATAATGATATCAGAAAACGAATTAACAATAAAAAACTACTCTTATAAATGAAATGAATCATAAAATGAAATCATATAGTCATAATAGCAGTAGGCTTAATTTTTTTATTCAAATGTCTATATTTTTAGTAGCCATTGTCTAAAAATCATTATAATCTATCTCCCCCTTTCTGGTTTGGTTTATTTTTAAAATTATACTTTCTAAAAAATTAGTATGAATTAGAAAAAGCATTAAATTTATTCACTGATGTATTTACGATAGACACCTCTTTTTCAAAATTAACGAAATTTTAGAAAGTGATTTCATAACCCACATCTGTCTTAAAAGATACAGTAATTAACTTCATTCCCATTCATGTTAAATCTTTGTAACGTTTTGTCACAAATTTTTTTATTAGCTACTAACTCAACAGAAGATCCTTTGAACATCACAATATTTCTAGCCAATTGGTTATAAATCCCCAAAATATACATTTCATGTATTTCTCTCACATCAAGAAGATCAAAAAAATTTAAAACATGACAACAAAGATACCCAACATACTCAAACATTCGTCAAGAGCATTCAAAAACTTAATTTGAAGCCTCATATGATAAACAAAATTGATCTTCACAACAAAACATTCCAATTACATAACTGAATTGAACTCCAATTTCAAAACAAGATATCAAAAAACAAATGCCAATTAATTGATATTCATGCTAAAACAAATCAAATAATTTCGGTGTATATCTAGTAGTAACCGAGAACATCAAAGCATGGTAAGGGTAAAGATTATGAGGAATCTTCTCCTGCATCTCAAATTATGCCTTTATTTGACGATACTGATTTTTTTCCAACAAGCGATCAAACTACTTAAATAAATCAACAACACTTAATGTTCGATGAACATAATATTTAAGAAATCCATTAAAACATTCACATAATTGAGTGTTGTGAATACCCAATATTAAATAATATTTCTAAAAGCAATGCACCCACTTTTCTCACAATACAAAAACTTCATCTAGCCGCTGTGATCCCCCATCCCCGTGTCATTATCTAAGGTATGAAAAAACCTTATCAAACTGATTTTCATCATGGTATTCTAGAATAAACTTCTTAAATATTGTATGAATACTAGATCCATCTTCCATCAAATTTCCTAAATGCATAATGCCATTTTTCATTAAATGCAACGAAAAAAGTAAATGTTGAGTTCCCACAAAAACTACAAAAAATGGAATTTACCATTCCACATCCTGATCAGTAAAAATAATTTTAGTACTCTTCATGTGGTGAACCTTTAATTTTTTTTAAAACAACCAAGAATACAAAGTCATTGTTTCATCATATAACAAATCGCCCCCAAAAACAGCAATCTCATGATGATGATTGATCCCCACAAAACACATAACTACATGTACTATTTATCAGTGAAAAAAAGTGGTGTCAAACAAAACAAAATCTCCAAACAACTCATAATCTATTCTCGTTTTGGGATCAGCCCAGAAAATATTACAAATTTTACCATTTATGTCAAACTGCATAGTATAAACAAATGATGGATTGTCTTGTATTTTTCATTCTAGGTATTATAAAATGTAACAACCATCACCTTGAAGAAAATATCATTCCCATTTAGACCTTAAAAATTCAATTGATCAACACACATGTACGCAATAAAATCTCTTCCCACAGAAATAGTTGTCGCTGAGAAAGAATAATTTGGTTTAATACCTGAAAAAGCATTCACATCTAACTCACCTGCTTGTGCTTCTAATATTTTTCTTTGGGACCTCGTCATATGAATTGACTCATGCCTATTTAGGGGATGAATATTATCTTCAACAAATATAGTACATTCATATTTTATAGATGATTATAAAATAACCCACATTCTAGCAAGGCAACATGTACGTGTCTTAGCCTGAGGAAATTTCACTATGTTATCACATTTTTCAATCTTCCTATGACCTTACTTTATAATTCATAATGGATTGATGTGACAATTTATTTATCCTTTATTCTTTTATTAGAGTATTTTCGGCATACAATGAATCCATTTATACCCCCATAAGTGACATAAAAATATTGTGCTTCAACAAGTTACATGAACTTCATCCCATCAACTAGTTTAATAGAAGCTTCTACAACATCCACATCACCATCAACAACATTGAAACAACCTATAAAAACAATAGTTACATAAAATCACAATAACTATATAATAGGATTTGATCCATCTGAAAATTTATAAACTATATGAACAAAAATGAAACTAAATAAAAATTAAAAAAATATATATATATAATAAAAAGTTATATTTCTAAAATTATAAATAAAAAAATTAAAATTATATTTTATAGTATAACCTATAGTGGATCATCTAGTGGAACTTCAGGTGGAAGTCCTAGTGGAAGTTCCACTAGAAGTTACTAATATATATAAAATATAAATGTACTTAAATAAAAATTATTAATTATATATATATATTTACTTATTTTTTTGAAATTTCAAATAAAATATGTTTATAAAAAATATTTTCTAATTGATGTTTAAGTGGATGTTCCAGTGGATGTTCGAGTGGAACTTCTAGTGTAAGATCGATTTGGAACTTCCAGTGGAACATCTAATGGAACTTCCTGTGGAACTTCCCATGGAACTTCAAATGGAACATCCAGTGGACATGGAGATGAACATGGACATCAAGTGAATGTTTCACTGCAAAAACCAAGGGAAAAATCACTATAAATGACACAATTCAACAGAACTATATATCATGGGAACTTCCAGTGGAACGTACAGTGGATGTTCGAGTGGAACTGCCAATGGAAGTTGGAGTGGAACTACTTGTGGAACTTCTAGTGGACATCGAAAGAAATTTAAAATCAAATGGAAGATTCACTACAAATTCCAAAGAAAAATCCACAGGAAGTGCCACAATGCAACAAAACTATATAGCATGGGAACTTTTATTGGAACTTCTAGTGGAACATCCAGTGGACATAAAGACGAACTTGGACATCAAATGGAAGATTCAATGAAAAAACCTTGTCAAAAAACACTGGAAGTGATGCAATACAACATAACTATATATCATGGGAACTTCCAATGGAACCTTCAGTGGACATCGTGAGGAAATTAGACATTAAGTGTCAGTTTCATTGAAGAAACCAGGGAAAAAAGTACCACTGGAAGGGACACAATGAGAAAAAATATATTTTACTTCTAGTAAAGAGGACACCTCAAACTTCATCAAACATTATTCGATAGATACACAGAAAAATTAAGAAAAAACTACTTCAAATAATCCCACACACAATACCTTCATCACAATCTATTATACGGAGAACTTTGACAAAAAACATCAAACAGTGTCTTGCCCTGCCCGAACCACGAATGAAAATGTGCCAAAGATCCCTCACATGCCGACCTACAGAACAACTGGGGACCTCGACCTTGACTATGGACCTCGACTAGAGCACCATGATGCCGAAAATTTCTCCTTACACCACAACTCAGTGCACCAAGACCGAATGGCCAAATCTATGGTGTAGAGCCCGAGAAATTTCATGCTTTCCCCATTCATCTATGAGTTGAAATTTCCCTCCATCGCCTCAAGCAGACCGGTTGGAGCCACCTGTAAAAATAACAAGTGTGAAGATACCCCATATTACTGAACCATCTTGTAAAAGGAGGTATTTGAGACAATAAAAAGTGGAATCCACTGGATAAAACCACAATCTCTTCGACATAAATTAAGGCCACACCAACCTCTTGAGGTCCATATGACATCCATGAACTCAATGAAAATAATTCTCATGAATTTTCCTTGCATGAACAGACAATCCAAAGCTGTGATATCACCTATCATGAAGCCTAGTACTTCAAATGAATCATATGAATTTAAAACATAAGTATGTTAAAAATATAATATTCATGAAGTTCAACATTCATGAATATACTATTAATGAATAAATGAAGAATGTCACATATGTCCAATAAGCCATAATGTATGGGACATTCATGCACATGGTTTTTTAAAGAACCAGATCCTTAGAGTATTCTAGAATTATTTTTATAGCATGAAAAATGGGATGCTATAGGATTTATTATTACAAAACTATAAAATAGAGAAGCCCAAGTAATTCAGGAATTTTAATGAAGATTAAAATGTAGGTTGTTTTTTATACTGCATTAATAAATGGATGAGTTTTGGAGACTGGTATTCATGTTATGAAACATAAGTTGAGTGGGGTCATTTATTAAAATGAATAATGGGATGCATGAATACTGTTGAACTGAGGATAATTACTGTGTGAGAAGAAGAAGTAATACCCATAATATCCTCATGAATTTCAAATAAGGTGCATTCAATATAGTAACCACAATTTATTGGTATTTTAATGAGGAAATAAAATACCCCAACAACGAGAGGGTGTTTATATTTAATGTATAAAATAAATGTGTAATTTTTAATCACATATATTTGAGGAAATATGGATATATTATCACGTCCACAATTATTGTTTTGTTGTCGATAAATGTGTGCATGTAGGTGATGAAGAATTGTGGGGAACAATATTCTGAGAGACCTTGAATTCATTGTGTAAGAAGTATTTTGAGAATCTCAATATATATTTGTATCAAATATATAAGGTGATTTTAAAACTAATGGAGTAGACCCTTATTGGTTGCTGTTGAAGATCTTGAAGGAGTATTGAGACCTGTAGTGTAAAATTTTATGAGTATGTACACAAGTAAAGGAGAATCCCGCCTTCTTATGGAGTAATATCATATGTGAATAATTTATTTTTAGCCCTGGATCAATATCAAAACTGAATCTTGTATCTAGAGTGTCTAACAAACTATTCGAAGCTAGTGATTGGGGTGTATATCAAATCCAAGAAGAAGATATATTAGGGTGTTTAACCAATTTTGTAGAGTCAGTAAGCTTGGATTTGTGGAATATTCTACATTTTCATTCATTCTGTCATGGTTTGTTTTCTTCTTTTTTATACACCCAATAATCATTCCAAGACTTTCCCATGACATAAGACTTCGACACTTGACATTGATAAATTATATATGACTCTGATAATTTGATTTTTATACAATATCATAGTTTCCATATCTAGCTTCCTTTATTATTTCTACTTTATTTTTATGAGAATTTTCCTTTAACCATATATCTTTCATTAATATGTTGTATATTTTTCAGATACATGGTTCCAGATTATAGATTCCTTATACCTTTTCAACATTGTAACGTGAAACTATTTTTAGATATTTTTAAAGGGGATTTATTTTATTAAAATTATTTTTTGACATGTTTTTCTCTTGAGGTTCCGAAATGGATTTTGAAATGAAAACGGTAATGTTTGGGACACCATTTTTATCCTTCCTAAATGGACCAAATTCCTTATTTTATTATTTATTTTTTAGAACACCACTTTCAATGGATGAGGGAAACCCTTAAAAGGCTCGTAGGCTTAGATATTATATTTCTTGTAGGCTCGGAGACATTACAAGACCCATTGCACTTTAAGAAATCATACAGACTAGGACTACTTGAAGTCGACCATCCCCAACATCTGCATCTTGATCAGGCCTTCACCTTTCCTAAGTTGTTCGAAAAGCTGCTATATCGAGAGATTCATAGGCCCAATACTGATGGAAATGTCATACCCTCTCATTCTACCAGATCCATTAGCCCCACTCTGGTGGATGCACCCAACTCTTGAATCCTCCTCTGTGGACGGTTCCTTGTAGAATTTGTCTTTGCATCTCCATATTAGGTGTCCTTGAAGGCCTTGAGGTGTACCAAAGGACTTGAGGTGGCCCAAAACCCTTACTGACCTGAAGGCCTCGGTGGCCCAAAGGCCTTAAGGACTCCATGCCCAAACCGGTGGCCAAATTTGAACAGTTCTGACTACTACAGTATTGAATAGTAGCTGCTACATTAACTTCTACAGTGCCCATTCAGCTCTACTGCGTTACCGAAATTACGGATCTGCCCGGATTTGAACTTGGGTCTCCTAGATGAATTTCAAGAGACCAAACCAACTAGGTTGAGGCTCATGTGCACACCGTTTTTCTCATAATTAGAATTTATGGTTTTATTTTTCCCTTTTTAAAACATGGCATGTTTTACCTTCTTTTTTTATAGTGGTAAAACCCAATTTCCGTATTCTAGTTTTCAAACTAGAATATATGAATTGCTTAATAGAATAATTATATACACTAATTGGTGGGGACTTATATGGAATTGTTCGCTCCCAATCTATATGTACTGTTTGGGGTTTCCATCGACAAATAATAAATTAACCTATGACCATGGTTTTATTGCAATGGTTTTTAAAAACTATGGCCATAGGATAGCCTACTTCCATTGTCATGAAGCATCCCATGTACCCTATTAACCCAATAACTAAGTTGACTGTAACATAGATCGAAACGAATTCTGATTCCCATGGGTTGGAAACTAACACCTCACATCATACAACATACTAGTGGGAATTAATTGGCCACAAAATATAGGGGAATCAAAACAAGAAATAAAATATGAAATCAAGAGAAAATCCATTGGTAGTAGTGTACCAGAATTTAATCAAGGCATTAAAACCCAAAGTATTACTACCCAAGTACCAAAATAGATGAAAACAACACAAGTCCCTAAGGACACAACTCACAAAGTCCAAGGTTTAATAGCTAAATCCACCTCCAGGATATCCTGCCCCCTTGCTCAAACCTAGAAGGATATAATTTACAAACACTCAAAGGCATAAGTATGGCATAAGATAAAAATTCAAGTTGGGTCTCACAAAGGTTTCCATATCAGATGAAAACAATATATTAGCCAAAGGAATTGTTTCAATTTTAGAATAAATAGGTTTGGAATTTTAAATCATATTTAAAAAAATCATGTTATACAATTAAATGATTGAAAAATATTTTAAGAAACGACTTTATAAGTGATAGAATATTTATAAAACAATGTCTTAAATAAATAATTTATATAAATTTTTTTATATAAATAAATAAGGCATGTAAATTAGTTCAATAACATTAGAATATATTTATTTATCACATTTAAAACAAGCGAGAAACATGGTCATCTGTCAAATAGGTATGAGCGTTCCAGGATATAGGACTCCACTCTCTTTAAGTGATCATGACAATATTTCTATACACCCATCCCACTGTCATTATCCAAAAGAGACTGATCACCATCCCATCGGGGATGTAACATGTTATATTTATGTTTTACAATGTAGTATAAGGGTAGAGTGTGTCCAAATGACTCACACACTACCAAATACTTACATGTGATCTTACATAATCAATGATGGAATGTTCATCTTAATAAAAAATAAAATAAAATTAAATCTCATTCCCCCATTTCAAATGAAAAATATATATTTAAAACCAAAAAAATTAAAAAAAATTCATTCCTTTTAAGATGATAAAACCACTGAGTTTCTATCAAAACAATTTAGGCAATTCTCACAAGTTTTAAATAAATTAAAAACCACTTATATAAATTTCACAATCCATTTACATAACTAAATTCAATCATTTAATTGAACTTAATTACATAAAATGTGAAATTTAAATAAATCAATTTAAATCAACCAATTTTAACACAGTCCCCAATTCAAAAGAATTAGGGTTTTTACCAATTTTCATGCAAAACCCATTTCAAATCTCCCAATTCATTGGATTTGAGGCTTATCAAGTAAATTGAAGATTTTTTTTGAAATTGAATTCAAATCCACAATTTAAAAAATAATGAAATTCATGGTCAATAAATTTTTCAAAAATTAATGGAACCACCTACATTTTTTCCAAAAAATGACACTCACAACAGAACCCGATAACAAGAATGATGTCTTAGAAGAACTCAAATATCAACCTAGAAATTAGATCCAACAGTAATGATCATAGATAATAAAATTTTTTGATGATTCATAGAAATTACAAAGGAGGAGAAAGAGATAAAGACATATAATGAAGATAATTCTTAACCAGGAATCTGCACAGGAAGTGAAACAACAAACAAATGTTGAACGAAGGAACCTGGAAGGGTTGGACGGATCCAGGAACACCTAGGTAAGGCTTTGGGTTGAGGGAAATGAAACTATAGAGGAGGTAAAGATAATATATTTGTTGTGATACACGTTTAAAAACCTTTGTTGGGGTATTACATGGCGTGTAATCCCATTACACATTGTGAAATAGTTATGTTTCATAACCACATAAAATTGTGAAATTTTAAATTGAAAACCATCCATTAAATAACTCACAAAAAGTAATGTCCAGTCAAGACATTTAACCTTTCCTGGTGTTAATATTACCATGACATGAATCTTTTCATGGTATCCACCTAGTGACCATTACATGTAATGTATCCTAGTTACATGGCATGTAGCCCTTTGGAAGCCTGTATAAATGTTCAATTAAAGGTGAGAGTCCAAAAAATATTTGAATTCACTATTAAAGGAAACCTAAAAATTCATTATCAACCCACCAAGTCAGCTAAAAAGGAAAACCCAGGAAAAGGACAATGATGTACCTATTATATTTCTAAAGGGATGTTAAAACCTCCCCACCATATCAAATTTTGGTCCCCATAAATCCTATGAAGAATATTCCATGCCAAAAAATATGAGGACACTACTCGCTTACCAGTGACTAATGTTCCCACATCTCATTATTATTAGATCATTTCGGCCATAGAACACTAAGAAAAGGTATCTTCCTTACATGAAGTACCTTGATCATAGAATCAATAATCCTGACTGGCCTCTTAGTCAAAGAAAAATCAGGTTCAATATCAATATCCATCCAACATAAAATATGGGATAGATTAGATAAATACTTTATTATATATGATAAATTGGATAAGATATTTATCAATGATACTTATTATGGAAGTGATAAACAGTATGATACTTTACCAACATGCTCAAAAACCTCTAAAGTTCCCTCAAAATGGGGAGCATGCTTCCCTTGTTTCCCAACCTGTTGATGACATAACTGGGGTGAAAATTTCAAGAACACCTAGAAACCAACTGAGGATTCTAGAGGTTTATGGTGATGATTAAAATAAGAGTTATTTTGACTTTTTGTCATCAAAATTCTCTGATGAATGAACTAAATATTTTTTGTCATCTCACGAACCAAATATGGTCCAACCAAGGAATATTCACAAATATTTGACCAACAAAAAATAGATTTATAAGGATGACCATAAAAGGCCTCAAAATGAGCCATTACGATCAAAAACTCTAAAATACTGTTATAATAAAACTCAGTCATCCCAAAATGATAATCTCAAGCCTAATTGAAGTCGAGAACACACGTGTGAAGCATATCCTCTATAATGTGCATTTATCTCTCTATCTCAACAACCAAATATAGATGGTAGGTCGTTCTAAAATGGACCTGAGATCCCAGTTCCTCCTAAATCCCTCCGAAAAATTTATAAGTGAAATGAGGTTCCCAATTAGATACTATTGAAGATGGAACATTGTGAAAATGAACAATCTCTTCCACATACATATTTATCTACACCTCAACTTTGGATATATAATTGTTGGGAATGAAGTGAGCCGACTTGGTCATCCTATTGATCAAAACCCATATCTCATTATTCTTCTTATGGGTATGAGACAACCCAAGAAAAAAGTCTGTAGAGAATTCATTACACTTCAAACTAGGGACATCTTGTGGATGAAGTAAATTGTAAGGTTTTTGATGCTTGGCCTTAACCCACTTCCATGTATAATAGTGGGAAAAAAACTCAGAAAATCCATATTTGAAACCAACCCACCATAAATACTAATTCATTTCATATAACATCTTATGGTTTCATGGGTGTACAACCCATTGGGAAATATGACAGTCCCCCATCACATCCTTTCTTGCTACTAATGGCACACCAAATAGATTTTGATAACATAGAACACCCTATATGAATAACAATGATAGGAAAAATGTATTCCCACTATAAATAGAGTCTAAAATTCTATCGAATTCATCATCAATTTGGTGATCCTGAAGAATTATTTCTAGATTATTTGATGTAAAATGTACATTGTCTAAAGAAACTTCATCCCCTTTATCCTGGACCACAATATGAAACTGTGAAAAGAGGGCCATAAAAATCCACTCTTTCAATGGTTATTTCACTACCTGGGTTGTCAGTTTCCTTCTTAACACATCATCAATGACATTCCATTTACGTGATGTGATGGTGATGTCAAATACAAAAGATTACAGGTAATCCACCCAACGTCATTGGTAGAGGATCAAATATTTTTTAGAGAATATTAAACTAATGATTTTATTGTATGAATACACAGTAAACTTTTCTCCCTAAAGTTATAGACACCACAGTCTTAAGAACATGCATCAAAGCTGCAAGTTCAATGTCATGGGTAGGATAATTTTTCTCATCTGTCCTAAGACGATGAGATCCATATGGATCTATATGATCTCCCTACATAAGAACACAACCAAATCCTAATGCTTAAGCATCACAAAATACCACATAGCCATATTAAACCTCTAGAAGAGTCAACAGTAATGCAGTAGTCAAGATACAATTTATCTAAACAAAATATTTATGAAATTTATCATTCCAGGAAATATTCACCCCATTTATAGTTAGATAAGTCATCGGAGAAGAAAACCTTGAGGAGCCCTTCACGAACCAGAGATTATATCTAGATAATCCCCAAATTATCCAAATTTTTAAAACATTATCTAGTTTCTCACTAATAATAATAGCATTCACCTTCTCAAGATCAAATGATATACCCTATTTAGATAACACATGTCCCAATAATACCACTTTTTGAATCCAAAATTCACACTTTGAAAGCTTGAAATAAAGCAGGTGATTTCTTATATGACTCGGAACTATTCTCATATAATGAATATGATCCTCCTCAGACATAGAGTAAATGTGGATGATAGATTAATTAAGGATATCATCCACAAATACTACCTAAAATATATCTAGATACTTTTGAAAATCCTATACATCAATTCCATGATAGATGAAGGATACTTTATTAGAATAAATGGAATAAAAATGTACTTATATGAGAGGTAAAATTCATCAAAAAGACATGATAATAGATATCTGATTGAATTACCGACTCGAACCATCAATCCATCATCGTCTCATTAAATACAAACTGTAGGTGAAAACTACACAAGTTTATCAAAATTATTTGAATATTAAATCACGGTTTTATCATCCTACTTAGGATTGAAAAACAGCATAACCATGTCCAACACCATTGAATCTGGATAGAACATTTCAATAGAATGAACCTTTAAGTCTTTCCATGCTAATACCTCATGTTTATTTTCCATCACTATAGTGTCTCACTATATCCTACTCGGTCATTCCATCATGAAGATGTAACATTTCACCTTGATCTCATCAGTTGTTTCCAAGAAATCAAACATACATTTTATTCTACCCATCCATTCTTCATCGTGTTGAGTATCAATGATGTCTTTAAAAATAGATGGATTCTATTGAAGTAAATCTTGTGATTGTTTCCTAATAACATCACCCTATGGCTCCACAATTGGAGCATAAATGGGGATTGTAGGTGGTTCTTGTCCTTGAGCATGGACAGTTCACACAATCACCTCAACTTGATTCGAGTCCACTAGATGATTCGTTCATTGTGGTTCTAAAGAATCTTCTTCCTAGATCTGATTTTCACATCTTATCAATGTAACGATACTAAAATCATCAGTAAAAAACAAAGAACTCATTAAATTACTACTAAAACTGAGAAACAAGGGAAACCATACCCCAAAAAATAGAAAAAACATGATTTAGAATTCATTATATCCAAATAAAAATAGAGAAAATAATTGAACAAATCAATAGGAAATCTTTCCATAACAACCCCTAAAAACATAAGATTCATTATGGTGAGATATGTCTAGAAACTCAATTTAAAATACCTCCTATGTCCTGATAAGATTTCAAAAATGTCTACCGACTTTATGAAAAAAGCTAAATATCCACCTTTGATTCCACTTTTCCATGAACTAGTCTAGGTACCATTGTAGCCCGATAACTAAGAGAACTATGACATAGCCGTAAGGTAATTCTCAATACCCATAGGTTGGAAACTAGCACTAGGAATCATACAAAAATTATAGTGGGAAATTTATTTTCACAAAACATATTAGAAGAAAGATAAGAATGTCAATATGCATAGAAAATAAATTCCACTTGGAGTAATGTACCCGAATTCAATCAAGAAATTAAATTATAAAGTAATACAATGCCAGTACCAAAATAGTGGGAAACATCTCAAGTACTAAAGGAAAAAAATAACCATGTTCTAGGTTCCACAGTTGGATCCACCTCTAAGAGATCTTTTCCCCTTACTTGAAGCAAGAAGGAGATAATCTACAAACACATGAAGACATATGTATGGTGTGAGATAAAAATCCCACTAGGGTCTCACCAAGGATTCCAAATCAGATGAAAATAATAGATTAAACAAAGGAATGGATTAAATTTTAGAATAAATAGGTTTGTATTTTTAAATCATATTTAAATGAGTCATGTTATTTAATTTAATTTATGGAAAAATACATTTAGAACTAGCTTTATAAGTGATGGAAAATTTATAAAACAAATGATTAAATATATTATTTTTATAAATTATTTTATGTAAATCCAAAATTGAAGTAAAGTATTTAAATAACATTGTAATATATTTCATTCTCAAATATAAAACAAGGGACTAACATGGTCATCTTCCAAATAGTTATGAAAGTTAGAGGCTATATGACTCCATGATCTCTAAGTGATCATGAAAATATCTGTATACACATGTCCCTCTGACACTTTCTAAAGGTGACTAATCACCATCCCTTAAGGCATGTAACCTGCTATTGTTTTGTTTTGGAATATTTTATATGTATATAGTGTGTCCAAATAACACCCAAACTACCTATGTCTTTCATTTTCTCTTACACAATCAATGATGAGGAAATTATATTAAGATGCTTTAAAATACATATAAATCACATTTCCCCATTTAAAATTCCAATTTTTATTTAAATTAAAGATATTTTTTAATCAAAGACATTCCTCTTTAACAAAATAAAACCACCGATTTTCTATCAAACCATTTAGAATCATTTTGAAAAGATGGAAATCAATAAAAACAATTCCATCAATTTCACAATCCATTTGAGTAAATAAATTTAAAATTTTATTTGAATGTTCCACCATATAATTTAAAATTTACATTAATTAATTTAAATCAACCAATTCCCACAAATGCTCCCCAATTCAAAGGAATTGGGGGTTTTCCAAATTTCAATGACAAAACAATTTCAAATCTCCCAATTCACCGTAATTTGGTTTTATCAAATAAATTTAATGAATGTTTGATAAATAAAATTTAAATCAAAAATTGAAATAAATCAATCAATTCAAGGATAATAAATTTTTCCAAGTGGAATGGAATAATGTACCTTTTTTTAAACCAATACTCACAATAGATCCATTCAAAGAGAATGAAGTTGTAGAAGACCTCAAAAATCAACGTAGAAATGAGATCCCATAGTATTGAGAATAGATCTATCAATTTCAATATGATCCATGAAAATACTAATGGAGTATAAAGAGATAAAGATGGAGAATGATGAGAATGCCTACCAAATAATCTACATTGCAAGCATAATGATGATCAAACGCCAAACGGAGGAACATAGAAGGGTTATATGGATCCAAGATCGCTTGGAGTAGGATTTGGGTTGATATAAATGAAAATAGGGAGGAGTGTAAAAGAATATCTTATATATAATTTCCATTTAGAAACTATATTCGGGGAATTACATGATGTGTATTTCCACTACATGTTGTGAAAATTTTATGTTTCACAACCACCGAAAAGCACATCGCATAATTTGAAATCTATTCATTAAATAAATCACAATATGTAAAGTCTAGTCACATTGTGTAACATTTCACGGTCTGTATTTTCTCACAACATGAAACTTATCATGGTATAAACCTAGTGACCACTACACATTGTGTAACCTAGTTACACATCATGTAACCCTCTGATATGTTGTAAAAATTGTGGGTTAAAGCTGAGAGTCCATAAAATATCTAACATCACCATTATAGGTATCCTCAATATTCATTATCTACCCTACTTAGTCAATGAAA
Organism: Viscum album; assembly: GCA_963277665.1. Taxonomy (NCBI): domain Eukaryota; kingdom Viridiplantae; phylum Streptophyta; class Magnoliopsida; order Santalales; family Viscaceae; genus Viscum; species Viscum album. The sequence continues at coordinate 1,601,953,121 of OY728165.1, read as the reverse complement.
AAGGAAAAGGATTGAAAAATTTAAAGACATATATTTCTGATCGATTAAAGGATTTTATAGCCATGGTTATAGCTAAACCATGGATGTAAGGAATATTTTTTCAGCTTATACACACGGTTTATAGAAACCATGGCTATATGACATGATACTAATATAGCTAGTGAAATCTTGGTTGTATTTACATGTTGGAAACTCATGATTTTATGGGGAATATGGTGGTAAAAGTCTATGGCCATTTTTTTCAATAAACTGTGGTGGTAGTGCACACATATAGGGCTAAGACCACAATTTAAAAAAAACTATTGTATAATAGAGTTGATATAGACATGTTTCTCTAAAACTGTGTCCATAAAACTTATTAACAACACCTATTACCTCCATTTCTTAGAGCCATTGTAGTATATATTGTTTATTTCCATGTTTTTTCAAGACTATGTCCATATAACTTATATTGACCACTTACAACCATAGTATCTTAAAACTATTGGTATAAGTTTCATGACATGTCCCCTTTTATAACTTTTTTAATTTTTAATAACAATATTTATATATATTAATATATATACAAATATAAATATATTTATGTACTAATAGAAATAGAGGGTTATAGGTTAGTGGTAACATTTTTTATATTCCTTAAAATTTAATGTGTGATTGAAACATGGTGTTTTTTATTTTTTCATAGAAATTTACTTGGATCCAAATGTGAATATTGTATTTTTTCATAGATATTTTCTCAGTTTGGAATTGTGTAAATTGTCTTTGAATTTCCAACACAATTAGCAGTACGGTTTGACAACCATAATTTAAATTGGTTTCCATAGGCAAGGGACCTATTGCAGCATCTTAGACCACCACAGTTTCCAATACCATGGCCATAGGCTAAGTCAATGGTTTTGGAACCTATTTAAATGGTTTTGAACCTTAGAAATATGGTATTTGTTTCTAGTCTTGAGGCTTCATATTTCTGTAGAAGGTGATAATGGTCACTCGATCTTCCTTTTTGTGGGTCTATACTTGGTTGGATAAAGACATGTGACTTGGGACATAGTTTGTAGTCATGGATCACCAGGATATGGGAAGTAGTAGTTGTATGTTTTGCAGTATCTTCTTGGTTTCCATTGTATTATCTCCTTGTAACGAGATGTGGTTATAATGTTTTTCTTATTTTTTTATGATTCTATAATTTTTTTGGATTTCTATTATCTTTTTTGGTAGAAATAGTTTTAAATGGATAGTTTTTGATCCCCAAGAACTTGTCGCTAGCTCATGGGGATTGAGAATACTGTTTGGAATAGTGGTGAATCAATTTAGATTCCTGTTCAAATGGTATTCCATTTTGGTTCATTATAATTGGTATCAAAAGAGCATTTTCCCTAAAAGATTCATTATTTTAAAACCACAAATTTATTTATTTTGTATGATTCATGGTAGAAAAGATATTAGGAAAATGTTTAGATTCAAGAGTTTGTTCATGATTGAGTGTCTAATAACCACACTATATAAAGAGACTTGATGTACCTAGGAAAGTGGAGACTTGAGTTTTTTTTTGAGTTATTCATTTACTCACATTGAAGAAATTTTAATTCCTGATGATAATATACTTTATTTTTGAACATATTATTGGTTTTGGGTTGGATAATAGGGATTAATAGTGCTTCACAATGCCTTAATAGGTAGGTAAACTATGAGGAATAGATGTGCTTTATTTGGAATTCAATCAATGAATTTCAATAAGTTTGGAGCATGGTTTACCAGCTCATTTCAACCATGCAATGTATATTTCTACTCTGACCCCCCATCTTTATGAATATTTTATTTTCATAAAAAATAACTTCACTTATGCGATATTATTTTAGAGGGTTCTTGTTTTTGAATGAATTATATAGGGTGTTGTTGTTTCTTGATAATCTAGTTTGGTTGTATCAATTTGTTGATGACTTTAAATCCTTTATAAAACCAAATTTAAAATTTAAAATATTATTCATTTAAGATCTTTAATATATATATATAATTACCAAATTCTATGTTTTAATAATGGTTTCGTCTGTAAAAATAATTTTCAAGTAATCTTATGTGATTTTTTAATGTAATGTACTCTGACCGGTATTTTTGGTTTTTTAATTTATTTAAACTGGAAGTGGTTTTGAATGTAGTATTTTTAAATAATTTTTTGAAACCGTGGAAGAAGTTATATGAGTTGGTAAGAGATTTTCAATTTTTGATGAATTTATAACAATACTACATGTTTTGAAAGGAATGTAAAATGTTTTCTAAATGGGAAAACAAGTGATTAATTACACAGTGATGTTTCGATAAATGTGGTTTGTGGATTCATTTGTTATATTTTGGTTTGTGTGTGTGTTTTGTTTTGGGGTTTTCCTTATGATTGAATTGATGAGCCTGTATTTTCTGATGTTTAGAAATTTCTTCTTGAATGTTTTCTAAGAAATATAGAAACTCTATTCACTGATTTTTTTTGATATATCCATTAATGTATTTCAAAATTGGTATCTTGATTTTTTGACTGTAACTATACTCTGAATTTAGAGGTGTTTATGATGTATTTCCATCCTTTGAACCCAGTACAAGAATTTTTGAATCATTATCCTCCTTTTTAAGGAGGTGAGTGGGGTTCTCTTTAGGCGATGAGATGGATGGAAAAAGATAAATGAATATTTTTTTCTATTAAGACTCCCAATGCTCTAAATTTCATGTATATCAATCACATAATTGGGGGTCTTGCCCATGAGTGGTATAAATTCATGATTCCTCCTTGACTATATGAAATATTTCCTTCAGAATTCATTAATTCAATATTAAATAAGTGGAAATATCTTTAGTAATTGAGGAAGGAGAATGTTTATGATCTATTGGGTCTCAATCAAGGTGGGTGATCAGTTGCGGATTATGCTAATATGTATTCATGTTTGGTATGTTTCTCACTCAATATCTTTTCATGATGAATTTTTTTAGGCTCTCTATTCAAACTAGATCTTCACTTAGACCATGAATATATCTTACTAGTAGTCTGTTTGACAACTTATCTAATAGATCCTGAAAGGGTATTGTTTTTTGAAGATGATCTAGAAAAATTAAAATAAGTTATTAATGCTTCATTCATGTTTGGATTATGTGAATACATTTCATCTTGTAAATTATATAATTGACCAAAATGGTGAAAATATTATATAGGAAATAAGATTTATATCGTGTTCTTTTAGTGTGGAGAACCTGGTCATTCTGGGAAGGAATGATGGAAATCTATGCGAGTTTCTTATAAATGTTTTTGATTGGGTCACATTAAGAGGTTTTTATGTTGGGTTAATGAAAGATAAGTTTTTAGTGTAATTATTTTTTTCTGACCTTCTTGTTTTGGATACATTTTTTTCTTATATGGTGATATTTTTAAATATTTTCTTATGGACCTTAATTTGTTTCATTTATATCTTTTTATCATTAGTATGATATTTTTTCCAGAGATCACTTTGGTTGTTCCTTTTTAACGTTACCTCTCAATTGTTTTTTACCGTTTTCTTAAATTATTTAATTCCTTGAGTTTTTTTGTTCTCTTGAGTATGGAATGGAATATTACCATTAAACATTCTAGTTGTTTTTGGATTAATAACTTTCAATATACCCTTTATTACTTTGGTGGGTGGGTTATAATGGTTAGTGTTGGATTCATTTTGGGTTTTTTTTTATTCCTTTGGCATCCTCTTGTTCATTAATTTTTTTTCAGCGATCAATATTGGTTTGTTGGGTGATCTATATTTCTGAGATCTTGTTATTCCATATTTATGTACTAAAGTTATTATTTTTAGATCCTTCCAATTGGACTTGGATAGGCCATGAGAATGTACTTGTGTAATTAAGAATGTGTGGATTCTTGTTGAACTGTGAACTTGGAGGTGACTATGTTTGATTCATTGAGATTATCAAGGGGTGAGGATCTGTGTTGGAAATATTTTATTACCATTGAGTAAATTCACAAGGTAGAAATAATTACTAGTTTTGTACCTTTCTTGTAGCTGGCTGGATCATTAATAGATCTTGAGAGTGTGGTTTATTTTAGAATTGTTAGGATGTTTTGGGTGTGCCATTACATAAATGTTATGGTTTTTAAACTTATATTATTTTTCATAGTGAGTGATCAATGTATCTTATTTGGGATTAAGGGATGTGTTCTTGCTGGATGTCTTACACTTGTTAAATCATTATTTTGTGTTATATTAATTGGTGTGGAAACTAGGGATAGGTCTACATATCTTCTAAGATTTAATGTCTTCTTGTTGTAATTGGTATGTTTCATGGATATGTGTAATGATATTGGGGGATCTAATTTAGAACCCTTTGTATTGTCTAATGTCATTTATTTTGGAGTTGTTTCAGGTGATTATATTTTTGGGTGATAATTATTTTATTTCATGAACTATACACCTTAAAAGTTTGGTGTGGAATTTAATTCATTAGTATAGTTTTTATCTTTTGGACATGAATATTTCTGGGGACATAAAGTGATATTGTGGGTATAATTGTAACATCAGGATATCCATTTCATCAAAAACCATATCTTTATGTTTGTTTTAAAGTTTCGTCATTGGTCAAAGGATGACCCAGACACTTGATGATAGTATGTACCTGAACCTACTACTAGTGAAGCTACAGGTGGTCTATCAGCTAGTCAGAGGGGACCATCGACCAACCTATAGGGTTATAAGTGGTTTTAATGATCTATAGTATCCACTAGATAGCTAGTGGTACACTATCAGCTGACCAGTAGGATAGAATGTACAAATACATTTCTAAAGTAGCTAACAAACATATAGATGGTGTCACTAGATGTGTGTTTAGATGGGGTTATCATTTTAAATGTACCATTAAACCCTCATTTTAAATTTCTTTTCGTCATACTTGAACCTAAATCAACCCACATAAACTGTGATATCCATATTTTAAATTTATTCCTCTATAAATATCATCTCCTGGAAGATTTAAGTGATGACTAAAGTAGTGATCCTATTTCAGTGTGTCTATTTTCTTTTGGCCTTTTATATCTCTTCTTATCTTGATTCATTTTTCCTAGGTTCTGTTGTAGCCTTAGGATTCATTAAATCTGGAATATTTTTTGTGAAATTTTTATTCTAGTATCTTTTTTCACACATCTTGAGATCCCAATTTCATGATTTATTATTTTCTATCAAAGATGACAGATCTCAGATTCATTATGGTTTGATCCTAGATATTCTACATAGGTGTTTCTATTACTTTTCTGCTTCTTGTGATTCATATATTTCTTAAATTCATGTTTATTATATTTTATATTATTTAATCATGGTTTAGTTATTTTAAAGTATAAAATTACACTTTTGTGTGAAATATTATTTGGAATGGCTAGACTCTTTTTATGAATTAATCATTTTTTGAAATTAATTTTTCTTCTTTTTTCAATCATGGTTGTTTCGGTTTATGAAATTTAAAGACTCGTTTTATTTACTTGATTGATTCTTTATGTTTCTCCCAAATGGATAAAAATTTGTGTTTCCTTTAAAATTATTTTTTAATTATTTAAATGATAACACGTGGTTATCTGTATTGAAAATATTTTTGGGATTATATTTTATAAAATCATTGGATTTTTTTGGTTCTTATTTCAATGGCCCATTTGGAAATTTAAATTAGTTTTAAAAAAAGAAGGAATGTATTCCCCTTTTGAAGGAATGGTTGAAAGTGATTTTTATTTTAGTAATACTGGTATAGATTATCGATTTGGATTTCCTTATAGGACCATTTGGAATAATATTATGTAGATGATATTATTTTGAAAATTCTTAATATAAATCCTTATATATGATTTTACTTTGTGATTAGTTCTTCAATCCCATGATAAAGGGTATGGAAATATGGGTTTTACTCATTGAGGTAACATGGGGGTGAGGTCGATAGGTGAACCTTTTGTGTTCTAGAATCATTTTATGAACATTGATTCTTTTATGTATCCCAATTGGGACCCTTATTTCCTATTATCCCACTCGCCTCTTTGACTAGTCATAGGAAACCTTGTTAGTCAATTCGGATACCCTAGATTTATGTTTCTCTTTTCTAAACTCACATCCTGAAAATAATTTCTTTAAATAATGTGTATTTTATTTAGGGACGTTCTCCAAGGAGTCAATTTTCCATTGAGTTAGTATGCCTGCATTTGTAAAAGATTTGAAATTTGAATGCATTCAACAATGGTTTGTTTTCTTTCATTTTGTCCACACACTAATGTATCTAGGAATATCCCACGAATATGACCATGAAATGTGACATTGAATATTTATTTTTGAATCTTATCATTTTAACATTACTCAATATTGAAGTTTCCATGTTTGAAATCCTTTAATATATGTACTTGATTGATATGAGGTATTTCATTAACTATGCTTCTTCTGTCGATATTTTGTGTTATTCTATGATACATTGTACCAAATCATAGCTTTCGTATACATTAATAACCGTGTAATGTAAAACCATTTTCAAAGCATTCCTAAAAGTGGTTTATTTTATTAAAAATGGATTTTGACATATTTTCCATGGAGGTTCCTAAATTGACTTTGAATTTAAAATGGAAATGGTTTGGACACCATTTTACTCATAATTGGAATATTATGGATTTATGTTTTCATTTTTCAAAATGTGGCAGGTTTTAACTTTTTTTGTGTAGTTAAAAACCTTTTTTTACTTATTCCTATTTTCAAACTAGCATATATAAATTTATTGGTAAAGAAATTTTGGAGACTACTTCATGGGATCTTACTAGGCAATGTTATCTCATGTACTAAAAATATTATTTGGTGTTTGAAGCATTTATGTGTCTATAATATGTGATCATTTTCTCTTCATCATTATTTTGGTAGGTTCATGTTTATTTTGGTCAGGCAAGGTGACTTGGGACACAGTGGGTGGTCGTGGATCACCATGTGATGGGCGTGGTTGTTTTCTTTTTTTCTTTCAGTTATTTATTGCCTTTGTACTTTTTCCTTTTAACCAGACGTGGTTTTATTATTTAGTTTATTTGTTTATTTTTAACCAATTTTCATTGAATTGTGATATATTTTTTTTGGAAAAATCATTCCCAAAGGCTTTTTCTTGATGCCATGCACTTTTTTTCAAGCCGTTGAGATAAGGAACGCCACACATGCTAGTGGATGATCAGTTCATATGTTGGTTCATATAGTATTTTGGTTCAGTTCGATACAGTATATATGTTTGTGTATGTTTGTGTAAATTTTTGTGATTGTATGTGTGTATGTGTGTGTATTTATGTATTTTTGTGTGTATGTGTTTGTATGTATGCATGTGCTCATGTATCTGTATATCTATCTGTATACTTATGATGTGATTGTGTAGGTATGTATTTGTATTCTTCTGTGTGTGAAAGTATGTGTATGTATCTGTATTTAATATTCTTTCAATTTAGGTATATAATATTTAAGCATTTTTATTTTCATATTTTTATATTTAAATCATTATAAATTTATTTATTCATTTTCAATTTATAATTTCTTATAAATCATTGGTATTTAAATATAATTTTTAATATTTATTATTTTTTAATATTTTTGTAATTTATATTAATATTACTTATTGATTTATTATTATTTTTTTAATCTATTGATATTTAAATTTTAAAATATATTCAATTTTAATATTTATTTATTCAATATATTTTTTTAGAAAGATGAGCGAGGAGCTCTAAAATTGAAAAAACAAACATTACACAAGATGGAAAGTGGGCATTTTACATTTGTCCCTATTAAGAAGCGGGACCATGTCACTAGGAATGGTGCTGATATGTTTGTACCTCTCTTCTAACACCCCTTTGTTTACATGGACATCCGAAATGTAGTTTGCCTCATGAAAGGTATGCGTGATGAAGTAGTTAAGGGAGGAGATTTTTTCAATGCAATTAATCCATTTACCTGCCTGCTTCCATGCTAATCTGGTTTGTCCGGTTCTAGTGGCATAAAAAACAGTGGATGAGTCACATTCGAACCAAATGTTGTTCCAATGTCGTTGGCACACAATATCCACTACTTTAATGAGTGCCATCATTTTAGCTTCCAGAGCAATGGTATGCCCAAAAAGGCCATAATTGCATTCCACAACCTCCCCATGATGATTTCTAAAGATACCCCCATATCTGGATGGCTCGGGGTTACCCTTGAAGGCCCCATCCATGTTACATTTCAACCAACCATTAAAGGGAGTAATCCACATCACCTCCATCATGCCCATTGGTTTGGGGTAGCAACCCACGACCCTTAATCTTTTGAGAATCGTGAATTCTCGAACCGAATTGTTACAATACTCTTTGATCACTGAGATGGAATTTTGAGTGTCCATCGGGATGCTATTAAAGGCTTGAGCTACATTGAACCCTTCTTGGAGATGAATAGTGTTGGGCCATCCATATTACATAAATTAGTTCAGAACAAGTCACCTGCAGCAACACATTAAGCTGTTTGGATTGCTTCACTTTAAGCTGTCTCTAGATACATTGTACTGCAGAAGCAGTATTTGGGAAATGTAGCTCGATGATGATAAGAACTGCATTCCATGGAGATGAAGATGTGTTGCAGGTCAAGAAAAAATGTTCTATGTCCTCCCTATTCTGACCATAAATCACACACCTCGAGCATAAAGAAATCCCGACCCTTTGTATGTTCATTCCACTGGGATTTTGTTATGAAAAATCCTCCATATGAGAGAAAATCTGGAAGGATGAATCCAGTTTCAATTGAGAGAACTAATCCAACTAACCTCACCCTTGAATTGGAAATTGTTAAAGATTTTGGAGTTAAGAAGGCCAGATTGGGAGCCATCGCATAACAGAATATCTTCATGCTGAATAAAGTCATAGCTATCAATCATAAAGACAATTTCATCTGGTATATCCTCTTTATGCTGCATTTGATCTTTTATGGATAATCTGCTATCAATGGCCTATGCTTCAGGGTTAATCTTGTGCATGAGAGGTGTGCCCATCCAGTTGGTGGACTAGAATTTTAGGTTTGAGTCCGCACTGACCACCCAGTGTGAGTGTCTCATGATATTGCGGAACACCAAACACAGACCTGTTCAGAATTAGGAATCCATGTATCCGTACCTCCCATGAATGAGCCTAGAAAGAATTCGTCTACTTGGTAAATCAAGAGAGGCCGAGTTGCTGTGAACAAGGCTCCATATAAACTTGGCAAGTAAGGCCTAATATAATTAGCTTAGATTCTTACTTCCCAGGCCTCCTTTTTTGGTAGGCATGCAGCATGTGTCCCATTTAGCAGTGATGAGCATCCTTTCCATCACATTTTTACTCCAAAAAATGTTTTTCATCATGGAGATAATATTTTTAACCACATGGATAGGCCAGAAGTAGACCATGAAAGAATATACATGTTTTCAAATAACCACATGTTTTACAAGACATATTCATCCTGCCATTAAGAGAGACTTTCCCTTACAAGACGTAAGAGTTTTCATAATCTGGGATATAACATGAGAAGAATGGGAAGCACGATGTTTTCCCCAGAATAGGGGAACACCAAGATACATAAAATGAAGGGCTCCCTCCCTAAGTCCAAGATAATTAATAAGTTGATCCATCTTTGCCGCTGCCATGCTCTTTCCAAAATAGATGCAGTATTTTCTCCAATTGATTTTATGTTCGGACACATTCTCATAGTGCAAGAGAACCTCCCAGAGAGAGTGATATTTTTCCTATCCCCCTGTGTAAAAATGACAATATCATCAGCAAAAAGTAAATGATAGGGGGCATTCAGACCTCTAGTCACATTGATGGTTGCAAGATGTCCACTATCCACTATCATAGTGAGCATCCTGGTCCGGTAATCCTCAACAATTGCAAAAAATGATTGTAGAGAGAGGGTCTCCCTATCTCACCCCCTTGAGCAAGTAAAATATCCCTCCGGTGACCCATTAATTTAAACTGAAATGTGGGCAGATTCTACCAATTTTAAGATCCAGTGAACAAAGAGTTAACAGACCCCAAATCTGAGTATAATTTTATTAATAAATACCAAGTCAATTGTGCCAAGGGCCGTTTTCATGTCAAAATTCAAAGCCTCATTTCCTCCCCACGTTTTCTTTCTCAGAAGATTGAAACTTTCCAAGGCTGTAAGCAGGAAGCCCTAAATATTCCTACCCTTAACAAAGCCAAACTGGTTCCAGGAAATAATTTTCCCAATCACCTGAGCAAACCTCTTAGCCAAAAGTTTAGTGATTATTTTATGGAGGGTATTCACAAGGGAAACTAGCCTGAATTGACCAATTTCGCTGGTATTTTCTAGCCTGGGTATCGGGGCATTGGATTTGGCATTGAAACCTGGAGTGAATGTCCCCCATCTGAAAAAGTGTTTGACTATAATTCAAGCCTCATTCTGAATGAAATCCCAATAGCTTTGAAAGAAAAGGTTTTTGAAGCCATCAGGTCCTGGAGATCTATCTTTTTTAAGTTCAAACTCTTCATCCTTGATTTCATAGTCCATCAGAGCTAATGCGAGAATCCAATTATCCTCTTCAGTAATTAGATTAGTAATGATGTTGTCTCTAAATTCCTCAGATATATCACTCCCATTGAATAAATTCTTATAAAAGGAAACAACATGTTCCACAAGTTCCTTTTTTCACTCTAGAATTCAGTCGCCATCTTTTATCATGGAAAGGGGTCTATTCACTCTTCTCACTCTTTAAAGGGAATTGAAGAAATTTGTGTTGCGGCCACCTTCCCGAAGCTACCTAACTTTGAATGATTATTTCTTTATATTGTCTCTAATCATTATTAGATTATTCAGCTTGAGGGAGCACTCCATCTCCTGCTGCATGTCCCATGAGAGGTTAGCTCAAGTGGCCTCTGCTTGCATCTCATGTTGGGAGCTTTCATGTCCTTCAATTTCAGTGTCCATCGATCTGAATCTTTCTTTACTCCATTCCATAAGCTTTATCATGAGCATGTGAATCTTGGAGATGCATATCAAAGGCTTTTTATAACATATCCACATAGTTTGGTGTCACATAATGGGATACATTGTACCATTTATGGTCTTGTGACAATGACTGATCTATGTAGTTTAACATCATGCAGTAAGGATGACTTGGAAAAAAGGTTCCTAAAGGTGGTTGATGTGGGGATTATTTACAAGAGACCTTTTGTAGTTAACATAAATGGGAATGTGGTCTAATAATTATTACTTGGTTTCGCTAAGACAATAGCTATATGAAGATGATCCCTACTAAGCGTATAGCCTAATGAGAATGGATTGATTTCATAAGGATTATGGCCTTCTGAAGATGATCCTCGGTGAGAGTATAGACCAATGAGGATGGATTAATTTCAGAAAGAGTGTGGCCCTATGATGGTAATCACCACTAGGCATATAAACTAGTGAAAATGAATTGGTTTCACAATGAGTATAACCTCATGATGATGATTCCCACTATGTGAATTCCCCAATGAGGATGGATTTATTTCAAAAGATGTATTGTATTATGAAGGCGATTTCTACAAGGAGTATGGAGTAGTAAGGATGATATAATGGGAACCTAAAGCAATATAGACCTTTGGGAAGATGCATGATTCTATCAATAATATGGCACGATTGAAAAAGTTCCATATGTAACATTGAACATATGGATGGGATTCCCCAACATAAGGGAGTATGGAAAATTGAAGGAAATATTTAAATGATCTCATAAAGAAGACGACCAGATGAGGTTGATGGTGAAAAAATTACTAATGTGGGGTTTCAAGAAATTCTCAGGGCTTACATCTAAGAATATTACAATATATAGAACAATTCGTTATCTACTAATGTATATGGAAAGATGATATACTCGTAATAGAATTTTTCCCAATGAGATAGAATAATTTGGATCTATCACAAAGTGGATTCCCATGTCATATATTCATTCCTTTTCCTTTCACAAATGAAGAAATGTGATCATGAAAGTAAGGCCAATTTAATATGACATTAAAGCATGGATATCATTATAAATTATGGAATGGAGGCCTTTTTAGGGAAAAAATGAAATAAACCCACCCACCCACACACTTATTTACAAGGGTTGGTTGATTAAATGACCAAGTAGACATCATGTGATCGCCTAACCTTACCAGGTCATACGCTCAGGAGTGGGCACAAGAAATGGATATTGTAACTAAAGTTTCATATCCAAGGTCCACATTTCTAGGGAACATAGCCATGAATTCATGTCTAGGGTTGAAATCCAATGTCATATTAATGGTGGCTTTCCAATGGATCAAGACAAGGCCATATAGACAATGCTGCATTGCTAGGGTTGCAAGTTAGGATGAAGTGACATAACCAATGGCCATGTTCCTATGCCGCGTTGTCTATATAGGGTCATAATAACTTATTTGTGAAGGTAACAAGATCTAGGGTGTACAACTTGTTGTGGTCTTTATAATCAATCTGCAAGGGTAAATATAATATTATACGAATGATGGCCACTTAGTCAAGGACATATGAGGAAGGTGAAAATATTCTTCCATTTGACATTGATTTCTATATACTATTGGTCAATTAAGGAAATGTGGAACATTGTTAATGTTATTTTCTTCTCCATTCTTATGCCACTTTTTACTCTCTTATTATTATCGGAAAATGTTGGATTCTACCATCATTTATTATTACCTCAATGCCTCTCAACTTCTATTTAAAAATAATCATTTGGCCTTTTCCATCCTTCATGGTCACCTATACAAAAAATAATAATCCGAAGCATTGGCCCAACCTACCCTCTACCTCAAAATAAATTTCTCCCATCATTTGTGATTCAAACAAAATAGGGGTATTAAAATTCAGAAAAAAACGTATTGGAAGTATGTGATTAAAAGAAATATTATATCCAGTAATTATAAACAATAATATCAGTCTTCAATTATAAAATCTAAAAAATATTTTTTCCATTGAAAATAAATTTTTACAATCTTCTATACCATAGATGACGAAGAATATGCATGATAATTGGTGAATCCAAATTAGTGTGCTCCATGGAACCCAATATTTCATCGACATTGTGAAGTTTAGATAAACTGAGACAGAATCCAAAACAATGGAGGATTCTCATTCAGATGTTCAAAAGGACACTCTTTTTGTAGAACAAAAGTTGGATTTTAAGGATAAATCATTAATTTATTAGGGTATTGAAGAAGCTAAATTAAATACAATCACTTCTTTATAATCATAAAAGGAGATATGGGATAATCATCATGAAGAATTCAAAGGCACCGAAAAAATGAATAGTATGTGAATTCAATGTATAAGAAGTGAGTTGAAATACTTATTTATGAAATATTATAAAATTATTTCTGATTATAAAACTATTATAATGAATTTGATGAACCAACAGTGAAGAAATGGAGAAAATATTGCTCACATGCAGGTATGTGAGAAAATTTTGCGATCCCCAGATCAAAATTTGATTACACAATTGTTTCCTTGGGTGAAACTAAATACATAGATATTATCTCTATATAATAACAAATGGGTCTCTATAAGGCCAAAAATTGAATGAAAATCGCTGGAGTGAATCAAATGGAGAGGAACAGATCCTGCAATAAAAGTTGCATCTTAATAACACTTTAATAGAGCAGTGGGGGACATCTTGAAGAACCCAAGTTAAAGTATTTTGTGGACAGGAATTTCATCCTAGAGGAGAAGGGTGTGGTGGAAACATCCCAAATTTAGGAGTTTATTTTTGACATTTATTTATGATTATAATAGAAAAACAGGTATATATTTTATCAATATGAATTCAAAAGTGTTTGGAATCTTGAATGATTTCACGGCACTGGTAGAAAATCAAACTAATAATCACATAAAAACATTATGATTTGAACAAGTTGTGGAGTAAACCTATGACATTTTTCAATATTACCTCATTTATCTTGGAATTCAGCACTATATGACATTGACATACATAGCCCAACTCAATGTAGTATCCAAAAGAAAAAATCAACCTATTCATAACATGGTGAGAATCATGTTGGAAGACAATAGATTTCCTATAACATATTGGGCTGAAATGACTTTGTGTGTAGTGTATCTACTTAATATATTCCTAACCAAAAATCTTGAAGCAAATAAATCAAATGAAGTATATATTACTCACAAGCTAAGTTTAATCCATATTAGATTTCTTGGTTACATTTCCTATGTGGGGATCCCAAAGGAAAAATGAACAAATCTTGAAGAAAAGGCAGTGGATTATTTCCTTATGGGATATATAGACTGATTAATAAGATATATATAGTATAATCATATCACCAAGAAGATTATATTTAGTAAATATATAATATTTCTTGAAAAGGATACATATAAATAGATTCATGATGATGATTCAAGAGATTTATAACTCACTCTAGAAGATAAATACAAAGTTGAATAAATTCCATTGATGGAATGAGGAATTAAGAACCAAAAATTTCATTACCACATACTTCAATGTATAAAGATTTTAATTAAATATTTCTCATATATGTCCCAAAAATTTACGAAGACTTCCGGAAATATATGAGAGAATTGAAACAATGGGGGAGAATGTAAATATTTACTATCTCTCAACAAATTTGAATCTAATTTGTCTCAAGGAATATAAAATTGATAAAATGTGGAAGAAATTATAGATAAGAAAATAAATTCCATCGATTACACCAATTACTAGAAGAAAAAGGAATTAATTAAATATGGTGAATTCATTGAACCTATTGGTTATCCATCTGGATATGATGAAAATTAATGGGTCACAATATGTTATATAATAAACCTATTTTTACATGGAATACGAAACCTTCTATTTCACTAACGGATGCATGGAGAGTTCAATATTGGTGGCTTGATGTGTGTTGATTGGGAGGCTTCTATGGAACATACTTCACCATATTCTAGAATTTTATTTGTGAATGGTTTTGAATTTTTTTCAATAAGTTTGTATCCCTATAAATAGGGTACGTTTTTTTTATTGAAATATATTTTAGTTCATTAAATAAATACCAATTTCCTACTGCTATATTTTTTCCAGTGACCACCTTTATTGATCTGCATATATTTCTTCTTTCACTGGAAAAAAATCACCTTCTGAGTATGAGACCATGGACGAAATCCATCATGAAACGGATATAGTCACATGATTAAGTGTGGATAAAGGCATTGCAATTTGAGATTTTTTATGACACCCATCACACAACATGATCATTTGAATCCACATTTCCTGAACACATTTTGAAGGAATTTTCTACTTAACGGTGTTTCATGGTGGGTATGTTACATGGGTAGGTCCATATTATGAAATCATCTAATCACATGATTACATGGATGGTTTCTCTAAGAATATTGGTCTCAAAAAACTTCTTTGACTTTGTCTAAGTGCCCCCTATGAGTGTTCTTACTATCTATTCATTCCACATTTCTCACTATTCTCTACCTTTTTCCTAGTCACCACTCTCCCTATTCAATTATAATAGAAAAGGTTTATATAGATAAATGGGTCTTATATTTCTACTTCCATTTATTGTATTTGATCCATGTGTATTCCCTAAAGGTAGTGGAGGGATAGAAAACAACCAAGCGCTGACTCAAGAAATTTTTGTGTATAAGGTCACATGATATAGATGGTGCCTTCCATTTAATCACTCGAAAGAGAGAGATAGCTAGAAGGAACAATCATAGAAAACCTATCATGATGTAGATTGTGAAACCCATTAATGATTAAGAAGTTGTTAATCTCTGAGGGGAGTCACATGAAGCTTCATTGATGTCATGATTTCATAACCCCATTGATGTTATGGGATCGCAAACCTTTTACATGATTTGGGATATTCATATAACAAATAGTATCCCTAACCCTCATGCATCATGGAATGCCTCCCCAAGGTTCTTCACATGATTCTCTAGAGGCCCTGTGACTGTGTTTTCCCAATGAAGTTTTACACATATCATTTTTTCATGTAAAGAGTTTGTTATTTAAAAAAACTCATGAATGAAATACATATATTGCAAGATTAATGGTTAATTATTCTTTCATGGATCATTTTCATTGATATATCCAATTGAGATGGTAAGGTGTCAGTCTGTACAGGATCCTTCACATTTCTAAGTGTAAGGTTTCTGAGGTTGAAGATAATGAGCTAGAGATTGGATGGTGGTGACCCATGTTGTGACTCTACTTCCTCTATTTGTGTCCATGTGAATTCATACACCCCACCACTATGTCTATCCAACCATTCTATCTCCCTAGGATGGTCAAGGTAACTCCCTTATACTTGGTAGAGAGATGGATAGCTGTGTTAACATGGTTAGGAATTTTTTTATGAAATATATCAACTTTTCTTATAATAAAATTTAGGTAATATGTGTGATAACATTTTAACATCAAAATAGATATAAACAAAAAATAAAGAGAAAAATATTTTAATCAAATTTTCTACTAGTAAACCTCCCCAAATATTCCCATATTCCTCTATGAAAAAATTAACTTTAATTTTTATCGGATTCTTGTAAATTATTTAAATCCACTCTCAAAATACTTCTTTTAATAAATTATATTTACATATGCTTATAACATCAAAAATATCTCATAGGAAAGTGTGTGGAAAACATCTAATGGTGACACCAAAATTAATCATATTAGAATTGGATTGATTCCTAATAAAATAAATTTATTTCTATGTTAAACATTAGGCATTTTACCACATACTTGAAAATGTCTTAGGATTTTTAAATGGGTACAACGGTAAATGTTTTGAATAAAATTTACTCAAACTAGGGAATTTTTGTATCACTGAGGTTTTTGGGTTTCCAAGATGAATAACCTATGGATTTCAAATATTAATAATCTACTTGAGAAATTAGGCTTTCAAAAAGTGGAATATATAATATTGGTTCAAATATCATCATTTGGAAAAATTAAAAATTATAGTCTGGTAAGGGGATTGGTATAGAAATGAATTTGTTACAAGGTACAAGAGAATAGATTTGTACATCACTATGGATCCCAAAGGAATGGGAATCAGGCCATATATAGTTCTGTTGAAGGACTCCTATGCATATAAAACTAATATATAGGGAGAAAAAATTTACATCATAGGTTCATGGATAAAAATATAAATGATGAAATCTCATATGTATATCAACATAATACGTATAAGTGGATATATAATCACTTTACCAATGAATCATGGGTGGGACCCATGTTTTAGTGGGGAAGATCCATATATCTAGCTCTCATTCCACATTTCAAGCAATAAGGGGTAGAACAATATAATTAATATAAAGTTATATAGGATAGAAATTTTTCTTATGTTCTTTCAAGGCATGAGAGGATTGGAAACCCGCAAACAGGTTCCAGGGAAAAGTGGTGTGCTCTAATTTTTTCATAGTACAATTGACCTAGTAAGAATAACTAGATTTTTTCTAGGGATATATAATAGTCCATACATTATTTGTATCATCTCTTTTCACCCAAAAAGTATCCTAATATTGTAAGGGAATAGACATAGATTATACTTAGGCCACCTTTTAAGAGATTTTAACTTGTTATGTTTTATTCCTTCTCTATTTATGAGTGATCGATGTTGTTCAGAGCATGAATTTTTTTGTGTCTGAGGAGCAGATAATAAATATTTTCCCTAGTGTTTGCATTTATTTTTTCAATATAGTGATTTTTGTGTTTATTTCAATTGGAGGATTAAGGTATTGAAATATTGAACAAAATATTTCATGTTTAACATCAAATATCGTGGACCCGATAATTATAATGTTTAAGGTCATATATCATAGTCTTATGTTACTACATTTTGAGGTTATTTAGCTCAGAAATTTATGTTGATATAAAAGAAATGTTCAGTGAATGCTAGACCCCTAAAAATTTAATTCATGTCTCAATGAGCATGAATCAATGATGATGAAAAGGGAAAGACATGATAGGGACACTCGAGAATAACTCTAGGATAAAAAGTAACAATAGAATGTCATTAGTTATAAAAAATGTTATAAGTCATTTAAACAATGAAAATAAACCTCTCTTGGATTTGTTTGGGACCCTATTACATGGGACTATATGTGATTACATTAATAATCAAGAATATGGGTCCCTTGAAGGCGAGTACACTCCTTACGAAAGGGCCACGAATTTGTTTTATGGATGATTAAGATTCTCAATAAATAAAGTGATTCAAGGATGATGAGTATTCAAGAAGAATCCTGACACCCTAAATACATACTTTTGTCCTGGATAATCGGTATTAATGAAGGGTTCTAGCACATAGAAACCTTACTTCAAGAACATGTATTGTATATTGTGATGTAATGTCAAAGATGACGAATCCACATGGATAGTTGGTTCCTGGGATATAAAATCATGATTAATGAGTTTGAATCAGGAATGGTGATATGGGATGAACATGTTATGTATGATAAAAAATTACTCTTAGGTGATGAGATCCTGTACAATTTTGTAAGGGATCATAGTGATCATAGGTCATTTTTTCAAGTCTAATATGTCATTGGTTGATATTCCATGGGACCTCATACAAATATTTATCACGAATAGTCAAAAATAGGGGTACCGTAAAGCTATAAATGTATCTTTACAAGGATCATAAAATGATTGAAAATATTAAAAAACATTATTAATGAAGTTGGTCTTTGAAGAAAGGGATATCCAAGGAGGAATCTGGAACCCTGGAGATAGTTTTTATAAAATGGGACAAGAGAAATTTGACATGATAAAACGAATGATTTCCAATATATACCACCTCATAAAAAGTTACTTTAGTTAATGAAAATTATGATTAGATTGATAATGAGTTATCATATCCTTTCCTCAAGAATAGGTATGGTAATCATTCATGTAATTACATGGATGTCGAATACATATGAATAATTGGATTACAAGATATGTAAATCAAGACTTTAGAAGTTTGAATAGCTAATGATGAGATGGGATGAACATGTTAGGGATACTCAAAAGTCACATTTAGGTGATGATCTCCTCTACAACATTCATAGGGATCATGGGGTTCATAGGTCCCCTTTTCAAGGTAAAGATTCATATGGTTGACAGGTTAGGGGCCCTCATTCAAATCCAACTCATGCATAGTCAGGAAGATAGGTCCCTTGAATCTAGATACACTACCCACCAAGTGAAATGAAATATTTTCAATGTTTCAAACTCTTTTTCATTCAAGTAGGGTATGGTGAAGGAGACATTAGAAAAGAGGGTTTTGGAACCATAAAAGTTATGTCATCATTTAATTCATGTTTATTAAAGGTGGTGGGATATAGAAAATCATATCTATAGATTTTTCCTAGACCAAAAGAGTCCATCAAGCATGGATCATTATTTTCTAGAGTCATGGGGTAAACCCTATGAGATCTATATTTTTTTACATTCACTCTAACTTTTTACTATGTTGTTGATGAGTATAGATTAGTGAGAAGACAGTCAAATTTTTCTTAGAACCCCAATTTTAATGTTTTTATCCTATGATGTTTTGATGTATATTTTACCTTATGTTAAAGTTCCAACAATTTAAACCTTCCATAGTTAAATTTTAAGGTAATACCGGTTTAATTAAATTTCACACAGTTTAAGGTCATGGTGCATAGATAAAGGAAACAAGAAGAGTTAAAAAACTCCCACTTAGGCTTCCCATGTTCGAGAGTACACCAACACCATTTACAACATGGGAGAATGGATTTATGAATAATTAATCAAGGTTCTTAGTATATGAGTAATTGTATGGGTAAATCATGTAACTGATGATTGAAAATCAATTTGAGGAGACAAGATCACCTTCAATATTGTTAGGGATTAGAGGTCCTTTTCATAAGAGAAAGATTCATATGGTTGCTGGTTCAAGGGGCCTTAAGAATATCCTACTCATGAATTGTCAAATAGAGGGGCACCTACTACTTTACAAGGGTCTTGGAAGGTTTTCTAGAACTTGACACAATCAAGAAACAAATTATGATTTATGGTCAATGATTCTAAGAAAAGATGATGCATTTTTTATGAAACTCAGCTAACCATGGTTAGGATATTTTGGTCCATTGATAATGATTGGTGACTGATGATGATCTTTGACATTTAACATCATGTAACAAGGACACCATTTTCAGGTATTCTAACATCATGTGATAAGGACACAAGCATCCCTTACTTTAGGGTGATATGTTGAGGAACTTATGGTATAGAGTTTAACATTATACATCTTGTATTTTTTCATGGGATTTTCATTTTTGGAATAATATTATTGTTTAATAGATATATATTGGGACCCCTTTGTGAAAATCTGACTCATACACTAGAAAACTTTACAGAGATCTGACTCACACATCATAAAATTGAGTCTTCATCACCTGAACACTCTTAAGTAGTTTAAGGTCATTCATTTTTCCCATTTTTTCTCCAATATTTATTCATGATTCTCCATGTTTCACCAAATAGAGTGAGCAACCAATATATTCATCTCAAATTAGTTGTTCTATATGTGATAAACATGAGGTGGTTGTATAATAACCCATATTGTGTTGGCTAGGGGAAGAAGATGAAGAGGGGGGTGCAATATAGGGTACATATTACTATGTAATGGGTCTATATATGAGAGAACCCATTCTAAAGAATCATGTGAAGATCCTGGTCATGTTTTTGAGGAGTTATTTTTGAATTCCATGAATTTATGTGGATTTTAGTATCAAGTGAGGTAGAAAAAACTTATCATTCTGTTAGAAACTTATGAGACCCATTGTATATGGTTGGTGATTTGACTAGAAACAAAGATGAGTACTGAAAATTTATGATTTATGGGGCTAGGATCATCCATAGTTTATTATGGATCCTATAAGGAAATAAATCAAGCCACAAAATTTTTTTCAAGGAAAATATTTTGTATAGATATAGATCATATGCTGAAGTGAAATTAGGATATTTAGATTTATTTTTTAGATGGATCTGGGAAAAATAATCCTTAGGTCACTAGATATCCTACAATATTAAGGATTAATCCACACATAGTACATATACGATTCCCCACATAGAGCAGAGTCATACATGGAAAAAGAGGAATTTTTATCAAGCAATGCATAATATTTGTGAAGATTTCTCCATGTAGATATTGATTATGTGAAGGGAAATAATATTAGTTCATTATTTTGTTCAATTTCATCTAGTAATGTATGTTTAAATGTCAAGGTTCTTGTACTATTGTTGGGTAGGATATTTTGGAAATTTATGGTTCAGCCTAGAATAGGTGGTCTTAGCCTTGCTAAGTATCCTATGTGAATAAGAATCGAGACATACATATTTATTAAAGGGAATGTCCTCTACATAGATTTGTATTATATATAGGGGAAAATACATTGGTTTTAACCTTAGGGCATGGACATTCAATAAAGTGATGGAAGCCAACATAGAAAGGTGACATGGATCATTGTCATGCTTTATTTTCCAGACAATGAAATGTATAGATAGAGAAAAAAATCCATAATTCCCTATATAGTTCTAGATCAAATTCATTTAATGAGCATGGGGTATTATTTTTTATGGATTTTTGTTAGTCCCATGATGGGGAATATGAGTGTCACTACATATCATGTATGGATAGGAATCATTCCACATATAGTTCTTTAATAAAATCCCCCCTGTATAGATCTAAATCATATACAGGGAAAACGGGAATTTTGTTCCTCAAAATAAGAGAGGACCACAGTATTATGGGTTCATTATCTCTCTAGATTGTTAAGTTGATGATCTCCCATGCTGTGAGAAACTTTCCCTTTTAGGAGAATATTCCAAATAATGAAACCAAACTAGGGTGACTACTTTTAATACAAACCAAACTTGATAGAGGATATGATTGGGATAAACATGAAGGAGGACCTAATATAATATACTCATGCATCACTATATATCCTAAAGGATCAAAAATAAATCCAGACATAGTATTTATATAGAAAATTACTCATATATATTGGGTTGTTATATAATTTGAGGGGTTATTTTTTTATAGTTCAGCTCAAACAAGGATGTCAGATCTGTTCATCGCAATGTATCATGTGTCGATAAAAATCAAGAAACACATAGTTCTTGAAAATGATGTTGCATACACTGATTGATCTCTAATACAAGAAGGAGTATCTTTATAACATTATGTTTTGGCCCAGGATCTGGGATTTGGGCATCACTATATATCCTGTATAGATAGGAATTGGGTCACACATAGTTATTGGAATAAAAAGGGGTCCCAAGCATTGATATAGATCAATTGTAGGGTTAATAAGAAAGGGGGAATTATTATTTCATAAATAATGATTCGACATTGGATTAAGGAATTCACATATCAAATGTACCATTTGTTTATCAGAATCAATACACACTAAATCTAGGAATGAAGGTTCCCCACATTGATCTCTCTCATATGCATGGAGAGGGAATTTTTATCATTTTTATTTGGCCTAGGATTTAGAATCTAGGAGTCACTACATATCTAATATCTAGATTAATCAAGATACACATAGTGCTTAAAAATCATGTCCCTATAAACTATTGAAACCCATAAATGTGTACTACTCACTTTGTCATTGATTATTTGAGAAGTATCAAGCTCATGAAAAAAATCAATATTCCTTGCATGAAGGACTTGGAAGTGAATTTATTGAGAATAATGGATTGGAATTAATTATATAATGGAATATATTTTCGTCATATATTGACATATTTTACATAGATTTTTTATTCTATGTATTTTTATAGTTTTAAAAAAATTTCCAACCATGGCTACCCATGAAGGCCAGCTTAATCCCACACTTTTTGGAGCTAGGCTCAACCATGTGGGAGATCCACCCAACATGGATCATTATGGAATCGTAAAAGGATTTTATAGTTCTAATAAGAAGTAAGTGAGGATTATTGGGGACATATAACACACATGATGTAGGGGGACCTAGGGGACCACACAATGGTCTAGAACGACCTATGTGGGAAGGTGTGTGCATGTGTATCTGGGTGTTGAACCTAGTGAGGGATTGAGAAGCGAATAGAATGCAATGTGTTATTATGTAATACAAGAATAAAGTGTAACTGATGTGGGAATAAATATGTTTGGTCACCATTCCGATGCTAAAAACATAATCATATAACATATTTCATCAAATCTAATTGATCTCAGTCATTTGATCACTTCATTCTTTTATCTTAAAACTTAATTACCATTATGTGGGTAATGAAAGATCAGTGTACCCTTACACAGCACACCCTTAATATCATATCGACCATATCAAGAATAAACAGATACCATAGAAAACCCTTGCATTGAAGATACTGGAACAGTTACATAGTGACAAAAAAACCCTACACAACTACCATTACAAAATATCACCATGTGAGATCAGGAAAGTAAACATTAGACCATCCCCACTGATAAAAAATCCAAATTGAGAGATTGAAAAAAGCTTAATTGACCTGAGGGCTTTTGTAAACATGAAATTTTAAGAGTGTGAAAAACAATAAGAAGAAGGGGAATGTTCAACATGAACTACCTCATTTACATAAATCCACCACATTATATATCAAACAACTTCCATCATGTCTAATCTTTATCGCATGAATCATTCAAAATTTCTTGAGTGTTTTTTCATCGAGGTGTCACATGATCAAGTGTATCCAATCGTCGAAAGACCTCACGATCTCATAACTAAGATGAACATTGAGAGTTTCAAATTTTTTAATATACAGCACCCACTGCTTTATGTTAGTAAACATGGAACACTCCCCATAAAAAGAGGTGGAATCCTTGGAATGCCTTTTACTATATAGACCCTGGCATCCTCATTAAAAATTGAATAGAGAAATAAGAGAGGAAGAATGATGGAAGGAGAAATATAGAGAATGTTGTGAATGGGATTTAGACACTAACATTGGATAAATTCTCAAGGTATCTACACACCGCTTGATACCCCATAACATAACCTCCATTACATGACCACATGCTGATTTGAACATCACGGGATGCCATAACACAAACCATCGATCACACAACACAATCATGTATCCCAGGTTATGATACACATTTATGCGATATATTCCAACAAACAACCATACAAAATTGGATATAAAATTATCTTAATTATGTGAACTCAGTTTTGTGTCACCTTCATGTGGCCTGAGATGGTAACCAAAGCCTTTCACTCATCATTATTTACCATCATGCATGTCACCCTGGACATAATATGGGTTCAAAGAAAACTAATAATGAGGGTTCAATCATGCATACAACCTCTTTATGTGAACTCCTGTTTAAGCATAGAATTAATGCATTTACCATACATTAAATGGTATATGTGGTCTAACCATGATCCCTTGTACTTGTAGTCATGTTCACGAGAATGTTCTTGGAATCTTTTCCTCTTAAAATGGAAAGCATTCATGCGACACTACCATACGAACCTCCAACCATGAGACTTTAGAAGATAACCCCTATATGTGGGGAGTATCCAAAATGGAATAGGGTTATTTAATGATAAAACCATATTCATACATGGGTTTATAGGAATTATTCATGCACCTTAATCTAGGTTCTTATTTATGATCATGTGATTCCCATGACATCATGAAATCACAAGATTCATGTTGTTGCATGACCCCAAACTATCCATGGGATTGCCTAAGCATTTTATATAGGATAGGGAGATCTCTAATTACATTACTAAAAAGGTCCTAAATTCTATACAATGATATTCAATAAACATTTTATGGTACTCTCTATTAGTTATTTAGGGGATAAGAATGAATATGTGATATGAGATCCCACCTTTGTGTAAATCCCCAAATATTCCAAATATTATATCACCTGAGATCAAATTCTATTATGAGCCTACAATCCTTAATTATATATAAGTGGATTAGAAATGGTATCATTTTCAGGAATCCTCTTTATTGTAAGCTCTGATAATTCCCTCAAGCACCATAAGACATGATTTCTCTGTTCATCTTTATCATGCATCATGAATCGAAACTCATATTATCTTCTTGGGTTATTCTAAAGTGTGGTTACACGTTGGTGTACGTAAATAAAATATAACAACATTTATAAACGTTGGGTAAATAATACTAATGATTATTAATTAACATTCCTCTCCCATCAGTGGGCTAGGAACAAAATGAACTATGAGGACTCTAATTTCTATTATAAATGGGATATGTAGGATTCCTATCAAAGGACCAAGATCCATATCCAGCCAATTCCCATTTTCTATTTCACAATTCCATATTCCTGGTTAAGTATCTAATTCTATCACACACACACACATACACACACACATATATATATATCAGGGCTTTTCATGAGCTTATATTCCCCATGATGACTAGAACACCCACATACAAATTTTCACACCATAATACAGCATGTGAAAGCTCATAACTATTCTCTCATAGATCCATATTCTTCAAAATAATGGTAATTATACCTATGTAAGGGAAATATTAGTGGGTAATCCTTGAACCATGATATATTCAAAAAATGGGTATCCTCCTTACGTGAATGCCTGATAAATATCTCCATCTTTATAAAGGGTCAGAATATCAATGAAGTATCTAAGGGAAGACTCAGTGTGTAATCCCCATAATATTAATATCTTACTCTCTCATGAAATTTACCCAGTCTTCTATTATCTATTATTTATCATACCAATAATGACTCACATAGGCATAGAAACTGACAATGATTATTCCATCAGCACAATGCAGATGCCCTAATATGGGACTCTAATATTATATATGTCTGATTAAATATTCTCTTAATTTAGAGGGTTATATTCCAGATGAAATATCATATTCCACCTCATGTGAATGATCCCCACTCAAACTTATGATATTTTACCTTTCATGGAACTAAATTATAAAGAACTGTATATGTTTTGATTCTTGTTCTCATAGGATATGATTGATTCTTTTTGGATGTTCAATCCCAATTCAAAAACACTATCTTTCTCCCAAGATGGAGATAAACTCCAGAGTTTTTCATTATGAGTATAAATTAGAGAAATATAAATAGATAAGATAATAAAGGGGAACCTATAATGGACACAACTGTTCTCATCAACAAATGGTTCTAATAAATTCCTTGAAATATGGGTAACCAATCTCGTATTAGGTCTAGAGATTGATTAATGAAAGTATCATAAATATATAAGAGATACTTGGAGATAGAAATAACCTCCTCCCCTTAATAAGGTGTGATGACCCAAAACTCCCATACACTAGACCAATTTCATCACATATGTGTTATTGGTAAGAAGTTCTAATGGCCACCGTCCTTTGAAAAATATTCCCACATCACATTACATATTTGGTAGTCATTAAGTGCTTCCATGGATAAATATTGATGATTTTAATGATTCTAAAACTCTAATAAGAATTCCATAATCAAGAATTGATCCTTTAATCTGTTTTAAAACAAAAATGGTAAACATGATAAGAATCCTTAGCTACATCAAACAAATCACATATAAAAAAGGAAAAAATTTATATCATTTAACTATGATATGAGTTGATTGATTGTGCCCTCTTATATGTGGTTCTACACTGATAAGTTTTATTGTCTACTACCTAAGTATTTTGGGATTACTTATAATCGAAATGAAATCTCCTAATGCTCCAATGGATCCCAATTTAATCAGATATTATAGAAAAACCCAAAAAACACTTCATGTTGTTGAGGAAATATAGATGACATAGTAATCATATGCTTCATTAGCCATCGAATACTTAGCCATAATGCCCTAAAATATGTTCTCACTAAACCAAAACCTCCAATATCTATTGGTTAATGATTTTGTATTATAGTACCATCACAATAGCTCCATACTAACATTTGATAATGATTATTAAATCCTCTAGAGTATGAAGCAACACATGCTCTCTTTTCCATGACATTCCATAGAGAAGAAGGTGGACCCTATTGAAAAATTCAACAACGTTGGGATCTTATCCCTAGAGTGAATCAATATATACCTTCTTTACCTAAGGGAGGTGGAAGATGAAAATATCCATGTGAACTGAACCACTAAGGAGTTTCCACAGAAACCTCATATTCATTATGGTCATCATCATCCATACATGACCTATGTTCTACTATAAGTTTCAGAGGAAGTTATGCATTTCCCAACCATACAAAATAGGGCACCCAATAGGAGAGCCGACATAGGATATCCAAATAGTATTACTCTGGAGTAGGCCCATATCCCTACCACTGCCAATGTACCTGATCACTATTGGTGTATCATGAGGGTGGCCCAATATCAATCCCAGATAATTATTATCCAAAAGCCTCAAACTGCATCACAACTATCCATGGTGAATGTGGTATCCCAGGAAGAACCCCAAATCACAGGGATAAGGTAATTTTTATTATTTTTAACAATGTAATTATCTCCAATACATGTACTATCCCACAAAATAGTGCATCGATAACCAACCTATAAAACGAGATACCCACCTAAAGAGGAACACCAACTCACCTATGTATCTATAAACTTGATATCAACTATATATAATGATTTTACACAAGATTCGAATGATCAAACTCTTAACGAGGATGAATATTCCATTCTACAATCATATGAGCCACAATAGGTTGACCCATCATTCTCCCTGAACATCAGTGAAGAATGGTTCAGTGATACATTTCCTACATTTACAAAAGGAATTATCAATTCTTTTAATTCTTCAAAGTGAAATATAGATGGAGGAAGTGCCTAATGAAAATAATAGATTCATTATCTGAGGCCTATGTTGAGATTACCATCATCATCTACCCACCCAACCATTGATAAAGGAAAGGGTTTCATCATGAATTTCAATATTCATGACCAAATGGATGACAATGAAATTTCTAGGAAGAACATATTTCTCATATCTAGTAAGAGAATGAGGATCTCTAAGAATTTTATGTGTGAATGATTCTGGGATATATTCCCTAACATGATGAATTGGAACCCTCCCATAGGGAACCTCCTTGAGGTAAAGTTCCCAAAACCATAAGACTGTGTGACTATTTATATACATTAACACCTCATTAGGTGATCTCTGAACATTATTCCACCTCCCCCAACTCAAATGGATAGAATGAATTTTCATATTTTCAAGACCCCCATCACAAAGGATTGTGGACATTTCCATATTTTCCAACCACTTTTTAGGTGCACTCTAAACATCATTTAAAGTCATAAGTTACCACAAGGTATACAGGAGATTCATATTCCTATCATCCATGGGAAGTATCATCATTATAAAGAGATCACAATGATTCATTAGCTACACATGAATTGATAAAGATCAGGGTTCAGCATCCATGATTCCATATTCATCCATGTTTCCATGCTAATAGAGGTGTAGTTGGCCCAATTGGGAAGTAGTGTGTTTGTAGATCTCTAGATAACACATAAGAAAGTAGAATAATAAGGAAATTGAAATAGGTGGGGTTAAGAGGTAGAGTTAAGAGGACATAAAAATTACTACCCATATTGTCGATGTCTCGAGAAAATAATAGAGAGATAATTTTTCTTTAAGGAATGGATTTAGAAGTACATAGATAATTGTTTATTAGAACCACTAAAACATGAATCCCCTCTCCAGCCATGTGAACACTTTGAATTGAATTCACAAGTTGTGCAGTATAATATGGGCCACCAATCTCCAAGTGATATGTGGTTGTATCTCAATCATAGGTGAAACATGGTCTATTCCTTTATGGATAAACATATGGCTATATAATTTTCATATTCAGTAGGGAATTAATGTCTTAGGATTCGAAGGACCAATAGACCTAGGGAGGTATCCATGAATCTCCACATCAATTGTTGTCCTTATCATCAGTTCTTAGGGAATATGAATGATAGAGGTATTGTATTCAAGTATTGGATATAGAAGAATGAAAATAATGGATTGATAGAGTTAGAGGATCCAAGAACTCTATGAAACATTATTATAATCCATCCTAGTTCTATAAAAAAAGAATCACTCCTAGGAATTTATGTCACCAGATATACTTATCACATTATACTATACTGAATGGGGAACATCCTTACTATATGATGTTACATTGTGTGAAATACATCCTTACTACATGAAATTATACTGATTGGGGAACCATGTACTTAAAACATGACATTAAACGACATGTAAGATGTATTTTGTGCATGATGTTAAACTATTCAGACTCTATCCATACCTCATAACGTAAAAATGTACAAAATATTTCCTTACCACATGTTGTTAAACTGTATGAAAGACATACTTATCACATGATGTTAATCATCATAGAAATATCCTTACTACTTGATGTTAAGATGAACGAAGAAAAAATCCCAATCATATGATACTAAAATACTTGTAAGTCATCCATATCACATGATGTTAAACTACACAGAATACATCCCAACCACATGACATTAAACTACATAGAATATGTCCTTATTGCATGATCTTAAACTATATTGAATAATTCATTCATGATTACATTATCCTTAAAGGAATATGTTCTTATCCCATGGTGTTAAACTTCATGGAACATGTCCTAATCACATGAAATTATACTGTGTGACTGTTGTTTCCAAATTCCACCTGAAGACATAAACAGCTAACATTGGAAAACCGAAGGAACGATCTTACTGAATGAATAGTTCCAAGAATGTGAAGGAAGGTGCACCCGGGAACCAAGGTGGGCACTCCAGACTGGAGACCACCTGCAAGACTCTTTCACTCCACCAATAGAATAAAATAATCACTTATAAAAAAATCCATTCAAATTACAATGTCTAGAGTTCCCAAGATATCGACGTTGAGTGAAAGAATCCATTCCACATAGAAGACGTCGTGTATTTTTTAGATCCTCCACACCCATCAGATCCTCCATGCCTATCATCAAGCCCTCAAGGACCATCTTATCCCATGAACCCACTGACACACCCTCCACAATCATTAAATCCTGAGTTATTATTAACTATTTCGCATTCATCTAGACTTTAGTGGTCGTTACCTCATAAGAACCCATCTAGCCATGTGCACCCTTCACCTCCTCCACACCCATCTAGCCTTGAGAACCTAACCATCACAATAAAGGATCATTTTGCATGGAAGAACTATTCCCAATGAAAAATCTTCTGTTCTAATCCCAAATACTTTGTCTATAAGACGAAGTACCCCTACTATTATTTAGGGTGATGCTATGAATGTTGAATCATAGATATTTTATGCATAAGACCAACCTTACACAACAATTATTCAATATAGAAACTTCAAGGTAGACATATTGCGGGAGAGGTTCCCTAAGATTCCTCCTATAACTGGGCCCAAAGTTGGTTAACCTTTACCCAACATATTTTTTTCCTATGTAATGTGCACACAAGATACCCTCTTTCATGAAATATGGATCTTATGAACAATCCATATCTTGCACACAACCATTTCCCTTGCGTACAAGCCTCCAATTTTGTGTACACCCCATCTTGGGAGATCTATTCAATTCATTTTACACAATGCACCATGTTGAGACCCTCTTTTATGAAGGTATCCAATATTACACACCCCTCTTGCATGAATCCCTCCAATATTTCTTGTTATGTCTTATTAGTCCCTTGTGAGATATCCCTTATGCCCCTAGTGCATGTGTTTCCATACCTCTTTATTCCGATCATAAGTATGCTTACTCATTTTTCTTCTCAGAATGGGAATGATAACAAGTAGATAATGAGTGATCATTCCACCCCATCATTATAACCTAGATTTTCCAAATTCATGCCCCACCTAGGGTTATATGCGTGAAAGTTAAGTAATACCAAGTGGTGAGGAGTGAGTACCCCACATTTATGTTGTATGATGTAAAACTACAATTCACCAATGTCCTCAGTAAATGATTGTAAACTGTAGCATCCCCATATTCAATGCAAATATGGTTTCCCACCTCATGTAGTTCTCACACATATGATCAAACCACACATATCCATGGTAGTGATATCTTCCCCTCATACAATTAGATCCTCCTCACATGGAATGAGATCCTCCTCCAGAAACTTCCATGCATAATCCTCAATGTTGCTACAAATGATGCTCCATGTATTCATCATAGGGAATGAGGTCCTATTTTTTTGTAATGAGATCCTCCTCACATGGAATCATATCCTTCTCAAGAAACCCCCATCTGTAGGCCCCACCCCTTTCCTTGTTGACACATCTATCATGACACGAGTTCTAGTTCGGTTGTTTCATCATGTTTCTCATACCAATAATGGATCACATGGGATTAGAGGTTAGTAGTGTCTAGGAAATCCATCCATCCATGGTCCTCTACTATGTGTGTTCCCTAACCACATATCACCTTTTATTGTACACTCTTATGCATAAGCCCCATCACTTTCATGAACTAAGTGTGGATTTATTTCTTCTATAAAAGGATATGTAGTGACACCTAGATTCCAATCATTGGGCCCAACTAAAAAATTTCACATCAATTCACCATCATCCTTACCGAAAGACATTAAACCATGCGATATTATCGAACTATTTTGGGTTTTATCCCTTCCACTTAGGCAGATTACGTAGGATGCATCTATGAGGGTCAATCCCAACCAATGGTTAACATAGGTGCTCATCTTAGGGATGTAACCCCACTTTATCCATTCCCATTATGATACTTCCCAGGCCCCCATATCCTGATAAATTATTAAAACTCCTCCACCTATATTCCATGGGCCTCTTAATTAGGTTCAAGTACCAACACCCATATCAAAATACATGGTATTCTATCCCAACCTCATGGGCAAGGTACGCCAGATACCTATATGAGGGTCAATCTTGACAAACAGTAAACTAATGTGCCCACACATAGGGATTCACCCTCATTGAATGACATCTTCCCTTTATAGAACACATCTTTTTGGTTTTATTTTAATGGTACCCATCCTCCCCTCCTGAACTATATGGGAATTCATCCTATACTCCTATTTATGTTACGTAAGAATCCATTATATGTTCCAAACCCATTAAATAAAATCTAGTTAATCTACCTCCATCCTAATTTTACTCAAGCATCCACATACTGGTGAGATCATGCCACCCCATTCACACCATCACCACTCTTATCATCACATGGGTAGCTTAAATTCATAAGCACCACACAATCCAACGCAGAGTGATCCTCTTGCGGAGGGGCTATCAAGTGAGAAATCCCCACATCATCCTTCTAAACTACATGATATTTGATCTCTGTCTCCTCTGTAGGGTACCAAGGATGCTTCCATGAGGTTTAATCCTAGAAAATGATAAACCTTGGTGCCTCCCTCATAGGGAAATACCACTTCATGGTGTGACATCTTCCGTTTATGTGACACACTCCACTGGTTCCACTCTTGTAGAGAATTTTGATCCATCCATCCGTTAAATTTTGGTTCTACCTCATAGGGATAAACCTCCATGATCCACCTCCATGGGGTGTTTTGATCAGTTTATCCCATCTCCATAACATATTAAACTCATTATCAATTTCTTCTCTGTATGTTGTTCTGATCCATCACCGAAAGACGTTAAACATGCGACCCAAATTATACCTCATGAAAAACATGGGATTCCTAAGGTGAAACCCTTGAAGGATATGCCTTTGGAATAAAATACCTCATTATTGGAACATGAGGACTTTTTTCCATGCCTATGGTTCCCCATTGAGATTCACTCCTCGAGGAAGATACAACTGACCCTGTTCCTAGAACCAAGACATACCAACGAAGCCCAATGTGACTACTCCCTTAAATAAAGTTAGATACACTATTAATACCCTTTTTAATGTCTAGACCAAATTAGTTTAATTAAATATCATCCATTGAGATATGGCATTGGGAATGTGTTCTATGAACATGACTTAACTCTATAAGGGAGACCCGAACTATGTGATGAATTCTAAGGAGGAATCCATGTAAGGAGAAGTCTATATCCTATCATCTCAATTTTTATAAAGGGTTTTAAATAATCATAGAAATTGATGAATTACAAATTCATTTGGAATATATGAATGTATGGTAATAATTAAATTCAGAGGGTTCATGAACACCTACTGATGTTGCAATGAGCGGGCACACCCTAGGGAATGTGTTGGAAATAGAAATGGAAAATACAATGTGAAATTATTCTACTAAACATGGGGAATAATAGAATTAAAAACATTGAATATGTATATGTAATCATATTTAGATATCCAATTACATTCCACACTAAGAAAATAGTTGTCTTAACATAGAACTCTACAGTCATTGAGGCAGTTAAACATTAGGCATTCTGGTCTGTGACATCATCAACACAGATCTCTATACCCAATAATAGAATATTAGATGATGTTGGGGAATTGGAAATTTTTTTCCTTTTACTTGTACTAATATCTAAAGCCTTTATCTTTGAATAAACCATTCTATCTTAAACTAACCATCCAATTCCCACTAGTGTAGGAGCAAGAGAAACAACAACACAAAAATCTCACATGACACCAGCACTACCACAACATCCATTCTGACAACGGCTATTGGGAACCTTTAGCCAATATCACCCTCAAATATAATATAGAGGAGGGTGAAAGATAGCCTAGTATAATTCTATAAGAATAATGGGGTTATTCCCATGAGGTTCTTGGATTGATAAGACCAAGAGGAGTCTATTCCTTACCGTCACCGCAGGCCCCATGATTCGCCTAGGTAGACACCACTCCCCACCCCAATCTTGAAAATATTTATGAGCCTCTCCCCAATGTGATCATGTGACTCACTACCATACATCAAATAGGCAGGGAATACCAAGTCACCCTAGCTATCATAACTTTATGGGGGCTTCCAAGGATATCTATCACTAAACCTCATCAGCACCATTTGTGAGCAATCCTATTGGTTGAAGAACGGGTGGACCATAACCATTATATTTTAGAGCTAGTTTAATTGAATCAATGTGAACATCTGGAGAATTCTATGAATGATTCTCATCAGGGGGAATTATCTTCCAAAGTTATAGTGGATCCATCCACCACCACCATGTTCCACCAGGTTCTTAAAACTGACAAGCAGGGATCCACCCATGTCGGGTTGGAATCGAGACTTTAGCAACCTCTCATGTAGGTTAGTTGAATCTCTTAGTCACTGGAACCATCATCATAAATTATGGGCAAAACCATTATGATTAGTTTCTATTCGGCGTTCCTCCTCTCCCCATAACCAATCATAAGGGATGTCATCCCCACTCCGGCAGCCGGTACGAAGGTCCTTCTCATATCACTTCAACCAGCTAACATGGAGGTCCTCCCCATGTTGAATCCAATAAGAATGAGTGTCCTATTTATTCCATTACAATCTCAACATGAGGTACTTCCCACTATAGCATCAATAGAATTTTAGTTATTCTCTTATTCATCTACACCCAACATCCAGGCCCTCCCCAAGTTCTCACTGTCCAACATGGAGGTCCTACCCATTCAATGATCTATCTAAGTAGAGGTCCTTCCCACTCATCTCATAGGAAACATAGAGGTCCTTCATATGTTCTCACCAGATTCAATGGTGGTCCTCCCCAATATTGAATCACCAAAATCATAAGTCCTTCCCATTTTGATAGACATTATGATGGTCCTACCTCGGCCTCAGCTCCTCAACATGGAGGTCATCCCTGTGTCTACTCTTATCTACGTGAAGGCCTCCCCATGCACCATCCCACTAGAGTGGAGGCCCTCCCCACTATTGACATAAAAATATAGGTCCTACCAATGTTCCAAATAACCAAATTAGAGGCCTTCCCAATTCTATCAGTAATTAGTGTGGAGGACCTCCCCACTACCACAACAGCCAATGTGGAGATCATACCTGATTCAACAAAAAATATTTCATAGGCCCTCCCCAAATCTCAATAAATCAAGGAAGGGGATCTTCCTGCTTTATAATTAAGTAGAACAGAGGTCCTCCCCATTCCTAAAATCATCCTTGCCCTGAAGAACCATCCCGACGTAGATGGTAGAACCACCTCCACCAAAGGAAAAGTTCTGGGAAGCGCTAAGTCAACATCAATCCCATTCGCATCTCAAATTCATATCGAGATTATGATTAAATGATAATTAATTCACCCTAGTTATATACATCAACGATTGGGGTGGGATCCTATAAGATTATTTTCATCATCATATATGGTGAGTTATAAAGAATTCCAAATATCTTTATAGGTACATGAAGGTTGGGGAAGATGTGGCTCCCTTCCTAGGTCTCACGGTACAGTCATCTCTATCACCTTTAGTTTCATTATCTACTACAACATGATATCAAAAAGTGATATTCTAGTCCTTGATAGACTTAGAGTATCCACTAGAACCACTAGTCACTACTTTTGACCTCTCACATGAGGCATTGAAAAACACCAAGTCCTACCTGGACATGATGATACTATTGGTATTTCCCCTTGAGAGACGGTCCAGCGCAATTCTACATGTCAACTCATGTAACGGGTTCTCCCTTGGCTAGTCCCCCAACACAGTAGTACACATCAACAACACCACCGACTGCCTTACAAGAACCGATCAAAGAATGGTCCAACCAACAAGAAGCACCTACTTCATAGTAAATAATCATATGGGATACCTTGGCCACTGATCAGTTGACTATGATCTTATGGCCTAATGTGATGTATAAATTTAATATCATAGAATACCTCACCAAGGATCATGTTATGTGATTATTAAAAACTATGGGGATGATCTTATTTCAACTCCATGATCACCCATTGGTCTACCAAGGTAGCCAAGAGCATCTCAACAAACTCATCCTGCAGTACAACATGGTGGAACTGGTAGCACTCCATGTGGATCAGCCCCTTGCATATCCTGATTACCACCAGACCATCCAAATGAGATGCATTCAAATATTCATATTACATATAAAGATCATTGGAGAGGTGTCACCAAATGTACAGATATGGATCTAGGGAGACTACACTACTCTCTACTTCAGCCTTATTTGTGGAAAACCGGAATTACTTGGTTGTATTGAAGAAATTACACTAGGTATAGTCATTATGAAAATGGTTGTCCAAAACATTTCTAAGGGTAGGGACTATAGAGAGATGCTGAAAAATTGAACCCACCACTGAGTGCCACACTGTTTTTGGTAGACCCTCATACAGGTGTCCTGACCTGCCAGCAAAGGTAGGAACTCGGCATTTGAGAATCCTCTATATCATTTCTAGCTAATTTTGAAACCACCAAGGTTAAATAGAAATTCAGGATCACTATTACCTTTGATCTGCATGATATCAAATAGAAGATAGAGGCCAATCTCATGATCGTCACCTTTCTCCAAAAAGACACTAACCAGAGAACGGTCTTCAATGAGCTCCCAGTTCAGTGGTTCTTGGATTATGGAATTCCTCAACAGAATCTCTTCCCTCTATAAGGGAATCAGTGGTTGATATAGGTCATCCTTGGTCAGTTTCCCCCAGTCTAGCATTACGATCTTGTGTATACTAATAGAGGTGAGGGTAGAGTACATGGTAAGAGACTATGTTACACATCACCCAATCTACCTGGGAATTATAAGAATATCCATTAGGACCTAGATCGATATGCTCCACAGACTATTCCATGAGCCACCACACCTAATTATTGAGTTGACGAGCCTATCAATGCCTTGGTGGTTATGGATGACCATCGAGATAGGAACACCCCCCAAGATGAGATATCCACTCTCACTACTTGCCTTGAATACCTAGAAATGTGAAATATGGTAATCCCACTTAATGAAAATCTATATCCAACATGGATGTATAACATGCGAGAACCCTTATATTTTACAAATCCCACATTTTCTCATTTCAATAGGATGGGATACCCACAAAAACATTTTACACACTTCATCTCAAGGTCTATTCCAATGCTTTGAACCCCCCTGAGTTATAGGAGGCTACCAAAATCCAATGTTTTGTTCCAACATTAGAAAGGCTTGTGTTCTTCTAGAACAACTAGCTAAACTTTGGGACCATCGTCGGTTTCAAAGACCTCTATAGTAATTTTCAATACTAGTTCTGCTCCACCACACACAAGATGATTATTTCTTACATCTTCATGGGCAGAAAACTACCATATTACAATGTCAAAAACAACATTGCCCAGTGTAAGGGCCTCTCATATTCCTCAACATGCTATTGACCTAAGAGATTATACTAAATACGTGTGTTGGTAATGTCAACATAGAATTGGTCCTGACCATTATCACTCTGAACTTCCCAGTTGGATTATGGGATTTCTCTAAAAAGTCTCATCCCTTAGAGGAAGCCGTACATCATTATAAGTAGGCATTCCCATTGAAACTTCTAAAACCTAAAAGAAGATAATCCAAGGCAAAGACTAACTCCATAGTGTTGATAGGATCCCTAGAGCATCAATAATTGTTTCCACTACCATTAGATCCCCTCTAAGTACCCAAAACACATAAATATCAGCCTTTACTGGTGTAGAATCTATAGTAACTACCTTTCTAAGAATAAGCTTATAGATGATATAATGTGGCTTTAGCCCCTTGTTAGGGCCAAGATCCCAGATCTCCCTTCCAAAATAATACAAATATAGAAAATTCCTTTAGGGATGCATAAGATCATAGTTATTTCCAAAGTTCCTTAGAACATGGAGTTCTTAATGTACCCGAATGAGAGACCCCCCATGAGACTAAACTCACTGATTACCTTGAATAATTCCCTTACCATAATATCATTTGATATACAATCATGTAATGTTATGTGATTAAGGAATATCTATATGAGTATGTGGATATTGAAATAGTTAAGTAGGTACAAGTCTCTACACAAGTGGGACATATATATGTTGATCCCAACAACAATAGTGAAGGTGAGTAGTAGTTTTTTTTCCAACTATGGGACTTATAAGTACACTGATTGGTTATCCTACAGAGTAGTCACCTAGGCCCATGGTTTCATTCTTGCCTGCTTAGGCTAGCCTGAGCATCGTAATTTCACTATGACTTCTTCACCTACCACTTTTGCATCCACATTGCAACATTCAATTTCTTAGAAGAGTGGATGTCGATAATGAAATGGAAACAAAAGTCCCTTTCCAGTGCCAATGTCTTCCCACACTCCTAGATATTTCATGCATCCTGAGTTGGGAATTGCAACTAGGGTCTTCCCAAAATTGGAATAAATTTCATACAATGATGACTAGATATATTTATTTGTACATAGCATTCATAATTTTGACCCATTCATGGTCCCCGAAGATTGGTAATTTCAGGAAAACCCTCAGAGTGCCTCAAGATGACACCATCAATGGAATTTTCTAAGGTATAAAAATTGGTAGAGAACATCAAGACATACCATGCATGCTACTGAAACTAGATAATAAGATCAGCGTAGAGATGAGTATTAATAATCCTATCATCCATATCAACTAGTCTGTAATCATAATTGACCATTCTAGTTTACCAGGAATAACATCTTTGACTGCACCATGATCAAAAATTTCCCTATATAGTTGGGCCTCATCTAGGCAATAGGCATCCAATACTTTTTCTAGGTGAGTTTTTCAAAGAGAAAGAAGAAATTTCTGAAACCATTTTGAATCTAGTAGTTACCATCATAAAATCTTTCAAATAACATCCACACATAGGCATAAATATGTATTTCGAACAAAATTTAGATGTGTTGAAGAACCTCACCAACTACCCTAAAAATATAACGATCCTTGAGGAACTCCTATAGTAAGAAGAGATATTTGAGGCCCTCATGGAAGTTCTAAAAATACTATTATAGTTCAAAATATAGTTAGAAGACATATAGACCATATCGTCTGAGTAAATCGAATGAAACAATTCCATGCCATCAGTTCTTTCTATAGATAAGAAGAGGGACCCATCATACAAGAGAATATCCACATGTTGTACTTCGCCTGCTAGTTCAATGGAATGTAAGTCCATCACTATCTAGTCGGAACAGGTTCCCAATTCAATATTATATCGAACTAGATGCTCTACAATATTTGACTGACTAGTGCAAACATGAGTCCCTCAAGTAGAAAAATTCATGGTTTTGAAAGGAGAGAGTATAGATTGTGTGGAAGAATCTGGTTGAAGACCCAATTTGGTTGTTTTTAGTGAATATTGAGTTCATAGTAGTATAGTAGGAGACATCCTACAATGACATGATGGGTAGGCTCTAAATTCATCTACATTTAAAAGTGATCACCCTCCATCATCAATGTATCATGTACTCCTGCAATGGTTGAGTAGGCATTCTCCACGGTGATGCATCTCCCTTCAATTCCTGTGAATCCCGATCTAAGGATGTTATTTATTAAAAAATAAAGGATAAGCATGTTCAAAATAATTATGTTGAGCACACCAAAATTCCATCCATCCTATGGACATATATTTAAAATTATTTCATCCACTTGATTCACCAATTGGGGGCCATGATTCCAGACCTAGGAAATTTCTTTTTCATTTCCAGGAAGAAAGGGTTTTGGGTCCCTAGGTATAAGGAAAACTAGAATATCTCCTAATAATCCTATAGAGGCCAATAATGGGTTATACAAGAACATCCCACCCCTATGAGGTATTGATAGGTTCTCCCTATGGCTACCACTATTTGTCAGGTCCATCTGTTTTATCTAGCAGGGATGAACCAAAACAAGATGACTAATCACCATTTCATTGACATCATGCATGGTCCCCATTGGTGAAGTACTAACAGAATCATCTCAAAATATTCTATAAACATGGTTTCAATAGATAAAGAGTTACCTTGAGATTATTCCACTTCCGCTAACCATGATGGCACCAGTGTTCCCTTGGAATAATTTGTCTAGAAAGAGAAGTATCTTCTCACTAGTTTCCCTTTCTATGATAATGTAGAATACTTTTAAGTCTATCCTCCTAAATTTTAAGAGGGAATATCAACCACTATTAATGAGTTAGTACAGGTAAACCTTATCCCTAAGGTAGATCATATGAAAACTTTTATTAGTGAAACCATGCATCTAGTGGAATAGCAGAAGGACAAGGATTTCATAAAGAAACATCATGATGTATTCCCCTAGAGTTACAATAAGATTCTAGGACTAGACCCTCAAGTATCTCTCCTATGTCTTGGCCTCCCAGTGAGTCATTGTGAGTTCAAGAAGCCACTAATTAAAATACACACTTCTCATGGTGCTATGGTTGATGCATAAGTCGATAAGTTTATCAACTCCAACTTTATCAAGGAACACCAGTACCCCAAGAGTCTAGCTAAAATAATTCCCTCCCGGAAGAAGAACATAAAAATAAAAGTCTTCATCTACTTTCGGGACTTCAATAATTATTGTTCGAAGGATGATCCTACCCTTATAGTGACAGATCTATTAATAACACCACATCATGGATGTAGGCTATATAATTTAAGTATGGATACTCTAGGTATAACCTGATTCGGAGGCACCCTAAGGATAAAGAGTCTACTTCCTTCATAAAATTTTTATAAACCATATTCTACCAAGATTCACATTGGTTTTAAGAATGAAATAGCCACATATCAGCAAACTATGCACCACATGTTCAAGCCAATACTAGAGACACTAGTGGAATGATATGTGGAAGAATTAGTTGTAAAATCCCCTTAGCATCAAAACCCTCTAATATATCTTGAGAATGTTTTCATCCCCTTCTACTCCACGAATATAAAGATAATCCCTTGAAATGATCCTTAATGGAGACCTCTATAAAATTTCATGGATTCATAATCATATATAGTCATTGAAATTGACCTAGAGTAGATTAAGTACATAATCTAAATGCCTTCTTCAAGAAACCTCTGAGTCCTCAAAGTCATTCAAGGACACTTATTATATATACGCCGATTCACAGAGAATTTAGCCGGCAAGTGTAATAACTTCTCTATGATCATTTAGAAAGGTTATTTCTACCAATAGCTTGAATTGTGATAGACTTATTTTGAAGAAATTAAGAATCATATGTTACAGACATCGG
This sequence comes from Viscum album, assembly GCA_963277665.1. Lineage (NCBI taxonomy): Eukaryota > Viridiplantae > Streptophyta > Magnoliopsida > Santalales > Viscaceae > Viscum > Viscum album. The sequence continues at coordinate 1,601,911,995 of OY728165.1, read as the reverse complement.
TTTCGATGCCACCCATCTTTGGGAAGCCTCCAGTCCTTTATATGACTGCTTTGCTGCAATCCCTAATTTTCCTACTTGCCTATAAGAACAATGATGGTAGGTTGAAAATTTTATAATATCTCATTACTATACTCTTCAATGTGGAGTCCATATATTGTCCTACAAGGAAGAGATGTCTCAGTATGGTTTTGTAGTGCAGAAGTAACAACATTATTTGTTGCATCACAAGATACAACTGCTGACCTATTTGGATCTATTGATGTATATTCTAAATATCCAAATACTGATAGGATGAACAAAAAATTTGGTAGTGATACTTAATCACTTAAAATTCATGTTTATTATACAAAAGGAATTAAAATTCCAAGCTTTGGCTGAGTTTCTTTGCACCCATCTGGCAATAAGGATGAACATATGGTTGTTTATTTCCTAGATGATACTATTCTCATGGTGGATTAGGAAACACTGTGTTGCCCGAAGCCTTTTGAGGGCACCTCCCAGAGCCCAATTGGTCAAAGGATAAACGATTCCATGCTCAATAGAGTAATCTTGTGAATCTTTTTCATCACCCTATATTTGGTTATTCTTCAATAATATTCTTATAGATATAAGGTTGTATCAATAATGAGAAAGAGTATAATCCTATCATCATTAGTATCATGTCTTGTCATAGAATGGTTGATTAAATGCCTTAGGCAGTCATGCTATGTCTCTTGCAGAGCTTGTCTAGGATGAACTATTCATTCATGTGGCACACTAAAGGATCATCACACCCATCATACCATATGATGATGATATTTAGTAGGTAAACCAGCTAACTTCTGGTGCCTCTAAATCAGGGGCCATCAGTTCTCCTATGTCATGACATCCATATCCACCCATAGCAGAAGAGAAATTTTATTCAAAAAATCCATTCATTTTGTACTTCCACCATGGAACACTCCCTCCTGATTAAGCCGAGTTTGAAATAATCCATCAGTTTTCATTCTAATTAACCCTTCATAGTGGTCCAAACCTTAAGCAGACTCTAGATAATTGTGGGTTTGATGGGATTACATTTCATTTCCTTCGTAGATATGAGATTTTCTAGGTCATGAAGGATGTTCATGCATGTTCCTATAGAGATCATCATATTATTATAAAGACCTCCCACCAGATTCAATGTTTGGGTAAATTCTTTCCCACCATGGTCCATGACTACATCGAGTTCACCAAGAGGTTCCAAAAATTTTAGATCAATGATAATTTTTTGCATCGACCACAAGATCCCCTACATACTACCAAGTATTATTTTCCCTTTTCACCATGGGAACTCAATATCATGGGTCCATATACACCTATAACAACTCTCCAGTGTAGGTTCATTTTAATAATGATAGATTTCTTCTCTAAGTGGGAAGAAGTGGATACTCTTAAAGAAGTTGAGGATCAAACAATGGTTAAATTCATAAGCTCTAATATCATCCATCGATTCAGAGTCCCTCATTTAATTATCAACGAAAATAGCACCATCTTTAAGGATTCTAATATGAAGTAGTTGTTTGATAAGTACAATATCCATTCAAACCACACTTCTGACTACCATGTGAAAGAAAATGGACAGATAAAGGTGTACAATAAAGAAATATAAAAAAAATTTATAAAATGGGTGGACATAAAATGAAGAGTTGGTTAGAGAATCTATCCAAAGATACATGGTATTACCTGATAGTGGCCCACAATTCCACCGAGGCATCTATATATTCCCGAGTGTATGACACAAAGGCAGTATTACTAATAAAGATCTAATTTCCATATCTTGAGATAGATGTATATAAATAGAAGATACAAGAGAAACTGAAATAATTCCATCTTGTTAGAAAGTGTTGTTTTCAAAAATACATAATTTTTTTATTTAAAGGGGGTTTGTTGAGGAAAATACTCTGTCTTTTTATGATAATATTGATGCTCAAAAATATCCTTAATTATTTTCTAATGGTTTTATTTGTTATGAATATTACAGGAATTCATTAATCATTATATTTTTATTTCTAGAAAAAATATTTAAGTTCTTGAAAAAAGAGGATTAATTACTAAAGTATACTCATTTAGCATATTATAGAAACACTGTTCTTTATCTAAATATTCGGGATCTGCTTAACTGTGTTTTGGAAACAATGTTCATACCCTACATGAAAAAACATGGTGTATGGATGAAATACAGTGTATACATTATGATTTATCAGAAAATTATGGAAGATGAAACCTATGATAGAAAGGAACACTACATTTCGGTTATTGAAAAAGTGTTGAAGAAGAACCATACATAATTTTTAAATGTTACGATTGTTTCTCAAAAGTATGGTTCATCAACCTTAATTTTATAAACAACCATACATTCTTAGAAATGTATGGATCATGTACCTTTTGTTTGAAATCTTATAAAAGAATGGATCTTTTATCATACATTTGAATATTGAAATAGAAAGGTATGGATGGCCAACCCTATGTTTGTGATCAACCATATTTTTCTAACCCTAAATTTCTGATCAGCCATACATTTACAACCATAAGTTTGAAGGCTATGTCATCAATCTTACATTTCTTATCTAAGATACATTCAAAAGATGCATACTGTACAACTCAACAATACGTTTGGTGTCGGAGAGTTTAAAGTCGATATTATTATGCAATGGTCAGCAAGATGTTTATTAGGTTGATTTCAAGCCGAAGTAAAAGATGAGTTTTAAACGTTTCTTTGATGTGTTCAGACCCATTTAAGGATCAAATTAAAAGGATATTTTCATCGAAAATTTCAAGGGAAGTTACAAATAATCTGTAAATTCAAATATTTGAATATCATGAGTCATAATGGGACTTTTGTGGATCTAAATTTACATGATAATTGCTCGACGTTATTATATATATGTGATATTTTTTTAATGAAAAAAAATCAATTTTTTCATTAAAGGAATAAAAATAGAGACTATCAAAAACATAGATCTGATGATTCAAAAGAACAAAAAAGCTCTGTATATTGATGAAGAAGAATCATGATAGAAGATAATTTGTGAATCTTCTACTGCTGAAGATTTGAATTATATTTCTATATCTACAAAAATAGGATCGACTCAGAACAACTCTTATTTGAAGATCATTATTTCTGAAGGCGACGATCCATATACTGTCAAATTCATTCTGTTGAAATTGCGAAGAACAATAGGAAAGTTTTTTCAAAAGTACATATACCTTTCATTTCTATTCTTGAGTGAACAGATTCTCATACTAATATGTGTAGGTTATGTGAGTGAACCATAAGGATTTTTTTCCTTAGATTGTAAAGGTGTCAACTTCCTTTACTCAGTTGTGAAACGGTATGTGGAAACGTGGACCAGATAGTGAAAATCACCAAGCTCGTGGACTAGAGCATTGGTTGAGTGGACTGTGGGAATTTTGTTCCCCAAAACAATATATATCTTGTGTCATTACTATTTAAATTTTCACTGCGTTAATTCATCTGATTAATGTTAAAGGGCAGAACATGATCTCGCAAATATTTCTGAAAAGGCACAATTCACCCATTTCTTGTGTATATTTAGTATAATCCGATCCAACAATATGTTAAATTAAATTCTTGGTAAAATTTTCATTAAAAAGAAAATATTTGGAATTGGCATAATGGTGAAAAAAATAAGCTGTACAAGAATTATTTTATTCCAAGTACAAAAAACTAAATTGTAATTACTGTGGAATAAGGAGACATTTATAAAAATTGTTCCTCATGAAAACCCCAAATATTATGTATTAATAAATCTTTGTTAACAAACAATTTATTTGACTCGTATGTAATTAGAAAATCAATGCAAGTTGGGATTCCCATATCTTTTCTGGCTAACACCCCTAGACCCAACATAATATGGGTACCAAAACAAATTGTGTAAATTCCTTTGTAGGGAGAAGGTCACAAAATAAAACGGATATATGTTATATGGATAGTGGCTTCTCATGGAATATGAGTGGAAACTCATCGAATTTCTGTACACTCACTCAAAAAGATGGCGTACTTGTCACTTTTGGTGGAAATTCTAGAGGGAAAATCATTGGTATAGGAACAGTTGGAGCTCCAGAAGGTGTCTCAATCAACAAAGTACTTTATGTACAAGGATTCCTACACAAGCTAATAAGTATTTCTCAACTATGTGTTGATGGTTATGCTGTTGATTTTTCTAACATTTTTTGTTCTATTTTCAAAAATAAACTTCTTAAATTTAGAGCACCTTGAACTGACAATGTGTATACCCTGGATTTAAATTCCTTGTGTAAACAACAAGTAAACTGCCAAACATCTAAAATAAATTAATCTTGGATCTGGCATAGAAGACTTGTACATTGTTATGTATATGTTTTACATAAATTATCTAAGAAACAATTAGTTTCTAATTATCTTAGTCTCAGATTTGAATGTGACAGATTTTGTGATGCATGTCAACTTGGCAAGCAACACAAATCATCCTTCAAATCTGTTAACAAAATTTCTACATCTAAACCTGTAAACATATCCATATGGATTTTTTTGGACCATCAAGAGTATAAATCATGTATAGTAAATTATATGTATATATTTTAGTAGATTACTATTCTAGACTTACATGGATTTTCTTTTGAAAATTTAAAAATGAAGATTTTACAATATTTTAAATATTTTGTAAAACTATTCAAAATGAAAAAGGTTTTAGAATAATTTCATTAAGAATTTATTATGGTGGAGAATTTGAGAATCTGGAATTTAATACCTTTTGCTCAAATATGGGTATTAAACAAACCTTCTCTGCACCATGAATTTCTCTAGAAAATGGAATTGTTGAAAGAAGAAATATGACTACTCAGGAAATGGATAAGACTATACTAAATGAATACAGTCTTTCTACCTATTTTTTGGGCAAAATCTGTAAGCACATCCTGCTATACAATGAATAGAGATTTAATTAGAAAAATTCTGAAAAAGAAACCCTATGAACTCAGGAATAACATAAAACCTAAAGTAAATTAATTTAATGTTTTTGGATGAAATGTTTAAACATTAAACACCAAAGACAATATTGGTATGTTTGATCCAAAATATGATGAAGACATTTTATTAGGATATTATACTATTCCAAAACTTATAGAGTCTATAATATGAAGTTAATGATTGTTAAAAAATCTGATCATGTGAAATTTGATGAATTTGATCCCTTTCTGAAAAGAAAATATCAAATGGATGAATTTGAAACTAATGATAACATGATACATGAGAACATGAAAAATGATTTTGAAAAAGATATAAATTAAATTCATTCCAGTTCATAAGAACATGATACTGAATAACGCATAAGTGTACTTCCTAGATAGACAAGAACCCTAACGAATCACCATTTAGAAACAATAATAGGTCACTTAGACACAAGAATAAAAACTAGAAGAAATACATGAAATATTGTTGAATTATCTATCTTTATATTCCAATTAGAACCCAAGTCTGTAGAAGAAGCTTTGGATGGTGAAATCTGGATCATAGAAATGCAATAAAAATTAAACTAGTTCAAAAGAAATGATGTTTTGTAATTAGTTCAAATACCATAGAATTATCCAGTGATAGGAACCAAATGTTTCTTTAGAAATAAACAAGATGATCAAGGAATTATAACTAGAAATAAATAAATACTTGTAGCTAAATGATATAATCAGGAAGAAGGTATAGATAATGATGAGGCATATGCACCTTTAGCTAGATTAAAATCCATTAGAATCATTTTAGATTATGAATGTCATATGAAAATTAAATTATTTCAGATGGATGTTAAGTCTGCCTTTTTAAATGGTTATTTAGTGGAGGATGTTTATGTTGAGAAACATCCTGGTTTTGAAAATTCACAAAAACCAGATTCTGGTGTTAAACTTACTAAAGCTCTTTATGGCCTTAAACTAGCACCTAGAGCTTGGAATGAATGATTAATCTCTTTTCTAATGAAAAATTATTCTACTATAGGAATGGCATATCCAACACATTTTAAGAAAACTATAAATTCTATTATTTTATTGGTTCAAATTTATGTTGATGGTGTAGTTTTTGGATCAACTAATAAATCCCTTTGTCATGACTTTTCAAATATAATGCAAAATGAATTTGAAATGGGTATGATGGGAGAATTAAATTTCTTTTTAGGATTTCAAATTTATCAAAAAGATTTTGGAACTTTTATAAATCAAATAAAATACATTAGTAATTTACTGAAGAAATTTGGACTTGAAAACAACAAGACATATACAACTCCTCTGTGAACTAATATAAGACATCATTTGGATGAAAATGGAAAATCAGTTGACAAAAAGCTATATAGATGTATGATTGGTAGTTAATTATATCATATTGCTACCAGGCAATATATAATGTATTTGGTATGTCTTTGTGAAATATTTCAATCAAATCCAAATGAATCCCATTTAACTGCTGTTAAAATAATGTTTAGATATTAAAAAGGAGCAGTTTTTCAATCTCTTCTTTATCCCCAAACGTCTGATTTTAATTTAATTTAATAATTAGATTCTGACATTGGAAGTTGTATATTAGATAGAAAAATAAATTCATGAACCTATCACTTTTTAGGGAAATCCTTAGTGTCATGGTCAATTAAGAATCAACATTCAGTTTCTCTATCAACAGCTGAGGTAGAATATGTTTCTGTTGGATGTTTTTGTGCACAAGTGTTGTTGATGAAAAACACCCTTATATACCTTTGACTAAATTTTAATAATACACCTATTTTATTTGATTATACTAGTGAAATTAATAATTCAAAAAATTATATTAATCATTCTAGTACTAAGAATATTGATATCAGACATCATTTTCTAAAAGATCGTGTTCTTAAAAAGGATATTTCTTTAGAATTTGTAAGTACTGACATTCAATTAGATGATATTTTTACTAAACCACTTCCCACTACAAGGTTTAACTTTATTAAGGGGTAGAAAGGTTGATTTAATTTTAAATAAATTTTTATTTTATTATGTTATTTCCTTATCTTAATACTAATTTAGAATAAATTAATTTATTTCTTTTCAAATAGAATATGTTTTTCCCTGCGTAATAAATTTTATTTGTTTTTAAAACCTAAGTTATAATTATTGATGACATGAGAATCAAGGATGTCAGAAAGCTTTCGAGTTATAGATCATTTCATTTCTACCAAAAACCCTTTTGAACTCGCAGAGCTTTTGAAAATTTATAGATTTCTCGTGGAAATGGCCAAAACCAAGATAACTTATGAGCCTAAGACCAGCACTGTCAAGAAAAAGCACCGCAAAGGAAGAAAAATTTTTCAAGGAAAGGTCATAGACATAGAATGGTTATATTAGACGAATCCTCTATTGAAACAAGCTCTCACTTTTCAAAATATAGAGCAGACCGTCAATGGTGAGATGTTTGAGTTTTTTTATGAAGTAGATTTGCTATATTTCTCTATGCCTATACAATTTAGTCTGGGAGATTATGAGGATACTATGGTAGCTAAGATAAAAGATCGAGATGTCTGGATATCCTCTATAGAGATTGGTTAGATTTTGAACTGCCCTCATGAGGGAGTTTTTCATTTTTGATTTGAAAAATATAGAATATTATATGCATAAATCTGAAGATATCATGTATTTTCTATTTGGTTGTACTCAAATAAAGAAGTTGTTCATAAAGAAACTGGAGCAATATTAGAAAATTCTAGTAAAATTTGTACAAATAGGGATTGCTCCGAGGATGCCTGAGTTGGAGAAAATATTATATCCAGACATGTATATAATGTTTCTATTAATGAGTGATATAAAGATTAACTTTCCTAGGTACATGATAAGGTATCTTCATTACTGCTATCAAAGTGAAGCTGGGATGAATTTTTATCCATTTGGTAGATTAATCTAAAAAAATATATCTAAAAATGTTATAGTGAGGCAAGTGGAATACAGAGTTAGATGTCATCACAGTAACACCTTTAATGCTGGGACCCTGAGAAAATTTGTCTATTTCTAGAGCACATTAAAAGGGAATCTTTTTACAGTAGGAGCTGAGGAAGAACAAGAGAGTGCTAAAGCTCATTCTGCTAAGTCCAAATGGGGACAAGCTGAATCAAGAGTAAAAACTACTGCAAGAATAATAATATTTGACACTAAATACACTCAAGAAGTAATTAGTCAGGAGGGACTTTAGACTCAAAGAAAAATAAATGTTAATGAGGAACCTGTTTCCCCTATAGTGACAACAACATATTTACTCTCTTACAGTTTTTTCAGAGAAAAAGCAGTTGAGAAGCCACAGGAATAGGATACTGCTAAAATTACAGTGACTCCACAAGTCCAAGCTAAAATTGAACCTCAAGTTGTAGCTAATGCTGAAGTTACACTTCACCAGGAAAAACAGGCAGAGCTTGGTGAGAAAGTGGCCAGTCCTTAGGAAAATCCAGAATATATTATTTTAGAAAATCTAATGTTAGAACAGATTGCTGATTTTTGCGATGAGAATGTTTCAAAAGTTCAAACAGAAATAATTCATAAGGGATTTTCTATGGAAGATTCTATAAATGATTCTAAGAAGAAATCTGTGGATCAACCAGCTCAAGAGAAGAAAAAAAGAAAAATCTGATGTAGATTCGCTGCCTTCAGTACTACTGCATCACATTGAAACTTAGAATGAAAATCAAGCACAAGGTGCCTCTGATTTCGTAAATAAGGGAGTAGAAGAGTTGTACAGAAAGTTGTCTAATATGGAATCTGAAAATGATTCTCCGAGGAGATACTTAGAAATAGAAGAGTTGAAATTTCAGAGGCTTAAGGGAAGTGCAGTTTCATGGCAACAAGTTGAAAATTTTATGCAATAGGTGTTAACAGAGGTATACAAGCTGAAATCAGAAATGGTAAAGAAGTTAGATCTGTTAGAGTTTAAAGAATTTATAGAGACATAATTTGCATCTGTTGGGACTAGTGTTGCTAGTGGATCAGGTACTTCACGAGATTTAATCAGATGTTTTTAAGCTATCACAGCTACCATGAGCAATATGAATGACATATTGCATGATCTTAAAAGTAACAGTGCCCCTTTATCAGTCTTGTTAGATTAGCAGAATTTTTTGGTTGATGATTTGATGTCAAGTGAACCAAATATTTAAAATGTGATGACTCAGTTCAAAGAAAAGTTGTCCTTGTTAATGGAAAAAGAAGAGAAACTTCATGTGTTTTTCAGAGTAAACATCATATAAGACATTCATATGACTCAAGAGAAAATGGATCTTATTATTAGTCTTGGTGGTGTAATGATGAAAAGGCTAAGGTAGCAGTTATCAAAAATGAATTTTGTAGATCAAAGGAGATAGACCCTATCTCATACCCTAACCAAACCTTGATTCATGTGTTCATCCTGATTGTACCTATTCCATGTTCACAATGAAAATTTATATTCATGCTTTTTATTATAGTTTGTTTTACTATCCTCGTTTCGAAATGTCAGTAATCCTGATTTAATTATTGACAAACGATTAATAATATAGCTTTTACATAAGTTCAGTGATACATTAAATGTGTTCTATTCCATATTCTATGATTATTTTTGATATCACAAAAGGGGGTGAAATTTGGATACACAAAACATTTTATTTTAATTGTTTCATATTATATACTTTAAATGTTTTTTCTCATTATTGTGGGAGAAATTAGAGGGAGAAATTAAGTTAAATATAATATTGTATTTATCTTTATATATTCAAAACTATATGTATTTAATTTTGAAAGTTAATTTAATTGGTTATTTTATGGGTTTTGTCATCATCAAAAAGGGGGAGATTGTTGAGAAAGTGTTTTTGACAAAAATACATAAAGTTTCTATTTAAAGGGAGAATTTGTTGAGAACAATACTCTATTTATTTATGATAATTTTGATGATCACAAATACCCTTAATTAATTTCTAATGATTTTATTTGTTTATAAAATTGTAGGATTTTATTATTCATTATATTTTTATTTCTGGACGAAATATTTATGTTCTTGAACAATGAGGATTAATTAATAATGTATTCTCATTTAGTGTGTTATGGAAACACTGTTCATGCTCTCCATATTCGGGATCTACTTAAGCATGTTCTGGAAACACTATTCATACCCTACAAGAAGAAACGTAGCATAAGGATGAAATACAGTGGATACGTTATGAGTTATCATAAAAGTATGGAAGAGGAACCCTACATTTGGAAGGAACCCTATATTAGGGTTATTGAAAAAATGTGGAAGAAGAACCGTACATAATTTTTTAACATTACATTTGTTTCTGAAAAGTATGGTTCATCAACCTTACTTCTGTAAACAACCATACGTTCTTAGAAAAGTATGGATCAAGTACATTTTGTTTGAATGCTTATAAAAGTATGGATCTTTTATCATACATTTGAAAGTTATAGAGAAAAAGTATGGATGGCCAACCCCAAATTTGTGATCAACCACACATTTGAAACCCTACGTTTGTGATCAACCATACGTTGACAACCTTATGTTTTAAGGTTACATCATGAATCTTATGTTTATTATCTACATTACGTTCAGAGGATGCATATTGTACAACTCAACCTTATGTTTGGCATTGGAGAGTTTAATATCGATATTATTTTGCAATGGTCAGGAAGCTGTTTATTAGGATGATTTCAAGCCGGATTAAAAGAAGATTTTAAAACGTGTCTTTAACGAGTTAATAGCCATTTAAGGATCGAATTAAAAGGATACTTTCTTGGTGAATTTCAAAGTAATTTATGACTATTCTATAAATTGAAATGTTCGAATATCATGAGTCAGAATGAGACTTTTGTGGATCTAAATATAGTGGATAAGTGCTCGACATTATAATATAGATCTGATATTTTTAAAATAGAAAAAACATTGATTTTTTAATAAAAAGGATGAAAAATAGTGATGATCAAAAACACAGATCTACTGATTCAAAATAATTACAAAGCTCTGTTTATTGAATAAGAAGAATCATGATAGAAGATTCACTTGTTCTACATCGAATATCATTTGTGAATCTGCTACTACTGATGTTTTGAATTATATTTTTTTATCTACTGCAATAGGATCGACTCAGAACGACTCTTATTTGAAGATCATTACTTCTGAAGGAGACGATCCATCTCCTGTCAATTGGATTCTGTTGCAATTTTCAAGAACAGCTGGAGTCTATTTTTAAAAGTACAAATACCATTCTTTTCTTTTCTCGAGTGTCCTACTTCTGATATTAAGTTGTGTAGGTTTTGTAAGTGAACCAGAAGTCTTTGTTTTTCCTTATATTTTAAAGGGGTTAACTTCTTATACTCATTTGTGAAACGGTTTGTGGAAACGAGGACCAGATAGTGAAAATCATTAAGCTCGTGGAGTAGAGTGTTGGTGGAGTAGACTAAGGGCCTTTTATTCCCTGAACTACTATTTATCTTGTGTCTTTGAAATTTAAATTTCTGCTGCATTAATTCATCTATTTAAAGATAATGGTAAGAACACGATCTCGTGACGATTTCTGAAAGGACACAATTCACCCACCCCCCCTCTTGTGTATATTTAGTATAATATGATCCAACACATCTAACTGAGTTGAAAGCCCTAAAAGAGAACATGATTTAGGCCTTGAAAAATCTAGAGAGGAACCATAATAAAATAGCTAGAGTGTTCAATATAAAAGTTTACTTCTGTTCATACATATAGGGTGATGTGGTATTAGCTCTAAGGATGCCAATGATACCGATTTGGAATCCACTAATATTAGAGCCTATGTGGGAAGGACCTAAAATCATTCATATGGTCTACCTCAATGGTTCATACACTTTGGTCTCCATTAATATAGAGTGCATCACTCCTATAACCAATGTAAATTATCTCAAATAATACTTCACATAAGGTCCACATCAGCATTTCTTCATGTTGATAAGCTATGTAACAATAATTTTCTTAGTTTCATGTTGATAAAATGAGTAACAATCATCATCCTAGAAACATTGATGATAAATTATGTAAAAACTGCCATCCTATTTGGATAATAATAGACAATATACATCCACCATCCCAGCTGCACTATGATAAAATTCATGGCCCTAACATCTTAGATGAATGATGATAATCTTTGTAATATTACATCCCAACAACCTGAATTTAAACTAAAAGCATCACGATTCATTCTCTATGACCTGAATCTATGAGCCTATAGTCAAAACATCATGACTTCAATATATGTGGGAACCCTCCGGGGGATGTTTGGCATAACATCTGGCCTTCTGGTTCCTCATTCACGTTGGGTTATTACTCCACCACACCACAAAATCCCATTTTAGGAAATTTCTTTCACTCGGTCTGGACTCTATAACAATAAAATAAGATCCAATATCTTAATAATTATGAATATAAACTATATTCATATCCTTTCTGGGATATGTGGTGTGGAACCAAGCCACCTTGTCCCTAATTCATATCATGTTTGTGACCATATCATACTACAAACGTTGGTCTAAGAAGTCCCCTTTCTAGGGTCTAAACTCTATAACCATAATATATGATCCTATAGTCCAAGAATCATGACTTTAAACAATGTGAATGTACTTATTTATGTTGTTTGATGTGATTTCAATGTTCCTAGGTCCCCATTTACATCATTTTTATCATTACACCACAATACTCATACCCATTTGAAAAACTCACCCATGGTATGATATTTACAACCTTAAAATAAAATTTCATGTCTTCGATGGGAATGTGTTGTGTGGGGTAGACCTCTTATGTCCTCACTCACATAATGTTATAGATGTCACACCATTCACTTCCCCTTGGAACACTTTCTCCCCATCACCCCTACAACATGATGTTAAATAGTGATGTTGGCATCCTAGCCGCACAAAGTAAATCTGAATTACCCCAACCTCCTAGTTATAGCATTGATGGTACTACCTATATAAAAATAAAATTCACATACCATTGTCCAAATTTCATGATTATAAATTTCATAATAATCATCGTCATAGCTACATGATGATAAATTTCACAACACCTTAATGTTCTCACTTAAGAGGAAGTCACCCCCAAATTTGGTCATCTACCATTCCATATTCAGAACTATGCATAGCTTGATATCTATCCATACATGATATGTATAACTTCAAAGATTCTATATACTATCCCATTGACCCAAAAACAACAATAATATTCCCCCTTTCTTTGTACGTATCATACCTCCATATAAATATTTCCCTCAAGAACTATGTACGGTTTGATTCCACCCCTTGTGAGATATTTAGTGACACCCATACTTCTCCAATTTAGGATGTGCCACAAATTCACTAACCCTATATCACACTAAATCTCCATTAATATAATGTTGGTCCCCTTGTTTCTTGTTCCTTTTAGATATTTTCTCTATTCGTTCCATAGGGGTGCCTATAGAGAATGTCTTAAAAATTCCTAGGAATGTGTAATTTTGTGTGGGCCTCTCAGTCCACATTCACGTTGGGTCTATCAAAACACCATGCTATATGTATATATATTCATTTGGAGAGTCCAAGGTGAAAATTATATGACCTTAAAAAAATAAGCATGTGGTTCAGATGACATGACGTTATACTATTCACTCTATATCCAAGCATTAAAACATTAAACTATATAAAAGACTCAAGAATGTGTATGTGGTGTGTGTCCCTTTTATATCCCCTTAATATCATATTTGTTTTACTTTCACATTAAAATATCCACTTTTTGAGTTCCCATTTGATATTTTAAACTCTATTACCCAAAACTAAGAGCTTATGGTCCAAAAAACACGACTTTAAACTGTGTTTCACCAATTCCTAGGGGTGATTCATTTGCTGTTGGTCCTTATATATCTAAATTAATATTAGGTCTATTACGATATCACACAACACCTATCCACTTGGTAAATTTTCCCATCATGGTCCAAACTCTATGACCTCAAACAATGATATGACATCCTCAATAGATGACTTGAAAATATGACCCCACCCTAAATGAATTCAGGATGCCTCATGTTAATAGTGGGATTCTTCAGTTCCCTCATCAAAGAGGTGGAAATCTACCAATTTTGATCTCTCACCATGTAGTGTTTCAAAATTATGTGTTGATTGATTCTCATTTTCATGGTATATATAGAGACACCCAAACATTTTTTCATCAAGCCTAGGAATAGGTACATTTACCCTTCGGCCCCTTGGCCTCAGTTATGGTCCAAACATTATGAACTTTGCATTAAATCCATTCCAAGGTATTTATGTGGTATGTGATCCTCTTTAAACTCATCCACAACAAATTATGCCTCTTATTCACCACACAAATTCCCTGAAATTTTACATTCCCAAGCCCATATGTCAGGGCTTCAATCTAATATCGCCATGGGCCCAGACTGTATGAACTTGAACTGTGTGTAGGATTTCATGGGGAAGTGTTGTTTGGAAATGGGCCCCTTGTACCTCATACAGATAGGTATTATCACTCTTCCATGCCAACTTACCTGCTCTAATAAGCCTCTTTCCATTGTGGTCCAGGCAACATTACCTTAAACTATTCGTAGTAAGTCCAAGAATCAAAAATTTAAACTATATTAAAGTCTCCTTAAGAATGTTTTGTAGTTTAGTGTGGGACTATTGGTACTCATTCACAAAGATTATATTATGATACCGCCCTACAAATATCCTCTTTGGACACTCCATTATAGTCTAAAATCCACATCCTTAAATAGAAATCCCATAGTCCAAGCATCACGACTTTAAAATATATGCGGGTCTTCTCAAAAATGTGTGGTGTGGCATGTCCCCCCTTAGCTCTCATTTCACTATACCACGCTATGCATATTTATTTTAGAGATACTCCCCATGGAATAGACTCTCCAACCTTAAACTTAGATATTATGGTCCATACTCTATGAAATTAAACTAAGAGATCATAGTCCAAGACATGCCTCTAAACTATACACTAGAGTCCGTGAAATATGACCTTAAATTCTTTTCAAATCCTAGGTATGAATCCCAATTTCAAATACACCCTATTCCACACATTTATTTATTATTTATTTGGATTTCCAATGTCTTTCAAATCTTTACAGACACCCTAGAAGTGATGGTATCAAGTTATTTTTGGCTCGCCTCTCATCCTGGGAAAACGTACTAATGTATATCTAGTTGGAAGAAGTAGATCTTTTGTTTTGAACATGGTAAAAAGTCAACTCTACATTTTTTTCTCCCCATTCATCATTAGTATGGTTGTGGTTCATATGTTTCAAACATAGTAAAAAGTCAATCCCTACACACCATTCACACCTTCATCTGAATCATTAAGGTCTCTACATATCTCCTTTGCAACCCCCTTTATCATAGTATAATTCAAGAGCATTAGTGCCAATCATTATGATTTTTTGCCCGCGTTAGGAAAACCCTATATTGTTTCATGTCTCCCACACTGATCATGGATCACGTGGGATTAGGTTTTATATTATGGTGTCCCTAATGGGGACAAAATACACAAAGGGACTTATGGTACCTACTATATTACCTTAAACTAGTATTCCATGCCAAATCTGGACTTTAAAATGCATGTGAGTCCTTTAGGGATGTACGGTGTGGCATATTACTTCTTGGTCCTCACTCTCACCAAAATACTACTTTTCTCTCATACTTGTGTGGTATGAAATCCTATTTTGGATCATTCGTGATGGTTTTATTTTATCTATGATGAACAAGTATACTTGGAATAGACTTTTCCATAGTCTGAGATCCACAACCTTGAACTAAAATCTTGATTCCAAGCATCATTACTATAAATTTTATGTAGTTTTTCTTTTCTAAGGATGTATGGTGTGAAATTTGGGCCTCCTAGGTCTTGTTTCACATTATATTTTTCACTCTTCCACACCAAACCTTTCTATTTTGGATATTAATATAAGGGTCAAGCATTATGGCATTAAACTATTTTCTACCCATGGTCCAATAATTATTAATTTAAAATATTTTCTCATGGTATAAGAATTACGACCTTAAACTATTTTCTAATGATCCATAATCTATGACCATAAATTAGGATTCAGGGTCCAGGCCACATGACCTTAAACATTGTACAACATCTTAGTCTCATTACATTAAACTATGTGATACATATTTGGGGAAAAGATTCTTTCATATGCTCTTTCCCTCGACTGATTATAAATGTAGGGAATGGAGTTTTGGTTCTGTTAATCTAAAACTAGGTACCCTTAGGGTATACGAGTGGAATCCGAGCTTTAGTTTAACTGATTTTAAGGATTCATTTGCTCATGTTTGGATCAATATTTATGTTTTGAGTTGGGTATAATGGCATTCCGAAATTCACTATGATATCCCATCTGCGATTGGTATACCAATTAGGATGGACCAGCCAACTGATAAAACCTCATATTGTCACTTTCTATGAGTCCTTGTTGAGGTAGATTTAGGATCGGTGCTTACTGACAAAGTGATTCTATCCACTCCACAATATGATATAAACTTGAGGATTGTTTATGAAAGGCAACCTTTATACTGTGATGTATGTGGCATCATTGGACATTCTAAGGCTAATTTTCGTGCTCATATCATCTGCCCAAAATTTAATTTAAGGGGACATGAGGAAGAGAATTGTAGAAGGAAGGAAGGACAAAAAAAATTCCAACATTCTGTTATAGTGACTCAGAAACCGAATGAAAAAGAAGTAAGAAATGAAGAGGGTCAGATTAAGTTCCCCCTACCTATGATCATGAATCATTAAAAGTGAAACAAATCCCAAAAGTGTGTCAACAAAATCAAAAGTTTAAAATTAGATGGGATAATCTGGTAGATGAAGAAGAAGGTGTAGATGTTCATCCCTCTTTCAAAGATGCACTGATTATGTCCCTTGAGGATCAATATAACCAATCTAATTATGAAGACAGTCAAATGTAAAAGGAATGTCATGCTCAAGTTGAAGCTGGTGAAGAATTCCTGGAAGAGCACCATGCAACAAGATACAGAAAGGGGAAGCTGCTCCTAGAAATTGATATCTCAGGGAAAAGGAATCGCATAAATGGTTACGGAGCTGGAAGGGTGACCACTACCGTGAACCTTGTTAAGGTTGACCTCAATGAAAAAAGCCCACTTGAGCTGGAAAGCAGTAAGAATTCTACTTCGGCTACCACAATACCTCCATGTTCAGAGATCTCTAAGAATGGTAACATGATAATTCCTAGACACATTCCAACATTAGAGGAGGTGAATTAAAAAAAATTTCAACATAATTCTACTGACACTAAAAAATTATAAGCATTCTACTTTTCCAAAACAACAGCCTGGTGAATTTCAAGTTACTTCTCAATCTAATGATTCCAGCCAATAGGGGAAAATTAGTAAATCTGGATTGGGAAAGGGACATATTTCCGTTCTTCAAACAACCCCAGGGGACGTTACTCCTTCAAAGGAGATTCTCTCTAGCCAAAAGAATTCATGTTCAAACCACCCAACAGGTGTGTCACCACAATATGTGAAAGGGAGGGATATTGATCTGAACACTCAGAATTCTTTTGCTTTGCTGGAATCCAGTGATGATGAAATCCAATGTAAAAACAAGCATCAAGCTGGCGCGATATAGGAAAATGCTACTGAGGGAGTTACAGAAGATGATGGAGGTCCATGCACACAAGTTACATCTGGAAGGAGAGGTCGTCGTTCTCGCGGAAGGTCAGGGAACTCGTCCTTCCATAGCATGCACATGCGATCAAGAGGAAACTATGGTTTTTTTAACTTTAAATCATGTTTTTAATTATGGACATTGTATCCTCCCTTTGTACTTTGTATCACTTTTTAATAATAAAAGTCCTAGCACCTTTACCTTTAGAAAAATGGAAAAACCTAGGCCCTCCCATGATATGTCCTTCTACACGGTGATGTTCATCAACCTCATTGGTAAAATTTTCTATTGTATCTCAGCATCTTAGACAACCCTTCCCATTAGATAGGTTTGATCTTAGTTCAGACCAATATGCTTACACTAGTGTCTTCTAAACTACATTGGTGTAACTCCATGAGTGTTTGAATATATTTGAACACTCCATCGTGCCATTTCCATGATTCACATGACCCATAATTGGATCCATATACTCTTTCATGTCTAAAATGACCCCCCAATGGTTTGATCGCATGCCTCTTTGGCTCTCCAACCATCCTTGTCCAATGTTCCAAAAGACATTGGGTGTCATCACATGATAGGTTCTATGTTTCAGACATAGCCAGCAGTCGGCCCTCATTTATTTGTCCCCATTTCAAGCGAATGGTATTTATTTTTTGTTTCAAACATGATTGGAAGATATCCCATACAATAGTGTCACTCCACTGTGTTCCATATTTTTGGCATTGTGAGTCACACCTTTCACCCCCTTTGTTTTGATTGAATCCAACAGCCATGGATGTAACGAACAAAAATTTTCTCAATGGAAATTACCTTTCTATAATTATTTTATATAGTATAATCACATAAAATAAAACTATGAACATAATAAAAAATTTAAAAATCAATAATTAATGAAATTAGAGGTTTTTCAAGAAGACAAAGAACTTATACAGATGAAATAGTAACTGGGACATTGGAATAGTAATGAGACTCTTATGAATAGTTAAATTTAATAATAGAATAGTAATCTAAACCATGAATGAATAAATTAAATATTTACATTTTATAAATGGAAATAAAATTTAATTATATCATAGTATAAGTAAATAAATGTTTCCGAAATTATAAATTTAGTGTTGATATATTTATAAAATATTAGTATTTATTTTCAATTTTGTAATTATTATAATGTTTTATAAGAAAAATTATTTACATAATGAATATTCAAAAATTAATATTTTATTTTATTCAAATTTTAAGACATTTCTATGAGAACCTAATTATTGTTTCAAAGTTTTACAAAATCAGTTATTATTCAAAAATTGGTTTTTTTGATATAAATACTGATTTTAAGTAAAAAGTAAAATTATTATATTTGGGAAATAATTAAAAAAAATGGTGTTTATATTTTGAATTATTTTATTTGAAAAAAAATTTGGTGAATTTTTTGAATTTTTCTAAAATACTTAAATTTTTTATGAATAGTTAAAAATGTTAATTTAGGATAAAATCTATATACATGAATTATTGAGTTATATATGATGTAAGGATGATTTAAACAGAAAATGTAGAAATATAATTCAAATTTAAATATTTTTGTGATAATACTCACACTATTCATTGTATTTTTGAAAAATCATAAACTAATGAATACAGTAATGAGAAAACACCCTTCTCCTCCCCTATAAATACCACTCCTCACAACCTTTTCTCCTCACACTTCTAAAGCTTTGAACCTTGTCCAAATTATTCAAAAATATATTAACAATCCTCTCCACAATTTCTATGATAGGTTTTTCTCATCAAAAGATCAAACCCGTATCCCTAAAGAGGTTCCCAAGGAGGAGGAATTCAAGAGGTAAAATCCTCTTTCTTTTATTTTAATTTATTTCATGTTCTTTTATATTAACTATTCACTCCTCACCTCCCCTAATATAATTGTAATGATAACTACAATACATTATATATATTGTAATGTTAGTATTCTTATTGTACAATCCATAATTGACCCTCTTCTCATCTCCCTTTTCATTTTATAATTTGAAACATCATTCGAGAGGTGTTGTTTTATAACCTTCAATGTCCACAAGTTTCCATTTTTCCTTTCTACCTTCAAAAATTTTATTAAAAAGATTATAATGGTTGACAGAAATTAAAATATATTTTATTAATTTTTATGTTCTTTAACTAACATATATACATAATAGTATGTGATAAAATAAAACTTGTCTATTGTAATTGAAAACCACCAAAATTAACATAAAAGGTTATCATTAATTTTTTTATCTAATGATTCGTTCTCATACAATATAACAATATGATTTATAAGATCATATAACACTATATAAGATTATTTATTACATATAATTTCAATTATGTATAATTACTCCCACCTTACATGATGTTTCGTACACGTATACTAGTAAATCGTTCATGAAAACAAAGGAAACTTGCACTTCAAAAAGATGAAATTGAATCTCATAACCCATAAAAAAGGCCATAAATGAACATAAAAATATAATAAATCAAATAAATGTATAAAAGGTTATGAATTAATTAATTAATTGATTTAATTTTATTATTGAGGTCATTAAGATTAAGTGTGGAACTTTTTCAGACCTATTGTAAGGGATTCAACCCGATGCCCCATTTTTTATTTGCGTTAATTATTCTCTCTATTTACTCTAATTTAGTGATTATTTTTTGGTGTATTTCGTATAAATTCGATTTATATGTTCCATGATTATATATCCAGATGACATCATCCAAATTTCATGGGGAAATACATGTTTTAAAAAGGTTCCCTTCTTAAATCATCTCAGTAAGCAAGCTCAATTTAAGGGAATTTCCTGATTTCTATCCCATAATCATGTGATATCCATAATCTATTTTAAGAAACCATTATTTTTTAAATAACTAATTTTATCATTAAATTATATTTTGGTTCATATTTTGTTTTATTAAAATATATTAATTTTCCGCATTAAATTTTCATTAATATTTTCATTAAACCACACAAAAATGTTTCATTTATAATGTTTATTAAACTCACCTTTTAAATGTTTCAACATAGATTTGAATTTAGTTGTCATGGTCCATGAAAATATTTCCTTATGAATGTCCATTTATGATTTTGATCCATTATATCATTGACACATTCTTAATATTATCACTGTTTAGGCCTTGTGACATGATTATGATGCCCATTTCATTCTATTAGTAACCATTATGTTTATTTTTCTTGTGGAACTAATATTCATGAACATGTAGAGATGGGAGTTCCCAAATATCACTACAATGGATTGTGTGATGTTTTGTTTTAGGAGGCATCATCTTGGGACATGGAGTGAACCTGATTCCATTATGGAACTTTGTCCACCATTTCCTGGTAGCTAGACAAGACTCATGATTATGTCATTTTATATATTCTTTCCATTTTCCAATGATGTCATGGTTATATTTTACAATTATATATATGATATTATTCTATTTTTTTAATCATGTTCCATTACTTTATGTCATCATTTTATTCCTTCTAACCCATGTTCTTTGTTTTATTCTAATGCTTATTCCCTTACTGGTATTTTTAGCTCATAACTGTTGTTCATGTATTTACCAAGATATCCAATGATGATGTAAGAGATCAATGGAACTTAAGAGATCATTATATCTATTAAATAAGATATGTTTTTATTTTTCATTCATAAAATTTAGTTATGTTTCAAATCTTCCCAAGAAGTATATTTTATGATCCTTGTCTTGTAAATTGATTGTTAATTATGCTTAAAATCATGTAATGATATGTGTAAAAGGATATGACCACTTTATTTGGTATCATATCAAAATTTTAGTTTTTTTGGGATTATGATTAGAAAAAACTATATAATTACATTCAGATAAGATTACGAATAAGAAAACATCCAAAAATATGGGTTAGTATAGAGTAAGTTCTTTATCAACAAAATACAACCCTTCATGGATACTATTAGTGGAAGTATTCCTATTACAAATGTACCTTGGAGTAACAACACTGACAATGTGTTCTGGTCATGACTCAGGTAAACTTGGAACATAATAACATGCCATAATACACACCTAGATTGAAACTCTTGGGGGATATTCTTTGGTAAATTCATAATCTCATATCGAACCATTATTAACGGAATGGAAGAAAAATATAATATGAATATATGTTAGGAAATAGATCTTGGATGACCAGTTTTGAAACCAAGGGAATCACAAGATTGTGTATATTATTTATTTTCATGTTTATCATTCTATTATCAATGATTTATTCTTTATATGCTTATTAACCAATTTTTTAATACCCCTAATTCGAAATTATTTTTCTTAGTTAAAGGATGGAAATAGAAGAACATGTACAAAAATATCAACATGATAGGCAATGAGATTATTTACCTAATGATATTCCAAATATGATAGGAATGAAAAATCAAAACATCATGAAATTACTTGTTCAGTAGGATCATGTTACAAATAATAATTTTAATCATGTGGTATTCCATCATTATCCTAATAAAGATCAAGTTTCCATCAAATCCTTTATATGCAAAACGCCACCCATGTTTAGTAGATCTTCTGATCTCCACCTCACAAAACAATGGGTTAACTCCAATGAGAGTATATTCTATATCCTTATGTGCTTAGATGAATAAAAATTTGTGTTGGTGGTCTATCCTTTTGATAGGGAAGCTGAAAAGCGGTTGACACCGATAAAAACCCTATATCTCAAGGTGGAAAGGGAATTCCTCACACTAAATTAGAAGGAAGAAAATTTTATCAGGGAATATGAGGAAAAAATCACAAGGATTTCGAGATAAACCTCTAACTTTTTCATGAACACCAAAAGAAAGGTGGATTTCTTATTCAGTGGACAAAAGATGAGTATAAGAAAATCACATTCAATTTTATTTATTGAATGTTATGATGTGATTGTCTGTTGTGACCTTAATTTGGAAATGGATATCAAATACTCTTACGGTCACATAGTTTTAGTGATAAAAAGGAACATAGAGTTTAATATGGGTTTAATAAATAGATGAAACCATGATATAATGAATCCCAATCATCCCACATGTCTAATGTGTGGGAAGAATCATCCTAGAAACTACTTAATGTGAACCAATAGATTCTTAAAATGTAGAAGATAAAGAAATATGGATAATAACTGCAAAAGATAATTAAATAATTCCACTAATATGAAAGAATAATGGACGATTCAGATCAACACTCATCATGTAGTGCCGTGTTTCAACTATAAGGAAAATGGGAATTTTGTGATTCATTTCCATAATAAAAGGGTTATTGGAGTAAATAAACAATAAGAACCTCCATGCCAACAAGGAAGGACATATTTTATCACTAGTGGTGAGGTAGAGAATTATAATGATGTGGTGACAGGCACTCTTGTTAATCATTCGATAATAGAAAATGTACTATTTGATTCTAGTTATATTCATTATTTAATATCTTATATGTTTAGTAGAACTATTCTGTTATCAACTCAAAATTTGAAATTTTGGTTATATGTGAGTATAAAAAATGGGGAAATTATTTCATCAAATGTTTAAAATTCCTCCCTGGTTAATGTTTGTGGACTAAACGTCTATAGAATTTTTTTGAATCTCCCTTAAGTAATGTTTTATTCAATATTGGGAATGGATTGGAAATCATTATATAAATCCAACATTGACTGTTGGAAAAGTTTGATCACTCTTCACATCCCAAAGCATCCTTTAATTCTATGAAAGTGCAAGGAGGAAGATAAATCTCTTTTAGAATCATCATCTCAATATATGATATTTTTTCCTTATGAGAAATTATATATAGATCAAATATTTGAAAAAAAAGCATAAAATCATGCTCAAAGACATGCCCATAATGAGGGGTTACACTGTTGTATTCTTGGAAGAATTTGTTGGTCTTCGACCTAATCATGTGGGTCAGTTCTCAATTGAAATTATTCTTTGATCTCTTCCAATATAAAATAAACCCAATAAAATGAACAATAATATTCTCGAAGAACAAAATACATTACTGGAGAATCAGGATAAGGGGTTTATATGCCTGAGTTCTTCACCATGGGGTGTGCTAGTCCTCTTCATCAAGAAGAATGATGGTTCAATATTCCTCACTATTGATTATCATGAGCTCAAAATATCACAATAAAGAACAAGTATCCCCTTCCATGTATAGATGACATGTTCAATTAGCTACTTGGGGAAAAGTATTTCAGTACGGTGGTCCTTTGTTTGGGATATCACCAATTAAAGGAGAATAAGTAAGATATTCCCATGACTACCATTTGAATGATGTATAGACACTATGAGTTTAAAGTGATTCCCTTTAGAGTCACTAATGCTGCCCTAATTTTTATAGAAATAATGAATATAGTATTAGAGACTACCATGGAAAATTTTTTGTAGTCTTTATTGATGATATTATGATATACTCCAATATAATGGAGGAACATGGGGAGAATTTGAATATTTTGATAAAAATATTGATTATGGAGAACCTAAATGAAATGTATAAAAAATATTAGTTTAGGATGGAGGAAGTAGCATTCATGGTGAATGTCATCACCAAAAGGGATATCTGTCGACCCTTCTAAGAAAAAGGCAATTGAAGAGTGGCCTAGGAGAACAAATATTATAGAGATCTATAGTTTCATTATTCGATCTGGGTATTAGTAGTGATATGTGAATTTTTTTTAATGATTATCAAACCAAATAACCATGATGACTAGGAAGGTAGATGATTTTGTTTATACTAGTGAATATGAAAACTACATTAATGATTTGAAAAGGAGGATTATCACTATACGAGTGCTCACATTAAAAAAAAGTGGGGAATATTTTTGGGGGTAAATTAATGCTTAAAAAAAGGTCTTAGGTTTTGTACCAAATAAAAATTATAAATTGGTATTCTAAGACTAAAGGCAGTTGAAAATTAATGTTTTAAACTATCCCATGTGTGATTTAGAGCTGGAATCTGTGATCTTCGCATTGAAAATTTGGCGACATTATCTCTATCAGGGAAGTGTGAGATATTTGTTGACCACAAGAGACTGAAATATATATTCACACAAAAAGATCATAATATGTTCCATTGAATATGGATAGATTTCATCAAGTATTATGACTTCTCAATCCATTATAATCATGGTAACGAAAATAAGGTGGAAGATGCTCTAAGTAGAAAGGAGCATATAATTTTATCAAAGATAAGAGTTGAGAAGTATCAAATATTTTCTTATTTTCAAAGGATGGACAATAAAATCATTAAATAATAAACATCATCAATCCTTTCTCAAATGATTATTCAATCATCCCTTATAGAGAAACTAAAGTATTCTCAATGAAATGATGTGGAAATTCAGAAAAAGGAGGAATCCATGAGAAAAGGTATATCCTCGTAGATCAAAATGGATGAGGAATGAGTCATGATATTTGTATCATAACTATTTGTACCATCCAATATAGAGATAAATAAGGATCAAATGAATGGTGAACATAGATGAACCTTATCTATTCACCGAGGGAGAATAAAAATGCATCAATATCTCCATGAGAATTTTTGGTGGGACAATAATAAAAGGACATCATTGATTATAAATAATAGTGTAGGGTATGTCTGCAAGTGGATGATCAAAGACAAATTTATAAGGGGTTGATACAACCATTACCCCTACCAACATGGAAATGGTAAAACATCACCATGGACTATGTCACTAGACTTCCAAATACATCTAATTGAATCATTTCTATGTGGGTTGTTGTGGATCATCTTATAAAGACAACTCATATTCTCTCAATTGGAGAGGATTTCTCACTAGATCAACTAGAATAGATATATATCCGAGAAGTGGTAAGGTTTTATGGAGTAACACTATCTATTGTATCTAATCGAGATCTCAGATTCACCAACAAATTCTGGAAAAGTCTCCAACATGCTCTAAACATTATTCTAAGCTTCAGTATGGCCTATCATTCTTAGATTCATGGCCAATCTGAGCATAGTATTCAGAAACTGGAAGAAGTGTTTATTTAATGTTATATTTACGTAAAAGTATGATTGGATAAAAAAATTATCGGTTGAATTCAACTATAACAATAGTTTCCACTTGAGAATAAAAATGGATTCATATGAATCCCATTATGGTAAAATAAGTAGAACACTACTATTTTGGGCTGATGTCGGTGAACATAAGATGCTAGGACATAAAATGGTTGATGAAATGGTGGGGAAGTTAAAAAACATTCAGCAGCACATCAAGGAATCCCAAATTCAAAAAAACTGTAATTCATTCAATCATCGACGAGACCTTGAGTTTTAAGTTAGAGATGTGGTATTCCTACAAATATCACCATAGAAGAGGATTCTGATATTTTGGAAGAATATAAAGATAAGTCCTAAGTACTTATTTCCCTACATGACTTTTGACCTTGTTAGAGATGTTGCCTACTGAATAGCATTTCCACCTACCATTTCTCATGTACACAATGTATTCCATGTATCCATCTTGAGTAATTATATACCATATTCTTTACATGTACAAAATTCATAGGTGGTACAATTGGAAAATGATCTCTCATTTGATGAGCAGCTAGTGATGATCATGGATCCTAGAGGTAAAGTTCTATGTAACAAGACTACACCCCAAGTCAATGTAATATATTAAACCATAAGTATGAAGATGCAACATGGGAACCTAAGGAACCAATAAAGATTAAGTAACCACAACTATTTTAAACTTATAATGTAAAATGAAATTTCAAGGGAGAAATTTCATAAGGGGGGAAGAACGTAAAAACCCATAATTTCATCAATGTTAATTCCTTTATTATAACCATTTCATATAACAAAATCACTTAAAATCACCTTAATAACACAATAAAAAATATATAAATGAATCATTAATGAAATAATATTTGTTTCTAAGAATTTAACGAATGTATACTAATGAAATAGTAACTTAACCTTTAGAATAGTAATGTGACCCTTATCAATAGTAAACCAAACAATAAAATAGTAACCGCGCCCTTGAATGTATAAATAAAATTTATATGTCTTAAAAATGAAAATATGATATAATTATATCATATTATATGTAAATAAATATTTTATGAATTATAAATTTAGTGTTCATAGATTTACAAAACATAAGTATTTATTCTATATTTTGTAGTAAATATAATGTTTTCAATGAAAATTTATTTCCATAAAATATATTACTAATTAATATTTTGTTATCTTATTATTATATGAAAATTTTATGAGTCCTTAATTATTTTTTTCAAAGTGTTACAAAATCAGTTATTATTTAAAAATTATTATTTTCATTGTAAATGATGATTTTAATTAAAAATTAAAATTATCATATTTATAAAATTATTTTCAAAAAATGGTGTTTCTTTTTGAATTCTACACATCAAAAAATTGTCAGAGTTAATTTTTTGGATTTTTCTAAAATAATTTAATTTTTGGGAAATAGTAAAATGTGATAATTTACTATAAAATCAAGATAAATGAATTATGGAGTCATATATGATGTATGAATTATATAAACACAAAATATCAAACTATCCTTTAATATTTTAAAATGTTTTTTTATAATACTCAACCTATTCATTGATTTGAGGTAAAATAATAAACTAATGAATATAATAATGAAAAAACAGCCTTCTCCTCCTCTATAAATATCACTCCTTGACCCCACTTCTTCTATCACCTATCAAGATTTGAGACTTAAAAAATTCTGATACAATATTTTCCCAAGACCCTACCCATCATCTAGAAGCCTATGGTCTCATAAAAATACCAAAACCTTTTCCATAAGGAGGTTCTCAAGGTGGAGGAATTCAAGAGGTAAAATCCTCTTTATTTTCTTTTAATTTCATTCCAAGTTATATTTTTTATTATTCCCTACTCACCTCCCCACATACAATTGGAATGATAAATTAAGTAATTTATATATAGTTAAATTCTATTATAATAATGTGTAAATCCAAAATAAGACCTCTTCTATTCTCCCTTTTTATTTTTAAAGTTAAAACATCATTTGTGAGGTGTTCATTTATCACCTTCAAGGATGAAAAGATTTCATTTTCCTTTACCACCATCAAGGATATTCTTAAAAACATTATAATGGTTGAAATAGATTGTAAAATTTATTTTATAACCATTTTTTGTTTTGGAACTAACATATATACATAATTATAAATGATAAAACAAAATAAGTTAGTTGTAATCAAAACCTGTTAAAATTAACCTAAAAAATTATCATTAATTTTTTATTTATTGATTCATCCTAATAAAATATAAAAAAAGATTTATAAGATATTTTAATCCTATATAATATCATGAATAACTTATAATTTAAATTTTGAAAAATTTCCCCCACTTTTCATGATCATCCAACATTTATATAGGTAAACTAATCATGAAAACCAAGGAAAACAATGCTCTTAAATGATGAAATTGAATCTCAAAACCCGTGAAAATATCCATAAATAAACATAATTAACTTATAATAAATAAAATACAATTATAAATGGTTATTAATTAATTAATTTATTGATTTAATCTGATTATATAGAACATTATGATCAAGAATACATCCTTTTTGGACAAAAGATAAGGGATTCCACTCGAACATCATTTTTACTTTGGGTTACTCTTTCTCTCTCTTTAATCCAATTAAAAGATTATGAGTTTTTATTTCTTATTAATTCTGTTTATATGTTTCAAACTCATATATTTAGATCATATCATTCTTTTTTGATAGAGAAATACATTGCTTAAAATGGATCCCTTCTCAAATATATTTGATAAAAAACCCAATTAAAGGGAATTTACGGATTTCATAACCATTATCATGTGTTATCCATAATTTATTTTAATCCACCACTATTTTTATAAATTCAATCATTTTATAATGAATAAAATGTATCGGTACATTTCTAGTATTTTGAAAAAAAATATTCCTTTTTCTCTTTAAATTCTCATTAATATTTCTCTTAAACCGCACTAAAATGATTCATTTAAAATGTTTTCAAACACTCCAGTTACATGTTACCACTTAAATGGACATAAATTGTCATGTTCTTTCCTATTTTCCCTCATTAATTTCCATCTATGTTTTTAATCCATTATTTAATGGGCACATGTATAATATTCTCATTTGTTATTCCTTGTGACATGATTATGATACCCATTTCCTTCTATGGGTAAGCCTTATGTTTATTATTCTTCTGGAACACATATTCATTAAAATTTTATGATGGGTAAAATTTGATATTACTCTAATTAATTTGGTAATGCTTATTCTCATGATACATCATGTTATGATAGGGTGTGAACCTAATATCTTTATGGGACTTTGTCCACCATGTCTTGGCAGCTACCCTTGACTCATGTTTATGTCATGTTATATGTTATTTCCTCATTCATATGATTTCATGATTATATGTTCCAATAAAATAAATGTTATTATTCTTTATTTTTATCATGTTCCATGCCTTTATGTCATCATGTTTTCCCTTATAATCCATGTGCTTTGTTTTATTATTATAAATATTTTTTACAGGGATTTCTAACTAATACCTTATATTCATATATTGTATAGGATATACTATAATGATTTAGGAGCTCAATGAAAGTCAGGAAATTTTATGGTGATTAATTAATATTTGTTTTATTTTGTTTTCATGATGCTTAATAATGAAATTAATCTTCTGGATAAATTATACTTTACAATCCTCAACTTGTTATTTGATGGTAAATTATTCTTAAAATAATGTAATGTAATGTGTGTAGGCTTGGGTAGTAATACTAGTGTTATCCCATTCTAGAACTAGTGAATGATGGAAAAGAACGATGAATATTTTAAGAGCCATATTGTCCATATAACAACCTCTATCAGCTGGAACACTCTCAGCAGTCAATCAATAATAATAGTTTTCATATGTTTGGTGATTATCTAAAACTCTCATAAAAATTAGAAAATCATATGGTCATCCCTGGTAACTCACAACATGAATGACCCACATGAGTTTTGGGATTAGTCTGTGGTTTTCTCACAAATATTATTGAAGTTAGATAAATAAATTAGCAAAATAAATGTGTCCATGTGGACAATATAGTGTTAAAAACTATAAAGAATGTTATAGAAGTAGCAATGGTATATTCACAGGTTGAAGCCTCTTAAGATTTTTGGACAAATCAACCTTATATACCTGCTCTAATGATTAATCAATTTAACTCCACCAACCAATAGCGTGTGGCCTCTTGGGCTTCCAAACTCCTTCCTAGCACTACCTCTTCATCATCAAACTATAGAAGAAACTCATTATACATGAGATGTTCATGGTTCTACTTAGCACAATGATCAACCACCTAACGTAACAGATACCATATCTCCTCCTCAGCCACCTTCAACTGTGCCCTCAATTAGATGATGCATTCTAATTGAGCATTAATAAAGGAGGAACCCTCATAAACTTGTGCTTCTATGTGTTTTGTCTCTTGGTTGACCACTTAGATATTCTGAATGTTGTCACCTTTCCCATATTTTAGGAAACATCCAGATGTTGTCTCCCTTCTCATATCTTCCCGGGAAGATAGTCATGGAACAACATATAAAGAAAAAGAGAATTTACTCTTACTGTGTATAGGAATTTAATCCAATGTCAAAGAGGCCCCATCCAATTCATCCATTGATGTTTTGGTGTCTGATGGATAAAGAGTCGAATGCAGTTTCATTCCATACACAGGATTATGTGGTTAACTTCAAGCACTTCAGGTTCATCGTCCTCAAACTACTAGGGTAGTGCATGTTCATGTTCAGTGAAGGCTGTAAGCAGTTTGGAAAAAAGATCCTCCCCTATGATCCTCTTAGATGGACTAGGCTCTGTAATTTGAGGTTAGTCTTCTTCTCTTGATTTGACCTCAATGATTTCATATCCTCTATCCTCGAGTTACACCCCACCAGTGGCATTACTCACATCCACAATAGAAGGCCCACCTGATTTGATGGTTCAATCATCTTGGAAAAATAGCTCCCCATTAAATGGCATGGATATTAGGAAGGGACCCATGGATGTTCTAACCTATCTTGATTTCCAAGAATGCTACACCTCCATCAATGATGAGTAATGGATCCTGTCAATAAACCAGATTGACAAGTATTAAATATGACTTAGAAATGAAAAACACTAACAATTACAATGAAGAGCTTTATCATCTATAAACAGAGTTTGGTGTGTGTGTTTTTGTCAATACTCACAAGTATGACTAGGTAACTTGAATGGAAAGAGATTTTATAGTACTATTTAACCAAAATGTTGAATGTGGTGTTGTTTCCCAGTGTTTGTGAAATTTTTAAGCACAGAATCCAGAGGAAGGGGCTAGCATTGTGAATGGTTGATTTCAGGAATCAAATCATCATAAATATGGTAAAATCATGGGTTTGAAAAAGACTAGGTTTTGAAAAGGCAGATCTTATCAATTGCATGATGGGTTTATGGTTTTCTTCATGACTATAATAATTGTAGCATCACAAATCCAGGATGATTTGACAGTAATCTCCACGACTATGAGAAATATCACCGATGCGTTTCGAATGGATATGATTCACAAATATGTTTTTGAAGGTTCCTGAAAAATGTGTTAGATTCATGAGAGCTCTGTGAATGGATGACCAGATATATTTGTGGCTACCCCCACTTCATTATATATTAAAATAATGATAGAAAATTTAGAATCGATCTGATTTAGTGATGGTAGGAAGCTCTACAAATTTGGATTTCAAGGCAAGCTTAATCATCATGAAAAGATTAGTTTTATCTGGAATATAACCAAATCTTCTCAGTAATGGGTATGTCCTGATGACTAGGATTTCTATGATGACTATGTGCGCTCGAAAAAGGTATCTTTTTTTTGTGAAGGGTGATTTCACAATGGTGCTCCGCGAACAATTATTCTGAATATCGTGTTAAAGTGAACAATGCTTTCAAAGTGCGTTAATTTAGGTCTAAAGTGAATAAAGAGTCTTCTGGTAATTGTAACAACCCACGATCTTCTAAATAAATTTAATATGTAATGTATAAAACATTTAGTCTCTAGAAAAACCCACATAGTTATAACCTAGTAAGTAAAAATATTTTTTCCACTTTTGGGATTTGAATTTTGAAAAAATGATATACACGGTTATGTTGGGAATGATATTTTGAGTTCGATAAGACAAACTTTATTTTTAGTGAATAATAACAAACCCTCATCAATAGTACTGAATATTTATTAATTGTAAATTGTCTGAAACAATATAAACTTCACCCATGAGTTTATAAATACAATTTAGACATCTTAAAAGTGAAAAAAATCATAGTATAAGTATTGGTTTTTTTGTATGTCATAAACATTTTAATTACAATTTTATGGTTAATTTAATAATTTAAATTACAATTTTTTTTTCATATAATGACATCATAAATTTTTACCTTATTTCATTATGGTTATAATATAATTATATGGGACCTTAATTAATTTGTCAAGTTATTATAAAATGAGTTATAGTTTTAAAGATGTTGTTTTAGAATAAATTAAGATTTCATTTAAAAATTAAAATAAAAATATTTAGAAAAATATTTTCCAAAAATGGATTTTATTTTTTAATTCTAGAAATCAATAAATGGTTGGGGTTAATGTTTTATATTTTTCTAAATTACATGAATTCTGGGAGAATAGTAAAATATGATAATTTATGATAAATGCTAAATACCTGATTTATTGGGTCATAAGTGACATGAGGCTAATGTAATCCAAATAGGTTTAAAATCACAAGAACTTATTACTATTATGGATCACATGAATCAAAACATTTGGTTTTCTTGAGGGAAATAATAAAATAAAGAGTAAAATAATTGGAAAACCCTCATCTCCTCCACTATAACCCCCCCTCCCTCTTATCTTCATTCATCTAGGCCTTAAATATCCTCAATTTTCTGACCAAATACCCTTCCATAGTCAAAACCCATGTGTAGGATCTCTTGTTCTTTCCAAAACAACAAAACCCCTTGCCTTCAGGAGGTTCTCAAGAGGTTACTTCAAGAAGTAAAATGACATTCTTTTTCATTTAGTTTCATTTAAATTTATAATATTTTCTTATTATATCCTAACATCCTATATCTAATTGATACTTATAACTAAAATATCATATATAAACTATAATTATACCATATTAATGTAATAACAATTATCAATTTTCTTACACTCTCCTTGTTTCTCTCTCTCTTATAAATGAAATCATCATCTGTGATATTCTAATTTACAACCTTCATAGACGATGGAGTTCTAGTCTTCCATTTATTCTTCATTACTAATCATGAAACCATTTATATTATTTAAAAAGACTATAAAATAATTATTATAACCTAATTAATATTCACAGACTGGTATAAGAACATAGTATTAATTTATATGAGAAAACTATTTCATTATAATCAAAATACTGCCATATAATCTATTTGATTGACATTAATATTTCATCCAATGATTCAGCCTCATACCATGTAAAAATGATATATATAACCATTAACACATTATTATATTCATAAATAATATATATTTTCAATTCTGTAGAATTAGATCCTTTCCATATGAAAATCTATACTCATATAAAAATACACTGATCATGACAACCAAAGAAACAAACAATCTTAAATGTTAGAATTCAATATTATAACATATCAATTAATACATAATAAACTTAATAAAATGGAAATTAAATAAACACATTTCTAATAGGTTCTTAAATATTTTATTAATAAGTCTATTTTCATATTTTAGGACCTTGAGTTCAAGAGTGGAACAAATTCGGACTTAAGGTAATGGTTTCTACCCGAACCTCCATTTTTATTCAGGTTACTTTCATTATCTACTTACCTCAATTAAATTCATATTCATTCATACATACTCATAATAATTTCTTTTTAAATGTACTATATATGTGTTCCAAACATAGTCTTTTATTTACTTATGGGGAGTTCAAGATTTTAAAAATATCTTTCAAAAATCCTTCCTGAAAAACCTTCTCGTTTGAAGGGAATTCCTCAAAAATCTTTCCTATTTTCAAAGGCTCTCTATAATATATTTTTAGTACGATTTATCTTTATAAAATAACACATTTTGTTATTAAAATACTATCTAACTTAACTTCTAGTTTTATATATGGATTTTTCCAAAAGAAATCTTCTTTTTAAAATAAAAAAATATATTTATCTCAAAATTACTCGAAGATTTTATAAGAGTATCTTCTTATATTTGAACACTATTGTTAATTTATATTGGTATTAATATTTTATGGTATCATCTACCATATTTAATTTATGTTTTTATGATTATTTTGGTTGTGGATGTGCTATCTTAAAACAATTAATCAATTTAATCTTAATGGTTAGTCTTTGTGTTTAATATTTGGGGAAAGTTATTTACATTTCATATATTAGTTTCAATATGAATGTATATGTTGTTTATGTTTTTACCCATCCATATGAGAAATTGATTGGAAATATTAAGTGTTTGGTTAGGGGGGGTTATAGCCCTTCATTGCATCAGTAGGTCTCTTGAAAAAACTACGGTCTTGGAACAGTGCCTTGAGAAAATCATTATTTATAGTCTTGGCACGAGGCCTTGATTGTATAGTTTTGATGTCTCCCATTATGCATTACCTAATTATGTAAATAGTATTTATGGTTCATGTGTTTATTCAACTAGTATAATATAGAAGATTATGTTTTACTATGGGATTATTTATTCAGCTCTAATTCTTTCCATAATTTGTTTTGGTTTTTTGTTTTAGGCATGTGTTTTTAGTTATTAAAAATGCCTAATATTGATGTTTATAATATCTTATATTGTATTTCTTACCCTTACTAAGAATTTTAGCTCAACCATTTATTAATTTTTGTTTTCTCAGGACATAAATATTTTTTTTATGTATGACATGCAGAAACAACCTATGATTTATCGATGTTGTCGAAGGATTTTTTATGTTGTTTTCAATTTCAAGTTGTAATGTTGAACATATGCTTGTTTATTATTTCAAATTCAACTAAACTACATTGTCATCTAGGATTCATATTCCTTATTTATATTCCAATGTAATAAAATAATTCACTGACTTCAGGAAACTAGGGTCGGGTCCTTACAGTTGGTATCCAAGGAAGTTTAGTAGAAATCATGGAATCGTGATTTAGAGAATAAGATTAGGGAAAAACCCTAAGATGGTCTTTGAGGATAAACATACAAGAACATACAAGATTTTTTTTCCAAGGAATAGATTATGTTTATATTTATAGAAAATAAATCCATGTCTGGATACTAAAAGTGGACATGGTTCTAGCATATATGTACCTAGGAGTGAAAAACTAATGGTGTTTTTGGCTCGATCTGGGGTGTCCTGGTACACAACAATGGGCCTTACTGTGCACCTAGTTTGATACTCCCAGGGGATATGATTCAGATAATTCACATTTTATTTACATTCCATTATAAAGGATTTAAATGTACATTTTCCTCAAAGAAATCATGTTTATGATTCTGAGATTATCTCTATATGGAATATAAATTTATGCTAAGTATTTTTCTACCTAGAGATTATACATTATGATTCATAACCTAATATAGTTTATGATAGTATCTAAAAATGCTGCTGAGTGGAAGTAATGAAATCTTCATGAAGACACATGTCCCATATAGGAATTTCCCTTTGATTCTAGATAATGATGTTGGCTCTTGTGTTGTGACTAGTGATGGGAAACTTATAACTATACTGGGACAGCTGACATAGGTTATTAATAATAACCTTACCTATATAAAGCATATGTATTGAAAATGTGGGGGAGAAATGTTCGATTTATATTTATAACAAGAGCCCACATCATTCAATGGGACAAAAAATCCATTTTAGATTATTAGTGGATTTGTTCCCTAGAGAAGATATATCATGCTTTGGGATGTAATGAAAGAGAGAAAGTTTTCATTGCAGTTTATTGTCTATTAGGAGATGCATATCATTGAGGTTCATTTATCAAAAACATAAATTGGGAGGAAGAAATAGAATATATTTAATATGGGGATTTTTAGGAAGTATTCGAAGATAAATATTTCCACCGTGAACAATGAGAGGATATGTAAATACAATTATTGAATCTTAAGAAAAAAGTTGATGAAAATGTTTCCAAGTATGAGTCTAACTTTACAAGGCAGGAAAGACATGTTATGGGATATATACATAATCCATGGTAAAAAATTGATCAATTATCTGATGTTTTAAAACTATTCCTCTGACAGACACTAGTCTCCCAAACATTCTCATCATATTAATATATAGTCTCAAATACTATCAAGATGGAAAAGTAATTTTCCATGTGTTATGAATTTAAAGGATAGTAAGATAAGAAAATAGCTACTGAAAACACTAGAAAAAGTAAAATAGGAACTGGGGATTATGGGAAGAGATGACCTTCTATCCTGTAGTAATTAGTGGATGAAACATGCTGGAACTTTCCTGAAGGGAATGGGTGTCTATTACATGTAAATAGAAAAGGGCCCCATATCTCAGTATTGTAAGAAGAAAAAAAGCTAACAATGTTCAATGTTACAATTACAGGTATATGGGACATTATTCACATGAATGTCATAAGTTTTATGAAAAAATTCCCTAAATAAGGCCAAGGGAGAAAGGCCAAGATTATGCAGTTTCATGATTCAATGGCCATATGAAAACTCCATGTATAATGTACACTATGTAATTAGTGTAAATGAAGAAACGAAAAGAGGAATTGAGTGATAAAAGATTTATTACCCCTAGTGCTTATCCATTGGGAGCCTATATTATTTTCATTTAGAATAAAGATGGATCTATGAGGTTGTTCACTGACTACAAGGATATCAATTCTATAACAAAAAAGAAAAAGTATCCCCTACCTCACATTGATGATTTATTTGATAAACATCATGGATATAAATAATTTCTAAGTTTGAACATCAATATGGATATCATCATTTTCTTGTGTGGATGAAAGAAATTTTAAAAACAACATTTCAATCCAAGTATGGGCATTACGAGTTTACAGTAATGCCTTTTGGAAAAAAAATGCAAACTTTGTCTACACGGATCTGATGAAAAAAAAATTCAAGTAATATCTTTCTGAATTTGTGGTGGAATTTATTAATGAAATCTTGAAATACTCTAAAATATATAAATATCATTAAACTCAGTTGTGTAGTATTCTGAATACTCTTAGAAGAAATGTGTTAAATTGGAAGTTTATCAAGGGTTAATTTTGGCATCAATCTATTTCCTTTTTTTGCAAGATTATCTCTAAGGATGAAATATCTATGGATCTTGTGAAGATGAAGGTTTTTCAAGATTTATCTACTCCGTTGAACATAACTGAGGTACGTAGTTTTTTGTGGTTTAGAAGGTTATGATCGGTATATTGTTCCGAACATCACCTGATTAGCCAACCCAATAACAAATCATACAGGTAAAGGGGTTAGTTTATATGGTCAAAATAATTTGAGGAATATTTCGAATAATTGAAGAGGAAATTATTGAATAATCTAATCATACCTCTACCATCAGGGAATGATCGGTTTGTGATCTATAGTTATGCATCAAAGAAAATACTTGGTCATGACTTTATGTAGAATGATAGAGTTATTTCCTATTCATCGAGGAATTTAAAAAATCAAGGAAAAACTATCATACTCATGATATTGATTTAGCAGTGGTAATATTTGCTCTGAAGATATGGTGACATTATCTCCATGGTGAAAAATGTGAGATATATAATGATCATAACAGTCTAAAATATATCTTCTCATAGAAAGAACTCAACATGAAGAAATGTTGATGGCTCAAACTAATCAATGATTATTATTGTTCCGTACACTACCACCCTAGAATGGTAAACAATGTAGCTGATGCATTAGGTTAGAATGATCAGGGATTTAACAACAAAATGAGTATTAACAAGGATCCTTTGTACATGGATATAGTGAGGATGGATATGTAAATTATCAAAGAAGGTGAAACTTCACTACATTTTGAAATGGTTTCCCAACATTCTTTATTAGAATAAATTAATGATTTATAGTATGATGATAAGAATCATCAAAATAATATTAATTTTGTTAAATATGGGAAGTTGTATGACATCATGTGTGAAGATGGAGTTCAGAAATTTGAGAAGAGGATATGTGTTCCTTCTCTACCATATCTAAAAATGGACTTATTGAATGATTCTAATAGTGCAAATTTATCTATACATCTTGGTATCACTAAAATGTATAGGGATTTGAAAAAAAAATTCTGGTGGGAAAACATGAAGAGAGAAATGGAAGATTATGAATCAAGATGGTTTGTTTTTTAACAATTGAAGGCCGAACGACAACATACTAGAGGAGTCGTAAAACCTCTACTTATTCCTACATTGAAATGGTATGACATCACTACTGATTTGGTCATAGGACTACACAAAACTCCATGAATTAATGCTGCAATATGGGTAATTTTGGATCAAATTAAATAATCTGCACAATTCCTTACTATATATGAAGATTTTCCACTGGAGTTCTTAGAAAGACTCTATATAAATAAAGTTGTGAGACTTCCGAGAGAACCTCTCTCAATTGTTTCTGATCATGAACCATAATTTTCATTGATATTATGAGATATTATTTAGAAAGACAAGGATACTGATCTTTGTTTGACATATGCTTATCTTCCTCAAAATGACATGCAATCAGAGAAAATAGTCCAAACCATATATTACATGTTGAGCTCATGTTAACATGACTTTAAATTTATGTGCGATCGATATTTACATTTAGTTAATTTTTCCTACAATAATAGTTTCCATTCTAGTATTCATGTAGCACCATATGAGGCTTTGTATGGAAAGAGATGTCATACACCAACATATTGGGATGAAGTTGGTGAAAGGAAGCTTGTGGGCCCAGAGCTGGTGGAGGAAGCAACAACGAAGTTGAAGACTATTCAAGGACATATCAAAGTAGCTCAAAGAAGATAAAAATTATATTCTAATAATCAAAGAATGGATTTGTAGTTTCAAGTGGGAGATCTTGTTTTCATAAAAGTATCTACATGCAAGGGTGTTATAAGATTTTGGAAGAAAGGTTAATTGAGCCATAGTTACATAAGACCTTTGTAAATTCAAGAGATAATTGGAGATATTACGTATCATTTGGCTATGCCACCTATCATGTCTAATGTTCAAAATTTTTTCCATGTATCATAAATTAGAATGTACTTTCCAGACATAATACATGTCCTCACATCTGAAGGTATAGAATTCGAACCCGACATATCTTACACTGAAGTGCCTATCTGGATTCTAGAGTCAAAGGAACAGGTGTTTAGGAATCAGATATCTCAACTTGTAAAGATAATTTTAAAAAATAAAAAATTTCCAGAGGCAAAATGGGATCCTAAGGAGCTTTAAATGAATAACTACCAAAATCTATTTGTAAGGTAACATTCTGCTAATTTCAAAGATGAAATGTTTGAAAGGAGGAGATAATTTAACACCCCAATATTTTGAAAATAAAATTAATATGGAATGAATGAATCATTGAGTCTCTAAAAAACACCACATTTTTATAACCCAGGAATTAAACATAATATTTCACCTCTATGATTTGAATTCCAAAAAAATGACATACTCAATTGTATTCGATAAGATATTTAGATTCTGACAAGAAAAACATTATACTTGGTGAATAGTAACATACCCTTAGGAATACTAACATTCCCTTATGAATTGCAATGAATAGTAATTAATAGTAAATTTGCAAAAAAAATAGAAACTTTACCGAGAAGTGTATAAATACAATTTAGACATCTTAAAAGTGAAAAAAAAGTCATAGTATAAGTTTTGGTGTTTTTGTATTTCATAAAAATTTTAAGGAAAATTTTATGATTAATTTAATAATTTAAATTGGAAATGTGTTTTCATAAAATGTAATCTTAAATTTTTAACTTATTTTTTATGGTTATATGACGATTTTAAGGGACCTTGATTAATTTCTCAAGGTGTTATAAACTGAATTATAGTTTTAAAGTTGTTTTTTAGAATAAATCATGATTATATTTATAAATAAAATTAATAATATTTAGAAAATTATTTTTAAAAAAGGATTTATTTTTTTAATTCTATACATTGAAGAAAAATTGGGTGGATTTTTGGTATTTTTCTAAAATACTTGAATTTTAGGGGAATAAAAAAATATGATAATTTATGATAAATGATAAATACATATTTTATTGGGTCATAAGTGTTGTAAGGATGATTTAAGACCACATGGTTTGAACTCATATGAAGTTATTACTATTATGGGTCACATGAATTAACTATATTGGGTTTCTTGAGAAAAAATAAAAAAATAAAAAGTAAAATAATGGGAAACCCCTCTTCTTCTCCACTGTAAAACCAACCACTAACTCCCTCTTCCCTTTATTCCTCTAAGCCTTTAAACTACTCAATGTTCTACCCAAATACCCTTCCATATTCACTCCCCATGTATATGATCTCTTGGTATTTCTAAAAGACCAAAACCCCTTCCCTTAAAGAGGATCTCAAGGAGGTTATTTCCAGAGGCAAAACATCGTTCTTTTTCATTTAGTTTCATTTAAATTTATCATATTTTCTTATTCAATATTAACCAACTATATAAAATTTATCCTTATAAAACTATTATAATCTATATAATATAGTTAAAACATGTTAATTTAATAACCATTATCAATCTTCTTACTTCTCTCTCTCTTTTATTAATGAAATCATCGTCTCGGAGGTACCAATTTACAACCTTTGTGGATGAAGAAGTTTAAATCTTCAATTTCTACTTCATTACTCATCATTAAAAAATTTAAATGGTTTAAAAAAGACTAAAATATTTATTATAACCTACTTAATATTCAATTAACCTTATATGTACATAGTATTAATTTATTGGAAAAAGATAGGTCATAATAATTCAAATGCAACCAAATAATCAAGGTGAATGTATTTAATATTTCATCAAATGATTCATCCTCATACCATGTAAAAAATGAAATATATAATCATTAACACTTATATATATTCATAAATAATGTATAATTTCAATTTTGTACAATAAAATCCTTTCCAAATGAACATCCATGCTCGTATACAAATCTATCGATCCCATGAACCAAGGGAACAAACATTCTGGAAAGACTCAATTTAATATTATAACATATCAATAAAGACATAATGAACTTAATAAAATTATTATAAAATAATTAAATTTCTAATAGGTTCTGAATTAAGTTATTAATAACCATACTTTCTTATTACAGGACCATAAGATCAAGAGTGGAACACATTCTGACTAAAGGTAACGGTTTGCTACCCGAACCTCCATTTTCTTTTGGGTTACTTTTATTATCAACTTACCCCAATTAAGATTTTATTAATTAATATTTACTCCTCATAATTTCTATTTTAATGTTCTATATATGTTTTTCAACCCTAATCATACCTTCATTTATGGGGAGTTTTATGTTTTAAAATGATATTTCAAAAATCCTTCTCGATAAACATTCATGTTTCAATGGAATTCATCAAATTTTTACCCATTTTAATGGGAAATATATAATATGTTTTTGGAAACCATTATCTCTATAAACTAAATCATTTTATTATTAAAATACTATCTTACTTTACTTATGGTTATGTACAATGATTTTTCAAAAAGAACTCTTCTTTTCAATGAATAATAGTATTTATTTCAAGGAATACTTGGAGATTTTATAATACTATCTTCATTTATTCCCTCAATCTTGTTGATTATTATTGGGATTAATATTTTATGTTAAAATATACAATATTTAATTTAATTTTATATGATTAGTTTCGTTGTGGATGTTCTTTTTTAAAACCATTCACCAATTTACTTTTAATGGTCAGTGTTTATACTTAATGTCCGTTAAAAGTAATTTACATTTCATATATTAGTTTCAAAAAGAATGTATATGTTATTTATGTTTATACCTATTAATATGAGGAATTAATTGGATATACTAAGTGTTAGTTGGGGCCCACTATATCCCCTCGGTGAATCGATAGCTTTCATGAGGCAAACTACAGTCTTGGGAGTAGGCCTTGGAAAAATGATTATTTATGGTCTAGGAATGAGGCCATAATGGTATGGTTATGATGTCCCGCATTATGGTTTCCATCATTATATAAATATTATTTTTGGTTCTTGTGGTTATTCAACTGGTATAATATCCATGATTATGTTTTACTATGGAGTTATTTTTTCACCTCTTATTCCATCCAATATGTGTTCGCATTTTTTGTTAAAGGGATGTGTTTTTAGTAATTCAACATGACTAATGTTTATGTTTATGATATATTCCATGGTATTGCTTACGCATAATGGGTTTTTGAGCTCAACACATTCTTATATATGATTTTATAGTATTAAAAGATTTTTATAATGAATTAAATGTAGAAATAATCTAGAAGTTAATGATGTTGTTAATGGAATTTATATGATGTTTTTCATTTTAAGTTATAATGATAAAATGATATATGTATATTGTTTCCAATTATACTAATACACATAGTCCTTTAGGATAAATATTCCTTGTTTATTTTCCAATGTAATAAAATAAGGCACCAGCTTTAGGAAATGGAGGTCGGGTCCTTACAATAATCAAGGACCAAGACATAAATTCCAATCTACCGATGTGACCTTCATGTCGATAAACCGAGTAAGACTTTACCCAAGGTAGTGAAGTAGGGGGAGTCAATGGATGTATTCTGAGGGACACAGTGTGTTATCCCAAAAATCATGTGAAGGATGTTTTCCTTGAAAAATTTATTATGACTAAACATATGTATTTGACAACTAGTGAGGGTTAGTTAATTTAGGTATGACTGACCCACTATTGGTGTATTATTTATGGACTAGACCTTAGTGGTGAACAAAGTAAAAAAAATTTTACTGTCTATTAGAATGTGATTCTTTGTTTTTTATATGATCTCATTAGATTGGTGTAATATATTCCTACAAATGTGGGAACATGATCCATCAATTTATAGGAAAAACTTGACACCGTTATTCACCCCTCCTCTATTAGGGTGTTTTAGGGTCCTACAAGTGGTATTAGATCCTACAAGTTTTATGAGTTAAATCTATCATCAAGTTATCATGTCTAATATAGTAAATGTCAATATATTTTGTCTATTTAATGTAAAGAACTTATATATTTTCAAGAACATGAGATATCTCATCTAAGATCACTCAGAATAGATGTTCATTTTTCCACTCCATAGAGAATTTAGGTCATTGATGCAACATTACTATCTATGACTGAAGAAAATAAGAAAATTCTTGATGGAGTTGAAAATGCATAGAATTCCCTTATTGAATCTCTATATGAACAAATATATTTAATTATTATGATTTACTATTCATCCAAGTTTATTTGGGAAAAAATGAAAATATATACAAAGGAAATAACAAAGAGAAAGTGGTTAAACCCCAATTTTTTCAGAATAGGATCTTTTATTTAAAAATACAGATACCTTTTTCAATAAAATTACTAATGTTTCTAGGCAAATATGAGGAATTGGTGAAGAAATCATGGACAATAATATCATAAATAAAATCATTAGAAATATTACACATCACTGCAATCCAAATGTGTCTGACCTTG
This sequence comes from Viscum album, assembly GCA_963277665.1. Taxonomy (NCBI): domain Eukaryota; kingdom Viridiplantae; phylum Streptophyta; class Magnoliopsida; order Santalales; family Viscaceae; genus Viscum; species Viscum album. The sequence goes on along the minus strand of OY728165.1, from coordinate 1,601,868,511 downwards.
AATAAAGGATTGTTTCTAAAATTTCTCTATATGATATGCTGACCAGTATGGTGGAATATGAAATGAGATTCAAAATAGAAGGTGCAAAAAATCGAGTAAGCAAGGAAATTGATTTCAAGGACATAGAAAACTTCAGATTTCAAGAGATAGGGATGAGGAAGATAATTAAGAAGATGAATTTATTTCTATTTTTTCTAATAAATTAAAGAGACTATAATAGAGATTTGATGTAAATATTCTACTTGCATGTTTTTGATGTGGTATAGTTGTTCAAATTGTCTCTCGATGCTCAAAAAAGTTTGATGATGAAGAATGTGAATTTGGAAACATGAAAAAGCCTAATAAAAGATTCCCTCAAAAGGGAGACATAAAATCCAGAAAGAAACTAAAATGAAATATTTTCTTCTATAAATAACAAAAACATGATAGTGAATTTTTTTAGGATGAAGAACCAATGTTTAAATTCAGAACCCAAGTATCGATGATAGATACTAATGAAAATTCTTAACCATCAAATTAAAAAGGTAAATATAACTATCTTATTATTTGGGTAGATCTCAAGTTAGATGTTGATGGTGCACTTTATACTTTTGATGATCAAATAAAAAGGAACAAAAAGTTTCAATATGTCTTACAAGAGTAATTAGAATATGTTGATCGACCTGATAAAAAATTGATTGACTGGAATCTATTTAAAAAAAACATTTAGAAACTATTGAATACTCAGTAGAAGTTGTGAAATTTATGCTCAGGATTAATGAGTAGGAAAAGGTCATCAATGATATTACATATAGACTATAAGTTAAAGATAAGATAGTTGAGAGGATTTGAGTTGTTGTTACTCTAACTAGTAAACTTGAAACTAAATCAAATTCAAGGGAAACAAAAAAAGAAAATACAGTTTGGAAGGTTCTATGATGTAGTGTTGTTAGAGATAACAATAGGTGGTTCTGAAGGAGTAGATAATGTTTTTAATGATGAAAGTTCCATGTGAATTTGAAATAGTGGAATTGGTTGTGATTTTAAATCATCAAAGTGTGGAAATAAATTGGTCCAAAATCAAGTGAAGGAGAAACATGAACATATCACAAAGTCAAATAATGTCTAAATAAAGAAACACTCAAATCAAACTGAAAGGATAACTAAAAACTATCCACCAGTTAACATAAATCGTCGATGGTAAATTTATTTTCTTAAGGAAGAGGAAATGAGGATGAATAGAATTGAGATGACATTTCCTTTTAGGAAATGTTAATTCTATGTCTATCTGAGACATACCATGTTTTAGTCTGATGAGGAAACAAGTTATTTGAACAAGGAAGAGATAGGAAGTCAAAAAGGGGATAATGAACTCATATACTTCATCTTATAGAAGAAATTGTTTTATGGATATTGTTATCACTACTCTAACTATGGTCATAATGCTATTGATTTCATGAAGAGGAAGGAAAGAATGTTTCCTATAGTACTTAGAGAAAATCAATGCCCTTTAAACCAGACAGAGTAGCTCTTAAAAATAGGTTTTCTCCTCAATAAGAACAATGTGAGTTTAATAAACCAATACACATGAAAAATAGATGGTAAAAGATATAATTAGAATCCACTCAATCATATATTTCATGGAAGGAAAATAAAAAAATTGAGAAATCCAACCTTGCATAAGTAGATCTCAAAGACACAATTAATAGTAGAAACTAGATTCTTGACAATGTTTTTTCATCCCATATGATTTTAAATGTAGATTTGTTATTGAATGTTAAGAAAATGGTTGATATAATATTATTTTTTGACAATGATGGTGGATATTAGATCAAAGGCAGTGGAAGTACCAACCTATAAAATGACGACATAAGAAAAACATACATTCTTTATGTGGATTGTCTTCATCACAATATTCAAGGTGTGAGTCAACTCTGTGAGTCTAGATTGATATCAACATTCAATAAAAATGAATTCACTGTAGAAGGGAAGTTTAGGAATTCTCTCATGAAAGGATACATAAAATATAGAAATTTTTATTTGGTAGTCGTTAAAGAGAACATTTGTTACTTAACTCTTGAATAATTAAACAACTTGTGTCCTTATAGGTTGTTCCACATTAATAAACAATTTATGGAAAATATATCTATTTTTAATATAGTCATGGATATCCCCAATCATAATAATTCCTGGTAAAAGACATGTGATTACTCTATATGGGGAAATTTGGTCTGTAGTTCATATCGGCCAAATAAGAAAAGGTAAATCAAATCTTTCTAATATCAAACACATAGAAAAATATGTTCTAATAGATTTTGTTGGAACATATGGAGAAAGGTACTTCATTATTTTCATTGAAAGTCATAGAAGAATGGATTTTTTAATGATTACACATAGTAAACAAAAATCTCTTAAAAACATGAAAAGTTATTATCAAATAATAGATAATGATACTAGCCACACAATCAATGTTTTATGATCTAAAAATTATGAGGAATACAGATCCATTGAATTTTAAAATTACCTAAAAAACATGAAATAAGGCATGGGGTGGTTGCAGTGATAACCCCATAGAAAAATGAAGCAGTTGAACCTAGAAATCAGAAGGTAGACAATAGTTCTAGATCTATGTTGATTGAGAGTATTATATCTTTTTTTACTAGAAAGAGGATTTTTAGGACCATTTTACACTAAAAATAAAATATGGCTCTGTATAGATGAAACCAAGACACCATATGAGTTGTGGAATGAGAGTAATCCCTCTCAAAATTACTTTCATATTTTTAGAAGTAATTATTTCATCCTTAACAAAGAATGAAATCAAGGAAAGTAAGGTGATTCTAAAAATGAGAGAATATTACATGGAAATTCAATAAAGATAAAATACAAAAAATGATTCAATTATCATCTTAGAAGAATTGTGGAAAGAAGTGATGTCAATATCATTAAATTTAAGACAAAAAATTACTTGAGTAGGTATTCTTATGATATGATAGAATATGAATAAGACTGTGGAAATGGAATATATTAAAATTCCTAAGTAGAGGAAGGCCTCAAAAACATTTAGAGGTCACAAAATGATGATTATTAAGAAGAATAATAAGAAGAGGAAACCAAGGATGAACAAACTTCATTTGAACCTCACATGATAAATAGAAGAGAAAAAATTGATCAATCAAACATCATGAGGGATTGGGAAACACCAACATAGAAAAGTAGAATGAGGATGGAAGAACACTATGCCTTATTTTCAATTATATAACCAACATCATTTGAAGAATCACTGAACGATGAATCATGGTTTAATTATATGAATAAATAATTTGATCATATTGATAGTAACCAAAAACTAGATCTAGTCAAGAGACCCTATGATCACAATGTTGTTGGATCAGGTAATACTAGATAGGCACAAGAGGGGGGTGAATTTTTCTTTTTACGATTTCTTCACATAATCATGATCTTGTCCTTTTATCATTATTTCAAGGCTTTAGTAGCAAAAAAGAAATATCACAGGACACACGTTGTATAGTGGTTTGGGTATAGAAGGCCTCAAGTCCACTCCAGCAATGATTTACTCTAAGAGCATGGTGATTTAAACTATCTGGTCCTCTTATCCAAAGACCGCTCCACAATAGAGTACAAGCAGTTGACACCTTTACGAACTTAATGCTAAAAAGATCATTTTTGTTCATACCAAGAATTGAATACATAGCTTAGTACGATAAGCTGATCACTCATGATAAAAAAGTATTGTATCGTTGAAAATACATTCTTGGTTTTTCTTCACAATTGCAACATAATGAAATTGATAGTAAATGGATCGTCGTCTTCAGAAATAATGACCTTTGGGTGAAGGTAGTTCTGAGTCGATCCAGTTCTAGTAGATCATGAAACTTCATTCGCAAATTTAAAAGTAGTTTATTCACAAAAGCATATTTAATGTAGATCAGTAAATCATTAGCCAAGTTTTTTCTTCTTCAGAAAAGAACTTTTCTACTCTTCGTAATAGCAGATATGTAGATCTTGAATGACTCAGTTTTTCTCTATTGTATATTCATCGTTGTCGATTAGCAGTTCTTGTATATCTATATATCACAACTTTATTTTGAAATAAATACTATGAAGAAGAGAACTTGTTCTATAAATATATATACATAAAATTTTTCTTCTAACTTGAGATATTAAAAAGTTTTAATATCAAAGAAGTCATAACACCCCTTGAAATTCTTAATGAAAATATCCTTTAATTTTGATACTTTGAATCACAGATAAATGGCTTTGAATTAGTCAAAGACTCGCTTCAAATTTGGGCTTTTAATCTGGCATGAAATCTTCCTGATAATCAACATAAATATCATGGCTTTAATAAAGTCATAATTTAAATATCCGATGTCCAATGTAGGGTTGAACATCATATGAAAAATTATGAATGTAAGGTAGATCACAAACATATGGTTTTTGTCTCATCCATCAAAAGTAAGGTTGAATACAAATGTAGGGCTGATCATCCATACATTTCTTTTCAACATTTAAACGTATGATAAATGATCCATAATTTTATAAGATTCCTAATTTAAGGTACATGATCCATACTTTTTTATCAAATGTAATGTTGTCCGCAAAATTATGGTTGATGAACGAAACTTTTGAGAAACAAACGCAACGTTCAAAACATATGTAGGATTATTCTTCCATAATTTTCTAATATCCCAAGCGTGGGGTTACTTCCAAACATAGGGTTCTTCTTTCATAGTTTTTTAATAATGTATGGTTGTTTAACCATACTTCTATGATAACTTGTAAAGTAAAACAACGGGTTCCATTCATTACACTACGCTCCCAAATGTAGGATATAAATAGTGTTTCTAGAATACATTGAATTGATTTTTGAACTCCTTAGTACTTTTTCAATGCTGTATAAATACTTGAATACTCTTATAAAAATAAGAATATATAAAATATTTAATTTTTGGAATATAATTAAAGTAAGATAATTAGAATGCAATTATGGGTATTTGTGAGAATCAAAATCATCATAAAGAGATATAGTATTTTTCTCAACAATCTCTAACTTTTTAATAAAAAATTATTATGTTTTGTTGAAAACAACACTTTCTCAACAATCTACCCCTTTTTGATTATCACAAAAACCATAAAATAATAAATGAAATTAACTTACAAAATTATTTACATATAGTTTTAGAATTTTTCTTTGATAAAACAATATTTAATTTTAAAGAGATTATTTCAAAAAAATGTTGTATATCCAAAATCATAAAAATTAAAATTTTCCCTATTTTTATAATGAGAAAAATAAAAATATCTCCCCTTAAAAAAATTATTTTCTTATTTTAGATAAAAATATATAAATAATTATAAAAAAAAATTAAAAAAAAATTATCCAGATTTCTCCCCAATTAATATTTTTAAAAAAATATTAAAGTTAACAAAATATTTCTCTAATAAATTTAAAATATATATTTAGAAAATTTAAATTACAATGTGAAATAGTTAAAATAAAATTTTGTGTTTATCCACATTTCTCCTCCTTTTGGGATATCAAAAATAATGATAGAATATGTGAAATAGTACATTTTAATGTAGTACTAGACTTATGTAAATGATATTATTAAAAGTTTGTCAATAAGTGAATCTGGATTATTGGCATATCAAAATAAAGAAAGTAAAACTAATAGAAACTCACAAATATACAATGAAACGAAATTTCATTGAAAATATGTAACAGTTATAATCATTATTAACCCAACAATCAAAGTGTGGTAAGGGTATGAGATAGGGTCGATCTTTTCTGAACTACTACCTTGATTTCTGTCAAATGGTCCCTCAGCCTTCTCATCATAACATCTCCCAGCTTGATAATAATATATCTAGTCTCGTATGACATATGAATATCTTCTATCAAATTTAATCTGAAAAACACATGAATTATTTCTTCCTTTTCCATAAAAAGAGTAAACTTTTTGGTGAACTGGTTTAGTGGTATTCTATATCCAGGTTCACTAGAAGTAAATTGGAGAAATATAAACTTTTGATTATCTGATTGTACTAAAAAAGGATCATTGTTTCACTGTAAGTCTTGCAGTCTAGATTTCATATTTTCCATGACCACTCTAATAGCCTCAAATCTTCGGATTAAATAAAGTGACGTACCTGATGTTCTTGTCTCACTAGGTATGACAGATGAAAATTGTTGCTCCATGAAATATTTAAACTTTATCAAATCAGTCTTCATAATCATTTCTAATTTCATCTTGGAAAATTCATTGAGAATCTCCTTCTTAAAATTTTCAACTTCCTGTTTTGAAAATGAACATGTTTTCAGCCTTTGAAAATTTAATTTGTTTTTTCTAATGCTCTCTGTAGAGCGTCATTTTACATTTTAGCTTCATTCAACTTTTGTTTCAGTTACTCCATATCTGTATTTACTAAATTAGTGGCACCCTGTGCTTCATTGTCATTTTTAGCTTCAACATGATGCTACAACACTAATGGAAAGGATTTAAAATATGATTTTTCATCATTTCCTCCCTGTACTAGTTTCATAATATATTTTTCCTCTGAGACATTCCCAGACTCATCCACCGAAAAATTCTCATTCAATATCTCAGTATGTATCATAGAATCATTCTCTTATTGGTTTAAAAGTGCTAAAGGTTTCTCCTTATGAGCATTATTTTCATGGCCTTTCTCTATCACTAGATTTTCAAAAACCATATTTTCTTGATCCACCTTGACTTAATCAATTTTAGTTCAGGCCGATGCATCTCCTTTACCAAGTACTGCCTCAGTTATATTTTCTGTTTGAGCTTCTGGTTCTATCACTTACAGAGCCAAGCTTTCTTACTCTACAGGAGGAGTCACCTTATCCTGAGCAACTACTCCATGAAGCATCTCTTCAACCGTAACTTCTCTCACAAACTTATAGCTTTAGATTTCACCAGATGTTAAAACATTTGATGTTTCAATATTCTCTTAAATGGAATTAGGACTCCTGGTCCTTTTGAACTGAATTCCTTCCTGAATTCTTTATTTAGATACTTCTATAGACTCAAACATGAGTCTTCTAGATATAACACTTATTCTTGATTTATCTTGTCCTTGGATGTTGATGGTTGGGCCTGAACACTTTCTCCATCCTCTTGAACTCCAACAGGTAGTAGCTTTCCTTTTATAGTGCTCCAGAAAAATGAAATTTTCTCAATGTACCAGCATTGAAGATGTTACTATGGTGGCATTTCACCCGAGCATCCACCTATCATATGATACCTATCATAATTTTTTTTGATATAATCCTTCCAAAAGGATAAAAATTCATTATTCCCTCTAGTTGGAAAAAGTATGGGAGATACCTTACCACGTATCTCAGAAAGTTCAATTTCATATCACTCATCAGCAAAAACATTATATACATATCTGGGTAATGAATATTTTCCATCTCATACATTCTTGGTGCAGTACCATTTTGAACAACTTAGTAAATATTTTTTGATCCAGTTCCAAATACTTCACAAACATCTTCTTTATAGATGTAGTTCAAAACAAAAAGGACATAATATCTTCTAACATATGCACAGATTCACCAATATTCTTTAATAAAAATTAAAAACTCCCTCATGAGGTCAGTTAAGAATTTGAGAAATTTCTATAGATGAGATTGAAAAATCTCGATCCTCAATCTTAGCAACAACAAAATCCCCATTAGTTCCCTGACTAAAATATACTGACTTAAATAAATGATGAAGTTATACCTCATATAGAAACTCCATATGATCTCCATTTAATGTATGTTCAATGTTCTGAAAATCTAGGGCTTTCATTAGCATCAGATTCGTCTGATATATCCATTCTAGATCTATGAATTTTCCATGAAAAATATTTCTCCCTGTAGAGTGCTGCATCTTTGAAATGATGGTATCTGGTTCATCATTTCTTTTGGTTTTGGCCATTTTTGTCCTAAATATTTGAAGGCTCGAAAGGACAAGGGTTTTGAAGGTTTAGGTTTTGGAGAGAAGAGCGGTAAATGTTTTTTAGGTTTCAAAGGGTTTTCAATGGTTTTGGAATTATAATCGGTTTCTAACATCCTTCATTACCATGTCATTATGTACATACTAATTATTGAATAAATTTTAAAATGAATTTAAATTTCACGTATAAATGAAAAATATAAAATCATAAATAAAAAAATGAACAATTTGAAAAACAAGTAACTGAGATACTTTTTAAAAAAACATAACTAAATTTTTATAAACCTAAACCCCCCTTAATAAAATCAAAACATGTAGTGGGAAGTGGTTTAGTAAAAATATCATCTAATTGAGTTTCATTACATAAAAATTCTAATAATGTATCTTTTTAAAGAACATGGCCTCTTAAAAAAAATGATGTCTGATATCAATATATTTAGTCATAGAATGATTAATAGGTTTTTTTAAAATATTTGTAGCATTGGTATTATCACATAAAATATGTATACTATTAAAACATAGTCCAAAATCCATAAGAGTGTTTTTAATCCACAAAACATGTGCACATCAAATGCCAGCAAATACATATTCATCATTTGCTGTTGATAGCGAAACTGAGTTTTGTTTCTTACTAGACCATGGTATTAAGGATTTTCTTAAAAAGTGACAAGTTTTTGAGGTTATTTTTCTATATATTCTACAACTTCCAAAGTCTACATCTGAATATGAAATTAAATTAATATCAGACATTTTGGGATAAAGAAGATATTGAAAAATAGTTACTTTTAATTATCTAACAATTCTTTTAACATTAGATAAATGGTATTCTTTTGGATTTGATTGAAATCTTACACAAATACATACAAAATACATTATATCTAACTTAATAGAAGTAAGATATAATAAACTACAAATCATACCTTCAGATAACTTGTTTTCAACTAATTGTCTAGATTCATCCAAAACAATTTTTATATTAGTACACATAGAAGTTGTATATGTCTTGCTGTTTTCAATTCCAAATCTCTTTAGTAAATCATTAATATATTTTCTTTGATTAAAAAAATTTCCAGAATCTGTTTGAGAAATTTGAAGACCTAAAAAGAAATTTATTTCTCCAATCATACTTATTTCAAATTCGTTTTTCATTAAATTTAAAAATTTGTGACAAAGAGTTTTATTTGTTGAACCAGAAATTACATCATCAACATAAATTTGAACTAATAAAATATTAAAATTGATAGTTTTCATTAATAGTGTTGGATCTACCATTCCATCAACAAAATAATTTTTCAAAAAAATTAACTTAATCTTTTATACCATGATCTAGGTGAATGCTTAAGACCATAAATAGATTTAGTAAATTTAAAAACAAAATCTTGTTTTTTAGAATTTTTAAAACTAGGAGGTTTCTCAACATAAACTATCACTAATAAATAACCATTTAAAAATATATACTTAACATCTATTTGAAATAATTTAAAGTTCATATGAGATGCATAGGATAAAAATATTTTATTGTATTCTAATCTAGATATAGGTGAAATGGTCTCATCATAGTCTATTCCTTCTTTCTAGTTATATCCTTTAGTTACTAGTCTTTCTATATTTCTATTTATTATTTTTTGATCATTTTGTTTATTTCTAAAGACCTATTTCGTTCCTATTACTGAAAAATTATATGGTCTTTAAACTAATTTCCAAACTTCATTTCTTTGGAACTTATTTAGTTCTTCTTGCATTTCTATCATTCAACCTTCATCAAATAAGTCTTCTTCTATAGTTTTTGGCTTCGATTGGAATAAAAAGGCAGAAAACTCAAAAATATTTCCGATGTTCCTTCTAGTTTTTATTCCTATTTCTAAGTCTCCTATTATAGTTTATAAAGGATGATTCTTTAGGGTTCATGATCGTCTAGGTATGACACTTATAGGTTCTTCAGTTTCATGTTCTTTTGGAATGGACTGAATTTCATTTATATATTTTTCAAAATCATTTTTCAAGTTCTCCTGTCTCATTTTGTCATTAGATTCAGATTCAATAATTTGGTCATTCCTTTTCTCAAGAGGACCAAATTCATCAAATTTGAAATGAACTAATTCTTTAAAAATCCTTGACTTTTTATTAAAAAATATATAAGCCATAGAAGTTGTAGAATATCCTAAGAAAAAGCCTCCATCAGATTGGGGATCAAACATACCAAAATTTTCAGTTGTGATTAAGGTTTAAACCATGAATCCAAAAACATTAAAGTAACTAACTTTATGTTTTCTGTTATTCCATAGTTCATAGGGTGTCCTTTTAAAAATAGGTCAAATTTAAACTCTATTCATTATATTACAGGCTATACTTACATCTTCATCCCATAAATAGGTTAGAAGACTGTATTCATTTAGAATAGTCTAAGACACTTCTTAAATAGTCCAATTTCTTCTTTCAACAATTCCATTTTGTTGTGGTGTCCTTGGTGCAGAGAACGTGTGTTTAATATCCATATTTGAACAAAAGGAATTGAATTCTAGATTTTGAAATTTATCACCACGATCACTTCTTAATGAAATTATTTTAAAACATTATTCATTTTGAATTGCATTGAAAAAATAGTCAAATATGTTAAAAGATTCATTTTTATATTTTAGAAAGAAAATCCAAGTAAATATTGAATATTCATCAACTAAAACATATACATATAATTAATGAGCAAAGTATGCTACCCTTGAAGGTCCAAAAAATTCTTATAGATGAGTTCTAGAGTTTTAGTTGTAGGAATTTTGTTAACTGATTTGAAGGATGATTTGTGATGCTTTCCAAGTTGACATGCATCACAAAATCTATCACCTTCAAAATTGGGACTAGGAAAATCCGAAACTAATTGTATCTTAGATAACTTATGTAAAGAAAATATATTGTAATGTCCAAGTCTTATATGTCATATCTAGGATTAATTTATCTTAGTAGTTAAGAAATTTACATTTTTTTAAATAAGAAATTGAAATCCATTGTGTACACAATATTAGTTCTAGGTGCTCTAAATTGAAGAAAAATATTTTTGAAAACAGAACATCAATATTTAGGAAAATCAACAGCATAACCATCAACATAGAGTTGAGAGATAATTATAAGGTTGTGTTTTAATACTTGTACGTAGAGTAAATTATTGATTGATACAACTTATATATCTCCAATTGTTCCAATGCCATTTATCTTTCCTTTCACATTGTCACCAAATGTGACTAGACCACTGTCCTTTTGAGTTAGAGTTCTAAAATTTGATGAGTTTCCACTCATATGCCTCGAGAAGCTACTATCCATATACAATTTGGTATTTTTTTCTCCTGTGACCTGCTTCCTAAAAAGGAATTTAAACATATTTTTTTGGTACCCATATTCTATTGGGTCCAATTGTGTTAGCCAACAAAGATCTGGGAATCCATATTTTCTTTGTTTTTCAAAAATCAACAGAATCATATAATTTTTTGAGAAAAAGGCATTATTTATTCCACATATCGGGGGTTTCCTTAAGTAATAATTCATAGATATATGTCCTTTAATACCACAATAGTTACATATTACCTTTATAGTACTTGTCACAATGTAATTTTTGTATAGTTTAGGTTTTTCACCGTTACTACCTATTCCATATCAACCCTTTATAATCACATTGTTTCCCAAAATTTCATTTAGTGTATTTTATCCTTTTGTAAAAATTAGACTTGAAATTGTATATGTTTCTACTTTAGTTTTCAGTGTTTTTATATTAGCTTCATGATTTGTATTTTAGGTATTTACAAAATTATATTTTTCCAGTAATTCCAGATATTGTTTTAGTAGAGTACATGTTTCTCCTAAAACATCATTATGAATACTCTTTAAAGACTTGTGTTTCTTAAACTGTGAATCATATTTCTTTTCAATCATATTGTAGTAATCTGCATGTTTATCATTTGTATAGCCTGATTCTGAATTAGAGTCAGTAGAGTAATAGGATTGTACCTCATTAGTTTCTGCCATAAAAAAATATTTTCTTTCAAATTAGATTCCACCTTTTCTAAATCATACTTTGATGAGATAATGGAGTCTTCATATACCCTCCATATATCATTCATTTCTTTCTTGTCTTTTTGCTCATAATCATTCTTTTTGAAAACTTCTTCTTATTGTCATCCTTTAATTGAGGACTGTAATATCTAATATGACCCATATTCTTGCTATCAAAGAATCTAACTCCCTTTTCATCCCTTTTGAACGATTTTTTAAATCCTTTCTTCTATATAGAATTTACTAAACTTTTTGGATAGCTAAGCTAGTTATACATCAGAATTTGTTGAATTAGTGATTTCTGATATCACCTTTACTTTCTTTTTCATTATCTTTCTGATTTTACTTTTTGATGATACTTTTAAAGAAATTTAATCTTTCTTGATAAAAACCATATGCTCATTTGCTTCATCTTTCATCTCGGCTTCATTCATCAAAATATTTCCATTTAGATATCTCATTGTTATGTCTTTGACATGTGTCGACTGTCTGATTGCAGCAGAGATTCCATTCAAATTAGTAGGCAGTACTCTTAGTACTTTTAAATCTAGATCTTCTTGTTTGATTGGTTCTCCCAAATCAGTTATATTGATGAAAATTTATGTCAATCTTCCATTAATTTGAGTAATGCATTCACCTTCAAACATTCTAAATGTATCAAACTTAAACTTAGCAGTAGCATATCTCATCTGTCTGACATTTTCAATTTCTTCATATGCAACAGTAATAGTTTTCCATATCTCATATGTTGTTGGGAATTAAGATACTCTTTTGAATTCATCATGTCCTAGACCACATATAATTTCATTCATTACCTTCGAATTCATGTCATACTCAGCTTCTATAGATGCACTCCATGTTTCAGGTTTCTTTAATATTTCATATAGAGTCAGAATCTTATTATATACTCTATATCCAAGGGTTTTCAGATAAATTATCATTCTCAACTTCCAGCATCTATAATTTTCTCCATTGAAGTATGGTGATCTGACCATAGACATTACCTCTTTGTATCATTCATCTTGCTCGGTGTAAAATACTTAATCAATTTCAACTTGTTAAGACTTTATAAGAAAGCTCCTCCATTGATCACAATGTTATTGGACCATGTTATACTAGATACACCCAAGAGGGGGTGGGTGAATTTTTCCTTTTACGATTTCATCACATAATCATGATCTTGTCTTTTTATCTTTATATCAAATAATTTGTACTGTAAAATAAATAACACTAGAAAAAATATGTATAGTGGTTCGGGGAACATAAGGCCCATAGTCCACTCAACCAATGCTCTACTCCACAAGCTTGGCGATTTTCACTATATGGACCTCTTATCAACAAACTGCTTCAGAACTGTGTACAGGAAGTTAAAACCATTACTAACTTAAGGCTAAACAGAGCCTTCTAGTTTATACACAGAACTGAATACATAACTTAGTACGAGAATCTGATCACTCAGGATTAAAGATTATTTGATCTTTGAAAATACTTTCCCAATTGTTCTTCACAATTACAACATAATGCAATTGATAGTAAATGGATCTTCATCTTCGGAAATAATGATCCTCAGGTAAAAGTAGTTCCGATTATATCCATTTTTAGTCGATCTTGAAATGTCGTTCGCAACCTTAACAGTAGTAGATTCACAAAAGGATATTCAATGCAGATCAATAAATATTCAATCTAGTTTCTTCTTTTTCAGAAAATAACTTTGTCGCTCTTCATAACAACAGATCTGTAGATCTTGAATGACTCTGTTTTTCTCTACTATATATTCATTGTTGTTGATCAATAGTTCTTGTATATCTATATATCACATCTTTATTTTGAAATAAATATAATAACGATGAGCAATTCTTTTGTAAATTTAAATCCACAAAATTCACCTTCTGACTCGTGATATTCAAAAGTTTGAATATCAGAGCAGTCAAAACTCCCCTTTAAATTCTCCTTGAAAAGAACCTTTAATTTTGGTCCTTTGAATCAAAAATAAATGACATTGAACTTGTCAAAGACTCACTTTAAATTTGGTCTTTTAATTTGGATTGAAATATGCCTCATAATCCGCATAAATGTAATTGATTTAATAAAGTCATAATTTAAATATCTGACATCAAATGTAGGGTTGAACTACATAGCAGACATTCTAATCTTATGGTAGATCACAAACGTAAGGCTGATGTCACATCCTTGAAACTTAAGGTTGAATAAAAATGTAGGGTTGATCATCCATACTTTTCTTTTCAATATTCAAATGTATGATAAAGGACACATACTTTTATAAGCTTCAAATGTAAGGTACATGATCCTTAATTATATATGAAACGTATGGTTGTTCACAAAATTAAGGTTGATGAACCATACTTTTGAGAAAAAAAGAAACGTTTAAAACTTATGTATAGTTATTCTTCAATACTTTTCCAATAACCCAAAAGTAGGGTTCCTTCTTAACGTAGGGTTCTTCTTCCATACTTTTTTAATAATGTATGGTTGTTTAACCATACTTTTCTGATAACTTGTAAATTAAAAAAATGGGTTCCTTTCTTTACACTACACTCCCAAACGTATGATATGAATAGTGTTTCTAGAATACGTTGAATTGATTTCTAAACTCTTTAACACTTGTTCAACACAGTATAAATACTTTAATACTCTTCCAAAAATAATAATATATAAAATATTTAATTCATAAAATATACACAAAGTAAAATCCTTAGAAAATAATTAAGGGTTTTTTTTAGCATCAAAATCATCGTAAAGAGATATACTATTGTCCTCAACAATGTCCCCCTTTTTAATAAAAAAATATTACGTATTATTGAAAAAAACACTTTCTCAACAAATTTGATTGGAACAAAGTATATATATAAATAAAATTTCTTTTATAATGGAAATGTGATCATAAATAAGTTTTAATTGGTGTGTAAAGTCAATGCACAGATTTAACTCGTTACTGTTGAAGGAACATTTTCTCCAATAGCAAGACTATAGTCGGTCAAATGTTTTTATTCCTATGGAAATTAAAATTCAATATAAATTTGTTATATGAAATTAAAAATATCATTATTATATGGAGTTCTTGAAGAGGAAGTATACATTGACCAACCTCTAGGATTGATGAAGGAAATGATGAAGCAAAGGTTTGTAGATTAATGAACGCTCTCTATGGTCTAATGTAGGCACTGCATTCATGGTATTATCGACAGGATGAGTATATAAAGAAGAAAAAATTCCAAATAGAAGATATTGATTATAATATCTATGTGAATAATTAATAGTATTGTCAATTTAATATGATGGTGTATGCGGATGAAATTATTTATCCCAGTAGTTGGCATGATTTAGTGGAAGAATTTGCTAATCCCATGAAATAAAAATTTGAAATTTCTATTCATAGTGTACTAACATCCTTCTTGGGGTTTCATGTTATTAAAAATAATAATTACACTTTCATTTTTTAGGATAAATATTCAAGATATCACTTTAATAAATTCAACATGCATTACTCCAAACCAATGTCGACTCTGATTGAGGTTGGTAAAAAATTGGAAAAAATGGGGATCGGACATCTGTGGATCCCACCAAGTATATGAGAATCATTGTAAGATTATTCTATATGACTAAAAAACAACCATAAAATTTCCTTGAATCATGAATAGTGCTGCAATTTTAAAGTAATTTGAAGGAATAGAATTTGGAATTAGTTTAATGAATCGTGAGGTATATTCAAGGTACACTCTACATTGGATTATTATTTGATACAGGAAGATAAAATGATTTTTTTATTTTTCTGATGATTATTGGGATAGAGATGTTATGCATATAAAATCTAAAAATGGTAGAGAATTATAAAACATTTCTGGGATTGTTGATTAAGAAATAAGAAATTACTTCTCTTAATATGGTATAAATAGAGTATATCTCTACTACAACGGTTGGTACTCATCTTTTGTGGATAAAGAAACAACTGAATGATATTGGTGATGAGGTGATCAACCAATGGTGATTTACTATGACAACAATATTGTGATCAATCATATAATTAATCTTGTTCATAACTCTTATATAAAACATATTAATATCAAATATCACTTAATCATGGAGAAATTTAAACAAGATTTGATTATAATGGAGTATTTTGGAATTTATGATCAAGTGGATGGTATTATTACTAATCCATTTGTAGAACATGTGTTTTAGAAAAATCACATGAACTTTTTGGTTCAGCCACCTCCTAGTGTGTAACTGTGTTTTGGTGTATCCCCTTTCCTTAGTTGTGTTAACTGTCTTAATATGTTTGTGGATGTGATGCATGCCAGTGGTGGATATATGGTCTAGGGGGATTGTTCATTGAAATATATAGGTAAAAATAATGGTTCTTTGGGTTAATTAACAAGGGGGAGAGTATATAAATTCAAATTTATAAAGGGTGAGAATGAGAATGGAGAAATTGTGGAGAAAGGTGTTTTGATGAAATAGTTCAGGGAATGAAACGCTTTTGTGACATGATTATAGCCTAGCTTCTATATATTTATGAATTCAAAAACATGAGAACCCAATTCTTGATTTCTCTCTTTAATTATTCACCAATATGTTCTCACATAGACAAAGAGTTTTGGATTACTTGTCTCCTGTGTTTCAAGTTTTAATAGCGGCTGATGCTTTATTAAATCTATCTACATATTGTCAAAAAACAAAAGGGGGGATTATTGGATCTGAGGACTTAATCAGATGTAAAGGTAATTTGGTATATTTTTTTTTTCAAATAATCACATGGATGATCAAGGTGTTATAAAATAATGATATCTTAAAGCACAATATAACCACAGTGTTGAAGGAGTCTTCCTTTCATAGTGATTTCATCTTTTTAGGCTCAAAATCTGTAGGAACATGATAGAATCGTGAAAGGTTGGTTTCTGAAATCAATTCCCCATAATTTTGTTAAATTCATGGGTTTTATATATACAAGGTTTTTCAATGGTTGAGTCGTGTGAGTGTACGAGGGGTTGAAGATGTTATCTATGACTAAAAGAAGTGGAGCATCGTGAATGCACGATGAGATGATGGTAATCTCTGTGACTATGATAAATCCCCCTTAAGGTTTGTGAATAGAGGAGCTTTGCGAATATATATTTGATGCTTCATGAAAAATTTTCTAGATTCATGGGAGAATCAGAATTAATGGGAATTTTTTGATGACTAAGTGAGCTCGATGATGGTATTTTTCTTCTCTGATGGTGTGATTTGTGAATGAGCTTCACGAAGAGTTTTTATGAATATTAGGTTTAAGTGAAATGTACTTTCAAAGTGCATCAACCCATGTGTATGTTGTAGTAATATTATCATGCTATTTAGGTAAAAATATTTAAATTACTATTTATTGAAGTGTCATTCATGTCAATAAACAATGTATAAATTCACTCAGGGTTGTGGGATAGGGGGAGTCAAAAAAATTGTTCTGAGGAACATAGTGTGATATCCCTAAAATTTTATAATTATAGTGTTCCCAAGTAAAAAGTGATTTTATTAACTTATATATTACAAAACTATTAAATATTAGTGGATTTGGGCATGATCGACACACTATTAGTGTATGATATTTGGACTATCCCATTAGTGGTGAACCAAGTAAAATTGTTGTGTTGTCTCGTTACTTGTGATTATTTTTTCTGCATGTTCTCCTCAGTGATGTTTAATAGGTTCCTACCAATGTGGGAAAAAGATCCTCACTTTAGAAGTAAAACATTGACAACCAAATTCACCCCTAAACTCTTATGGTGTTTTGGGTTCCTACAATTACAATAGCTGAGGATCTCCAAATCAAGATCCTGGGTAACAGTAGGGACTTCCACCATCAAATAAACTGTAACAAATGATATTTCATTGACCAATCTGGTATCCCCTAGTGTTGATTGAGTGTAGGTTTCATGAAAATAAAACAAAACATAATACAAAAGGATGTATGGAATTATAGTGCAGGATGAATGATTGGAGGTTTTCTTATGTTGAGGGTGAGTAATCTTAATGATAAGTCTTCCTAGGAATGCCACTTCTCCAATAGTTGGTGATACTATCTGAAATCCAATGTGTGTAAACTATAGATGATAGTGGGAATGAGACTCTAAGGATACATCCCTAACCTCTATAAACCATGTCCGGTCCACTGGCCACTTCAGTCCTAAAAAGAGGCCCGAGAACGAGGTCCTCTACACCCGCCAGTGCACCATCACCCCCTCTAGAGGGGTCCCCATCCACTCTATCGAGATCATGTTATTCTAGAAACTTTTTAGTTAGAGAATCTAGAAAGTGTAATAGACAATGATCAATGATGAATGTGAGTGAGTTGAGATTTTCCTTGAGGTATTTGATAATGTAAATCACACCACTCTCTTGAGGAATCTCTAGGTAAGAGACCACTCCCTAGGTTCCCGTATCTATGAACATCTACAATTCCTCATCATTCGATGTATCCTCACTTGATTCATCCATGGCTTGTGACTTTGTACACCATGTCTCATAAATAAACATCCCCCACACTGGGGTGGAAGTAAATATGGATTCTATTTATTGTAATATATAGTCATACATGGATTCAAAGAACCTATACATATCATGTAAGTCGACCCTGGTTGTTACTCCTGTGATCCCAACAACTAGAAGATAATCCCTATCTTGATTCCGTTGATTCCACATATCCTCCTACGATCGGTTCATCCTCAACATCCTCTAGGAAGACCAGATAAAGGAATGAATGACATCAGTTGTTGTTTGTAGGATTTTTCTCAACTTATTCCAAGAATCCTCCATTGTTATCCCCTAAATTGCCTATCAGATCTTTCTATATCTTGGTGGTGTGGGACAAAAAGTGTAATGTGATGTCCCCACCAACACAGTTATAGATGGGACCACCTTAGATTCCTGACATGCGTCTTGGAAGGCTACCTATCTACTACCCCACTAATCTAATTCCTTAATTTACAATTCCAGCTCTATCACCAGGATCCACTTCCAAAGGATCACCTCCAGTTATTCTCCCATGCAGTTGATGACTTACTCCATCAACATGCCTGCATCGATGCTGGTGGGTGGTAGCACAATGGTTTCTCTAGAGCCCGTAATCACCATCATGCTTCATAACTAGGGAATTATTCATGGGTGTTTCTCTTCACACACACCCATATATACTCTCTTCACCATCCATTGAAGGTACCCAAACTGATTGGATAATTGGGATGGATTATACAGTTCATCAAAGACCTTTTCATTGATCTGGGATACCAACACTCAACCCTGGAATCTTAGCAGTTTTTCCTTCTACTCCCATGATCCATGCAGGTTTTCCACCATTGGAACAAATGTGGTTTGAAAGGGTTGGAAGGTGATGTTTTTGTTGATTTATATTCATACCATGACCATGTTCTCAATGATCATCATCATCCATAACCCATTAATGATCACCAAATAAATCTATAAACCCACATTTGAAGGAATAATGGAATTCATGAATTCAGATCCCCCAAAATGTGTTGTGATCCAACCTTGTAAGAACTGGAATGGCCAATAGATTCTCATTAGTGTGTTAAATCTTGATAAAAAAATTAAGGGTTCTATAATGTTTGGTCAACACTAGTACCCCTAGGTTAACTCTATTTCCAATGGCAATTATTGTCGCCATCATCAACATCCCTGGACATAACCCCATATGGGTATCTCTCACTCGTAATGACCATCATCTCCGGAAGGTGGAAATGAATTCAACATAATGATCCTGAAGGTCCTAGCCACTTACCATGTTATACCCCCATGTCCGACAGTATACATCTACCATGATCAGCCAATGTGATCATTATTTCCCCCACTACAAGTTGATTGGCCACTACTTCCCTCAACCCAATATCTTCACCCTCAGGTTCTTTATAAATAATAGATCAAACCACAACATGTATAGAATATCCCTCTTGATATGGGTTTAAATTTTAACTTCTACTTCATGGCCTCTAGAAGGTGTTACACTAAGAGAGGATTCTATTACTATTCACTTAGGTGTTCTCTGGAAGGAGGAACTCATCATACCAAAACCCATTGAGGGGGATTCCACTGATGTAGTGTATATTCCAAAGGCTTATATCGACTTTCCCATGAGGGAGATGGAAGGTTTTCTTGTCTAGGGAACACAATCTTAGGAGTTCTTGCACTAGCTATAACTGATGGTACAGATATAACTACGACGTGCATACTGCTTCATAGAGCCCAATGTTACATAGCTCTATACCATACTCATTTCAAGTGTATCGCACCAAGTAAATAAATTCCTACTCACTAGTGGAGTTGTCCCCATACTAATATTCATAATCCTTCTTCCATCCCATTCTATTTTCCCTCATGCTACTCTTAATGGTAGTGTCATAATGGGAAGGGTATGCTTCTTCCATTGGCTTATCCACTATGACCTAATAGACTTCTCATGCAGTTCATACATGGCGATGGATGTGTGTTCCTTGAAAACATGACCATGAGTGTTGACGTTCCACCACTGAATTTCATCATCCCATGTGAACCATGGTTGTAGTTTCTCACCCCCAAAGGCCGAATAAATCAGTTCATCCAAAAGCCTGAAGTTCCACAACAGACTGTAGTCCCTCAGAGGTAAATCCTACTATGAATGCTTTATAATTCCCAATAGCATTTGATTATTTGATATCACCTCTGTATATTAGAGGATATGAGGATTTTCAATAATCTTATCCTTATGATTAGTGGAATAATATTTAATAGTAGAATCATATTCAATCTACATAGAATCCTATTATTTTTCCATCTTAAAAAAGGATAAAACAAGTCCGTGGAAGGATATATCAAGATTGTGGAGTTGGAGTACATGATATAGTGTTTCTATCAAGATTGCTTCACAGAGGTGAAAAATAATGAGATTACCATAAAGCTAAAATCATGCAAGAAATCAAAGATGCATGGAATAAGATTCTGAAGCTGGGTTTTTTGCACAGAGAGGTAAGAAAAATGTACATGAGAGAGAATGGACATACCACATGGAAATTCAAAGGTAATGTATGAGGATCCACTCTTTATTTTTATATGAATGGAACTAGCCTTTCACATGTGCATAAGGCCCAATAATCACCAGAGGGTAGTTTTGTGTGCACCCATAGGAAATAATCCTAGGATTCAATGTTTACCTTAAAACCTGACCTTCTAGTCCCCTATCATAAAATATTTATAGGGGAATATGTGGGTGCTTAAATCCACATGAAGACACAAATGAAAAACTTTGTATAAACCAAATGATTGATCTATCTCGAAAAAAAATTCCTAGAACACGAAGGAATGAGCACTTAATATCTAAGGTTTGTGAACACAACTGGAGTCTACACGCAAGACTATAGCATGCCACCAAAGGCATCAATCTTTCCATTCAACTAAATTCCACTCAAATGGATATGTATAGAGTTCATAAGATACAGAAATTGCGTGCAAGAATCTATTTCATGTGAAAGACATTCGGCATGACTGTCAGATCCTTTGCGCATGTCAGATCCTCTATGGCCGGCATCGAACCATCAATTCCAAGAGGATCCATTTTACTCAACAATGAACCCTATGATCCCATCGGATCCTCTATTCTCATCACCTGATACATGCATTTGCAGCATTATTTTCTCACCACCTTCTACTATCCCATCCAACCCTTCATTCTTATCACCTCCTCCACGCCCATCCAACCATCATTGAAAGGGATGTGGTTACACAAAATACCTCTTATGTGTTCACAATCTTCTGAACTAGTTCAAAATCATTTTTATAAGTCCAAGGCAACACCCCCCCCATTGTTCAGGGTGATGATCTAGAAGTCTAACTATCAGCCTACTATGTGTAAGACTGGCCTTCAATGACAATCACACAACATATAACTCTAAAGGTATAGATGTTCCATGACAATTTCCTTTTGGGTCCTCCAATGAGTGGCTAATAGTTATTTTACCCTTTCCAAACATCACTGTTTCCTAAGGTACGTGAGTTCAAGATATCCTCTTACATGAAACCTAGATCTTACACACAATCCATATCTTGCATGCACCCCTTTCCCTTGGGAACAAGCCTCCAATATTGGGAGTACCCTTCCCCCTCTTTAAAGTTTCGTTACATGAATTTTCTGCAAACAACCATGTTGAACCCATCTTGCACACAAGTCTAAAATATGGTGCACCCCTCTTGCACAATTCCCTCCATGATTTCAAACAATGATTTATTGGTCCCTCACTGGTTTTCCACTATACCCATAGTGTATGTTTTTTCATACTTCATGATTCTCAACATAGTTATGCTAATGAATCTTGCTTCTCATCATGGTCATCATAACATGAATATCATGAGTGACCGTTCCTCACAATCGTTGAAATCTAGAATTTCCAAGTCGATACCCCACATAGGGGTATATGTGCGACAGTAATATAAGGCCAAGGGGCAATGAGTGAGTCCCCCATGTCCGCACTCTAGGATATATGGTTGTCTATCTCTAACATCCTCATCACATGTTGTTAAAATCTATACTTACCCTATGAAATGCAAACTAGTTGTCCCACCTCATGAAATTTACACATGTATGACCCAACCACCCTTCTCCATGGGAGTGAAATCTTCCCCTCATGAAGTAATATCCTCTTCAAATGGAATGAGATATTACTCATGTATCTTCCATATGTAAGCCCCACACTACCATTAAAGGATGATCCATGTATGACTCACAAAAAATGAGGTCCTACCCGCAAGGAATGAGTTCCTCCTCACATGGAATGGCATCCTTCTCATGAAGCCCCTTGTTCATAATCCCCACACTATCCCTCATTGGAATATCTTTGATGAAATTAGTTTAAGGTCTACTACTTCATCTTATTTCTCAAACTAATCATGACACGTGTGGGATTAGAGGTTAGTGGTAGCCATTAAAACCACCCTTAAATGGTCTGCTTCTATATTTAATCCACAACTACACCTTCCCTTCCATGGGTCTCTCCTATATGAATTACCCATAACATCCAAGAACTACATGTGTATTGATTCCGGCCATCACATGATACTTTGGGAATCTCATATTCCTATCATTGGGGATTTTTTTGTACGTATCACATCGATTCACCGTTTTTCTTACTACATGACATTAAACTGTACTAAATTCTTAAATTTTGTAGGATTTGATTAATTTATCCTAGGTAGGGTACATAGGAAGCCTCTATAAGGGTCAATATCGACCAAGGGTAAACCTAGGTACTCCCTCCTAGGGATGTACCGCCACCACATCCACTTCCATTTAGATTCTTCATAAGATGCCATGTACAATTAAGTTCTCGAAACTCATCCTTGTCTATTCGATGGGCCTCATCCTTATGTGTATGCCCCAACACCCATCTAAATATATATTTGATTTTATCCCTTCCACATAGGTACGGTAAATAATATGCCTCCATATAAGTCGATTAGGACCACTGATAAAACAATGTTTTTCCTCCTAGGGATTCACTCTCACAATGTGACATATTCCCTTTATGGGACACGCCTCTTCGGTAATCTTTTAATGGAACCCATCCAACCCTCCCAAAATACATGGTCTTGGATCCCTACCTCCTAGTATAGGTAGGAAGGAAGCATACATGAGGTCTAAACCCATCACCCAACATCCACTTCATCTTCCTCTATCCTAAATTTACCAGGGCCACAACATCCCAGTGAGATCATGCCTCCCATTCACACCATCACTACTCCAAGAAACGACCGAGAAACTTCAATGTGTAAGACCCACACAATAGAACCAAGAGATATCCTATTATTGATTGAAATACAAGTGTGTATACCCCAATTAATCCTTATAAAATACATTGGATTTGATCCCTTTCACCTAGGTAGGGTATGAAGGATTCCTCCAGGAGGTTCAATCCAAACCAATTATAAACCATGGTGCCTCCCTCCAAGGTACTTACCCCTTAATGGTCTGATATATTCTATTTTGGGGGAAACAAAACCCTAGTCCTGCTCACATATGGAATTTTGATCTATCTATAAGGTAAATCTTTGTGGTCCCTCTTAAGGAATCACCTCCTGGATCCACCGACATGGGGAGTTCGGATCCGTTTCTCTTGTATCTACAAGTTGTTAAACATCGTCCATGATATGTTTCTATAATAAATTCTTATATTTCCCAATAATATTATAAAATTGTGACACAAGTGTTACCTCATGATAAAAATGGGATTCCTGATGTAAAATCCTCGAATGATATGCACTGACGGCGTGAGCTACCTCATTCTAAATATGAAATTCCTGAGGTAAAATCTTCCGATGATATGACTTTGGAATTTTCTCCATCAGGATCGACATGAGTTTCCTTGGGTTTCAAAACTAATATTCCTCAATGAGATTACCTCCTATAAGAAAGATACATGTGAACAATGTTCCAAATGCACAGACATTCCATTCATTCCCAAAAAAACTACTCCCCTAACCAAAGGCTCACACCTTCTCAAGACCCTACATAATGTCCATATGGAAGTAGCCTAATTAATTGGAATCTATAAAGAAATGAAACCAAGAATGAGTTCAATGAACATGAATTAACACTTTGAGAGTGTCCCGAACTTGGTGAAAAATTCTAAGGAAGATCCATGCAAGTAGAAGTTGAAATACCATCATTATTATTTTGATCAAGTGGTATACATTTCCATATAAAGTGATTAATACCACCCACCTTTGTAAAGTAGAAATGCAGGGTAACAAATAAATTCAATGCACACATGAACACCATGTGATTTCATGATGCACAAGCATTCATTGGAGAAAGCATCAACAATAATGACATCTTATGTCTTCATTGAATCAATTTAATCCATATAGTGGTCCTTCTCATAAGTCCTTAAACTATACAATATATTTTTACCTTGAGGGCCCTACATCCCATTTTAAATATGATATAGATCTTCATAAACGTTTTATAGTGTATGGGTTTACTAGCTTATACTGAGCTTCCTCCAACAACAACATGTGAGGAAAACTTATTCCTACCTTATCCTATCACTAAAACCTAATCCACATTAGGTATCCTTCATGATTTCTCTACAATACCTCTTTAGAATAAATTCACTGAGCATCCTCCAACAACCACATGTGAGGAAAACTTATTCCTACCTTATCCTATCACAAAAACTGAATCCACATTAGGTATCCTTCTTGATTGATCTACAATACCTCTTTATAGAAAATTCCAGGTGCATGAGATTGATTTGTGTCGAAATTGAATTTTACACATACCTATGTATGAGTCTGGTCCATATAAGGGACAATATATCAGAACAATGTGTGTATTGATTCCCATATTTATGGGATACATAGTGACACATTGATTTTCTATTTCAGGTTCAGCCACAAATTTTCATCACTCTTAATCATGTCCCTCTATGAGATTCAGATTAGTGTATAGGTTCCAACCCATATTAAAATTTGAACATCCCCACATGTTCCTTGTAATTCACTCTTATACAACTCAATAGGCTTTCCAATCATCTATTTTTTCTCATGTTGATCATAACTCCTGTGATATTAGAGAACTTATAAAGCCATACTAACAAGAATGATTGAGATCCATATTATTCAAAGACAAGGTACATCATCCTTGTTTCATGACATTGAACTACATGTCATGAGGTTTTCATGTGGAAAATATCACCCCCTTTGATGATTTTGTAATCAAAAGTTACATATTTTATCCTTTCACTTGGAGAACGAGTTAAATACATATTGGTGTAGGATTGCGGGTGCTCAAACCCTTCTTGAATATTTTATTCTCCATGAACTAACCTCATACTGCTAATATTTTTACTAATACCATGTGATGCCTTGAGTGTAGATTAGCTTATAATTCCATGGACCAAGAAACCATGTAATCTTTGTTATTCCCTATATCAAATTGTAAACAAGGAAGGACTGGACTAAAGGGGTCCCACTATGATTTTATAGTGAATAATGTAATACCTTGGATCATGTGACAAGAGGATTTTTTGGTCCCCAAATGAGAGTCCCCCCTTAAACATGGTGGCTATTGTTCAGGTTGCATGTGATATGGGCTTCCACCATTAATAATGGTCAACCTATACCCACCATGCTCCACCTCTAATTAGATAAGATATTATTTGGTTATGATTTATTCATCCCATAACCTATCCTTTTAGGTGGATTTAGATACCATCTATGCTACAAATTTGTCCATCATACTTGTCAAAGAAAGATTATAATATTTTATTCTATTCCATTACATTTAAGAGTGTTATTATCTTATAAAGAACCAATTTCCTTGAGTTTCTAATATTTATCAATAATCAAACTTTTCCAAAGTTTGAACTCTAAACACAAGAGACACATTTTTCAAATTCTTATGTCCATAACATAATAAGACGTAGCCATGAGCCACTTTAAATCATTTTTAGAACCACTTTTCCACTAAATATAATTCATTCCATTTTATTGCTAGAATAACCTAGTTCCATGAGTGCCTATTCTAAGGGAATTTCATACACTATGATACCAAATCCTATTTTCCCCCTTTTGGAATATTTATAATAGGGATTTACTAATTTGAAGAGATCCAACTAAGATTTTAGGGTGAATAACACAATGCCTTAGACCTTGTGCTTAGAGGAGGTTTTAGTCCGGGAGGAAAGGTCCACCTTAACCCCATGATCTACTTCCCTAATGGTGTGACATGGGTCTTCCCTTTTACTTATGGTCAAACTACACCCACCATTTATCAAGAAATTATCCTTGATTTAGGATTTTAAATACATGATTTATTTTATTCATTTTACCTTGTACAAGAGGGATCATGAATGTCTCGGTGCTTTATGCCTTCATAAACAGGTCCTAAAAGAATGACTTTAAACTACACAAAATCCATGGTCTTCATAGTATGAACTTAAACTATAGGAAACATAATATCTATTCACATTGAATTAAATTACAACACCCATAATGAATGACATTAAACTACATAGTACCATCCTAGTCACACAAGGTTAAAAAGAATTGAATGTGGTAACCTTTTTGGGACTTTCCTCCCCTTTTTATATATAAGAAAAATCATTAAGAAGGTTATGATGTATGATTTAACCATCTCATAATGATTTTTATATTAATATCCTATATGAGAAGAAATATATCTCACATCATCATGAATTCAAGGCCTTATTTATGTTAGTTTTCCTTGTTTCATAACCAAGGAGATCTATTTGATGGAAATTCATTATAAATGAGCTAGGTCTATACAAAATATTAAATATCATGTCCCTACGTAAGAGTCTGATATAAAAAGATACCTCATATAATAATTACATACTAATTTATTCCCATTTTTATGGGATACATAGTGATTATTGGATCATTTATTTCAGTCCCATCCATAGATCCTCATTACATTGAACTATGTTCCTTGATGAGAACAAGTTCCACAAAGATATTATGATCTATATAGAAATATGAATTCCACCAAAGATATCATGTCTTGCACACTCATGATGTATAATCAACATAAATGTAATTCTTGTTTCTCATATCGAGAATTAATCATATGAAATTAGAGAACATGACAAGCCACTTTGAATTTCATGATTGAGATGCATTTTATTCAAATATTTGGAACCATATCATAGTCCCGAGACATTAAAACATGGGACACAAGGTCTTCACACTAGACATATCATCCCCATGTATGATTTTGTTCTTAAGAATTACATATTTTATCCATTTTTATGAAGAATGTGTTCAATAAATAATTACATTATCATTAGGGTTCTAAAACCCTTATTGAATATTGGGTTCTCCTTGAACCAAATTCATTCATCTTATCTTTGATATAATATAAACTGATTTCCTAAGTGCATATTCTATAGGAATCCCATAAACCTTGATCCCATGTACTCTTGGTCCTCACCTATATAATTTTGGTAATAGAGAGTGAATAATCTAAAGAAATCCCACTATGATTCACTAGTGAATAATAAAATTTTTCATAGATTGTTCCTATGGTATGTTTTGGTCCTAGAGGATAGGTCTCATTCGATGCCAAGAGATATTATTCTAACTGTGGGTGATATAGGCTTCCCCCATTACTAATGGCCAACCTATACCCACCGATCTAAACCATTCATTGACTTAGATATTTTTGGGTTATGATTTATGCTTCTCATATCCAAACTATTCAAATGTATTTAGATAAACAATATGTTAATAATATATACATTGTAATAATTTTCAATGAAAGATTATGACATTATATTCTTGTTCCCTTTCATTTTAAGGTATCCATATCTGGTGAATACTCAAATTACCTAATTTATTCATCCCCCTCAGTAATCCCATTTGATCAAATCTATATGACAATAAAACATCATCCCTCATATAATTCGTATAGTATGAAATTAATCTAAATGATGTTTCATATATCCTGTAAGAAAAAAAACTACATATACTAGACAATACTATTATACCTAGTGCCAAAATGATCTCTAGATCCATAAAATAATATGTGGCCCCTATTAATAAGAATATGATAGGGTATAATGTTTCATCAACATACCAAAACAGAATAAGTAAATTCCCTTCCCCTAGGTGTGAGATTTATCTACAAAGAGGACCCTTTATCTCACTATGATGACAAGGTTCACTTAGGAAATGATGAAAAATTCAACTCCCTATATAGGAGAAAGATCTATGTAGGGATTATATATAATATTTATACATGTCTCGATTCCCACTTTTATGGGATACATAGTGACATCATGGATCACATATCCTTTTACCAACCACATATTTTAATAAATACCAAACCTAGGTCCTTGTCTAATTCTTCTAAACAATGGGACACCTAGGTCCCCATCACATGGTCTTAAACTACAGGAAATAATCATCATCTCAAATGATGTTATACTACACAACAACATCTTGGTCACATGATGTATAACAATGAAACATATGGTCCATCCTAGAAGATCTTAAAATTATAATAGTGTTCCACCCTATGAGACCCATGATGTTCCTTAGATCTAGATCCGTGCATGAGAAATTTACTATTCCTATACGTGAACCATAAAAATATGAGGGATTTATTTTCAAAGAATATCGAGTGTCTTTAATCTCATCCCTTTGAGATATATAGAAAATTATTTCTATTTCACTCCATACCCAACAACAATGGTGGAAATTAATACCGAATTATTGGCACTCTCTCTCTATTCACATAAAAAATTTGAGATTCCCTTACCTTGTCTAAATGCTTGAATTTTCACTCAATATAGTTTTCATGTGGATTAAACCCATGAAAAACTACACATCCTTACCTCATGATATTAAACTATATGGTTATCATCTGTACCATATAATGTTAAATTGGGAGGTGAGATTCTATCCTAAATGACTCTAAACTGATTAAAATGACCCAATAATTATGGATACTTTTCTCCTCTACATGAGAGATATATCCATGGAGAAATATCTAGCACATGGTCATCCCATGATTGGGAGAATTGAGGCACCCTATTCCTTAATTATGAACAAGATATGTGTAGGGATATTTTTTTATTAGAAATATATATGGATGGATTATTTTAATATAAATATATCTCATGACATCAGTTTATATTATCCCAGTCCCAACTATAGGTTTTCTTCTATCATAGGATGCTCTCAGGCTTGGTTTGTTTAGAATGTTGTCAACATCATTTCACCATAAGGCTATACAGATTCCCCCACCAGGGAAAGCATCTCCCATTATGAGATACCCACACCATAAATGTATCGTAGACTGTTATAGATAATAAACATAGATGATAGAGGGTGAATTTTTTTTCAAGGATTAACATTTTCCTCTCCCTTACACGTGATTCAGAATTTTGTTGGGACCGTCTCTTAATGAACTAATTATTGCTTTATTCACAACACCATGGGATACATAGTGACATCCATGTACTCCACCATCGAGCCATCCACCATTCACGTAATCAAAATGTGACCATTCCCCCCATCCAATGTATGGGCCAGATCCATGTAGGAAATATAAACATTGGTTATCTTATTTTGGAACATGTGCTTGAAATAAAATTCCCCTCCCCTATATATAAATTTTACCAATATCGGGGACCCTTAACTATTTCATAACTAAATACAACTTTATTCTTATCATCATGGGATATATAGTTCCTACAAAATAATCCATTATAGGAAAACATGTAATTATTAAGAATGATAATACCCCATTTTGTCCATGTGCATACTATCCAAGGGAGGGTGGTTTATTGTTTCACATGTCCCAAATAATCATACATGACATTACACTCCAACGTTATATGAATTGATGTTTTTCTTCCCCTTATGTTTGTCAATTTTTTATGATTTATTTTAAATTTAGATTTATATTAGTATGTGGGTCATCATGTTTTTCTTGTCTTGTAATCAAAAGCACAAAAAACACTATATCCTGTAAGAAAGAAAAAAAATAATAAATAATCTAAAATCATAAAGATGAAAGGATGGAGAATAATTTCCTATCTAACTATTAATTATAATTTATTTCATTGTCCAAAAAAATAGTCATGAAAACATGTTTGGTTATTAAAATGTCATTAATTCTGATAGTATTCCAATATTTAGACTTTTTCTAATACATACCCTAAAATCACATTGCTATGTTAATATAGGGTTGGTCCCATGGAGATAAGATAATTATCTAGGACCTATAAACCATGTTCTAAGAATTCCAAAATAATTTCTACAAATTATGAAACTAAATGAACTAACATTACTAAACTAATTGGTCAATTGAACTAAAAAGTAATGAAAGGGTGAAGATAGGTAAAATGAATCCAATTATAATTTTTTATTATTTAAGAAAATACCATCTCAAATTTTGCATATAACCAAATTATTAGTCATTAGAATTATTGGAATATCTAGATCTACCTCTCATAATAAACTATCTACAACACCTTGACCAGAATTACCCAGTACTGGATGGAGCGCCACACGACCATAGGCATGAATCCTAGAATGAATAAAAAAATTGACAATAATGGTGGTTTTGAATAGTTTCATAATGATTTTGTGATTATCCAAATTGTAAAAAATGATGAGGATGTAGAAGATTCAAGTGGTTCTGTGTTTTTTTATAATAAGGGAAGAAGAAACTAGTTTCCATGGATATTAAAAGAAGAATTTATTCTTGTTTATTATAGTGAAAATAGATTGAATGTGGAATACCACAACACAATAAATGACTTATAAGGAGTATATTTTTTAATACTTTTCAGTTGTTACCCAAACATTAATAATTATAATTTGTGGGATGTACTTGTGTGGAGGACGCACTAAAGCATGGTTGGGATATATGAAAACATTATTTTTAAGGTTAAAACCTACTCATTATACTAGAATTATGATTCTAGTGGGCACTATGAACTTGGTGGAATCTATATGAAACTAAATAATTACCTTCTCTCATTAAGAGATGAACCAAGTAAAAATATTATGTCCTCTTGTATATGTGTGGGTTTGGGAGTGTTACAAAAATAGTCACTACACCCTAACATGTAGAAAATTGTATTTCTAAATAAATATAAAAACATTATTGATCACCAATTTAAGCATATCAATGATCTCTCTTTGATATTGAGGTGGTTCTACAAGCTGTATATGAGAAACAAGTTCCCTTCATTTATGATTGTCTATTTGAAGTAGTTGAGATGGGATGTTTACCTCTCTCAATTCTAAGAAGAATTAAATGATATTAATTATCCAATATGGATAATTTAAATTAAGTTAATTATAATGGGAATCATTCATTTTATTGGAAATGTTATCCGATATGAAAAAATGATGATGTTATACCTTCTTTCTACTAGTTATGATGTTTTTGAAGTCACAACTGATAGGTTTTTACTTTGGGTTGAATGTGTTTTTATGAAAGAAATAAATAAGTGTGATTCATAATATTTTAGTAATGTGAGTAATTCTATTTATTCATCACTCTTAGAAAGTGGGTTTTTTATAGTTCAAGGACTCAAACTGGTAGTAATTTCTGTAAGAACCTTGCTCTTTATTACACATTAAATTATAATTTTTTAGATAAAATTACACATAATACATCAATAAATATCAATAACTCTACTGTATTTGGTAAACAATTATATATCGTAACATATTGAACATGGGATACAACAACATTATTTAAAACTTCATTAATTTTCTTCGAAAATTAGTTTTCTTTTCAAACTACACGGGATAACCTAGGGATAAACATAAGAATGAGGTGAGATATAAAACTATGGAGGTAATAAGAATGACAAAAGGTAATACATGTTTGAAAATAGGCATATCAATGTGGTGTAAAGGTAGTATTAATCATAAAAATGAATAGTGAGATATGATATAGAATGACAATCATAACATGGGAAATGTGGAAAAAACATAAAACACTGCATCATAAACATAGGTCAAGGCTAAACCTGTCTGGAAATCATTAAAGAAAAAGTCCCATAAAGGAATGTGGTTCAATATCTATCCCAACATGACATATCATGATACTAAACATTAACCAATTCATTGTAGTGCTCTATAATTCTAGGTACACCCATCATATTCATTTCATTTTCATGCTTAAGTGTGCCACATATATCATAAAACATGGATTCATTCATCATAATAATTTAATCCGTTATCATGGAGTGTAGAATAAATATATTTAAGTCCAAAATCAATAGTATATGTTCATAAATTTGAATAGACTTGATAGGAAATTGGTATGGTATTCACTACAAAATTATTTTATCAAGGAAAAATAGGCAGCATAATGATGTCTCTTAAATATTCAGAAAATTGGTTGATGAGAGTGAAATAGGTATATCATAATTTGGAAATAAAATAGGTAGTAATAAGGAAATTTCAAATCATATAAAAACATAATAAATTAGTAATAGAATTAATAAGATAATAATGAAACTTTAAAAAAAGAGAAGGTGAGGATTCATTACTAAATTTTGGAATGGTAAGAGGTGTAGACAAATGTTCTTGGGAGTGATTAATGAGAGTGAAAAACAGACCTTATCATTTATAAATTAAGTGGAATTAATGGGGATATGTAAGAAAATATCCCAACATAGTGAAATGTAAATTAAATAACAAAACGTAAATGATGTGCTTTGTAAAAAGATGAGAGTGGATGATCCCTTACTAAATTTTGGCATGGTAACATGTGTACGTAAAGTGTCATAGGAGGGTTTAATGAGAGTGATACGATCATCCAATAATAAATACATTTAATGAATGGTAAAGGTGATATGGAATAATATATACCAACATGAAAAAAAACTATATTGATAGTCAAAACATAAAATTGGTGCTTTAATTGAAATGCAAGGAAATAAATCCCTTAAAAAATATCGATAATGTAACGATAGTACGTAAAGGATCATGAGAGGCCTAATTATAGTAAGATGGGGTTATCATTTTTTTAAAATAAAATATACAGCAAGGGGGGGTATGGTAAAATATTTCCCAACATAATAAAATGGAAGATAAGGTACATTTCATAAAATAAGAGCATTAATAGAAATGAGAAGAGAGAAGTCCCTTAATAAATTTCACATTGTAATAGGTGTACATAAAAGATCATGGGAGGATTGATAAGAGTTATAATGGGATGTAATCATTTATAAATTAAATGGAATGTAAGGGGAATATGGAGTAAAATATCCCAAAATAATCAAAATTAAAATAAGAGACATATCATAAAATAAGTGATTGAATGAAAATGAGAAGAGAGAAATCCATCAATTTATTGTGTGACTATAAATGCTTGGGAGGATCTTCTTGAGAGAAAGGAACCCTAGGAGGACTCCATAGAGTGTAGTTCAGAGTATTTACCTGTCAAAATAAATTTTATTGAAGTAAAATGTGATCTTAATTGGGTTTTTATAAGAAATGGCTGGGGATTTTTTTATTTTTCTCAAACTTAGGTTTTGACCTCTATATAAAAAAATTACCAACACCATAAACCTTACCCTTGTTTTTTCCAATGGTTACTTACAAATGGTATTTATATCCACTATTTTAAATGATTAAGGGCCGAAATTAATAAAATAATTCACTTACTTATCTGCAGGAGAGTCATACTTCTAAAGAAATGATTTCAGAATCTAAAAATATATTAATGATTTTGAAGGATTCAAAAAGGATTTATAAAATTAAACATATAGATATACAATTTCATTATTTTAAAGGTAAAACATCTATTTTTTCATGGATCCCATTAATATTGTTTAATAAATTACTTTTGGGTCATTATGATGTCATGATGCATCAAGTATACTAATGTGGTATTTAATTTTACTTGAAAAGGTGACTCTCTAAATAGATTATGACAAATACACCATTATATAACATCAAAATTATGATTTAGATATTATATAATATTAATTTTATCTAAATAACTTTTTAAATAGGTTTACTTTCACATTTAAAATAATAACACACATTTATTGAGAAATTATGTGTTTTTTGACAATAATAGTTTTTGAACCATTACAGAAATTACATTAGACAATGTAAAAATTATATTATAAATTAAATTTAACAATAGTAATTGAATAATAATATTTTATTAAAATACAATCATTTCAAAAATACAACAATCCATCAAAATGAATTACTTATTTGAAACAACATATTACTCAAATATTGAATTTTTTTTTTCGTACAAAAATAAAATTTTGGTCAAACTTATTACATAATAATTTATAAACTAAAAAATAAGGAATAAGTATAATGATATTTCAAAATAAAATTAAATAAAAATATTCACACTGCTAGTGTTACATTGTTTCTATTCATCGTTAAATTATTATTATTATTGTTTTACCCATAAGGTACCTCTTTTTCTTTTACAATGGTAATAAATATTTAATATTCTTGTTATTCAAAATGCTATGAAATTAAGTAAACCCTATTACCTAATATTAATTAATATAATTTAAAATATGGATTCAATTTTATCAAAATAAATTCATAGATATAGAATAATTTAATTTAAAATTAAATGTGCAGGCATAATGGTGCAGTTTTTGAAAAATACATTTTTCAAGGAAATGATTATTTATATTTAACTATGTAACTATAAAAATTAATTAAACTAATATCAATCAAATAATTAAGATATATAATATAAAAATTTAACATATATAAATTTTTCATTATGGATTATTTTAATTTATCAAAATAGAGAAGCATTATACATTTTTAAATAGTTTTTAGAAAAAAAGTGTTTTTAATCATTAAAATATAATTATACTAAAATTAGATATAAATAAGGTTTAAATATAATTAATTGAACTATATGTAACTAAATGATAAAAATGTTGAATTGAATAAATTAAAAATAATAATATTTTTTGTTTTAAGTTAATTAATTCATCAAAATAATTAAATTTTACATAAAAATAATATTTTCATAATTCACTGAAAAATATATATTTACTGAAATCTCCCGAATTTCACCGTAATTTAATTTTTATATGAATTTTTAAAAACTAGATTTCATTCTATCAAATAAATTTTAAAAATTTTATAGAAAATAATTATATTTTTTATAAAAATAAATAGAAATAAAATTTTAAAAAAACATATTTTGGGGAAGAAAAATACATTAAGAAAAATTGATTTATTATTTACAATCTATTTATAATAATATTCAAAACATTTATATATCTAACAAATTAGTTTATCTTAATTATATTTTAAAAATTAAAGGAATTGTTAAAATGTTCATATTTTAAAAATCCATTCTTAGTTTGGGTTTTGTGTTTCATATCTCATTCGATATCAAACATAGTTTTCTATTTTAATAACTATGGGCATTATAATATCAGGGATAAAATTCAAAATATATATTAATGAAATACCACAGTAAAGTGAGTTATGTTATTTTTTTAGATACATAATTATGAAAATATTCAGATGTATGATGATGAAACTATTGTTTTTTTCTTCAAAAGGGTTAATGACGTTGTGATAACTGACAAATGATTTGGTGAGAAGTTAAAAATGCTAATATTTTTTAATAGATTATACATATCTTTACTAATAAGTTCGATTCTAAAGTATCTAATTTGAATGAAAAATATTCAAATTATATTTCCCATAATTAATTTCACATTATCTTAATTTCATATAAAATGAGCAAAGATTATTATATTAGGATGAAGTTTAATGTTGAAAAAGAAATATCTTTTAAAGCCACAACCCATGAGAAGTGAAAGAATAACTTTGTCGTTGAATATGAACGTTGTTGTTCAAAATATGATGAATATTTTGAGGAGAGTATTGATAGATTTATGTTTCTTATCACAATAAACTTTATAAGAGTCAAAGGATAGTACAAGTAAAATATTCTCTTATAATGTTTAAGGTGTAGAGATATTAGATATTATGGTAAAAATTGTAAAAAATAAAAAACCAATGAATAGAAAAAATAGGAAGATGATATACCAAGATGATTCTCAAAGAATAAAAACTATATGATAATTTATTATTATAAGTATAAGGGTAATAATTTCCCTGAATTTATCTGGAGAAACTTCATCTATAAAAAAGGAATGGAAAACGAAAATGAAGATGAATATGAATTTTTCTATAGTGGTGATTCTAAAGATTTTTTATTATTAAATTGAATGCTGAATATATTTAACGTGAAAAAATTATTTACAAATGTATATAATAATAAGAGACTAAAATTGAGTTCATACTAAAATTATAATTAAAACAATTCCACTTAAATATTTCTAAATAAGATAATGAGATGAAAAAATTGAATATTGAAGATAAATATTTTTATAATAATGAATATGTTATGTTTATTGATAATGTTAAAGGGTTTAGTAAGTTTATTAATGATGATAAGACTCTTAAAATCATTTTTTAAAAATATTAATTGAGAATGAAAATGATTTATACCATTTATAACAAAACATTGTTAGAATGAAAGAGGATTTAAAGAAGTGTATTCCCAACCATTATAATTATATTTAAAAATAATTTTTTTTTGAAAAAAGGTATTGGTGATTACACCTTTCCACATTAATTTTTAAAATATTTTTAACATAGGGTTATTTAAATATATATATGTGTGTGTATTTTACAAAAAACTATACAAAAAACTCCACTTTGATATATATCTAGCTTTTATGTCATTGTATATCATATCATATCTTATTACCTTTCTCCACATTTCCTTAAATAAATTGGGCTTGACCTCCATTAATAATAGTGATAATTACCACATGTACGAATCCCCTCCAATGTCTCATAAATTATATATTGAAATTATGTAAGGAGTGATATGGTCGAGCTACTATATCTAAGTGAGTATAAATTGTGTGGCACAAGTAAGGGTTTTTAGACCCACCCAAAACTTCATAACCATCAATAAAACACAATTCTAGAATAAGATATTGATAATTGGATCCTCGTCCTTGAGTATCTTTTGGAAAACCCACCTCAATGATGCAACACTGGACAATGATGCAGGCTCGTGTTTTTTGTATGTGTTTTTAGTTTTTTTTAAATATGAGCAGGTCTTTTATTAAATTATATAAGAAAAGAGGAAATGAGACATCCACCTTCAAATCCCTCAACACCTTTTCCCCAGATTGATCACATGGAAAATAATCCTAAGGGGTGGCCACATTCCACATAAAGATGACACAAAAGGCATCAGGTGGGGCACTCCATTCACCAAACATATATGCAAAAGATGACCATCCCCTACCACATTTAGTTTAAATTATAATAAATGGGAACTCATCCCCTTCTCCCCGTGAAAAGCTTCACTCATATCTCAAAAATCCACAACCTCTCTCTCTAAAAGAAGTCTTCTTCCTACGAAGTGGATCTGGTGGTCTAAAAAAGACTGTATTTTTTGTAAAGCATAAATTAGAAGAATTTTTTCTTATTTAATTTAAGGTTTTTCATTTAGTTAATTTAATTTATTTAGTTGGTTCTAAATATGATACATATTAATTAGTTTATTTGGTTATATTTTGTTTAGAAATAAAATTAATTATTAGTAATGATTAAATATAGATTAACAGGGGAATAACATATGATTAAATTTTTATTAAGGTATAATTAGTTAAGGATTAATTAATTTATATCTCATTATTATAAAAGTATTAAATAATTATTTATAAATGATTTGGTAATGATTAAGTATTGATTAAATTGTGAGTAAATTATGATAATATAATGATTATATTTTGATTATGTAATGATTAACTATTGATTAACTATTGATTATCTATTGATTAAGTAATGATTAAATAATAAATACATAATTATTAAGCAATAATTAAGTAATTATTAAATAATCATTAAGGGATGATTAAAAAAAATTAATGGATAATTAACGGATTATTAAGGTATGATTAAGTTATGATAAAGAATGATTAGAGAATTATTAAAGAATGATTAACCAATGTTTATCTAATGGTTACGTAATTATTAACGAATGTTTCAATAATGGTTATATAACGATTAGTGTCATATTTTAGTATATAGGAAAAGTTTCTAAAAATATGGTAGCATAAGGATTATGTGGTTATCTAAGCAATAAAATCAATGTCTACATACAAACATGTGGATATTGATCTGGAACAGATGTACCTAGGAGTAACAACTCTGACAAGGTGACCTAAAACTGACTTAGGGTAACCTAGTACATGCCAACATGAATTACTACAGACCAGCTTTGACACTTCTGGGGGATATTCTTTAGATTATACATATATTATTTATAAACTATTGAAATACCTTTTGGATGATTAAAAACTATACTAAGAAACATTGGAGTCATAGTTTATGATATAATATGAGGTTCTAAAATTTTACTATCATAAAGATTATATCATCAAACCACATTGTCCACAATATTTATATAATATTTTGTAAATAGAGGAAAAATGAAGAGAAAACACCAAATTAGTTTATTTATCATTGGTAAAATGAATGTTATGATAATATAAATTGAAATAAATAATAAAAATCACATTAAAGAAAACATAAATGCTTTAAAACCTCAAATATATACCCTATAATTTATTAATATAATATGGTTTGTAGGAGATGAGCCTAACTTTGGATGTAAGGTAATATTCGTATTTTTTTTAATTGGAAACTTAATAAAATATTTTAATGGTATGTAAATAACGTTTGAATTTTCAAAATTTTCAGCCTTCTAATGACATCTTAGATAAAATATATGATTTTTCATTAGAATATTGAATGATTTTGAAAATTCATAAATTAAGTACATTCCTTTGGAAGATGTTATTAATCTATTAATTTAAAATAAGATGGATTTTACCTCCCATTAAATGTTAGGATCATCTCATCCAAACCATGTTCCATTGAAAAAATAGTCAAGGTATTTCTTGTATATTCGAAAGCATTCATCTGTTATTTAATGTGTTTTTTGTTCTCCATTTCACTTTATATGATCATAACTATATTTTTATTATTGATAAATAATAGGTTTGGTGTTTTATTAATTTTTACATTAGTTTTAAATACATTATGTGACTTATATTCTAATAAAATTTTATATAAAAAAAATAAGTATCATATTTTAGAATATAAAAGGAAATTCAAAAATTTCAGTATAACAAATATTATATGATAAACACTTTTATTCAATATAAGTTACACTAATAAAATCTTGATCAAAAAATAGTTTTGACATAGAGAGTCATGCTTTCTTGTGTGTACTAATATAGTGATGTTATTGAAACTAAGTAAAGAGCTTCTTATAGAACACAACTAACAACAATGGTTAGTATAGACGATTTTAAAACCCTATGTGAACTTCAAGATAGAATTTTTGGATCAATAAATTCGGGACCCAATCAAGGGACCAAGTCTATGAGCTATAGAAATTTTCAATTCATGGCTACACTATGGCATCTAGCCTGTCCATTCGTTGCTAAGGCATAATGGGTCGAAGTAGTAAATTTTTCCCCCAATGGTTAGATGGTACCATGATGGAGTTATGTGTTTATGTTTCTACAATACAACAACAATATCTAATTATAAAATGGTTTATACTTACATAATTTGTTAAATATGGTCATCCCTAAGAAATTGAGGCTATTACATATGATATAGAAGTGGAAATTCTAGTTGATCTCCTAGATATACAAGTAAATAAAACATCTGAAGAGGATTTTTATAATGATGGAATAGATGGTGACAATAGTTCTATTGAGGAGGGAGTAATGGATGTTGGGGGGGAGTTTCTATAAATCCATCAGTCATACAACATCCTCAACCAACAATAAATCATGCACCACTCTTCACATCATTAATAGAAGCAATAAAACATGTGCCTGAAATCAACTACAATGTTCTCACACCCACAATTGAGTTTCCCAGAGTTTTACCATATACATTTAGAAAGATGGACAAAACATTATATGATGGAATTTATTTTTCACGTAAATATGCATTAAAACATTCTAAAGATATTTCAAATCAAGAGGAGCTATAGATATATATATCATGAATCAAGCAATAAAAATTACCTCATACGATGTGAAAAGTATGGGGATGATTGTAGATTACACTTGAGGGAAATTATGTACATTGCATTTAGATGTTGGAGAATATGGACGATTGAGGCTTCTCATACTTAAGTTTCTCTAAAACTGACAGAAGATCATGCCGCATTGGATACAGAATTGGTGTTGTCCATTATCATCAAGACTGTTAAGACAAGCCATGATGTTCGTATAGCCCTTGTATAAGAGAGGATAAAAAAACGTTTAGTTAAAATATTTCCTATAATAAGACATGGATGGAAACAAAAAATGAAATTGTGAAGGTCTATATTTATTGGGATGAATCTAATTAGGTGTTTTGATAGTTTATTTCCATACTGAGAGACAAAAAGAAATTTTTATTCAATATTCATATAAATGAACATGTGACTCAAGATAACTGACTTGACCAATCTCATGTTCAATTTCATTAGTTATTCTTGGAATTCATCCCCTATATCTCAACATTTTGTTTCGGAAAACTGTTCATATATATTAATTGAACATTTCTATATAGATAATATTGGGTCGTATTATTGATTTTGGTAACCCTAAATGCAAACAATTAACCTCTTCCACTGGCCTTTTCCATTGTTTATAATGAAAACTATGAATAATGGAGTAGTTTTTTAATGTATCAGAAACCATTTCACCATCATTTAGGGTGTTAGTTGGACATCTGATCACCATCAAGAAATCTTTGTGGAAATCAATGTGGGCCTTGATACATGAAGACCCCCAAATACACATCATCAATACTATATTTGACATATTTCTAGTAATTTTCGGAAAGCATTCCATAACAAACCAATATAGAAGGAAATCACGATGATTGGTATGAAATTCCTTTGTTATTTTTTACTATATCAATGTAAAGAAAAATTCAATTTATGTGAAATATTTTAACTTATCCATAGAATATGATCATGATTAATTGAGGTTTGAGGAACATTTCAAAAAAATCTGTATA
This sequence comes from Viscum album, assembly GCA_963277665.1. NCBI lineage: Eukaryota > Viridiplantae > Streptophyta > Magnoliopsida > Santalales > Viscaceae > Viscum > Viscum album. Next base: position 1,601,826,851 of record OY728165.1, on the reverse strand, counting down.
TATAATGAATAAGTGTTTGAATATATGATATAGATTCCAAAAAATGTAAATTGGCATATGATGGGGGAAGAGGTATGGACACATGACCATAATCATTGTGGAGTGAGTTAATGCTATCTTCAAGGGAATTCAAGAGTTACATATAACTACCCTAGTTCATGAGAGATTTTATCACATTGTAATGTACATTGTTGATGGACAAAAAATAGCCTCTGAAGGGATTCAGTAGGGGCTTAGTAGAAAAAAGAACTTTAAACGAGAAGTTTAAAATAAAATTGAAGAATATTTTGGTTACATGTCAACCTTTTCCACTAAAATGAATCTTGATTTTAATATCAAGATCGGTCAAACCCCATCATAAATTGAATACGTGAAAAAATGGTGGTATTAATAGAAGCAGGGCAATGTCAATGTGGAATCCTCTAGGCCTTATGGTTTTTAAGCGAACACACCATCACATCATGTTCCTCTATAAACAAATCATGTGAATAATATTTTGATCCAATGTACGGATTGGACACCACATATAATTATTATGAATCACCATGGATACCTATTGGGGAGTTTTGATATTTACCAATGCCTAAAGAGTATCCAATATTGATACCTTCCATTAACAGTTTGTGAAATAATGGGAGACTAAAGCCCAACAGAATATGGAATGAGATGGACTAACCTCAAGAAAAAGGGCGAAGTTTCAGATGTACCATAGGTCATCAAGAAGTTCATAATAAAAAATGATTTCATAACATTGCTTAATCACGTTCTCACTCTCGACCAAAATTATTTGTTGTCTCTTTTGTGATATTTTAATATTGTTAATTATGTGGCGTTAATATAATATCCTTCATTTTGTTTAATTTTCTGACATCGCCAAATAGTTTTACTATTAAATAACAATAAGCCTATCATATTCATATTAAAAGGAATATAAAAAGTGCATTTGAGGTGACATTATTGCATAATAAATCTATCCATTTCTAAACAATAATGACCCTTTCCGTTTACATATAACATTACATGATTTATGAATAATTATACATCAGAGTAGAAACCAAGGATCGATAATTCTAGGGTCTTGGAAGACTGGGTACATAAAAATGAAAAGATGAAACTAAATATAACATTTCATTATTTATTCCTCAAAAAGTACCCCTAACTTCCATTGTGTTCATACATCTTCATAGGATAACCTTAGGATAACATGAAAAAAGGTAGGAGCTAAAATCTTAGTAAGGTAATAAGAATATGAATAAATCCTTAGCACATGGGTAAGAAGACATGACATAAATATATAAAAAGGCATGAAACATAAGGAATCCAAAAATATAAGGATGGTATCATTTAATCATAGAATCATAGAAATGTGGTAGAAACATAAGACATGAATTTTTTACGAGTCAACGATAACCACCAAGGTCGTTTCCCATAGTATCCCAATCCTAGGCTAACCTCTAAGACTATTTCACACAATAGCACAATCCAAGGCTAATAGCCAAGACCATCGCACATAAAAACTCGTGAGACTAATATTTTCCCAATTCATTAGGGTTCTATATGGGTGAACCCATCTTACATTTAATGAATATGTTTTCCACATAAATAATTATACATAATCAATCTTATATAAACATAAGGGTTACCCATAGATAGAAATGGGGACCATAATCATGACATAAATCATAAACAATGTGTGTATCATGAAATTGTAAATTAAATTAAGGAATTAGAACATACATGGACATTCATAAGGTAAAATAGGCATATATCATGGCAATTGATTTCATCATGTAAGAAATTTATTTGAGAAATTTTATCATTAAAAAAATTTGGTGTGTTTTTAAGGAAAATACTATAAAGAATTCAAAACAGAAAGGGATGAAATATTTTATATAAAACCATAAGTGAAATAAGAAAGTTTTACTAAAAAAAATACTGATTTTATAAAGACAATTTTGGATTAAAACAGATCCTATAGTGCACTTGATATTGGGTAAAAATTTGGAAGTTCACTTAAAACGAGATAACTTATTGACTAGTATCAAGGAGGGATTATCTTAAAATAATGTATACCCACAAATGATAATGTGGTATGGATCATGAAACATGAGTTATGATAATATAAAAAACATGTATATGTTTTACATAGAAATAAAATATAACTTCATTTGGGTAAAACGAAATTTAGAGCAACCTGAAAGAATAAAGGCGGTTTGGGTAGAATTCTTTATAAATTATTGGCATGGTATTCGGTGTAATTAAGAGGGATTAATTAGAGAGAAATTGTTTTATCATCACTTATAAATAATGATTTTAGAATTTGGGAGGTTCAAAATCATACACAATCATTTGGGATTACACATAAAATTCCATATCAGAGAGGACATTCTAGAACAAAAGTAAAATTGAGAGGATCCCTTATCTTATGTCTGAATGTATTCTTCCCTTGTCATTAATGAAATGAATAAAAAAATTAGGTTTATGAATTAATTATTAGAGAAACTATTCAATATATAATTTATTTAATATACCCTTTTTATATTTATTCAATACATTTTTGATTGGTTATAAGGTTCAATTCCATTGTTAGAGTATGTTTGAATCCTTGGTTTTAATGAAAAGTTCATGTTCAGATATACATGTTTGATGATGGTAGTTGTACAGAATTGCAGTTATATTTTATTATTTAACATACATAATTTTAAATGGATTAAAACTTAATGAGGTTACTTGAAGTGAATTTTAATCATTGTATAAATAATTAGTGACATCCATTTGGGTTAATTGGTGGTTTTTGACCACAAATAACAAATGTTGTTTTATAAAACAAAAACTATGTGTAAATAAGTATTTTAGAAACATGTATGAGGAATAAAAAAATATTATGGTCTGGATCAACCATGTAAATGGTTTCATGACCAGAATTGATGTTGGGAATGGGAATTGATAACAGGTCATTCTTGATTATACTAAATTGACACATCTCAAACAATGTTTTCTTTTCATTAAAAAAAATATTGGGAATGAAATTAGGATAATTAATTTCCCCATTATAATAATATAAATTTAGTGCATGTATGTTACCAGATTTATCATACCATTTGGGTGAATGGAGGTGAGGAAACAAACAAGGAAAGAAAAGAACATAAAATAAATAAATGAATTTGAAAGAGGAATTTACATCTTGAGTTTATCTCCTTTGAGAGCCTATTAAGGGGAGTGTATTTGGTATTATGAAGATAATAGAGGATATTGGATGTGGGGGAGGATCTTGAGGAGAAATTTTTGTAGAATATATGCAAGGAACCAGGCAAGAGAGGAGTAAAGAAAAGTAGTAAGGATGGGTGGTATTTATAGTGGAGGCGAGGAGAATTTTCATAATACTATAATCATTAATTTGTTATTTTACCTCAAGACCAAAAATAGTGATGATTACATGAAGAAACACCAAAATATGTGCATTAGAGTTCTAGATAATGGCCTTATGTCACCCATACATTAGCTGATGACATCATAATTCATGTATTATTTATTTATCATAAATTAGGGTATTTTATATTTAATCAATAATTCAATTATTTAAAAAAATCCAGAAAATTCACCCTAACCATTCATCGGCATGTAGAATCCAAAAATGAAATCCATTTTCCAAAAAAATTTAAATATGATTAAATTTATTTTTAATTAAAATCAAAATTTACTAGAAAAATAAAAATTTTAAAACATTTATTTTCTTATTCAAATATTTAGGTATATCGTAATACACCTTAAATATTATTTATATACTATCATAGGAAAGGATACTATTCAATAGGGTATTTCACTATTCATAAGGTTGATGGTACTATTCATAAGGGTATGCTACTATTCATCAAAAATTATGTTTTTCTTATCAGACACCAAATAACATATTGACCACAACTGTGTATGTTAGAGTTTCAAAATTTGAAAAATAGAAGTGGAAAAAATATTTTTAATGGTCACATAGAACTTAGTAGTTCATTATTTCGTGATTTTATGTGATTTTATAACATAATCATAAGAATTAAATTTCCATTGAAATCATTGGATCATTACATTCTTCCCATATAAAAAATTTCACCCTTGAAATTTCATTTTTCATTCTATGCCATAAGCAAGTGCATGTACATTTCCTTCATTTCCTCCTCCATTTCTGATGATTCATCTTTGTACTTATGGTTCCTTCATATTACCTTGACCAGGTGAGTAGGCTTGTTACATAGAACATTATCTATACGATCCATGATCTTCATTATCTGCTCCTCGTAAGAAAGATCATCCACCCACAACACCACCTATAAAGAGATTAGATGTGAATGGTCTGTTATGTACTTCTTTAAGAGGGATAGATGAAAGACATTAGGAAATTTTCCCATGGTAGTTTGAATTTCTAGTCGATAGTCCACAGCCTCGACACAATCCAGAATCTCGAAGGGGTCGATGTACATGGGACATAACATCCCTTTATTCTCAAAACTCACGACCTTCTTCCATGGGGATATTCATAGAAATATCATGTATCCAACTTTGAACTCAAGGTCTCATCGATGGTTCTCTACATAACTCATATGTTGAAATTGGGCTGCCTTGATATGATGTTGAATGGTCTTCACCATCTCCACCATTTCTTCAACAAATTTATTTCCTAGCAGCTTACACTCACCGAATTCATAACAACACACCGGTTTTTTTTCACCTTTTCCCGTAAAGGGATTTATATGGTTCCATTTAGATGCTCAAGTGGGAACTATTGTTGTATGATAATTCAACTTGGGGAAGATGTTGGTCCCATAATTCCATTAAGTCCATAGTATATGATCTCAATATATCATTTAGAATCGGAATAGTTTTCTCATATTGCCCCTTAGTTTGAAGATGATAGGTCGTAGGAAAGTTCAATTTTGTTCTTAAATCATGTAGGATTCCTTTTCAGAACATCGAGGTTAATATTGGATCACATTTGGATACAATATATAGTGTTAATCCATGCATCCTTATGACTTATTAGATATATACCCATGTATGTTCATCCAATGATAAGTCCTTTCAAATCGATATACAGTGATATGTCTTCGTAAGAAGATCAACAATGACCCATATAGTATTGATTCCACTTGGTGTCCTTGGAAGTATAGTGACAAAGTCCATGGTGATGTTTTCCCACTTCCATGTTGGTATGGTTAGTTGTTACTTCATCCCTTTATACTAATGTCTTTTATCCTTTACTTGTTGACATAATTGGAACATTGATGTATATTCAGCAATCCCCCTTTTCATATTGCCCCACCAAAAGATTTCTCAGAGATCTCAATATATCTTTGTGCTCCATGAATGAATAGAGAAGGTAAAGCTATGTGGGTCATTCAAAATAAATTTCATTATCTCTATATCAGATGGTACACATAATCATGATCCAAATCTTAAAACTCCTTCCTCATCGATTTCTTAATTGGAGGATTTCCCTTTTCTAATCGATTCCACCCTTTTATGAATTCTCACATCATTTCCTTGATCATCCTTTATTTCCACTATGAGATATAGTTGATCAATCATTTGAGAAAGTATTGATGATGTTACTATCTTAATGATTCCAAGTCCATCCTTAAAAACCTTAGAAGATTGGATCATTTTCAATTCTCATCATTGATAATAATGCAATATCCTTTCTACTTAGAGAATCTGCCACCTTGTTTCCCTTACTAGGATGGTAGTGGATTGAGTAGTCATAATTCTTAATGAGAATTATCCAACTTTTCTGGAACCTATTAATCTTTTTTTGTGAATATATATTTGAGACTATTATGATTAGTATATATCTCACACTTCTCCCCATATAGACAATTTCCCTGGATTATCATCACAGAGATCACAACTACCAACTCCATATCATGCATGGGATTGTTTTACTCTTGTATTTTCGGTTACCTTGAGGTGTAGGATAACACTTTATCATTTTTAATCATAACATAGCATAATCCATTATTATAGGCATCAGTATACACCATAAATATTTCTCCACTTACTAGAATAATGAGTACTGACATGGTGATTAGCCGCTTTTTCAACTCCTTGAAACGGTATTCACATTCTTCAGTCCAGACGAACATTACTCCCTTCTATGTCAACTTGGTCATTGGGTTTGAAAAACAAAGAAATTTATTCAAAAATCATCAATAATACCCAGATATACTTAGAAAGCTACAAATCACCATTGCAGATGTTGGCCTAGGCCACTCTTCAATTTCCATTGTCTTGGAAGGTTCCACAAATATCCCTTTACTAGGGATAACATGCCCCAAGAATGATAATTTCTCCAACTAGAACTCACATTTACTATACTTTGAATATATATTATCCCTTATCAAAGTCTTTAACATAGTATTAAAATGCTCCACATTTTTCTCCTTGATCTTATTGTATTCCAAAATATCATCAAAAATATAACCATAAATTTTTAAGGTAATCGTTAAATAATATATTCATTAAAATCATGAAAATTATTGGTGCATTATTGAGTCTGTGTGGGATCACTCTGAACAAATAGTTTCCATACCTTATTTTAAAATAAGTCTTGGGAATATCTTCCTTCCTCACCTTTAATTGGTGATATCCCAATCGAATGTTCACCTTAGAGAAATATATAGCCCCCAAAATCTGATCTAACAAGTCATCTATGTGTGGTATGGGATACTTGTTCTTTATCATGATTTTATTAAGTTCATGATAATCAATTCAAAGGCGCATTGATGTATCCATATTTTTGATGAAAACGAACAGCACACCCCAAGGTGAAGCACTCAGGCATATAAAACCCTTCTCCAGATTCTCCTGAAATCGTTTCTTCATATCTTATAGCTCTATGGTGTCCATTCTATATACTGTCTATGATATAAGAAGAGATACTGGAATAATTTCAATTGATAACTCAACCTATAGATTAAGAGGAAGGAAAAAACTCCTTGGGAAATACATCAGTGTAATCAGTCATGATAGAAATGTCATCGAGCATGTTTTCTCTCCTTTATATCAATAATTTTAGAAAGATATTCTTTCTCAAAAGAAATTAATATCCACATGGGAGGCATTGATTCTAATAGAGATTTGTCTTCCTCCTTACACATGTAAAGAATTAGAGGGTTCTTTGGGATGTGAAGAGTGATCTTCCTTTCCTAGCAGTTGATGTTGGATTTGTATAAAGATAGCCAATCCATGCCTAAGATAGCGTTGAACTCCACTAAAATAAGTCTGATGAGATTTTTTGGGAGGTTCAGTCCATAAACATTAACTAGGGAGGAGTTGTAAACCATGGATGCAATAATTTCCCCATTTTTTGTTCTCACAGTTATCTTATCCTCCAAATTTTTAGACAGTGTTTCAACAGTTTTACTAAAAATAAATGATATAAAAGAATGTGTATAACCATTATCAAATACTATGTTATCTATTCCTAAATAGATAACTATTGTACCTCATTGTTCTACTCCACCTCAGCAGTGGAGATAGAATAAGACCTGCCTTGTTTCCTTGGAGGTTGTTGTTGATTTCCCTTAAAAACCCTTGTCTGAGGTAATTGTTTTCATAATTACCATGATCCTTTAAGTTGTGACACTACACCACTAGCTATGTATTGATCTAATCCTTATTTATTCTTCTTAATTGGTGGGATTTTTCATATCCCTTCAGCAGTTCTTGGCTAGATGTCCCAGCTTTCCACATTTGATGAAATTATTGGTTCTCTTTGGATTGTTCACGAGATGTTTCTTCCCAAAACATTTACTAGTGAGATATTCTGGCTTATTTCAATAATGGTGTCGATTTTTTGAACCACCCATGTTGTTCTCCATTTTTTTCTTCTTTTCACTGGGCCTATGAGACCATTGAGACTCTCCAATCCCCATTTCTACCTTGAGGGCACAGCAAACAATCTCCTCATAACTGTCAATGTCTCGAATGTCAAAAACATTCCATAGACTTGGATTTAGTCCTATAAATAAGCGATGCACCTTTATTTCAGTGTTCATGAAAAAGCTAGAGGTGTACCTTTAATGCCTTGTAATGTTTGCTTCATATGCCTGGATGGACTCATCTTCCTTCTACTTGAGTCCATGGAACACTCTTTCTATCTTGAGAATGAGGGTTCAAGGAAAGTATTTATTGAAAAACATCCTCTTGAATTCCTCCCAAACCATGGAATAAATTTACTCTAGGGACATCTTATTCTGGATCAGTGTCCACCAGTGATCAACTTCCCCACCAAAATGATTGACTTCCAGTACAACTTTCTCTTCTTCCAAGCACTATAGGACAGAGAATATCTTTTCAATGGAGTAAATCCACTGTTCCATGAGGAGGGGAACAAAAAACTTTCTAAACATGGGAGGCCATTGTCACATGAAGGATTCTACGAAAACATGCTATTTTCTTATAGTACTATATAGTTCCACATTATTCAAGTTATTTTTCATAACATGAGCCAGCTGAGAAAGTACTGTCATGACATTTTGAGCACCTGTTCCCATCATATCAGGCATATCATTAGGGAAGTCTTCACATTACCTAAGACCTTGGTTGTTGGAACATGTTTTTCTACTTCGCACCATTATATATGAGAAATAATGTAAAATTAGGGGGCTTCAATACTTAGTTATTGAGCAAAAAAGGAAAATTTGAACGTAAAAGGATAAGCTTGTAAAGGAGAAGTATATCCTAACTTATAATTCCCTATTTTTAAATCAAGGTTATCCTTGATCTATTTCTTAACTTATATTAATATGGAATTTTTTTATTCCCCTTATAAATGGTTTGTACAAAACATGTGAATTTTAAAAGGCATATCCCCCGAGAGTGTCAAACCAAGACTGCCGCAAGGCCTGTATTCATGTACCAGGATACCCTAGGTCAGGCACAAAACTCCTTGTTAGAATTTTCACTCCTAGGTACATAATCTCCAGAGCCACCTATACCTATTTGTATCTTGACATGGATGTATTTTCATGATAAATCACTTACTCTATACTTAACAAAATTTATGGATTTTTTCTTATACTTAGTCTTATCCTTAAGGTTCTCACTAAGGTGATCTATTCTTAATCTCCAAAAAAAACATGACCATTATCTGATACCATCTATAGAGACCCTATACTTTTATATATAACATTACATGATTTAAATCATAAATATACATCAGAGTACAAGACAAGGATCAAGAATTATAGCGTCTTGGAAGACTGGGTACATAAAACTAAAACCATGGAATTAAATATAAAATTTCATTGTTTTTTATTCATAAATATCCCCTAACATTCATTTTACTCATAAATATTAATATTATAACCAGGGAATAAAATAAACAATGGGATGAGATAAAATCCTAGTAAAGGAATAAGAATACAAATAATCCAGAGCACAAGGGTTAGAAGACATGACAAAAAGATATAAGAAGTCATGTAACATAAGGAATCAAAACATATAAACATGGGATCATTTAAAAATGGAATCATAGAAATTTGGTAGCAACATAAAACATGAATTTATTAGGATTTTTTTCTAACCTTGAAGACCGTTTCCCATAGAAGTGCAAGCCAAGGCTAACCGCCAATACTGTTTCACTAAGTAGCGCAAGCCAAGGCTAACAGCCAAGATTGTCACAAATAATGACTCATGAGGCTCGAATTTACCCGAATAATTAGTGTGATATCTAGTATCACCCTTATTACATTTCATGAATATGTTTTTCACATAAAAAATCATACATAATCAATCTTACTGAAACACAAGGGTTGTCCATGGAATGATTTGGGTACCATAATCATGACATAAAGAATTAACATTGGGAGAATCATGAAATTGTCCATTAAATAAAGTAATTATAAGACACATGGATATTAATAAGGTAAAATAGGAATATCTCATGGAAAGTGATTTCAAAATTTATGAAATTTAATTGAGAAATTTTAGTATTAAAAACTTTTGTGTGGTTTTATGGAAAATACTATATATCATTCAATATAGAGAATGGAAAAATATTTTATATAAAAAAGGAATTGAAACAATATTTTTTTAATAATAAAAATAATGATTTTGTATATACAATGGTGTCTTAAAACATAGGATAGAGCGCACTTGAAATTGGATAAAAATTTGGGAAGTTCCCTTAAAACGAGTTTGCTTATTGGGAATTATCAAGGAGGGATTCCCTTAAAAGAATATATATCATTGAAAGAGAATGAGGTATGGATCTTAAAAAACGAGTTGGGAGAATATAAATAGTGAATATAAGTTATAAATAAAAAATAAAAGATAACATTATTTGGGTAAAAATAGATATACAATAACCAGAAAGAATAAAGGCAGTTCAGGTATAATTTTTTACGGATTATCTGCATGGTATTGGGTGTACTTAAGAGGGATTAATGAGAGTGAAAATGGTTTTTCATAAATTATTAAAAAAATATGGAAGTATGGAGTAGGTGCGAAATCATACACCAGCATTGGGGATTACACATGAAATGGCAAAACATAGAGGACATTTTTGAATAAAAGTGAAATAGAGAGGATCCCTTACCTTATGTACAAAGGTGTTCTTCCTCTGTTAATAATGAACTGAATAAACAAATTAGGTTTATTAATTAATAATTGAATAACCTATTATATATTTCATTGATTTATTATACCCTTTTTAAGTTCATTAAAGTTATTTTTGATTGGTTATATGGTTCAATTTCATTGTTCGGGTCTGTTTTCTTCCTTGGTTTTAATGATTAATTAATGTTAGGATAAACATGTATGATGAAGGTGGTTGTCTATAATTGAATTTATATTCTATTATTTAACATCCATAAGTTTACATGTTCGAAAACTTAATTTTCTTACTTGAAGTGAAGTTGAATCATTATATAAAACATTAGTGGCATCCTTTTGTGTTAATTGGCAATTTTTGACCACAAAGAACACATTATGTTTTATAAACCAAAACCATGTTAAAAAAGGATTACCAATCCATGGATTAGGAATAAGACATATATTATGTTTTGGTTCAACCATGAATATGTTTTCATGAACATAATTGAATATGGTAATTGAAATTGATTACCTGTCATCCTTGATTGTGCTAAATTAACACATCTCAAATATTGTTTTAATTTCTTTCAAATAAAGCATTGGGAAAGGAGAAAATATAATGAATTATAACATTGTCATAATATAATTCTAGTACATGTATTTTACTGTAGTTATCATACTATTTGGTTGATGGGATGTGAGGAATGAAATAGGAAATGAAAAGAATTTAAAAAAATAATAGAATTGGAAAGTGAAATTTAACCCTTCAGTTTATTTCCTATAAGAGAAACTTAAGGGGAGTGGATTTGGTATTTGGAAGATAATAGGGGATGTTAGAAATTGGGGAGGGTCTTTAAGAGAGATTTATAAATAATATAGGTAAGGAATAAGGCTTGAGAGGAGTGACGATAAGAGGTAAGGATGAGTGGTATTTATAGTGGATGAGAGGAGGGTTTTCATAATATTATAATCATTAGTTTATTATTTTCCATCAAGACCAGCAATAGTGATTATTAAATGACCATAAACAGTAATATGTTCATGTGGGTTCAAGATAATGGTCTTACATTAGCCATACATCAGTAGATTGCAACATAATTCATGTATTTTGTATTTATTGTAAATATTGTATTTTACTATTCATCAAAAATTCAGGTGTTCCATAAAAATGCCAAAAAATCACCTAATCATTCTCCAATGTGTAGAATCAAAAAATGAAATCCACTTTAAAAAAATTCTAAACACTATTAATTTAATTTTAAATAAAATCACAATTTACATGAAAAATAACAATTTTAAAACATTTATTTTCTTATTTTATGATATAGGTATATCGTACTCCGACTTGAATCTTATTTATATACTATCATAGGTAAGGTTAATATTCATTATGGTAAATAACTATTCATAAGGGTAAAATTAATATTCATAATGGTATGTTATTATTCACCAAAAAATATGGTTTTCTTATCAGACTCCAAATAACTAAATGATCGCAACCGTGTATGTCAGATTTATGAAATCCAAAACAAAGAAGTGATAAAATTATGTTTAAATGTAACATAAAACTTATTAGTTCATTATGTTGTGATTTAATGTGATTTTATGACATTATAATAAGAAGTAAATTTCCATTAAAAACATTGGGTCGTTATATAAACCATAAATAAAGCATGCAAGCAGATAAATATGAAACATACCATCATTTGGGAAATCATAAAAAAACTACAAATCACACCATTTTCTAAAGTGAAATGGAAAAGGATAACAAAATTAAATAAGGATAGTTATTTTTATTAATCAAATTATTTTTACTTAATGTTATATATTTTATTTACTAATTATTTTAGTTAGTTATATATAATAGAGAAATAGTAGTTATTATTTTTAATACTTATGTATAGATTAACTAATGAATAACATAGGATTAAAAATGATTCCATATAATGATTAGATAATAATAACTAACAAATTAATATCATATGATAAATTACTGATTAATTATTGAATAAGTATTTACATAATTAACTAATGAATAACATAGGATATGATTTTGATGATTCATATTTTCTTTATAAACTACTAAAATACCTAAGAATAAAAAACTTAAAATTACTATATTAATCAATGATAAAATGATAATTATTATTATATGACGTAATATAGAAAATAACCAAGATATTAAATAACACTTGAATGCCTTACAATAGTCAAGAAATACGATAACATTATATTTACATCTTACACTTATGACTTATTTCTTTTTTTTACATATAGATAGAGGATACTAAACTGCTCACAAGTAAGCAATGCTTGTCTCCCGGGTTGTGCAATAGGCTCTTGAGGTTCCTTGGATCAGTGTGTGTTGAGAACACCATTTTCATCATAGGTTTTCTCCACCCGCTATTATACCATAAATTCATGGTGCTGGATTATATGACAACATAGTATCTGATTTCACATTTATTTAACATTACTTTCTTGATGACCTCTAAAGGAAGAGGATAATAGATACACACACATTCCCCCTAACTAAGGGATAGATGAACAACACCCTCAAGGATGTGGAATTATTTCTCAGTCATCCTATCTAGGGTGGAGATGTTATTGGACCCACCAATGCATAATATTCTGACATTGTTCAAACACTGCTAGGTGTCGAAATTTTAGCTAACCCTAGGGCTAAAAATGGCATGTCGATATCTATGGGCTGGCTTTAGAGGCACTTTTAATATTTACTCCATTATGATGATGAGAAGACCCTCAAGCATCATTCCCATTCATATATATTATAGATCATTGGAGTGACCCTGTGAACTAATCACTCAGGTATGCATGTGAACAAGATATATCTAGGCCTTCTGGAGGACTTTAATGGGGTTGGTATGTAAAGTATGGGATCTATCTAGTTGGATTACACATACAGATCCTTATACATAACAAGTCATGTAGACCACAATTGTCTTGGGGGATGCATCATTCTTCTTTAGATATGGGAATTAGGGAATATCAAATCACTCTTCCCTCAGCTGTTTGGTCAGTCGCTGCCTATAGTGTTGTTTCATGATGCTTTTCATTGATCATGGTATGATCAATCATCTCTATTGGTTTTCGATTCTAGTATGATTTTTTGAATATAATTTCTTATTATTTATCACTGTTGGTATATTATTTCATAGGTGGACTAGGAAACACAACTTTGACAACATTACGACACACCATTTGGGTGCATACCATCTCATGTTGGATATTCTCTTAACCGATGAGGTAATTTTATACAATAAATTATTTTCTAACAAATTTAACTATAAAATCAATTTTGGGTTTTAGTAAGGAACATTATTGAAAAATATCAAATATCATTTCATATTTCCTGTATTCTGTATTGGGATTTATTTGACCAGTTTCCAACATGCTTCACTGTTGGACTTCATGATGCTATAGTTGTAGTGCCACTCATTCAACTTTATATTATTGAGTGGTAATACCTTGATAGAGTCACACCATAGTTTAGTTATGTTCACCCCATTCGATTTCTGCTGATATAGACACAACCACTTCATATCTTGAAAATAATTGGGATAAGGGATGAGGACTGGTGTTGATGACATTTCATGTTTCATGACCTCTGGGGTAGATTAGCAGAGTGTCATATCTATAGTGTTCCTATGATGATATTCCATATTTCATTGTAGGTCGAGGATGATCCATGGTATAGACTAAAGTATATAATGTATCTCACTTCACACGGCTGAGGGCTTCATGATACAATAAGTCAATACATTTATATTGTTTTATTTATTATTCTACTTTAAAAATTCATTTTGAATATCTTTAAATCATACTGGAGTATGAAATATTTTACTCCTATCAGATCGAGAGGAGGATGGGGTCACTGCCCTAGAATTGATCCATCTTGTTGCACATGGGTTGATTTAAGATTATCACATGATTCACAAGAGAATCTTTGATCATCCACCCCAGAGAATGGATGTTCCTACACAAGAACCACCTATAGCATTTTCTTATGTTGAGGAGGCATAATGACAATGGCGTAGACTGTGTCATCCTTTATGTGAGGCCTCACATATTCCACTGGATAAGTTCGACCCTCTAGCAGTCTAGCTTCATCCGAATGTGGATGTGCATCAGGTTTCATGGGATCTATCTTTCTTGTTAGGATATCAATAGTTTTCACAATCCATGGGTCATGATCCTTTGCATACTATACAGTTCCCCATAGTGATTATTGTGGGTCCCTCTACAACACAAGTGGGATAAGGATTAGGTGCATATTACGACATATAGTTGACACATCCTCACAATGAAACATAAGCAGAAATTGCAACAGTAGACGTTCTAATTCCCGAGGATCATCCCTATCTAGATCATCAGCCTCCACCCCAGGAAGAAGATCAACAATCTCAATACTAGCATACCATTCATAGACCAACATCTGGGACTGAATCTCCCCATAGACATTTATTGTACTCATTCATGAATTTAGAATATTTTTTTATATAATTTATTACCCTTATTAATAAATTTAGTTGGTATGTTTATTTGTTTATGATGAGGTATAAGTATGAAACTTATGAAAAGTTCAACAAGTTTTAGAATGAATTTCATTTTCAATTTGGAAAAGTTCTGAAGATTCACTAATCAAAATGAGGTGTTCAATACATGATCTATGTATTCATTTATCGTATGAGAGATTATGGAATTAGTTCACAAATCACTCCTCATGGAATCCCATAATTGAATATTGTGTCTAAGGTAATGAATCATTACTTATTGGACATGGTTCAATAAATGATGTGTTATTATGATCTTTTCATTTCATTATTGTGGTATACTAGGAAAATAGTTTCATTAATAATTAACTATTATCTATATAATCTTGTCATAAAGGCACTATATGATATATTCACTGGTAAATGTCTCAAATATATTTTATTAATATTTGGGGTTGTGAATCACTCATAAAAAAATTGATTTTTAATAAACATGGCCAGTAATTAGTAAAATGTTAATTTTTTGCCTATATCAACTAAACTAAGAGATATTATTTCTAAAATCAAATAGAAAAAAAGTGTTTTGGATAAAAATCGTATATTCACTGAGAATGAATATATTAATTGAGGAGCTAGTGGGATGAAAATTGATCATGGAGAAATTAAGGACCAACTAAATAAAACTTATTCTGATATGGTAGTTGATTCAGCTCGATAAAGAATTGTGGAAGAAGAACTAAATCTAGTTACACAATAACCTGAATGCTCAAGTAGAATCCATCAGGATCCAAAGATATATTAATTTATAATGAAAAATGAAGATGAATTAATGTTCATAGATAATAAACATACAACCTATTGGGAGTACACTGAGAGTAATAATTCTAAAAATGGTTAAAATCCATAGAACCTAAAATGGACTCCATGTACAGAAAATATTTTTGGAAATTGTTGTATACACTTGAAGGGGGGATACATAGAGGGTTTAAGTGCGGGGTTTCATAATAAAAATAATATGGATAATAAGTTTTCTACCTATAAATAACACATGGTCAAAACTGAAACAAAATATTAATGGTATTGACTATGAAGAACCATTTTCATCTTTTGTGATGATAAAGTATATTCCTATATTTATTATAATGACCTAGACCTCATATTTATATTATTACATCATCCTTACCATAAAAATCTATATAATACTCCAAAAATATAGAGGTTCCAACATCTTTGGGAATTTGTTATAAGATAAAAACAATAGCATAGTATTTTATTCACATATCCATACATTCTTCTAGACCTCACCTTACTATAACTACATGGAATATATTGGAGACATACATAAAAGAAAGGGTGAACCATAAATCCCATTAATATTTTAGTAGGATAAAATTGGAAAATATATCATGGGAGTCAGCAACAATAGAATGGAAACAAAAAAGGTAATCGTGATTAAGAAACAAAAAAACATAGCATAATAGTCAAATACCATAAGAGAATGGTATGCATAAGACTAGATAATGTATGGAAAAAATATAAGACATGTCATCATAATGTATAAATTTATAAAGAATAATAATACATTATTTATATAATAATGAAAATAAATATAGTATTTAACTAAACCAAATGAATAATAAATCCTGGTATAAGTGATTTGTAGGAATATAAATATAAATCAAAATATATAAAACAATATATTTATAATTATAAAAACATGTATAAATAATTGTGTTTCTGGAATATGTTAGGGGGCCTTCTGCCCTTCATGCACATTTTAAAAAAACATCTGACCTACACATTTTGGATTTTTTTTCAAAAATCACATAAAAATCTCATGAATTCTCATTTAAAAAGAAGAATATATTTTTTCATGTCTTCATCTTGGATTAATGATTTCATCTCTGACATAAAATCTGCATGTGAAAAACTTCACCCCCTACCATATAACACATCTCTATGATGTTGTGCATCGTAATGCCATAACATCACACATGCACACTTCACGTGAAAATTAAGAATCTCACTCAAACATATAAAACTTCATCATATGACGAAACACCACCCCTACACCACAGGCCTCTACAATCCAAAACTCCCAACCATTACATAGACCTAATCATTCATTCTGGAAAATTAAAATTACCCTTACACATCTAGAAAAGAACCTTTATGTACCACTTCACAGGATGATGATACCTTTAGGAGTCTAGATTCTTACCTTCATGTATCCTTTCCTCACCACCCTTACACAAAAATCCTAACAAACTTATACAACAAGGATCTTATCCTTCAATTTATTTTAGATTCATCTAGCCTTGAACTCTCATATGTCTAGACATTTCTATGTTATAGTTACGAGAAAATGTGGTTGTTATCTCTAACCCACTCTGATATTGCAGGGTAGCAGACTGGACCATAGTGAAACCCTAATCAATGTATTCTCCCATTCAACATTCCATGACATAGTCAAAATTTTCGGTGGAGAATCACAATTTCAATCAAAATTTGATAGAAAAATATTTTTTAGAGACACACTAAAATTTTTAAGTGATGTTAAGATGTATAAATAAATCATAACACATTATTTTTCGAAAATTGAAAACCCCTCTAATGATGGGGATTAAAAACCTTGTGGAAATTATAAAATATCCACTATGAATCAGAGAGTTTAAAGAATATAAGAAATAATAAAACATTATTTAGAAATGATAGAGCATAGAAAAACTATGTGAAAACCACACCCTAATATTATTATGACTGTTCTGTGAAAATAATCTCACAGACTCCATGTGTCAAAAGATACATTTATGATAAAAATGACTCCCTTTTATCAATGAAACATCACTACCTTAAACAAATTAATCCTGACATGCACCACTCTCCCACCATCTGTTGGCACCATAAATATTTTTCTCTCACGTGATCCTTCCATCATGATGTACCTCCAATCATTACATGGGAAACACCACCTGATCACCTATATATGAAATAAATTTGATACTTGGACTTGATCATTGATTGCATTTATGCTGCTTCACATCAATTAATTGTTGTTGTGTCATAAATGATACCACTGACCTTGTATCCCTCTTTTAAATCTTAATGGATGACATGTTTAAAATATTTCCAATAACCTCTCTCTCTATAAGGATACATTCATGGTTTTCATCATTGTTTCACATGGGTTACCTCAAATGTCACAATCATTTCTATGTTCTCTCTTGTAGAATATATCATGCTAGCACACCCCTTTTGAAATGTGTTACCGCATCCTCTTGTCTAGACACTAAATCCATATCTCCAACAAATAAATTCAATATCCCTTTCCCATCGATTAATATTTATAATTAACTCTACATTATTTTTGGATGAAAATCCTCCATCAATGATGAGTTAATCTCACCATTAATAATTTTCTCTCTCAACAATAAATGTGATGAATCCCAAAAATCTCCTCCTTCACCATATCAAATAATGAAAACATCTACAAAACCTAGTGGGAAAGAAAAAGGTGTAAGTATCACACCAACCTTCATCATATATTGAAAATATGATTCCATCATTTTTAACTTCTGATAAAAATTTCAACTCCCCCCAAAAAAAGAAAAGTAAATGATGAAATATTCATCACATAAGTATCTTCACCATCCCTATGAAAATTACTAGAACTAGAAACATTTGTGTTCCCAATAATAGTGACCTCCAGCCAATCTAGAGATCCCATAGAAACAAATTTCTCCCCCTCCTCAAAATCACTCAAGAAAATAGCGCATCACCTCTCTCAACCTAATTTTATTTCCAAAAGTTATTCAACTTAACTCACATATAAAGGATCCTATCAGAAAAATCCATAATTATCATGTTAAATTTCAAGAATGAACCTTTACCTTTGAAAACACTATTGGGAGATAAACCCAATTCCTTGTAGAAATTAATTGGAAAATATTTTTTAGAGACCCAATAGTATTTCCAAAATATGTAATTCTGAATAAATGAATCAACTCATATGATTTTTTAACATGAAAAACCCCTCTGATGTGGAGGATTAAAAAACCTAGTGAAATTCCAAATTATTTACTATGAATTAGAGAGTACAAAGAATACAATTTATTCTCAAACTTGAATTACAAATGAGAGATAGATAAAAACTTATATGAAAGCCACACCCCAATATTCCTCTTACTTCTCCCTGAAAACCATCTCACCAATTCCATGTTTCAAAAGATCTATATGTGACAAAAACATCACCCTTATAATAATGAAATGTCACTACTTTGATGATCATCATTAAAACATGAGTTAGTATCACACCATATTATGAAAACCGAAGGATTTCTCTATCTCATTATATTTATATCATGATAGCACCGATCATTGACTAGGACACACCACCGGATCAACACTCTCATGAAAACATTTGATTCATGGCCCTGATCATCAATTATGTCACTTCTTCTTCACACCTATTAAACACTGATGCTTCTCACATATTACCACTGATTTGGTATCCCCCATTTTTCTCATTGTGTATGATATAATTAACATAATTCCAATAACATCACAACATGTACAAGCTAATTGTGTCATCATTTTCCTATCACAAAAGACACTACAAAAGCAACAACCCCTCCCAAGTTCTCTCTTTTCAGCTACATTGTACTGAAACACCCCTTCCAAAATGTTTTATCACATTCTATTATATATACATCATGTCCCTGTCTCCAATAAATTAATTAAAATTTCCTTTTCCATCTATTAATACTTTCAATTATCTCTCAAATAATGTTAGAAGAAAATAATGTATTAATGTTGAGATAAATCTCTCCATTAATAATTTTCTATCTCAGCAATTAATGTGATGAATCCCAAAACAAATATTTACATTGAAAAATAAATATTCTCATGAAATAAATCAAGGCATTGAATCATAAATCATATCATACAACACGTTCATATTAAAATGGGAAACACAGTATTGAGCTCTTTTCATTTGGTGTTGGCAGAACTATAGCATAGTGAAGATGTTTGCAGTATAGGTTTATATCCAATGAATATGATATATCCCCGATTTAATATGGAGGCATTTTCATAGAATTGAAATAGTTCCCACACTAGGTCAACCCACATTAGTTTCTCACAGCAGTTTTGGACACCTAAAATTAGTAAGGGTGGAAGGATAATCTAAAATAAATATTCCAAGGGATGTTGCACCATGGTGCCTCTTGTTTAATGTTAATCAATTTCAATCTATCTTATCCTTGCACTTTTGTACCTACTAACATACTCAGAAACTACCTTTCTTCTTTTCCTTCTATGGTCATGTGGATGACTGACCACAAGGATTAAATATCGTAAATTACATTTGAATAAATATACATCGATAAAATGTAATTTATCTATCCAAATAAATTTAAAATTCATTAAAATCTAATTATTTTTCATTCCCTTATCGAAAATCCAATTTAAAATGTTGATTACCCAAAAAATATAATAAAATAATTATGTCTTTAGAAAAAACATATCAATTAAAATTTATAATTTATCAAATCAAATTAAAAAATGTATACGTAGCATAAAATTATCAATGCGTCACTCCACTAAAATATGTAGTAGTCATATTTATTTTATGTAAATATCTAAAAACCATTTATGAAAGTTGTTCTACAAGTCAAAAATAATAAAATGAAAATAATTATTATATGTTTGTAATAAAATGTTCCTCTAAATGGTATGTTTATCAAATAAATCTCTCAAACTTCATTTAAATTTTCATTTATATATTATTTATATTAATATAAAACCCACAATATATATAACTTTTAGGTTCTTTAATCCAATCGGGGTTATTAATCCACCCCTCTACCTATACCATCGATGTATAATACTTATAATTCTAACAAACATTATGAGATGGACTAATTTGTTCTAAAACACCTAAGTAGCCACCCCAAATCAACATATTCACATACATCATCGTGGATTCTTTTAGTCTGAGTCAACAAAAAATCTCCAAGAAGACACCAAGACATCATTTTTCATATGTATAAGGATTGTTAATCTTTTTTCTAGAAATTGGACCCCCCCCCAAATCCATACTGAGTCTCAATTGAAATCCCACAAGAATCCTCATTGATTCTAATTCGAATACATCTTTACCTAAGGAGAGCATGATAGCTAAACTACACACCACCAAAATGGTATTTTATAAACAAGAAGGTACCCAAGGAACTACACCATGATTTAAATTCCATATCAAAAAGAAAGTTGGGAGTTTTTATACATTTTTTAAATAATAGTATGATATTTTTTAGAAATTTAATGTGGAAAGTTAGAATCATCAATATATATTTTCTCTAAACACAACTATTAACAAAAAAATTCCATCCCCATTCTATTCTCTCCTTTCAAACCCTCTCTCATCTCATCTAATCTTTGTTCCATTGATAAATTTAAAGATAATATTTTCTTTGGAAAATAATTCTTATGTTATTTAATGTGTTTGTTCTTATCCACTTCACTTTATATAATCATAATTGTAATTTTATGGTGGAGAAGTAAATTTATTTGATGTTTTCTTTTCTTTTTACATTACATTACATTACATTATGTAATTTATTTTCAAATTATATATTATAAAACATAGACAAAATGTTTATATTTATAAATATATAAAACCATATCATACGAAACACCCTTTCCAAGGTAAAATCATATCTAAAAACACTTTAGAAATATGATTTTAAAAACATGAAGACGTGCCCTTTTCTTTTGGTAAGAAAAATATCATGAAAATAGGAATAAACATGTTATGTCATATATTCTACTAATCATGATATTATTCTTACCAAAAAGCTATATTTAATTTTTTCACGTAAGAGTTATTTCATTTTTATACGTAGAGATGGAGGATACAATGCTACTCACTCTATAATATATGCATTATTTACATGTCATGCTAGTGGGACATGAGGTTCAACGAATCAAGAATCATAGTGCATACTATTATCATCATATTTTTCCTCCAACTGACATTATACCATACCAACAAAGTGCTATTTTATATGGAATTATTCTATATGCTTTTACATTCGTTGATCACCACCTCCTTGCTAATATTACTGGGATATGGAGACCTAAGACACAAAAATTACACTTTCCCAATAGAGGGATGACCATCACCCTTGAAGATGTGACAATTATTTGTAGTATTCTTATCTTGGGGGATTCTATTATATGAACCACCCATGGAGATTGGATTAAGTTTATAAATTGATTTTTATGTGTCGATATTGAGGGTTATGATGATGCAACAGATCATGGGTTGATATCTATGAGGATTCTTATGATGCACATTGAACCGTTACCCACTGACACTAATGAGAATACGGTCATGCATCTTGGCCATACATATATCTTGTAGGTCATTAGAGAGACACTAGGAACTTGTCACTAGGGTATGAATTTTCATATGATGTATCTCAGTATATCAAATGATTTTGCTCATGTGGGGAGATACAACTAGGGATCTACATGTTTGGTTAACACTTAAAGGACACTATTCACAACACGTCGATCTAATAATAGATTTCATAAGGGATGTTTCATCCTTATTCATCTCTGGGCGTTGAAGAATACCCATCCTATAACGCCCTGACCCCAGTTACCCAGAGTCGGTGCATTATTGCGTAACATTGGCATGATCACAAAGATCAAGTCTCAAAAGACCGATTAGTTTAGTAGCCTTGAAACACTAGATACATTCATAAGTTTTACATTACATCATAAAGTAATACAAAACTACAACAATATATTGTCTTCATATCCCCTCATATTATCCCTTTAGGTCATTCATAAAATACTTCTTCACATCCTGGAAAATTTAAAACATGGAAAAGGGTGATCTCAGATTCTCAATAAGGATAACAATATAGTGGATGCTTTCATAAATAAACATTAACATTTAAGGAAATGTATAACTGAAAAAAATACTTTTAAACATGAACTTCAGCATAATATGGAAAAAATAAAATGAAATAATGAAATTTACTTATTCACATGGATATTCTACTAGTCAAATAATCACATGAAATATCAATAACCACTTTCATAATGATGGAATGCATAATGTCAGACTATCATAACCACGTAGCCAAGTCCTCGTGCCAAGACTACAAATAATATTTTGTCAAGGACTTGTGCATAGACACTGGTTTCTCTCATGAGACCTACCAATGCATCGAGGAGCTATAGCGGGCTCTACCCATCACTTATTAAGTCCAATGCATTCCTTATATGAAGAGGTTTAAACATATCATAAACCGTAACATAATCATATCACATAAAACATGCATAAATGAAACATAATATTTTCACATTCAATAACAATATATCAATACAACACATTGATATAATAAAAACACTTTCAAAAACTTTTTCAATAAAAAAATAAAAGAAAACTAAAACTTTGTATTTATTTTTCTTTTAAAAAATGGTTTGGCTTGTAGAGGAAGCCGAAACTCAAATAATGGTCACAGCAGCGGAGAAGTCGTTGTCACCGCATAAGTAAGACAAAACATTCCTTTTTTCATTTAGTAAAAACTCTTAGTATAAAATATTCCTTTTGAATAAAAGTAAAAGTCAAAGGGGTTTATAGACCGTATAAAAGAAAGTTTTGTATAAAACAATATATGCCTCAATGAAATGAGATTGAGACGAAGTCCCTTACAAATTTTTTTTTAAATAAAATAGATCTATTATGTGTATTCACTATAATTACACATAAATAAAGTAAAAATACAAGATAGGAAATAATAATATCATGACATATTTTTAATGTAGGAGATTAACCCAATGAATGGAAATTGGGTTATGAAGTTCCCTTACCTTGTGTCCGACTTGACTCGATTGTTCTTTAACCACCTGAATAATAAACTAGAGTTAATTTATGATTTCATAAGAACGTTTTTCATGTATATTATTCATTTTATATCACTTATTACCATGTTATGAAAATTGTGTAATTATTTATGTTAATAACGGTCGTTTTGTTGATCTTTGGTACTTGAGTCAAAAATAATCTTCTTATAATTACAAGTTGTTCATGTGGTAAAATATCAATTATATACAAAATTATATGCATGATTTAGATATCATATATATCATATATATCCATTATATACATTCATTTATAATATTACGTGACATTTAGAGGTAAGAAAATGAAATGCACCGTTCATGGAGACTGTAAGTCGTATGTACGCATGAACGCTACTTTCATTTCTATATCATATATAATGGAATGAAATTATAATTATATAAAGGTATAATATAATTCCAGTATAATATAATGTATAATATCATTTACTCCATCCTTTATACATCCCACATATGGCATTAACGATTCAAATCACTTTGAGGGGGATGTAGTCCGCAGTTCCTAAAATGAAATTATCGCGTTTACCCATAATGGAAATCATAAAGGTTTGCCATAAATGAAAAATAAAGAATAAAAAGGAAAACAAGAACATAATATATATCATATATTAAAATATTTTCATCCAAATGGCCACCATGAGAGGTGTTAAAAGACGATTGAACAATCATCGTTTCGTGAGGCAGTAATTCGCCACCCACAGAAACAGTATGTTCTTTAACTATTAGACGAAGTTGTGTGTAACTGTAAATAAAATCCTTCTCATAAAGACATCAAAGTATATTTAAGATTCTTTTTTTGTTACAAAATAAAGTAATAAAAATATTTTATGGTGTTGGAGAAGCAATATAAAACAAAAGAATGCAAGAGAACACATTACCTTAAAATTAGGTAACTCTTTTTGATTTGAGCCAAAGGCTTCAATGGAAAGACTTCTGCCCAAATTGAGGCTTCTAGGAGTAAGAGAGGGAAGTTGGGAGAGTATTTGGGCAGAGTTTGGCCAATCCAAATGGCTTGATGTTGTGAATAAGGTGGTAGAGGTGGGGGCCTTTTATAAGATGAGAGGAGGGGCACTCTAGGAAAGTAATGAAATGTTACATTATAATGAAGTAAATTTCAGATTTCAAAGGGACCACAATTATATATTTTGAGGATAACTTGATAAGGGTTCGAAATATTCTCATCCAATTTGTTTTTGACAAGTGTAAGTCTTATATTTTACATTACCTTTTCATTTTATTTAAATCGTTAATTAATGAGGTAATCGTTGCACCATTATGGTGTCATACAAAATTTAATTTATTTAATGTCTACAAATAATAAAAAAAATACTATGATGTAGGAAATACTTTTAGATTTCCAATTAATATTTATAGTCTAAAAGTTAACTTATATAATCCAATTTAATAATTTTTTTAGTAAAACAACATATGTTTGTGACAATTTTATTTTTACATTATATAAACAGTTATTAATGTCATTTTCTTACCCAAGTGGCTCCATGGTGTCCCCAAGTTGACCCATGGATTTTCTTGGTCAGCCACGACTCATCCAAGAAGTGTAGGATAAGTGTCATGATATTTTCATATTTTTATAATAACATATTTACTGTAAATTTCACTAATTACCTTTAATCGCGATTAATTAAACTTAAAAATTACTATTCACCAAAAAAATTATTTTAATCCCATTGAACCACATTTGACTTCCTAATGACAACCATGTATGTCGGATTTTTGAAAATCAAATCACAGAAGTGGTATTGTTTGATTTACATTATAAATTAGTTTTTAAACTACCACTTAGTGGTTTCACTATTCATAAAAAATTGAAGTTTTTTCAGAAAAATACCAAAAACTCACCCTAAGATATAATTGATATTCTCAATTCAAAAATGGTTTATATTTTTAAAAACTTCCAAACATATATATTGCATTTATTAAGTTTATAATTAATTCCCTCTGTCACAAGAAATAGCGTGTTTTTAAGAAACAATATATATCAAAAGATTGAAAATTGTTTATGTCCAATTTCAAAGTAAAAATAATTTTAATGACCACCATTGGATAAAATGGAAAAAATATATTCTAATTACACTTTAAAACCACCCAATGGTAAAATTTATCACTATAAATTATTTTGATTAAAAAACCTGTTTTTAAGTAGTTTTTACTATTAATAGAAAATTGGAAGTTCTCAGAAAATTACAAAAAATAAACATAGGATAATTTCGATATTCTGAATACAAAAATGAAGTCCATTTTGAAATATAAAATTTATATAATTTCAAAATGTGGGTATTTCTATTCATAACTGCTACTTTTATTGGTTTCGGTATGTTAGAACTCGAGGTTTCGTACAACACACGCTACTCTATTATTCAAAGAGGAACATACCATGGAAGCTTGGGGTGTTACATTCCCCCCCTACTTCAATAAATTACGTCCTCCCAATTAAAAATTTTTCTTTTAAAAAAAGGTTGAAAATAGAAAATACATGTGTGGAAAACCCACATCGTAAATAGGGTTAATAAAATTATAACATTAAAAGAAAGAAATATAAGTACATGGGTCACCCGAGATATTCCATACTAGGATTCTATGAAAATATGGATATGCAGAAAAAACAAACCATCAAGGTCTAATGGAGAGTTGTAGAAAATAGTATTAGGAGAAAGTTAACTATAAGAAAATCACAAACTTGTGATTGGCTAAACGGTCATTGATTCCCCAATTGGAAAAGTTAACCGAAAACATTTTTGTTTTAAGTTACCTTTCATAAAGTTGAGGAATTTATTTAGGATATTTACTAATAATGTAAGGAAATATACTTACTTGTAATGTAGACTTTCATTCTATAATAAATTTTTACCACAAACCCCTCTTTCACTCAAAAAGATAATAGAACTCAAAAATATTATATTTATCCTAATCTTATAAGGTTCCAAATATTAAAACATACCATTTATATCAGGAAAACTATTTTTTGTAATAACCAAGGAATTCGTGTAGGCTAGTGGTAGGTAATAAAGGCCTATCGCACTATGGTTGTGGGTTAGATTCCTACAAAAATATGATTACCTTAATCATACTAAAACCTTAATGAAAACAACAAGTACTGTAGTACAATCCTTATATATATATATCACATTATTCTGATAACCAGAATATAATCCTTGAGTCCAAAAGCACCAATACATTAATTATCACATATCAACTGTAGTAACAACATAAGATTGTCCTTGATCCCATGGCCTTTTCTGAGGTATGTTTCTCTGACGCTTAGGAAATTCATTTGCATAATGCCCCATTTCCCTACAATTGTAGCATTCAACATTGATAGTATCTTTATTTCGCTTGCAATCACGAGCCTGGTGACCTTTTTCTCCACATTTATAACAAACTCACATTCCTTGTAGGAAAGTACAGGGGTGATTCTTCCCACAATTATCGCATAATAGAAAATCCATCTTTTCCCTTTTCCCTTTATATGTCTCTTGTTACACCGTTCTCTTCTTCTCTTTCATTACATTATTCTCATAAGATTTAGAGAATTCCTTTTCTGTCTTGATAGCACATGAGACAATATCTTCGTATGTTGAGAAAAATTGTGATACTAATTCTCGACGGAGAAATGGGTATAACCCATTAATGAAATGATCATTCTTACTTCTTGGGTAACATATATAATCTGAAGCATACCTTTCTAGCCTTGTAAAGTTAGCCTCGTATTTTGCGACATTCTAATCCTCCTTCTGCCTCAGACTCAGAAATTGCCTATCCATATTTGCTCGATGGTCATGTGGAAAGTATTTTTCTATGAAAATTTCCTTAAACTCCATCCATTTCATACATGATACTTCTTCATCTTCCTTTGTGTTTTGAATCAACGACCACCATTGATCGGCATCTCCAGTGAGGAAGTAAACTTCCATGACAACCTTCTCCCTTTCACTACTCCCCAAGGCGTGGAATATTTTCTCTAAGGATATTATGCATTACTCAGCTACTAATGGATTTATACCCCCATTAAATGTTGGCGGTTGTTGCCTAATGAAGCGGTCTAACATTGATCTTCCACGTTGTGGATCAGGGTGCCCCATACGAGTAAGGTTATTATTCATAACCTGAGTGAGTTGTCCCAGTATGGTAATAAGATGATCAGCACCAGTTGTAACACCAACTCCATTATAATTATCTTGAGCAGGAGGGAAATCCATACATGGAGTACGTGCATTGATACGGTTTCCATTCCTTCCAGTAGGCACCATTTCTAAACAAAGTCATAAACTAGATTACTTTATGAATCGAAATACATAATAACAACCTTACAAAACACTTAATATAAATTGAAATATATATGGATATAATCCATTCTCATAAAAAAATTTCTTTTAGGAATTATATAATCATAAACCCTTCATAATGGTTTGTAAAGAAATCATGAATTATCCTAAGCATATCCCCCAGGAGTGTCGTAACCAAGAGTACAGCAAGGCCCGTTGTCATGCACCAGTTCCCGTTAAAGTGTAGCTCAAAGACGTGTTTTTGGGTTTTATCCATAGGTACATATGTGCTAGAGCCGCCTCTACCTGCTCGTATCCAGACAAGGATGTATTCCTCAGAAAACTCACAAAATCTCTATAATACCAAAATTCTAGGATGTTATTCTATACTAATTCTCCAAGTCTACATTAGGGCAATGTGCTCTAATCAGAGTTTATCAAAATCTAGATTCCAAGGTTAGTACTAAACTACCTTTGATACTAGCTGTAACATCCCGACCCCAGTTACCTAGAGTCAGTGCATTATTGTGTAACATTGGCATGATCACAAAGATCATTTCTCGAAAGACCGATTAGTTTAGTATCCTTGAAACACTAGATACATTCATAAGTTTTACATTACAAAATAAAGTAATAAAAAACTAAAACAACATCTTGTCTTCATATCCCCTCATATTATCCCTTCAGGTCATTCATAAAATACTTATTCAGATCCTGGAAAAATTAAAAGATTGAAAGGGGTGAGCTGAGATTCTCAGTAAGGATAACAATATAGCAGAATATTTCATAAATAAACATTAACATTTAAGGCAATGTATAACTGAAACAAAATCCTTTTAAACTAGAACTTCACATAATATGGAAAAAATAAAATGAAATAATGCCATTTACTTATTCACATGGATATTCTACTAGTCTAATAATAACATGCAATATCAATAACCACTTTCATAATGATGGAATGCATAATGCCAGACCATCAAAACTACGTAGCCAAGGCCTCGTGCCAAGACTACAGATAAGATTTTGTCAAGGCCTCGTTCCAAGACACTACTTTGTCTCATGAGACCAACCGATGCATCAAGGAGCTACAACATGCTACACCCATCACTTATTAAGTCCAATGCATTCCTCATATGAACAGGTTTAATCATATTATTAACTATAACATAATCGTATCACATAAAACATGAATAAAGTAAACATAACAATTCCACATTTCAATCACAAGATATAAATACAACACATTGATATAATAAAAACACTTTCAAACCCATTTTCAAAACCAAAATAAACGAAAATTAAAACTTTGTATTTATTTTTCATTTTAAAAAAGTTATGTCTTGTAGAGGAAACCAAAACTCAAATAATGGTCACGATAGTGAAGAAGTCGTCGTCACCGCATACGTAAGACAAAACAATCCTTTTGTCATTTATTAAAAACTCTTCATATAAAATATTCCTTTCGAATAAACGTAAATGTCAAAGGGTTTTATACACCATATAAAAGAAAGTTTTGAATAAAACAATATATGCCTCAATGAAAGGAGATTGAGACGAAGTACCTTACAAAGAAACTTTTTTAAATAAAATAGATCTATTATGTGTATTCAATATAAGTACACATAAATAAAGTACAAATACAAGATAGAACATAATAATATCTTGACATAATTTGAAAGTAGGAGATTAACCCAAAGAATGGAAATTGGGTTATGAAGTTCCATTACCTCATGTCCGACTTGACTAGACCATTATTTAACCTCCTGAATAATAAACTTGAGTTAATTTATAATTTCATAATAACCTATTTCAAGATTATTATTCCTTTTATATCATGTATTATCATGTTATGAACATTATGTAATTTATTATGTTAATAACTGTCGTTTTGTCGATCTTTGGTACTGAGTGAAAAATAAACTTCTTATAATTACAAGTTGTTCATGTGGTAAAATATGCATTATATCCAAAATTATATTCATGACGTAGATATCATATATATCATATATATCTGGTATATACATTCATTCATAATATTACGTAGCATTTAGAGGTAATAAATGAAATGCACCGTTCCTGGAGACGGTAATCCATACCTACGCATGAACGCTACTTTCATTTCTATTTCGTATTTAATGGAATGAAATTATAATTATATAAAGGTATAATATAATTACAGTATAATATAATTTATAATACCATTTACTCCATCCTTTATACATCCCACATATGGAATTAATGATTCAAATCACTTTGAGGGGGCGGTAGTCTACACTTCCTAAAATGAAATTATCGCGTTTAACCATAATGTAAATTATAAAGGTATTAAATAATTGAAACATACAGAATCATAAGGAAAAAAATAATATATATCATATATAAAAATAGTGTCATCATAATGGCCACCATGAGAGGTGTTAAAATAAGATTGACGAATCATCGTTTTGTGACGCAGTAATTCACCACCCACAGAAACAGTATGTTCTTTAACCATATAATGAAGGTATGTGTAAGTGTAAATAAAATACATCTCATAAAAACATCCAAGTATATTGAGGATAATGGTTTGGTTTCAAAATAATGTAATTAACAGATTTTAGGGGGTTGGAGACGCAAAATAAAACCAAAGAACACAAGAGAAGACATTACCTTAAAATCGAGTAACTCTTTTTGATTTGAGACAAAGGCTTACATGGGAAGACTTATGCCCAAAGTGAGGCTTCTAAGAGTAAGAGAGGGAAGTTGGGAGAGTATTTGGGTAGGTTTTGGCCGATCCATATGGCTTGACGGTGTGAATTAGGAAGTAGAGGTGAGGGTCTTTTATAAGAGGAGGGGAGGGAAACTCTTGGAATGTAATGAAATGTTACATTATTATGAAGTGCTTTTCGGATTTTAAAGGTCCCAAAATTATATATTTCGAGGATAAGGTGATAATGGTTTTAAATATACTCATCAAATTGGTTTTTTACAAGTTTAAGTCTTTGAATTTACATTATCTTTTCATTTTATTTAAATCGTTAATTAATGAGGTAATCACTGCATCATCATGGTGTCATACAAACGTTAATTTATATAATGTCTAAAAATCATAAAAAAAATACTATGATGTAGGAAATAGTTTTTTTTTCCAATTAATATTTATAGTTGAAAAGTTAACTTATATAACCCCATGTAAAAATTGTTTTAGTAAAACAACACATGTTTGTGACAATTTTATTTTTACTTTAATTAAAAAGTTATTAATGT
This sequence comes from Viscum album, assembly GCA_963277665.1. Classification (NCBI taxonomy): domain Eukaryota; kingdom Viridiplantae; phylum Streptophyta; class Magnoliopsida; order Santalales; family Viscaceae; genus Viscum; species Viscum album. The sequence goes on along the minus strand of OY728165.1, from coordinate 1,601,795,287 downwards.
CATTTTCTTACCCAAGTGGCTCCATGGGGTCCCCAAGATGACCCATGGATTCTCTTAGTTGGAAAAGACTTATCCAATACGTGTAGGACAAGTGTCAATATATTTTAATATTTTTATAATATCATTTTTACCTTAAATTTCACTAATTACCTTTAATCGCAATTAATAAAACATAAAAATTACTATTCACAAAAAAAATTATTGTAATCCCATTGAACCACATTTTACTTCCTAATGAAAACCATGTATGTCAGATTTTTGAAAATCAAATCACAGAAGTGGTAATGTTTCATTTACACGAAAAATTAGTTTTTAAACTACTACTTAGTGGTTTCACTATTCATCAAAAATTGATTTTTTTCAGAAAAATACCAAAAACTCACCCCTAAGCTATAATTGATATTATGAATTCAAAAATGGTTTCTATTTTACAAAATTCCAAACATATAAGTTGCATTAATTAATTTTATAATTAATTCTCGTTGTCAAAACAAATAGCGTGTTTTTATGAAACAATATATATCAAAAGATTGACAATTGTTTATGTCCAATTTCAATGTGAAATTAATTTTAATGACCACCATTGGATAAAAAGGTAAAAATATATTCTAATTATACTTTAAAACCACCAAATGGTATATTTTATCACTATAAATTATTTTTATTAAAAAAATCGTTTTTAAGTATTTTTTACTATTCATAGAAAATTGGATGTTCTCTGAAAATTACAAAAATTCAACTTAGGATAATTTTGATATTACAAATACAAAAATGAAGCCCATTTTTAAATATAAAATTTATATAATTTCAAAAAGTGGGTATTACTATTCATAACTGATACTTTTATTGGTCACGGTGTGTTAGAACTCGAGGTTGCGTACAACACACACTGCTCTATTATTAAAAGAAGAGGGTACCATGGAAACATGGGGTGTTACACCTCCCCTCATACCTATTGTTACTGGGTAGAAGCCTCAAATAGATTTTATTCACAACGCCCTTTGTGGAAGCTATTATGATGACTCATATTTATTATTTTTTCCAATTATACTATGATTTATTAAATATAATTTCATACTATTTATCACTTTCTTTGTTGTATGTTATAGGTCGACTTGATAACACCATGTTTTCAGGATGCTGACGAAAAATTTTTGTACATACCAACTCATGATAGATAGTATATTACCCACTAATGTTAGTATATACAGTCTTTCCATAATAACTAAATTTAATAACATTATATTTTATGTATTTTAGTAACAATTTTGTTTAAAAAATGTTACATGTCATTCAAATTACATGGATTCCGTATTTAGTTCTATTTTACCAATGTCCCATATACTGCAGTAATGGTATTTACAATTCCATGGATATAGTGCCTCTCATTAACTTTCAAATTGTTCATTGGAACCATCCTAATATATTCATGAGCTTGTTTGGATTCATTTAGGATATTTTATTTCAATCAAGACAGTCAGTAGTGCATCATTCCATGAAGCTGATTGGGTGGAAGGATGTCGACTGAAAATAATGACATGTGGATTATTAGGACCTCTTGTACAGACGAACATCATTTCATTTTGAGGGTATGTGTACTATATGATTCCCATAAGAAGATTAAATTTTTTTTAATCCTTGATATAGATTATGGTCTATATTGTGTCTTACTTCATAAGGTATAGGGCTCCAAGATCTTGTAAGTTAATAAATTTCATTTGTTTTTTTTGTAGTTTTTTTAATTCATTTTCAATATCATTACAACATACATGACTAAAACATATTATCTATATGTAAGATCTAGAAGAGGATGAGGTTTTTAGCCCGACAGTTTACCATACTACAATATAGGCAATGATTCCAGCTTGTCATGTTTTTGATGATAGTATTTTTGAACATCTACCCCAGGTAGATGACGTTACGTCCTAGGGAGAGGGCTTTCCTACCATGTAACCTCCTCTAGTAGTTGATGATATTGAGGAGCCATGATGGAAATAGAATATATTGTTTCATGATACATGTGAGGCCTCAAATGTTCCACCAAATTTTTTGACCCACTAGAAATCCAACCTCATCTGATTAGGGATTTCCATTAGGAGGATTGGGCTCCATTTGTGTTATAAATAAATCCATAGTTTTCTCTGAGTCTATTTGATCTGAGATTCAATCATAGGTCATTTACCATTCCAAAAACATTAGTTCCTAAACCTTCACAAGATGTATGGTTCCCCCATGTGATGATGTCATGTCCTTCTACTCACAGAGTGGGAGAAGTATGAGGTTCACATGATGACATCCAGCTAAAAACTCCTCCTGGCGATTCACAACCGAAGCATCTTAAATTCAATGATTCAATACCTGAGGAAGATTCCTCTCCATATCATAATACCTCACCCCAACATAGAGGATAGTGATCTCAATATGGGCATCCCATGTGTATACTAGATAGTGGAATAAAACCTCATCATAGATAGTGATTCTACTAATTTATTTTTATGTGTGCCATTGACTAAAATAATTTTACACAACAATGTATTATATCCCATATTTTATTATTATTCTAATAAAATGATGAAATTATTTTTGCTATAAATCATTTTTACATGTTTCGAAACTGTTTCAATTATCATTTATATTTTTCTTATAGTTTATATTTTATAATATTTCAAATTCGGCTACTTAAAACATAGAATGTTATTAAATTTCAAATAGATAACTTTATAATATTATAAAATAAAAACAATAAAAAATATAAATAAAACATAAAAATGGATATAATATCTAAAAATTTGTTGAAAATAAAAAAATCAAAAATATAATAAAAAATAGAAATTACATGACACAAAAATTATTGATTACAAAAGTAATATTTTCATATTAAAAAATAAATGGACATAAAATATATTATAATTAAAATTCAAATTAAATTTAGAAAATAGAATAAAAAAAACATATGACAAATAGATGAAAATGAAATATAGGTAAAAAAGTTATAAATAAAAATATAATGGTTTAAAACAATAAAATATTGTGCCACCAAAATTACTTTTCATTAAATTTTTTTTATGATTTTTTTTTCAATTACTTTTTATATGGTCAGTAAGTGTTCCAAATTAAATTTAGATTATATTTATACTTTATTATTTATTTAATTTCAAATCCACCAACTTGAAACATTATTATGTTTCATGTTGGTCATTTTGAAAGCTTATAAATTATAAAAATTGAATACATAAAAACTACTATTTGAAAAATTTACTCAACATATAAAACATAATTGAATATAAAAAAATAAAAAATAAAATAAAAATATGATTATTTATATTTCAGAAAATTATTGATGAAAACATAACATTTTCACTTTCAAATATTGAAGGACATAATTCTAAACAAAATAAAATAAACAAAAAATCAATATCAAAATATCAAAACATATTTATTTTAAAAAATTTAATTGTTTTTTTATTTCAACAAAACAAAATCGAACTTGAATCATTTAGAATAAAACCAATGGAGGCAATTTTGATGTTTCCTTTCAATTTTAGAAATAAATTTTCTAAAAACTAATATTATTTATATACTTTTTCCATAAACCACATATAAAAAACTCATGGACCAGGAGAAAGAAACCTGGGACACCCCTCCCTAGCTCTCACTAAACTCTTACGGGTTCAAATCCTACACAAGATAATGAGACCATCAAAACTCAATGAATAATTACTGGGAGTGATCGTCATATATTTTTCTAAATTTTTTATAATTTTATATATTATTTTAAATTATTTTTCTAACCAGTTTTAGTATTTTTAGGTCAGTTTTATAGTTTTTAGTATTTTTGATATTTTTTCATGTTTTGTTTAATTATATAATAATATAATTTATTATTTATTATTATTAATTAATAATAATATTAATTTATTAAAATTTTGTTTCTAATACTTTAAATATTTTTAGTTGTTTACTATATATTATATTTTTTGTTTAATTTATTAATTAATAATATCTATTTAACTAAAAAATTTAATATTTATCATTATAAGTAGACTTATAATTATTATTATTCTTTTTATTATTATTATTGTCATAATTATTTTAGTTTTAGATAATAAGATAAGTGTAATTTAGAAATTGAGATTTTATTTTGGAGTTTTTTTTAATTTTTTTATTGTTCCCTCCTCCCCCCATCCACTCCCCATTTGACCGGGTCCCCACTCCCCTGCTACCCCCTCCCATTGACCCAATCCCCACCACTCATATCTATCATCCCTATATAAATAAATCCCCAACCCCTCTCACCATCCCCCTTCCCCACTCTAGTCACCAGCGCCCCGCTCCAATCCCCTCACTCCTCTCACACGCTCACCCCACCCCATTCCCCTCCACTACCACCTCCCCTCCCTGCCATTCCCCCCTCACCCTCGTTAGAGACTCCCCATCCCCTCTACATATCCCCAGCGCTACTTATATCATCCCTCTTACCTCCCTCACCACACCCTATGCCCTCTCTTCTTCGATTCTCAACAGCAAACACCAATTCACAACACAATCACTAACAGCCACCTCCTCCACTGACCCGCACAACAGTTAGTGACCATGTATCCTCCATTTAAGGATTGTAGTGGTGGTTTAGGTGTGTCATTGATGCATGTAGGTTTTCTTCACTTTCAAATATCGGAGGTTCATGCCAAAAGTGAATAAAATTCCAATCATTTTTGCGGTTGCACGATGGTGTGGTTAGATATTCTGGCGATTAGCGGGTTGAAGGTTAAGATTTTGTGATCATCATTGGTGGCAATCAGTGAAACATATGATGAAACAGGCATGGTAATATTTATTTATTATATTTTTTTGTTTTGTGGTAATAGATGACTAATTTTTTTGGATTCATAGTTGTTACAAATGTGAAGGTAATTTCATGTCATAAATTTTTAACTATATTTTTTTTCATTTTGAATGAATTTAAAATGGATGTTTATATAATTAATTTTATTTATGATTGAATTTATTTTCATGTGGGTTTTTCATGCATGATTTTTTGGTTGTTTGTGTGATTCTGAATAAGTACTCGTGAGTGGGAGTTCATCAAAGAATTTATTTATCAGGAAGTTGATTACCCACGGGAGATAATTCTGAAGAAATAAACTTGTGAATTGAAAAATTAATATTTTCTATGCATTTTAATTTATACTCACATGTGTGATTCTTAACTTGTAATCTCTTGTGATTGAACCTGATGTGGGTAGATACTTATACTTTGTCAGAATGGGTTGTTTTTTTTAACCAAGTGATTTAGTGCTACAATGACGTGCAAATTATTCTTTAGTACATAGAAAAAAATGATGAATAATATGGATGAAAATTTTAATACCCTTTAATATTATAAAATGATACCTGACATTATATTCATTAAATTTTGAATTGATGATAATTAAATAAAGAAATATTCCAATATGGGAATTAAATAATTGGCAATGCATGCACCTGAATGGACGTCATGACTCTAACACGTACATATCCACTAGTTTCTTCCAAACCATAATTAAATCAACATAGATATTTTTAATTAATTTAAATTTTCATTTTTTAATATTAATTCAGTATTTAGAACACTTTAGTTATTAGTCACATTAAGAACTCATTTTGTTGTACATTCTTACAATATAATGTTATTAGTGTCTACTCACATTCTCTCTATGGTTAGACCCTTCTTTCCACATTTACAGTAGTTGTTGGGTTAATAAATATTGAGATTTACATGCATTGTGACACACATTCCACATTTTTTTCTCAATTTCTTGGGAGTATAGTATCATTAGGAGTTACATTAAAAGAGTTATTTATTCCAAAAATTAAAAGCAGGTAAAAAACCCAAAAAATAGTTTACTACTCTGGTAAATTTTCATTCCAGGAATATTCTAGACACCTAGAACTTTAGAATGATGTGGTCTACACCACATATTCACAACAAGTACACACCCTAACCACCATCAGTGCAATTCCTGAAATACAATCATTCACCGCATATGACATCACCACGTAATCATATTTATTTTAATGATTATCATTCATGTTCTTTCTATGATCCATATTCTACTGCTAGTTCCTACCTACATGTTAATCATTTTCACAGTCAAATCATTCATGAAAATTTAGAATTTGATAATTCATGTGAGAAAAATTATTCAATAATTTAAGGTTAATGAAGGTTTGAAATTCATGATTAATGTAATGAAATGATTATTTAGACAACAAAGATCTAGAAAAGAAATAAAAAAATTTTGTAAATAAAATGACTCATCTTTCCAAACCAACCACCACACTACCAATTGATTATTTAATTCAGAATAATTATTTTGAGGGTAGTTTATTAGAGTTTCAAATTGAATAAAATCCACTTCCCAAGTTTAATAATGACATTGATCTTCCTTCTTATCAAACCATTGATGACTCCTATCCATCATAATTTAATTATTATAATCTAATCACATTTTTGGAATATGATTGCTTACTCTTCCACCCTATTGATATTAATGGTTTCTTAGAAAATGTGATTTCATGTCCTTCAATGATTTCACAACTCATACATTCCAAACTAACAAAGGACTCATTAAATTTCTATAAAATTATACCTTAGAAGGATAAATAGAATATTGAACTGGGACCCTTATTTACCATTATAATGCCACAATTGATCCAAGATACCATGAAATATAACATGTATGATGAAATTCATTCAAATGACATTTAAATTTCTCATTGTAAAAGTATCTGTGAGTGTTAAAAAATTTCTAAAATAGAAACATCTGAAACATTTTCAGGATTATAAATTCAATTAATATTTCTATTACAAAATAGTCAAATTTTCTTAGAAACAATGGATGAATGTGATTTATTATAGGATCATTATTTTTTAGTGAAATATGTACCAATGAAGAAATATTATGAGGGTGGTTTAGAAGAAAAGTTTGAAGAAAATTTCATTCTTGGCACAATGGATTCATCTATACCAATTGATCGCACACAACTTTCTCTATGCCTTGTGGTTAAAACTAACCCACATGAAATACCCAGATATGCTAAAAATATTGTTGACCATGTCAAAATCAATGAAACCATTGATCTTGAATTGAGTTGGAAACCAGTGGATTTCCTTATGCTAGTGGTTGGAGATAAAAACAAATTAATATTCATCGTTAACCCATATACCACATTCAAGGATGTGATGGATATAAGTTGACCACTAGAGGAGTCTGGTAAAGGAACATTCTCATCTGTGCATGTTTTGAAAAAAAAATCATATTGATCTTCCCACTAGTGGAACCTTCTCAAAATTAAATTATTCAATAAGTCATTCTTTAGGTGAGGTATATGTGTTCCCTTGTGAGTTGAAATTTTTTCATTTCATTCCAGAAATCCATTTTTATAACAATATTCTGTTTAGATATTGTGCATCTTTCCAGATAAATTAATCTTAAATGAATGGATTCAACATTTCTACTAAAAATTATTTATTCATAGACTAAATTTATATTCAATCCAGGTGGAGTTTCAACAATTCCTAGATAAAGAAGTAAACATAGTTATCAATGGGATGCATCCCAAGTTTTGTTTATTTTCATTTCACTGTATTTAATTTAATTTAATTTTTTTTAAATCTAATGTCAAGCATTTACAGTAATCTATTTTCACCTAGAACTGTAGTTGAGATGAGTTTTTCATATATATTTTTATCATCCACATTATTTTTATTATGGTTTTACTTATTTGATATGATGTGGGTATGTTTTTTATGTTCGTATATTTTAAATTTATTTTATTTATATAGATACATCACATACAAGAAGACTTTTGGTGTCTATATATTCTTACTCATATAAGTGTATCATTTTATATAATATTTTATAATTTCAAAAACAGGATGTGAAATAACAAACTTAAAAAATAAAACATTAAAAACAAACATTCCTATTAATTAGTGAATTCATATAAAAGATGCTACATTTATATAGTAACATAGTTAGGGGTTTACCACTTTTATCTTTGGGTAATCTGATCACATGATTCATTTTTAGAATGATTTGATCCTTGATATCATGATATAAATGATTTCTGTTATTATATCATGCTTCAAAAAAATTCCAAATAATTGTATATTTTTTAGACAATTATTTACACTCATATTCATCTATGTCTTGAGACATTATATTTATATACCCATGATGATTATATCACTTTTTTGCATCATCTAATATTTCTAATTATCTTGAGGGAATATCAATCATGTTATGCCTACTACAACTTTCCATGTTTTTCCATCAAAGAGATTAGAATTTTGAAAGATTCACTAAAATGACTTTAGAATCTATATGATTCTTTATACCTTTTGACCCAGTAAGCTAACCTTGTGTTTTATTTATCTTTTATCCCTTAGAAGCTATAAATATTCCTTTTAGAATGATCCCATAGATGATATACTTCCCTACACATTTATTGATTTTTTTCATAATGATTTTCACTCTAAGTATGAGGGGTGATTTATTCATGATGATGGTTCTTTGTGGGGTAGTGATTCATTTTATGAAAATGTATTGAAATTATATAATCCTCATTATATAATTTATATTTCACAATATCCACATCTATTTCATGTATTTTTATATGGGAATATATACTTTTTAGTTCCAAAAATTAGTACATTGGTGGTCATTACGCTGTAACCCACCCTTTTAGGAATACCTATAAAATTTATGATAAAATAATCCATGAGATTGTGTTTTTTCTATATGAACTACATTCACTGAGGTGTTACAATTAATGTTCTACTTGTGTACCTTTCATTGGGATTTTTACATGACACTTATTTCATGGGGTTTTAGAGTTGATACTCACCACTTTTTCCTACCCATATTATTTGAAAAAGTTGTGCCAAAAAAACAAGATGAAAAAACAACAAGAAAATACACTGAAACATTGTATTATCATATTAATGGGTACAAGAAAGGTTTTAAGGGTGGATAATAAGAGTTTGAGGGAGATATTTGATTTAACATTTATCACTCTCTTATTTAAAGATTCGATCATCTCTTTTACAAAAAAACTATCACAATTGTTTTATAACCCACCATCCTGCAACCTTTGAGAAATATGAACCTAATGTGAAGTCCCAAATATTGGTGAATGCTTTTTATATCCATTAGTAGAGAAGTTAAATTCATGGAATTCCTATGTTATGCATGCATGTGTATGAAAATTGGGAATATATTGGATCATGTATTTTGAGATATTAGAGTGATGGTAAGGTAGGTCACATGATTAATGAGTGAAATTACTTGTTCTAGAAATAATGTGAGTGGAGGAAATATGGTTTTTGAAAAATGATGTTTTAAATGAAGAATGAGATATTTTGGATCAAAGAGACTGAAAACTTTTGAACTAATAATTGTTATTTTTTTTATTTTCAAATGAGTCCACCTGTGTATTCTTTCTGATTTTTTTTCCCATTAGTGAAAATGATTATGTGTTTTGGATTTGATTAGAATATATTTTTTAGAAAAATTATAATTTTATAAATTAGTTTTATTTATTTTTTAATTGGTTTTAGTGTTTTATGTTAATTTTTTAGTATTTTTTATTTTTGTTATTTTATTAATTTTTAGTTAATTTTATATTAATTTTAGTTATTTAATTATTATTATTATTACTAATATATATTAATATTACTTTATTAAAATTTTGATTCTGACACATTTGTTATTTTTAGTAGTTTATTTGATATTATTTTTTTTGTGTATTTTATTAATTAATAGTATTTGATTAACTTGTAAATTTTATATTTATTTTTATAATTCTACTTATTATTATTATTATTATATTCATCATCATTATTTTTTTACTTTTAAATAATTTTATAATTGCAGTTTGGAAATTTAGATTTTATTTTTGAGTTTTGTTTACAAATTTTTGTTTTAACTTCCCCATATCCCATGCCGCTCCCCATTAGACAATGTCCCCACTCCCCAACTTCCCCCTCCCCGTGAAATGCTCCCCAACATTCACCACTCTTTCACATCTCTACAACACTCCTATCCCCTCTCACTCTCCCCCATCCCCACTCTCATCCCCATCACCCCACACCACTACGCTCACTCCTCTCACCCAATCAATCCACCCCCTTCCCATCCCCTACCACCTCCCCTCCCCACCCTTCCCATCCCCCTCACCAGTTCCTCTACATCCCCTCCCCCTCTCCCCAACACCACTTCCCCTATACCCCTTATCTACCCGCACTACCCCCTACCCCCTCTTATTTGGTTCTCAGTAGAAAACACCAAGGCATACCACAATCACAGGCAGCCACTTCCTCCCCTAACCAACACAACAACTGGAAACCATGCCTCCTCCATTCTAGGAGTTCAGCGGTGGTTTGGATTCATCATTAACACATGGTGGTTTTCTTCACTTATGAATATTGGTGGTGAATTCCAAGAGAAAATAAATAAACAATCATTATTGAAGTGTTACTATGGTGTGGTTCGATGTTACAGTTATCATCATATTGAAGGTTATGATTTTTTGATCTTTGACAATGTCCTGTAGTGACCACTATGATGACATGAGAACAATTATATTTATTTAATATTTTATTTGATGTGTTTTCATAATGGCTGACCAATATTTGTGGTGACATGGTTGTGACAAAAGTGACAGAAATTGTGTGTCCTTATTTTTTAACATCGTTTTATTTCCTTTCGAATAAATTTTAATTGGATGTATATTTAATTAATTATATCTGTATATGAATTAATTTTCATTTGGGTTATCCATGGATGATTTGTTTCTAATTCTTGTGATACCTAATTAGTAATCACTGGTGGGATTTTATCAGTGAATTTATTTATTCATAATTTTATCCTGTGCATGAGTGAATTATGAATAAATTAATATATTAATAGAAAAATTATTATTTTGTGCGCTTTCTCCATCAAACATCCATGTTTGATGCTTAATCAGTAATCTCTTGCAAGAAAACACAATTCAGATAGACAATTAGACTTTTTGAGAAAAGGGTAATTGTATTTCACTATGTTTTTCAGTGCTAAAATGATGCGTAAATTATTCATCAGAAGAGAAAAATAATTGAAAAATAATTTGTATAAAAATTAGAATATTTTTTAACATCAAATAATGATACCTGAAAGTATTTAGACTAAATTTTAAATCATTTATAATTATGTTAATAAATATTCATATGTGGGAATTAAATAATGATCATTGGATGCACCTAAACAGACATCATGAATCTATGACTTCAATCTCTGCTAGTTTCATCCATAGATTAATTTATTTCAGTTTGATATTTTTAGTTAATTTAAATAGACAATTTTAAATATTCATTTAGTTTTTATAAATATATAGTTTTTAATAAAATTACGAACACATTTCCGTGAACATTATTCCTAGAGAATATTCTCAGTGTCTACTCACAATCTCTCTATGGTTCGACCATGCTCGCTGTTCTACAGTAGTTGGTAGGTTAATAAATATTGAAAATCTCATGTGTTGCAATGAATCTTCTAGGGAGAAATAAAGATTAGAAAATTATATGTATTAATATAATATAAATAAAATACGTCTATTAGAAATAAAATAATGGAATTATGATCAAATAATCATACAAACATATTCTAAAACAAAAAAACACAACAAAATTAAAAACATCATATTTTTTATGGAAAATTAATTTCATGCTGTCTCTGAAGCCAGTCATAGGGGTTTTATTTTGGGTAATTTCACACTCAACAGACTGATGACTTTTTTCTATATTAATATTATATATAAAAATTCTAAACATTATTAAAATGTTTAATATTATTAACAAATTAGTCAATGGGAATAATAGATGAATAATAAAAATAATTCTTCTATTTATCATAAATGGAATATTGTAAAATGATTACATCAAACTGGAATAAAAATTAGAAGATAAAATATATTCAAGAGTAAGTTATAAACATTTAAAATTACTAAAAATTCTAAGAAAATATAAAACAAATATCCAAATAAAGGACAAACAATTGGTGGAGGTCATAATATACATAACTATAAAAACATAATGATGTGAAAACAAAATCCAAAACACCAAATGGATTAAAACAAATTGTTGGATCACATGGATGAATGAATTAGATACAAGACTTTGGTGACGAAATGAATGATGCAATGATAATATTCCACGAACAAGGCTAAGATGAGACCTGAGTAGAAAACAAATAGGTTACCTAGTATCAAAAAACCCTCTATTCAACATTGAAAAAATCAATAATATATATAAAATAAAAATTAACTAATATCAGGATAACAAATTAAAAAAATAACAAATGAATACAATTTAATTTGAAAAAAGATCAAGAATGAAATTCAAATTGTGGAAATAGTACTCTGATTTATACCACACAAGAAATCAAATCAAAAAAATTAAGATTTTCTAAATTAGTTTGAACGAACAATTTCTAGAGAAACACTAATGTAAAAAAATTTGTGTAGAATATTAAATAATTAATATAAGAAAATGAAAACTAAATTCAAAGGCATAACATTTTGATTTCTAATGAAACTAATCACTCGTAGAATAATGTAAACATAACCATCCACACAATATTACATTGGAATAATAATTTAAATCATTTAACTTTTAACATATGTAACATTGATTTCTAACAACTTCCATAAGCCACTTCATGGTTTTCACCCATAGAATAAATAAAACTCCAATGACATACCTATATTTCAAATTTTGAATTCCCATATAATTCTCCCACAATTCCATGAATGATAAAAATTATTCAATTTAAATGAAAAAAGGATGGAGTCCAGTAGTATAATTTTTGTCCTAGTTTTTGTTTCAATTAATAAATATTGGTAACTTGAACTTTTACCTCTTACAAATAAACAAATAATATATACTATAAATTCACAAAATGAAAAAAATACAAAAAATAATTTTCTATAAATTCCCTACACTTTTAACACAATATTTATAATTACTAATAAAAATACACATGACTTTAATATTTGTTAAATTTTTAATATCATTTTTAATGCCTTATATTTCCACATTCTCAACAATCTAAATCATATAATTCTCTAACTTTGGTTGAGCACAAAAGAAAGAAAAATTCCCCAAAAACCAAGTACAAATCCATATGGAATTCCAATGTAAACCATTTAATGTTAATACAACATCATATTATGATATATTACTATGATTATCATAGGATTGATTTCGACCGTATTTTTTCTAGAGCAAAGGACCACATAGATGAGGATTTCCCATAAAAATGTTTATAGGAAATCTTTGATTTTGAGTTCACATTGGGGTTATTCTATTAAATATATTATCTAATAACATTAAAACTCTAAAAAACCTTGATTTTCTGTGATTTAAATAATTATCATTGGAAGGTGGTTCTTTGATAAATCATGATATTTAGGTTATTTTATAGAACCAATTATCACTCATTTAGTTCCTCATAATTTGTTCCCTGAAAATTTAAACTGAGTAATTATTAAATGTTGGAAACATCATTAGAATCTCTCTACATAATTTATTTCATAATATTTCTAGATATTTTATCCAAAATAAATCACTATATTCGTTTTCCTTTTATTTCATAACAAAAAATTCATTTTCCATGGATGAGCTTGTTTCTCTTGTACTACTCTTGTGAAATTTTTCAAAAACATTTATGACTATTTCAATGAGTCCATTGTTTGTAAATTATATTAGTCAAACAATAATGATATCACAAACTCTAGAGGAATAATTCCTCAAAGCTTGTTTGATGAAAAAATAAAAAATTATAGATTGATAAATAGTTTAACCTTGGATTGATGTATATTTCTAGAAATTTTATTATCACTTCGATCCAAACCTTGAGGTTGAATAATTTTTTTTAAAAAATATAAATTTCTTGATAAAATATTGTTGTGTAAGTTTAAATCAATGAGATTATAAATAGAATTCGTGGATTTTGTTAGCCTTCTTATATAATTAATTTCTTCAAATAACTACCCATTCTAAATGATTTATGTTCATCCAACAATTTTTATGTTCATTAGATACTTTTTTTCATGAATATAAATATAATAGTATTTTCTTATATTTTTCGTACACAAAAAATTAAAAAGTACCCCTTCAAAAAAGTGTAGTAGAAGTCAAGAATTGTAACATTTTATGTGATGTGATTAAGTGAACAAGTGATGTTATTAGAATAAAGGTATATCTCATTTATTGTAAATTAATTTAGAAAATTCCTAGGTATTTAGTTCTCAGATAAATCAATTTTGAAAAAATGTGATAAGCTTGCAATCTAAATGTGATGATGTGTCAAATCCTTGTATTTGAATAATATAGGAAAACTGTTTTGGGTTTTCATCCACATTGGAAATTCAAGAACAAAACATAGAAAGATCCTTATTATTGGTTTCATTTGAAATAGAGGAATCTAGTTGGAGTTGAATTGTGGATTTAAAAAAGGATTCCATAAACCATCTAAAACTTTTACAAATTTTAAAATTTCAAAGAGAGTTTCTAAAATAATTCTTGAGAATAAGTATTTAAAAATTATCATAAGATATATAGTGAAATATTTAGATATTTATGAAAAGTTACACTCTCAATATTATTTATGAAAATTAATCATATGATATAATTCTAAAACATATGATTTTACACTACAAGTTTCTAGATAATTGATTAATTTGTAAATATATATCCTCTAAAAGTTTAGTCAAGTAAGATGGGGACTACATAATATTGGTCAATGATCTAGTAAAATTATGGTCTGAATGGTTTAATATTTTTAATATTTAATGAAATATCATGTATCTTGGAATTTCCCCAGTAATGGAATTCCTACTCAGGTAGATTTCCACAAGTGAAGTAAGATCGACATTTTTCAGAGAAATTGGATCATAAAATTAATTTCTCAAAAGGTGGAGGGATTAAAGTGTTGTGAGGTTATAGAAGAATTCTGGTTTGGTGGAGTAATATTTTTCATCTAGATTGAGAGAAATTAGGGATGTGACATTCATTAAACATATAAGAATGTGTCTAGAAAATTGTTAACCTGTAGTATCCTGACAAGGGATCCCCTGAACAGTACCCCGAGCTAATTGGACGCATAGCCTCAACTGTGCCTCCCCATATGATAGAGGTTTCTGACTAGCAGTGATACCCTAATGTGTGTAAGTGGGGATACTATTAACTCAAGTCAGAGTGAAGGGAAACATTATGAAATAATAGATAAAAAATGAAAATAGATAAAATAATAATAATGAAATTCATTTATACAAATTATAATTAATGACATAACAAATAACCCAAGTCATTTAAAAATGATCATCATGTAATGATAATCAACAAAAAATAAATATTCATGGGATATAGAGCAATATCCATATACAACATGCTTTAAAAAGGATAAAAGAATTATAAATATTATTTAATTAGAATAATGATAGTAAGATTTTTCCTTTTCTCCCATACTTTATCCTAGTTAGACAATCAAGAATATATATCCAGACCCTTTCTATTGTCCCTAACTCAACTAGAAGTTTTATTGGTTACCAATCGGCTGCTCGAACAAGGTGTGAGATATAGTCATTAGGCCACCACTAACAATGTCAAGAAATATCCATCAATTTCATATAAAATGTAAGTGTATAGATATTATAAGAGAAAATCAAAATATAATTGTGATGGGTCATCTCTGGTTCCAAGAGGACACCATCCTTTTACAACATTCTTCATCTTATGCCATGATATCTCTGAAAACATGCCATGATATATACGTATATATATAAGTATAATCATATGTATGTATATATAGACTTTATAAGTAGGTACATATAATGAAATATATATATATATATATAATAATACTAGACACGAGTCAAGGCGTAACACAAGTGTCCATGCAGAGTCTTATGAGTCTCATACTATAAATAGGGTACTAGCTGAAGAATTTGACCAGGGACATGTATTTCATCATATTGGTCCACCCAATAAGTGAAGTGAAACATCATGTCCAACAATCTCTAATGAAATTTCAACCATGATGTCTACTATTCAATATCGATTTGAGACGTAATTCCCAGCATCGCACGTCAAGGGATATTGAGGCATCTTGTCAAACATTATCATTAACCATGTCATAATGTCTATTATACATGTGTGAGAATAATCATTAAAATATTTACCACCATATGTGAATTTCTTCAACAAAACCCAAAGAATAGTTCATAATCATGTAATATCCCATTTAAATTCATGGTATTCAAATTTAATTATCAATAAAACCTTACATAGTATATGGGTAGGTCACATTATCATTTACATGGTCTCGGAATTCCCTATGCTATCCTCGTGGGGTGCATGTAGTTGAAAGTATTTCCTCTAACAATAAAAATGGTGTAATGGTGAATTTCTATCATGGACAACAATAAAAATAATATCCTTATAACTTGAAAAATGAGATAGGTTTGAATAATCTAACAAAGCTGTGATACATGGAAGATGTTCTGCATAACCCAATACCATTGAGGTAAGGCCAAATGATATGCTACTTGTAAAGACCTGGAAATTTCAAGAATTGTTTTTCTTAATTTCTTTTGGATTTTACGAGTACGCAGTTTCTGACGGCACCTGATTCAAGGGGCCAGTGTGCCCGGAATAATTTTCCAAAGTTTAGCTTGGGTACGTTCAGTGAACGACCAAGAGGGTTTTTTTAACTTTTTAACCGGTTCTTGGAATCGAGATCCGAGGGCACCGATGAAACCGCATCACCCGTAATTGCATAGGAGCACCATTTCTGAAGGTATGTTTACTCGGGAGGGGTTGTTAAAAATTTGAGGAAAAAAATATAAATGTTTTACAATTTTATTTTATTTCATTACTAATTGGTTTAAGTGTTAAGTGAAATGAAGTTGTGTCACAACTTTATTTCTCTCTTTTAAGTGGTTTAACTTCGATGTGAGGGAGTTGGGGTGCGACCCACTAAATCCTAACTTCTATTGTTAAGATATTTGTGAAGTGGGGCCCACACAAGCCACACCCCTTCAAATTCTTAAAAATCCCTCTTAAGTGTGTAACCCTTATAAAATCCCCATTGATTAGGGTGACTTTCCCTCTCCCCACTTTAATTCAAATCCATCACGTTAACTTAATTAAGTGAGTTATGTGTTTTGAATTTTGAGTTTTTGAAAAAGTTTGGCATGTGTTAATAAAATAAGGAAGGCCTCATTTTATTTGGGGTTGTTTTAGTTGTGTGTGTATTTTTGGAGGGAATTCTCAACATCTTGGAGAACTCCATCATCTTCGTTGAAGAACGTCAACACCTCGACGAAGAACGATGTCACCGCAAGGAGTGATCGATGTGCCGTTCTTCTCCTCTCTGCAACTGGTGTGAGGTGGCATTCCCTCCTTGGGCGTACGCCGACGTCATCAACCACGATGCTGAATTTTTTCATCGTTATTGGGGTAGGGTTTGTTTTTACATTCGGGATTACTTTTGAAGTTCTTCGTTAATTTTGGCCCCCTGTTATCAATATAACAGGAGGAGGACGGACTGTATGAACACGGCCGAACCTCCTCGCATTTTTTTGTTGATTAATTTTCTTCGTGGCTTGAAATAGAGGTAGTGCCATTACACCGCGTGAGGTTAAGAGAACTGCGGCTAGAGCGGGCCGTGGTGAAGGAGCGTGGCACCGTCACACCGCGCCGGTGAGACCGAAAGAGGATGCGGCTGGAGTCGGGCCGCGGTGGAGGAGCGGGGTGCTGTCGCGCCACGCCGGAGCACCGAGGATGGCTGTGGCTAGGGTGGGGCCGTGGCGGAGGGGCGCGACGCCATCACTGCCTACTGGACAGAAGGAAGTAGCGTCCCTTAGCCGCGGCAGTTCAGCAAAGGGTGCAGCCGGACTCACCCGGTCGTCGGCGCACCAGGAGGCGGGATCGACAGGTCCCATGGCAGTCACCCCCGACCAACCTTAATGGTCGGCCGTTAACCTAGAAAACCGAGGGTTGAAACCCCCGTCCAGCATATCAGGGCGGACCCCTCGGGTCAGCCGTTTCCAGGCAAGGGGCGACACCCCCCCCCCCCTTCCCACCCGCTCGGTCATGAACTGAGCACCCAGTTAAGCTGGTCCGTGCGCGCTGGGCCCGGACGCATGAACTGGGTTAGGCCGCCGTGCTGGCCGGGCCGGGCCACGCCCAAACAGGCCGGACTCGGACCCGATTCAGGTCGACCCGTTTCGGGCCGACCAAGGGGGTTTCGAGCCGGGTTGGTCCGGGCCCAATCCCCCTAAATTCAGACAGAATCATTCAAAGCCACTAAACAAGCGCTACAAACCTCCGATCGATGGACTGTTAGTTGCAATACGATCCTTGGGACTAGGCGGTTGTTCTGGCATATTACACTCAAGGTTTCGGAGAATTTTGTGTATGGCCGGGTTGGTTCGAACACAAAACCAACCGGGCCCTCGGAGCAGAAACACTTATAACATGAGTTCCGGACGTCTGATTGATGTGTCGTCGACTTATTTGGTTTCCTCATAGTGAGACGGTTCTTTTGTCTTACTCTGCTCGCGGTTTGGATGCATCTGGAGTACGGTCAGGTTGGTTTTAGCATAAAAACCAACCAGACCCCTGGGACAAAAAAGTCAATCACTCTTAGACCAGGCGTCCGATTGATGCGCCGTCTGTCGTGTTGCATACCTTTTGACGAGATGAAAACTTAGGACACATAAACTCCAAACTTCGTTTCAGTTGATGTATTGACCCTTTTGGCTCATGGAGAGGACCCTCCCGAAATCGAGCGTGCTGTGTGCGGGAACCCTAGAGCTGGTTGCGACGATGATGACTTCCGTACTAGGATCCTCCATGGGTTCGTCGAGGATGACTACCATACTGGGATCCTTCATGGGTTTTATGAGGACGACTACTGTACTAGGATCCTTTAGGGGTTCGATGAGGATGACTACCATACTGAGATCCTTAGTGGGTTCGACGAGGACGACTACCGTACTGGGATCCTCAGTGGGTTTGATGAGGAGGACTACTTTACTGGGATCCTCCGTGGGTTAGACTACCGTGATGGGATCCTCCGTGGGTTCGATGATGATGACTACTATACTTGGATCCCCTGTGGGTTTGGCAGCAACGACTACTATACCTGGATCCTACGTGGGTTTGACAGAGGAGATGATTTAGAGGCTACATCTAATCATCTCCACCCCTCTTCGTAAATGGATACCTATGTGAGCTGAGTCTTAAATTTCAATCATTAACTTCGATGTGATTGACTTGATATCCTATGTGGATTGAGTTATGGTTTTCTATATGGATTGGGTTGTGAATTCCTATCTGGAATGGGTTATGTTTTCCTGTGTGGACTGGGTTGTACTTGGGCTCGTGTGCTGGAGCTGAGTTAGAATTGATGACCTAGGTATATGTATGGGAATATACATAATTATAGTTGGTTGCTACTTTGTGATTGTAAATTTCATTTGTGGTTTATCCTTTGTGGATTCTGGGAGACCTTCGGGGGTCTCGGGGACCCTACTGATTAGCGTATACTCACCGCAGCACGGTCTATGCCCGCACTATGTAGTGTTGGATGCAGACGACGAACAACACTGATCGAGGTGGGAGCTCGTGGAGCTATATTGTACCTAGATTTGGATCACTGGACTGGACGTACACGGAGCAGACAACCGGAGCCAAGGAGCAGAGGAGAATATTTTTACCCACCCTTCAGGTGGGGTTCCAGAGGATGGCTTGGACTCGCTGCTTTACTTTCCAGTTGATGTACATTCATTTCAGTTGTACTTTACTTTCAGATGGGTTTGTATTCTGGCCCATTAC
Organism: Viscum album; assembly: GCA_963277665.1. Lineage (NCBI taxonomy): Eukaryota > Viridiplantae > Streptophyta > Magnoliopsida > Santalales > Viscaceae > Viscum > Viscum album. The sequence goes on along the minus strand of OY728165.1, from coordinate 1,601,775,366 downwards.
TTTCCAAAACATACTTTTGTACTCAGTTTACTTATTGTTTACATCAGCTTGCATACTCTGTGGTGTTTGTTTTCTTTGTAAAGGAAATGACTTTCCTATTTTTGGGATTTACGCCATTGGTGCTAGTCGCTATACCCTGGCCTATGGAAGGCGGTATTGGGGTAGTCACGGCACGGGCCCCGAGGGCGGGTCATGAAAAATTTGTATCAAAGGAGTTCAGTTTTACTGCAGAACTCAGGACTCTGATCTCTCTTCTATGTGAAGAAATATTGCTAAGGTTATTTAGTGTGGTTATCAGTCCAGGGAGTCAGGTGTTGGTGAGGCGGCCGACGTATCCATACACCAGGACCCTGACTTTTGATTTCAGACTCAGTGCATGAAAACACTGATTGCGTGTGTCTTTAAAGAGTTTCCTTTATGGTCTCATTGAGTCAGCTCACTAGGTATACGGTTTGACTGTGGCGCACCTGTTCCTTAATAGGATGCTACTGCGAAGATAGCCAGCTAGGGTTATCTAAAGAGAGAGTACAAGATGACAGCCCTCCGAGCGACGAGGCTCTGATGTAGGGCCCTTTTTACAATATTGGCACCCTCGGGTGGTTTACCAGCAGCACCACCACTTGTTGGGCAACGGATTCTACTAGCCACACTAGCAGACGGTGCACACTGACAGAGAGCATTTCTCGAGTCCCATCAGCATAGGCCTCCGAGGTTATGAGGCGAGACAGATTCCCAGGTAGTAGTGCACTAGATAGAGGTGATTACTAGAGTTTTACTCCTAGTTGAGACACTAGTAGAGTGGATGGTGGACTTAACTACTAGTGTTTTCCAGTGAGTGACCATGAGGTTGGTCCGTATAGTAATAAGTCCTCGGTACGTGACCTGATGCCTGAGATAGTTCCTTTGGGTAGTGTGCCAGCTATTTCACTACCTGTTGGTCAGCAGTTACTACTGGTGGTACCAGTAGATGACGCATGTAGGCTTAGTACCTTACACGTGTTTCAGCATCAGATACCCTCAAGTTTCAAGGTGATTCCGACTCTCAGGCGGCTTAGGACTGGCTTGAGGAGATGGATAAGAGTTTTTTTAGAGCTTATACAGCTACAGCAAAACGACGTGTCGGTAGCTGAGTATTCGTCGAGGCATACCGATCATTCTGAGTACTCAATGAATACGATGAGAACAGTGCTTCAGGGCTCGGACTTCTGAGCGTGGTGTGTTTATGAACAATAGAGCCAACACTTTTTCCTCTATTCAGTCCTACTCATGCTAGGGTTCTAGAGAGAACCTTTGTGGTTGAATGTTCTTTGGCTGATCGGATATAGCTAGAGGATGTTAGCAGTGTAAGAGCATGGAACTGAAGCCATTTTAAGAGACTTGGGCATGTAAATGTTTGAAGAAGAGGAAGTGTTAAGGAAAGATGAATCTGCAAAGTAGCAGACGTGTAAGCAGAGCTAGAGTGTAGCACGAGGTGGTGTACATTTCAACATGTTATAACCACCCACATTTGTAGTCCCTGCTAGGCTCAGGGAGCGGGAGGGAAGGGGAAGAGAATAACTACATGCAGTCACCGAGTGTGACCCAAGGGCTCTACGAATGGTTTGAGGTATGGCCTGTGTCTACTAATAGTAGTCATATCAAAAGACATAGGTACCAATCATTCCTACCTTCCACGAATCTTTTTCCAGACCAAGAGTTTTTGTTTAAGCTGTTGACTTGACCCTCACGTCTGGAGATACCTTTGGGAGGAGACTCGATAATCACACTTACGCCGACAGTGTCATATGACCTTTAAGGTGAGATTTTCGGTTGGAACTTCTTGGTGGCAACGTCGAGGCCTTTTGAAGTTAGTTTGAGTATGGACTAGGCAACCACAGTTCATACATAGAATGAAGGTATTAGGAAAAACCGTTGCGTTTTATCTACAACATTGGGAAGGGGTTTTCCATGGTTGGCGGAAAAGAAAACCCAGGAATCACAAGATAAAATCATGCTTATGAGGGTGCATTCGATCACTCAGGAGATGTACAAACATATCTTTGTGATAGAACTCTCCAGAGTTGTGGAACCACTTCCAACAGAGCTTCTAGGAGATGAGGTAGAGGTTGACCAGTGTGCCCATCCAGAGGGCGTTGGTTACATAGTCCACTGCAACACATCAGGGACTGGACTTGACTGTGTCCTAATGTAGGAGCGAGCAGTGATCACCTATGGTTCACAGCAGATGAGACTGCATAGAGGAGACAGTAGACCTAAGCTGATAAGAGGTGGAGACTACTGGAGTTTGAGGATGGAAACCAAAACTTTTTACGGGTCTCACCTCAATGAGGTCTAAGGAGACTTCGCCAAGGCATCAAGTAATCTCTTAGTTTCTTCAGACTTTTCAATGTCCTTAGCAGGGTAGACGAGGTGGCTTACCATTTGGCCGTTCCACCTCAGTTGCACCGGGTGCACGATGTATTCCACGTATTTCAGCTAAGGAGATGCATGCATGACCCGACGTATATCATCCACCATGGGGAACTGGACATCGATGATGGAGTGACTATCACATGGTTCCAGTAGAGGTTGAGGATCGACAGGAGCGGGTCCTACGGGGATGGTCGATTCCTCTTGTGCGCTTTCATTGGGAGTGTGGGAACTTTTAGGAGAGCACATTGGAGCGGGAGGCTCAGTTGCATACTCAGTACCTCCATTAGTTTCCTTAGTTTGTGGTATAGCTTTACGGGGACATAAAGCCTAAAGGTTGGAGTAATGTAATGACCCATAAATTTCAATGAAATTTTTTTCTTAATTTATTTGGAATTTTACGAGTACACAGTCTATGACGGCACCTGATTCTGAGGTGCGGTGTTCCCAGAATAATTTTCCGAAGATTAGCTCGGTTAAGTTCAGTGAATGAATGAGCAGGTTTTTATAAATATTTCACTGGTGGTCAGAATCGAAATCTAAGGGCACCGATGAAACCGAAGCACTGGTAATTTCTTAGGATCACCTTTTCAAAAAGTGCGTTTACTCGGGAGGAGTTGTTAAAAATGTGATGAATAAAATATAATTGTTTTACAATTTTATTTTATTTCTTTACTGAGTGGTTTAAGTGTTAAGTGGTATAAAGTTGTGTCACAACTTTATTTCTATCTTCTAAGTGGTTTAACATCCGTGTGAGGGAGTTGGGGTGGGACCCACTAAATCCTAACTTCTCTTGATAAGATATTTGTGAGGTGGGGCCCACAGGAGCCCCACCCCTTCAAATTCTTAAATCTCCCTCTTAAGTGTGTAACCCTTAAAAGCTCTCCATTGATTACGGTGAATTTTCCTCTCCCTACTTTAATTCAAAGCCGACACATTAACTTATTTAAGTGAGTTATGTGTTTTGAATTTTGAGTTTTTGAAAAATCTTGGCATGTGTTAATAAAATAAGGAAGGCCTTATTTTATTTTGGGTTGTTTTAGTTGTGTGTGGATTTTTTGAGAGAATTATCTAAGTCTTGGAGAACATCATCATCTTCGTTGAAGAACGTCAAGACCTCGATGAAGAACGTCGTCACCGCAAGGAGTGATCGATGTGGCGTTCTTCTCCTCTCCACAGCCGGGGTGAGATTTCATTTCCTCCTTGGGCGTACGCCGACGCCACCAACTGCGATGCTGAATTTTGTCATCGTTGTTGAGGTAGGAGTTGTTTTAACATTTGAGATTAATTTTGATGTTTTGCATTAATTTTGGCCGCCTGTTATCAATATAACGCGAGGAGGACAGACCGTACGAACACGGACGAACCTCCTCCCCATTTTTGTAGATTAATTTTCTTCGTGTCTTGAAATGTAGGAGGTGTCGTTGCACCACATGAGGTCAAGAGAACTGTGGATGGAGCGGGCCGCGGCGAAGGAGCGTGGTGCCGTCGCGCTGCGCCAGTGAGACCAAAAGAGGCCGCAGCCAGAGCCGGGCTGCAGCAGAGGAGCGTGGTGCCGTCGCGCCGCGCCGGAGCACCAAGTAGTGCCGCGGCCAGGGCAGGCCGCGAAAGAGGGGCTCGGCGTCGTCCCGCCGTGGCAGTTCAGCAAAGGGGGCAGCCGGACTCACCCAGTCGCCGGCGCACCTGGAGGCAGGACCAGTAGGTCCCGCAGCAGTCACCCCCAGAACAACTTATATTATTTTTGGAGTGTCTAATTTCATTGTTTTAGGAGTGTCCATTTTCATTGTTTCATGGTCAATTTACATTTTTATAAATATAAAAGTTCATGTAAAATTAGAATAATTCCCCATATATGAAATTATTTGTTATTAATGAACTTAAAGAAGTTAAAATGTTGTCATATATCAACTCCGGAATTTGTGTTAGTTGATGTATTGACCGTCTTGGACCGTGGAGCAGACCCTTCCGGAATTGATCGTGCTGTGTGCGGGAACCCTAGAGCTGGCTGAAACGAAGATGACTTTCATACTAGGATCATCTGTGGGTTTGACGAGGACGACTAATGTATTGGGATCCTCCGTGGGTTCGATGAGGATGACTACCGTACAAGGATCCTTCATGGCTTCGATGAGGACGACTACTGTACTAGGATCCTCTGTCGGTTCGACGAGGATGACTACCGTACTGGGATCCTCCGTGGGTTCGACGAGGATGACTACTGTACTTGGATCCTCTATGGGTTCAACTACCGTGCTAGGAACCTCCGTGGGTTCGATGATGATGACTACTATATTCAGATCCTCCATGGGTTCGGCAGCAACGACTACTATACTTGGATCCTATGTAGGTTCGGAAGAGGAGATGATTCAGAGGCTACATTTAATATCCTACACCCCTCTTTGTTAATGGATACCTGTGTGAGCTGAGTCTTGACTTTCAATCATTAACATTGATGTGATTGACTTGATATCCTCTTTGGATTGATTTATGCTTTTCTTGTGTGGATTGGGTTGTGAATTCCTATGTGGAATGGGTTATGTTTTCTTATGTGGACTGGGTTGTACTTGGGCTCGTGTGCTAGATTCGAGCATGAATTGATGACTTAGGTATATGTATGGGAATATACCTAAGTATATTTGGTTGTTACTTTGTGATTGTAACTTCCATTTGTAGATTCTGGGAGACCTTTGGGGGTCTCGGGGTCCCTACTGAGTAGCGTATACTCACCCCTACATGGGTTATGCCCGCACTACGTTGTGTTGGATGCAGACGACGGACAACACTGATCGAGGTGGGAGCCCATGGAGCTAGACGGTACCTAGAGGTGGATCACTGGACAGGATGTAAACAGAGCGGACAACTGGAGCTGAGGAGCAGAGGAGACTATCTGTACCCACCCTTCAGGTGGGGTTTCCAGAGGACGGCTCGAACTCACTTCTTTACTTTCCAGTTGTTGTACTTTCATTTTAGTTCTACTTTACTTTCAGTTGGGTTTGTATTCTGGCCCATTACTTTCCTGCACATTCTTTTGTACTTAGTTTACTAAGTGTTTACTTCATCTTGAATACTCTGTGGTGTTTGTTTTCTTTTTAAAGGCAATGCCTTTTCTATTATTGGGATTTTTTCCATTTGTGCTAGTTCCCAGCCCCTGGCCTATGGAAGGAGGGCATCGGGTAGTCACAGCATGGGCCCCGAGGACGGGTCATGACACTACCAACCCGACTATCTCCATGATCTCAAAGTTCACAATGTAATGAGGAAATAAATTTTCCAATTTCCAAATATATGACCCAAAATAGGAGAAACATTTAGAAATGCATGATGTACAACCTCAAATTTTAGAGGCCAGAAGTGATGATTAGTATAATAATTCTCTTATATTGTTCTATATCGATATGATTCTAAATAAGATGTTCCTAATCTAAATTTTCCTAAACAACATGAGGACATAGTAGTGTTACCTCACACATCTCTAACTATTATAGGGGTTAATGACACGACCATCCATACATGACCTTATAGGAAGCCTTCTGAATTGTTTCCTGAAAGCTTTTATTGGAGGAAAATTCATTTATAGGTAGTTTATTCTCTAAAGAACATCCATAACCAAGGATGAAATCCCAAAAAATTTTCTCCAAAACACATATTCTATTCTTAGACTGTCCGTCAGTCCGAGGGTGATATGTTGTACTCATAATCACCTGTAAACACAGTGCTTTATATAACCCCTATTAGGACCTTGATGTAAATAGAGTGTCTCTATTCGATATGATAAAATAGATAACACCCTAGAGGTTTATAATCAACGAAATGTTAATTATTCCAATATCATATACCAAAATCGACTCTTTGATAGGAATAAAGTGACTGACTTTGGTTAACCTAATAATGATCACATATATGAAATATCCATCTCAATGGAATATTGACAAGACCATCATGAAATCCATCATGATGTTTTCCTATTTCCACTATAAAATGGAAAGAGTTTGTTAAAGTCCAAATGACAGCAAATTCACTACCATAACCTAGTGAAAGGTAGAACACAATGTGATAAAACTTGCAATATGCCTCTTCATACCCAACCACCAATAATAATTGTATAAAAATAGGTCCATCTTAGTACAACCAGGATCTAATTACCATTTAGAGGAATGAGACTCCTGTATCAATTCTTCCCATATGTTAGTAGGCACCCAAGAAAGTCCATGAACATGTAAAACCTCATCTTCATCAATAACCCAACCAGGCAATGGGTCCTCACCTAAGACACTATCCCAATATTCTACGCCATCGGGATCATAAATTTGTCTCATCCTTACCCTTTCTAGAAGATCGAATGTCATAGATAACAATGCGATTATAGGTTTAAAATGACAATCTTGCACTTCTATGTGCATCTCAGGAAACTAAGATATCTACTATCATTCCCTACTTTCCTCTTGAATGACTTATGTCTGATTCTTTTGGTTCAGTGTTTCATGTACTAAATTTCCCTTACCGGGCATATAAGCAAGCTCAATGTCGAACTATTGTAGTTATTATAGCCACTTATTTTGTTTTGATTCAATTCAAATTAATTGGAAATATATTTTGGATGTATTTGGTCTATTTAATGGGAAAAAATTTCTAAAAAAATATAATCTCTCTAATTTCAAAATTTATAAACCACAACGTCTAGATTAGGGTCATGGTTGAAATAGTTTTTCTCATGATGCATCAACTGGTGAGACCCATATTCATGGACATGACATCCCTATATCAGAATGGATTCTAGAAAAATTCAAAATTCATCATAATATATATTATAGTTTTTTCATAGATCTAGAAAAATTAGGATTTATGTTGAATTAAATTTCCCTTTGAGATCCTGAAAATATGTCTTGCATGATTTGGACCACATAAACATCATACCCTTTTAATTTAATCTCGTGATCGGTGATTCAAGGTATCAAAAGTCATCAATAAAGTGCCAAAAATATCCAACCTTCCCCAATAAAATTTTTATATTTAAGATTCTATTGTGATACTCTAAAAAAACCAAAACTCTCACCTTATATAGGTTTATTTATATCCCTTCCATTGAGATGATGTTTCCCCAAAAGTGAACCTTATGAATCCAAAAGTAGAATTTGGTGAGAAAAGAGTATATATGGTTCTCTCTCGGTGTATCCAGTACAATCTCAAGATGTTTTTCATGGTCATTTCAAAGTATGAGAATACACCAATATTTCATCTATGAAGACTACCACAAATAAATCTAAATAGAAGTGAAAATCCCGATTCATCAAGGCCATGAAAACTGTAGGGACATTTATAAGACCATAAAACATAACCAAATACTCATACAAGCCGTATCTACAGAGGAACACAATATGTGGCATGTATAATGTCCTAACATGCAATTGATAGTAGTTTGTCCCCAAATAAATATTAGAGAACACGATTACCACTCAAATATTTTTGAGGAGGTCATCTATATAAGGAAATGGATACCAACTCTTAACCATAATCTGGTTCAATCAGTGGTAACCCATTCAAATTCTTAGTGTCTCATCCACATTCCAGATAATAACACAGGTGAACCTCAATAAGAATTATTGGTGTGTATGAAACCCTTAGTATCCAAGTACTCTAGTTGCCTCATGAGATCCTACAACTCATTATTACACATCCAATAAAGTGGAATAACCACAGGTGCTTTTCTAATAACTAGTTCGACTATGAATTATAACTCGCTAACAGAAATTATTCTATAGAATTCATCAGGGAAAAGAATATTCAAATTCTCATCTACTAGAGGGAAAATTATTTGATGTGTTCCTTCATCATCCAAATAGAGACTAGAAATCTGCTCTGTGACTCCACCCACCCCTTGATGCTCAGGTCTATCTTGACTATCCAGGATGTCCATTTTTCCCTAGTGAATATACTTACCACCCTCAGGTGACGTGAAATACAACCTATTATGATAAAAATAAACATGATTTAGATACGGTGCAAACAAGTATATCCCATGTATAATGTAAATTAAATTCATCTCTAAGATGAAGAGTTTTCACAAGAAATAAAATCAACCAACCTATAGGGGAATTCCTTCCATTGAAATATACACTTTAATCTCATTCTCAATAGTGTATTTAGATTAATTTCCCCAAATAAGTAATAAATTTCAAGACCCAAACATTCCATAACAGTAGATGAGATAAAATAATTTAAATAACTAATTTCAAACAAGGAAGAAACTAAATTAGAGGCTATTAGAATAATACCACTAACTTTAGAATAATCAATGCTCCGCTCCTCTTATATAGGTTTCACTATGCTTATATGAGCATTAACACAACCCTAAGTCATAATTGGGATATGTATAGTAGGTCTCCTATGTTAGGGATTTATCTCATATGACTATATCGCATATCCACATCCAACACCACATACTGATTGACAGTTAGTAGCCCAACATCTTGTAAAACGTCAATCTGCTGGTCCCGCTCCCAAACATGGAGTTTGTGAATACCTATAAACACTATGTAATGGGGGAATAACTCTATAAAAACAATACATTTGGTCTACCTTTCTACAAGATAAATATTAAAATGGATCTTTATTGTATCGGGGCTTTATAGGAAGTGGTTTTCTACACTGGTTCCATATCATGCTAATATCAATACATGACGCCTGACTAGAACTACCCCATGATAATACACACATCACCACTTTCAGTTTCTGTATGATCCACTAGACTATCATCGTGATGAAATTCCCTATCACACATCATCATCATTACTCAAATTCCACTCAGGATGACTGCTTTGTTTACTATTTCTAAAATAGTTTCCAATCAAAAGATTTTATCTTGATATCAGATGAACTACAAATTCATATACTAAAACAATCTCAATATTATCATTTCATCCTCAGTGATATTATGATTTCAATGATGGATATAATTGAATCAAGTGGTCCACTTCATCACGGACAAAAATCCTTGGTGAAGGTGAATAAATTATATATCCCACTCAACTCTTACAGTCTGTAGGAAGAAGAAATCCCAAAAATCTATCGGTAAATCCTTCTTGACCATGTCCTGATGATGACCAGATTGGGTGAAAACAACCCACAATCATTTTCTGGAATCACACATAATTTAGTTTGTGATATTTAACCTCCTTTCTATAGGCATCTTTAAGTGATTAAATATAGGAATCATGGAATGAAACCAGGACTCAACATCCTAGGGGACACCATCCCTCGAAAAATTAGGTGGATGATACTTTGGAAAATTCCAGGTCTATTTTTTCATATATGATGCATCTAATAGAGATCCTCTCATAGACTTCATAAACTATAGGAAACTATCTCGTAATTTACTATCAATTCCCCAATCAGGTATTGCTGGTGGTGCCACGTGCAACACTACATGAGGTAATACTGGTTTCTCAGGGATCACCACCTCTATAGAATGGTCATTTTGACATTTATGGGATTATAAATGAGGTTTTTCTTGTTTAATATTTCTATATTTTTATACAAACACCTTAGAAAAAAATTTGGTAACCAAATATATCATAGATAAAGAAATAGGATGGGTACTATGCCTTCCAATATAAGATTTAACACCCATATTCCATTACCTAAATCTAGGTATAGGAAATTATATTAGATCATTTAGGTAATAAGAGACACTCCCTACTACCCCCTACCTAGGTTAGGTCAGTTTTAAGGTCCTATGTCATGCAACAAAGGTTCGGGTATATGGAGTGTCATTTGAAAGGTATAGTAGAAAAAACCCTGTACTTTGCAATGCAACTCCCAATTTAACAGTTACCATGATTTAGTTTCCAAGGATAAAAAACTTCATATTTTTTTCTATATATATACATATACATATACATATATATTCATCATGGTCAAGGAAAATGTGATACTATTCATATTTTATGGATTACTTTCTTTACAAATTTCAATTTACACGTTTTATAACTGCTACCAACCTATACGATGGTTCAATTAGATTGATTATCACTCCCAATTTATAGAGGAATATACTATAAATTTCAATTTTAAATATAATTAATTTCAACCAATAATGTTTTGTCCCATGTATCTAATTTTCTATGACTCAAACTTGTTATAATTGGTTAATTAAGGTGCCACCATCAAGCTATATGTGAAAACACAATTTGAGATAATGTATTAACATTTATTGATAAATTATTTATCACCCTATAAGAAATTTTAGTATAATTTAAACCTAAATATCTAAGAACTCACATAATCTATAGGAAATAAAAAATGAATTAAATAAGATACAATGATATGGAATGGAATTATACAAGACGTGTGAATCCCTACATTCCTATGCTGATTAATATATTGTAATTCTTTGACTAATTTATCCAAGGGAAAAATAGAAATCCATTAATATCACATAATAATAAAATTGTGTCACCCAATGATGAAATAAATTTAACGATAAAGTGATAAATATATAACTTTATGATCTCATCCCCATAAATTTGTCTTTTATTTATACGCGTGTTAGATACTCCTCAAAAAAGGTTCATTACCAAATTCCAAAAATTATTAATCTACCATATAAAAATTACCATACATTAATAAAAAAGTATATTAAGCTGGTATAATGCCACTTTGTAGTGTTCCAATCTAGGATCCACCAAAATTTTCCTTGATTCAGTTAGACACTTTGCCTCAAGTATACATCCCCATGCACAAGAGGTTGTTAACTATAAGTGAAGGCCTATGGTGTGTAAGTGGGGAAACTATTTCCCCTAGTTAGAGTGTAGTATTGTGGTACAAAATAATTGGTAAAAAAAAGAAACAAATAAAAAAATACTGAAATACATACATCTAGATTATAATGAAAGACATAATAAATAACCCAAGTTACATAATAAATGATGATCATGTTATGATACTCTACAAACAGAAAAATGAAATTAATATAGAGAAAAAATCATATACAATATCCATAATAGAAATATGAAAAAAGTACCAGGTAACTCCAATAGTTTCATGAGATTATTCTTGATCCTCTAGTATCATACTCCATTTCAGTTATACAATCAAGAATCTATAGCTAGAGCCTTACCTCTGTCCCTACCTATAACTAAGGAGTCTATTTGGGTACTAATTGATGGATCAAACAGGGTGTGAGACATACTTAGTTGGCCACCACCAAGGAGATCAAGAAATATCCATCCAATGCATATAAAATGTAATTGTGCATATATTATAAAGAAAAGAAAAAATGTAAATGTGATGAATTAGTTCTGGTTCCCAAAGGACACCAGGATGACACTGTATACCTTAGCCTAAGTCTAGAAATATTTAAATAGACTTCAACATATATATAATTATATGTATATATATGTGTGTGTGTGTAAATATATATTAACTATATATATAGTGAAATATATATCCATATACAGAGATACTAATACTATCCTAGACCCGAGTCTTAACTCAAGCATCCATGCATAGTCATAAGAGTTTCATGTTGTAAATGTATTTTTATCCCAAGCATTTAGTCAGGGATACATATGTCATCATATCCATCAACCTAATGAGAAAAGTTTTGTTTCATTTCCAACAACCTCCAGATGAATGAAAAACATCATTTCCACCATTTTATATCTATGTGAGACGTCATTCCCAACATCACATATTAAGAGAGTGTGAAATTTCATTTCTACCACTAGACTCAATAGTTTCTCAACACCAATTATACATGGGAGATAATAATAATAATATTATTATTATTATTATGAACCATCATGTATATGATGCTTCAACATAATATATGGAATGGTTCAAAATCATTTAATATCCCATTTAAATTCATGTTATTCAAATTTAATTGTAAAAACTTCCCCACATAGAAGGATGGATGGTCACATTATCATTTACAAGATCAAGGCATTATATAAGCACACCCCAAGGGAATGAACTAGTCAAATGGTATTCCCTCTAGAAATAACAATGGTGTAATGGGAAATTTATAAAATGAAAAATAATATAACTATGATCAATTCATGTTATTAAAAAAACACATAGATGTTTTGACATTGCAACATCCTGACACGTGATATAAAGTGTTGAGAATTTAGGGATAAATTCTACTCAACCTACCTTATGGATGAAGATCACTCATTAATAGTTGTTTCCTTCATATTCGAGAGAGAATAAAAGAAATCTATTAAATATTAAAATTTCCAAAAAATAAGTAATATTTTATCAACTTGAAATAGAATTCATGATGGGAAAATGAGGTAAAAAAGGAAGAGGTATGCAGATTTACTATTCTCTATCCAACAAACGAAAAATGAAAGAATCCATCATTGAATTGTTACCCGGGCACAAAGAATATGTGGAAATCCAAGGGAGAGATCTCAAATATGGGATGATCCTATAATGTATAGAGAGAATGAGAAAATTTGATTAAAACATTATATAATAAAGGTGGAAAATGTAATTTCAAGGACTTTTTTGTGGCACATGGTTCGGTCATATGGTTTTCCAAACCGTCCAACAAAATTTTGAGATGCCACAAGTTAAGTAGAGATATCTATGTGGGGTGGGTGAATGGTTTGTACAAACGATTCATAGACCATGTGTCAACTACACTACCTCTATAGAACCCCACAAGGTTTATGAAAACCGTGCGACCTAGGTGCAACGTTTAAAAAAAAATCACCTTGTCTGTTTCCTCTAATATCCAAAGCTTCAGGCCTTGAATGAGCCAAAGATGCTCCCAAATTCTCCCTTAACCTATTTTGAATATCCCTAATGATAAAAATAAAATTACAAACAAATATTTGATGGACTAAAACCTCATGATAAAATTTGGGACATTATATAACTGTTAAATGAGAGTGAAACAATAGATGATAAAGAATAAATCCACTTAATAAATGGTGGTAATGAACATCGATAGTTTGGTCTAATATAAGGTGTGATGATAGAAGAATATTATATGCATTTATAAAGAGGATATGGGGAGAAAATTGAGAGACTAAAAAATCATGTAGTGATAAAGCGAAGAGATTATTCACCACCTCCATCCAATTAGATGCTAATCAGGGATTTATGGATTCTCTATCATGGAGTTTTAATGTTGAGAGACTCAAAAACACATTCCAACACCAATACCACATTTAATAGTGGGTATTAATTATAGAGAACAAAATATCAAAAGTTGTAAAGGTTTCTCAGTTGATAGGAGACAACACTAGTGAATCCAACCACAGATAGGTTAAGGTACCGTATATTGGTGACTAAATTGATGAAATGTGGAATTGGAGTACATCCATAATCATTATTTCTAAGGTATAGGGATTGATGTTAGTGGTGGTCTCCCATTTCATTTCTGATGTTTCTACTCTGTTTAGAATATAGTTCATCAACTGATCAAATTAGGGGAATTTTTTGGAAATATGATCCATTACAAGACTATTATAGGATAAGGTAGACAACATGACAGGTGAGGTTGTGGAATCCAACTCTATTGGGTAGGGTCGAGTCCAACAATAGGAAGACCATGTAATGCCCTACGATTTTATTGAAATATTACTCCTTAAATAAATATTGTGTTCAATAGATTCTTCCACACATAACATAATACCTTAATGGATCATGACAGATTTTATTGAAATTTATATTGACCACTATAAGTTAGCTGTTATGTATGTGGGTAGAAATATTTTTAGCCAAATTATAATATAAAGGTCCTTTTTAATAAAAGTTCAACTAGTGTAGCTAGGTAGCTAATAAAATAATTTTATACATAAAATTTATTTTCTAAAACTAATATTTTCAAGTGTGACCTAATTTTCATATAAATAATTCATTAACAATATTTTTTAAAGAATTCTTAATATTCATAAGGGTTGATTTCATATTTAAAAAAGCAAAACATAACAGTTTTCACAATAAGATATAATTTTATATAAAGGTTAAAATTTTGAAATATATAATGATAATTTGAAATAGTTAAATTAAACGTGGTTCTAATAAAAAATTAAATTATGATAAATTTTTGTGATTGTTCTAAATGATATTATTTTTAGGGAACGTTTTAAAAATTATTTTTTTTTGAAAAAACTTTATTTTTTAGGAAATTGTCATAATATAATATAGAATTGAAAATTTATAACAAATTAATAATATATTTAAGGAACAAAAAATTGTTCATTTTAAAACAGTAGAATGAATTTATAAAATCTATGATTAACATTTTATGGGCTTAAGTGATGTTTTAAAAAAAACTCATTTTGGTCCATTATTTTAATTAAATATTATTTTGGTAAAAAATTTCATTGATTTTAAATCCAAATAAATTTTATTTTTTTATAATAAAAAAATTCTTATCATTAAAATCAAATATTTTAATAATTTTACCCTAGACAGAGATATTTATTTTAAAAATACACTTCTCCTAAACATTGGTTGGTTTTCATTAAATGTGCTAATGTTAAAGTGGATTTTTATTTCTCATATAAATCTTATCTTATAAAATAGACTTAATATTTGGAATCATTGGTTTATAATTACAAAATAATTTATAGTTTTTTACGCATAAAAATGATTTACCAAGGTAAAAACTATTTTTTGGGGTAAAATCTAAAATAGTAAAAGTAATAAATCTATGGGTAAGGGGATTATTAAATGATAAAAACATGATTCTAATTGATTGGTTATGATATTATATATATTATATCATCCTATAGTCAATTATTATTATTTCGAGCCGTATGAAATGTTTATCATGTGATTCGTTTATATTAACTAGTTATAATTAAAATAATATCATTATCACCGCTTATAAAAGGTGCCTATCACCACCCATTCAAGACCACACAATGAATTATATTTCTACCTAAAATATAACCATTTTCATTAATTTATATCCTTATTCATTTTTCATTGGACTATTCTCACATGATATTATCGTTATTCCTCCATTTCCATGGTGTTTTTAAATGGAAAGCCTACATTCTCTATGTGAGTTAGTTTTTTCCTGACATCATTTATTTCCTTTATTTCCATCCAAATATAATTTTCAGGTTCCTATATAATTACATCAATATGGTTTTTATAATTAATATTGTTATTTCTTGTGAATAACAATTAACCACATTTGTCCTTTCTCTAATAAATAAAAACAGAATCGTTATTTGTGTGTAGTGTGAACGACCACCTCCATGAATTGAGGATTTTCATTTTTGAACAAAACATCTATGAATTGGTTATAAGGGTGATATTAAATATAAAATTTAACATATATAATAGTATTAGGATTATAAATAGACAAATTATAACCCACTTTCTCTCCCTCCCATTCTTCAAGAAATGAATGAGTTAACTGTGTGTTCTGTGGACTACCGACTCTATAGAGTAACTTATATCATTTTTATCTAGTTTATTTATTATTTGTTAAAATACCTTGAAATATAATTCAAAAAAAATTATAAAAATCAAATCATTAGTATTCTGTAGTAATTATAATATTTAAGAAGAATCACTTTCATAATCATAATAATGCATTAATTACGATATATTCATGTTTGAGTTAGTCTAACAAACTACATGAGAAATGATATAAAATGATATCATGGATGAAAAATAGAACATAAATACAGATAATATATGATAATAATGATCAAATAAATATTTTAATTTGGTTGTGTGGTGTAAATTTTAATAATAAAATCATTAATTAAGGTACAAATGCCCAGTCGTTAAAAATCACTAAAACACGCTTATCAGAAATTTCATATTTATAGATTGTAACCAAAACTACCATAAAATGGAATTTAATTATTATAACTAACAAAAAATCATGAATTCTCTTACCTTTTATTATCTTGGAATGATTACCATTGAGATAAGAATGAGTAAAAACATCACGATTAAAAAATTAAAACAAATCAATCAAGATTATTCACAATCGAAATTGAAAATGGAAAATAAATAACTAATATAAAATTAGATAATAATTATAAATTAATTTTTTTTATAGTGTATGGATATGAATAATGTTATAAAATAGTTTTTTAACATTGTTATTTTTTAAATATAAGGTTAATGCACTTCTATGTAAATAAAGAGTAAAGGTATTGTTTTGGTAACTCAAACTTATTCTTTTGAGTTATAGGATTATTTATTGAATTCATTTCCCATATAATAACTAAAATTTTCAATTTAAATTATATTTCCTCGTATATATATAGGTAAAAAAGTTTTAAATTCAAATTATCTTCCATGAAGTGTTTTATTTTCCATTTTTAATAAAATAATGGTTTATTTTTAGAAGATACTCATAAATATGAATTTTACTTCAATGATTACAAAATGTTTTTCAAGAAAGATATTTTGTGATTTGGTTTCCATTATCCCCTCTATATTCAAAAATATTTTCTCATATGTGGTTATATTTCAAATTTCAACCTCAATTGTTCTTTTATTATGTGATTATTTTTGGGTGATCAAGTTTTTGATGTTAGTAATTTATTTCATGATGATATACTATTTGGAAATGTTCTGAAACCAACTATAATTTCCATGGGTTTTTTATTCTATGAAATCTTAATGATTATTAATTTACATTTTTATGAAACCCATTTTTATATTTCTGAGTTATTTATTAAAAGTGAATAATTTACAATTAAACATTTTATAAAACCCATTTCATTTTCATGGGTTCTTTATGATGTAACTAGTGAAAATTGTTTAAGTGAAACATGTAAGTATTGATGATTGAAGAGTGGGGTCCAATATCTCCTTCCAAATAATTAGTAAAAATTTTAAATCTCTTGATATATATATATGCATGAACATAATTTAACTGTTCACAAGCATGGGTAATCATATCTGAATCATGAAGGAGATGTATACATGTGTAAAATAAAGTTGTCTTGCAAGCATGGGTGTGTGCATGTAACTCATGGATGAAATTTTTTACTATTCTATTGTCTGTGTCAATGATCAATGACATTATGCCTTTTTACCATATTCTCTCCTAATTCATGGTTTATGATAAATTTTTTTATCTAGTTGATGGTTTTTGTGTTTCCTTGTTGATCTTATATCTATTTATGTTCTTATAAGATGTCTTTTGAAGCTCACATGTGTTTTATGATCATTACCCATGATGATATGATATTTTCCTTATGGTAATTTCTATTTATTATACTTATGAACTTATCCATGAGAAAAAAAAATTCCCATTTTACTGAGACATTAATCTCCCCCTTTATTATTATTTCATTCCCTAGTTTATGAGAATCAGTTTTACTAATGAGATGTTTATATGATGGTCTAGTATGGTACACTTAAGAATAATTGATCATAATTTTTGTAAATTCCATTTATTAAATATCTTATCTCTAAGGACACTACACTTATCGATCCTTGGGATATTATTATTTTCATTTATGAAATGTATTTTTTTATCATCTAAATGGTATAAAATCAAGTAGTTTTATATCTTGGGTCTCTATAGTTTTCATCAAAGAAAATGTTGACTTATTTTTTGTAATTAGAGAAGTTATTTTTGAGAATGAGGTTTAGAAAAAATAAGTGGAAACCCTGGATATTATTCTATATATAGTATTATTTCCTGAAATTTTGGTAAATTCCTAAGTGTGTGGTCTTATTAAATCTTTTATCCCAGTCTGGATACAAGAAATTGGATATGGTTGTGTTAAATATGTGTCTAGTGGTAATTTAATGAAAAAGGTTGATTGGAAATTGAATTGATCACCACTCTGGTTCATGATGAGTGTGCCTAAGACTACCCACCTGTACAGACACTATCGAGGGATATGATTTTTTTTTCAAATTCACTTTATGAATCATTAAGAAGGATTTGAGAACATTATTATGGTTACTTTAGGGATACCAATAGGAAATAGATAATGAATAACCTATATTAAAACCATAAAATGTATAAGTTAAGGAAAAAATGTCATTTTTGATTCATTACATCTATAATAATAGATTTATTTTTAGATTAAGTATTCTTATTCTTGAATTTTCTTTATTTAATAAATGGTTTGAGCTAGGAGAAACTGAGTTAATATGGGGTGCTATGGGAAATGAAATGATTATCGCAATGAGCTACCAAATGGGATGGGAGATGGTGTAAAAATATTATATTAATGAAATACCTACATAAAAAAGAGATTAATAATAACATAAACTTTTTTGAGATCATGTGAGTTCCAAGGAAGGATATAGTTACTATCAATTCTTTCATGTGACAACATTCACTATCCTTCAGTGGATTTTCTAATCCACTTATTATTGATAAATGTGTCAATGTGGTAAAAAAGATTTTTTCCATTCTCAATTTCTCATATCATGAACATTCATCTTTGTTGTCTATGATTTAGAAGAAGAGGATTACCAATTCTTTAATCTCATTATGATCACAATAGTGAAGTAAGAAATATACATTATGGAGTTGGAGTAGATCTAGAAAATATTCTTTATCAACCACTTTCCTTAAACTCTTCCCACGGGGATGGAGTGAACTTAGTATATTCGAACCAAATGGAGAATGAGAATATTGACACTTGTGAAGAATAAATCATGAGGATCAGGAGGTAAACCGATGTTTATATCTCCAAATATTAAAATTAAGATCAATTATTTATTTTTTGGATTTAAACCAAGTCTTCCAAACGTGTTATCCATAAGAGAATTTAAGAGCTACAAGGGTGTTGTTGTATGTGTGATAAATGTGGAGAATGAAATTGGGGAGTTTCATTATTTTAGGGACAAGAAAATAAAGTAATAATATAAAGAGAAAACATATAGAAAGTCACATGGGGGGAATAATAGTTAACCCCATACATTCCAAAATATTGGTAAGAAGCAACATGGTAATTCCTTTAGAGGGCTAGGGAAGAGTTTTAAGTGTGGTAAAGTAGGCCACTGATATTAAAATGACTTAAGTAAGGCTAAGAGGATGATTAATGAAATAGATGATAATAAGGGTTGATATAAATATCCACAATCACTATAATGATTCTATTGTAAAGAAATTTGTAATTATTCAAATTATTTCATTAAACCTAGAGCTATTAAAAATAATAGGCCTCAATAACCTACATAACTATGGGAGCATGGAAAATAATATTTTTTCAATATTACAGATGTGAAACATAATAACGAATAGGTTTTGGGCATACTCATGCTACACTGCAGATATAAAAATTCATTATTTGATATTTGTTCTTCAGATTATTTTATATTGAACGAGTTTTCTAGGAATGTTGATTCACCACATCAAGAAATGGATATTAAACTATATGGGAAAACACTTGGTGGAACAATGATCACATAAAATATATATAAATCATATATAATAGGAATACACAGTAGGAAACTCCCTATAGATCTAATTCTTCTTCCTTTGGTTGAATTTCAAAAAAATAATAGGCATAGATTGGATTTCACTGTATAGAGATCCTATCAATTTTTGAGATAAGAAAGTATCATTTGGTATCCCAAATCAATTTTCTATCAATTATCAATTCATGGATTATGGTTAAATTCTATTAGAAGTAAATTATATAATATGGGTCCTCATACCCATAAATGAGGGATTTCCAGCTCAACTTATTGGGGTGGAAGTCCACATTGATGACATGCCTATTGTGTGAGAATATACTAAGGTATATCTAGATAAACAACTTGGTATTCACCTATATCATGAGGTTGAGTATTCAAGTGAACTCATACCTATATCCATGACTATAATATTTAATCTATATAGAATTCCCCCATTTAATTAGTGGAATTAAAAAAGAATCTATAATAGAATCTAGATAATGTATTTATATGATCGGGTGATATTCCATTGGGTGAACCATTCATATTTGTCCAAAATAAATATGGATAAATGAAAATTTTCATTGATTATCATGAGATTAACAAAATCATGATTACAAATAAGTATCATAAACACCTATATCATTGATTTTTTATCAACTCTACATATCTAAATCATTTTTAAATATTAACATTCAATCGGGATATCTTCTGTTAACGGTCAAAAGGGTAGATATTTTCATAAAAACATTCTATAGAATGTTTATACAATATGAATTTATATTAATTACATTCAGACTTATGAATAATCCTACAATCTTATTGGATTTATTGAACATATTATTTTTGGATTATCTTTAAAAATTCCTGGTAGTCTTTTTGGATGATATTCCTATATATTTTATGAAAATGTAGAGCATGAAAATCATTACTGGATTGTGTTTAAATCCTTAATAATAAATAAAATATATGAAACGTTTAGAAAATTATAATTATATCTATAAAAAGTATCATTCATGGGTCATTCAATCAGCATAATGGGCATATCTGCAGATACATCAGAGATGGAATTTATTGAGCAATGAATTAGACAGACCATAGTTATTGAGATCCATAATTTTTTATGATATATTGATATGATATACGCTTTATGAAAATAATCTCATAGTTATAAAATACAAAAACCAAGAAAACATTGAAGGGATATAAGTTCCTTTGGATGGAGGAATGTGAAAAATGTTTCAAAGAACTAATGAAGAGGTTGGTCACTGCACTTGTACTTACATTACTCAATAGTGGGGAAGGGTTTGTAATTATATCAATGCTTCAAAGAAATGATTAGTATGCATCCTATTGTATAGTGATTTAGTAATTATATAATCCTCTTGTTAATTTAATACTGATGAGAATAATTACCTAACATGTGATTTAGATTAGACAGTTGTTATCTTTAAATGAAATATTTTGTTCTATTATCTACATGGAAAAAAGTGCGATATATATTCTATTCATAAATTATTCAAACACATATTCACCTATAAATAGTTGAATATGCACTAATATAGATGTTTGGAATTGGTAAAGTATTATGATTACTCAAGACATTACCACTGAGGGAGGGAAAACAATGTGATTTATTCTTTGAGGAAATACCAAGATACTCTATATAATATGAGGATTGAAAAAGACCCAATAATCAGGGGTTTTCGATTGAAGAATCTTGAAATCATAAGGTAAGGTGAGAAATAATATCTTTCCCAACTGACTACTCAACCATCCATTCAGATAAAGGTAAAATAAACCCATAAAGATGAAGTATATCAATAAAAAATGATTCGAAAGTTCTAGAGTTCATCATTAATAAATAATGAGTTATATGGTTTGAAAATCAGATAAATAGCCCATAAAACCCAAAAATTGAGAGGAATGTTATAAATGATGATATTATTTCATAATTCTATATTCATTCAATAAGTATGACGATGTATAAATATATAAAGAAAAACATCTGGTGGGATAACATGAAGGGGGAGATAATAGAATTCATATCATGATGCTAGGTATACTAACAAATTAAGGATGAATGATAGAACTATATGGGTATGTTGAAACCATTACCCATACTAGTATGTGAATGGTATAAATTTAACAGGTATTTCATAATATGACTCACCAAAATGTATATGTGATATAATTCTATTTAGGTTGTTTTCCACAACCATGCTAATTAAATGAATTTTATTACCACCAAAGAAGATTTATCTCTTGACGAACTCACCAATATATATATAATATAATTGGTAAGGAAGTATAGATTATCACACTCCATTATATGTTATTAATAAACTAGGTTTTCCTTGAGGTTTTAGATAATTATTCAGCAATAATTGGAGATAGAGCTGAGTTTCAACACTACTTATCACCCTTCGAATGATTCTTTTTTTGAGAGGACCACTAAATCTCTGGATGATATTTTGAGAAATGTTTTGATGGAATTATTAGTATTTTGAGATCAACAACACCACGTATTATTATTCTCATATAAAAATATTTTTTTATTATAACATTCAGATGGTACTACTTTGGGATTTTTATGGGAATTTATGTTGAACTCAAAAATGATGGTATGAATTTGGAAAGTGGGTGATGATAGGTACTAACCTTGTCTAATAAATGACGGATAAGTCTTATACCATTCAGTGATATAGGAATGAAAAAAAATATAGAATATTTATGTAGATAATATTTGATGATATCTAGAGTATGAAGTTAGTAATCAGATATTCGTTTAGAAAACCGTAATGAAGAGGGTTATAAGTCTTTGGAAGAAGAGAAAGATGATCCATTTTCACATTATTCCCTTTGAGATCCTTGATCATGTAGACCAAGTAAAATATCCCATAACAATATATCTATACCTATCACAAGTGCAAGATGAGTTCCATTTATTTTTTTAAGGAAGTGTATACTAGACACATCACATGTACTAAAGTCAAAATCAATGCAACTGAAATGTGATCTATCATATGAGGAATAACAAGTAGAAATTATAGATCACAGAGATAAGGTATTGTCAAAAAATTACACTTATATGGTGATATTTTTATATATGAACCAAAAGTTCAAGGAAGATACACGTGAACGTGAGGATTTAATGAGACAAAATCACCCTCTCTTGTTTTTATTTGAGTAATTAAATTTCAAGGATGAAACTTTTTTGAAGGGGTGTATAATTTCCTAACCCAATATTTTAGTTAAATATTCTTGCAAAGATAAATATTTTTCTGAATAGATTATACTAAATTATTCACTAATCCTTAGTGGGTAATGAAACATTTTATTAACATAGATACCAACTACTTTTAGGTAGCCATTAAATAAGAGGGTACAAAGAGTTGTAACCACTTTATGAAACAAAGATCCCTTTTAATTGTGTTTCAACTAGTGAAACTAAACAAAAATAAAATATTTTTTATAATTAATTTTATTTTTGAAAATTGAAATTTATCAAGTGTGATATATTTTTTATTTAAATTATATTTTATCATTAATTTTGGAAGAATATTTAATATACCTAAAGGACGACTTCTTATAAATAAATAAAAAATAACAAAAAATAACACGATTTTACATTACATTTTGATTTAATTTAATGGTTAAATTTATTAATTATAGGATGATAATTATACATAATTATATAAATTTTTTAACTTATGATAAAAATATAATTTTAGGATAAATAAATTTCATTTTTCAAAAAAAAATTAATTTTTAAAGTGAATTATTAGAATACAATTTTTACTAAAACTATAATTTTATGATATTTTGTTAATATAGTATTCAATTAGAAAATTATAAGAGATTAAATATGTATTTAATTGATAAAAAATTATTCATTTGTAAATATTATTTTGAATTTATAAAACCTATGATTATCATTTTAAATACTTAAATAATATTTTAAAACAAAAATTTTATTTGGTTTGATCCTTTAATTAAACATTATTTTCATTCAATTTGTGTTTGTCTTAATTTTAGTGAAATATAAATTTTAATTATCATATAATAAACTAGTTTACATCATTAAAAATTAATATATTGAAAAATTTACCCGCCACATAAGTTTTAATCATAAATATACACTTTTTATGAAATTAATTTTTTTGCGTATTACATGCACTAATGATAAAATTTATTTTCCATATACATTTAAATTTTATCTAAGAAAATGTATTTTATTTTTGAAATAATTTTCTCCAAATTATTAAAAAATTAATTTTTATTTTTAGACAATTTTTTTTACCAAAGTAAAAATTAGTTACCATAATAAAATCAAAAATAAAAAAAAATTAATAAATCAAGTGGAGGGGACTTGATACATGTTAAAAAACATATTTCAAATTTATAATTTTATAGATTATAGACCTTATATAATCCTTAACTCAATTATTGTTCATTTTTAGATCCAATTCACAAGTTTAACATGCTCTCCCTTTATATTAAATGGTTATAATTACAAAATTGTCATTCTCAACACTTATAAAAGGGGCCTCTCATCGATATTTAAATATCACTCATAGAATTTGTTTTCCAAAATTAAAACATTATTTTAACATTATTTTATATCCCTATTACTTTTCCTGGAGCCTATAGTATCAAGTTATTAATTTAAGACCACCATTTCGAAGGAGTCTTCCAAGGGAAATCCTAATTTATCTATGTGAGTACCTTTTGTCTAAGAACATGTATTTTATTTATTACCATCCTAATATAATTTTACAATAACTATATAATTAAATAAGTATTTTATAGGATGAATTTTATTATTACTAGGTAATAACTATTATTTACCCTTCTCCCTTTTCTATTAAAAAAAAGAAACCATCATTTGTGTGTGGTGAGGACTACCACTACAACGTGTTGACGAATTATGTTTCTCACCAAAACCTCAATACATTTGTTATAAGGATTAAATTTAACAATAAATGTGAAATATAAAATATAATTAAGATTAGTAAGATAAAAAATATAATCCACCTTTTTTCATTCTCATTCATTGAGAAAGGAAAATGTTAGTCGTGCATTGTGTGGACTACTATCTCAATGAAGTTAAATGTATCATTTTTCATATAGATTCATTATTATATATTACATTTTCATTAAATATTATTAACCACATTAATATTATTTAATAAATATCATTCATATTCTTTAATAATTATATTATTATAAAATTATCTACTTTCATATTCATTATCGTCCATTAATTATGGTATGTTCATGTTTGGGTTGGCCTAACCACATACTTGGGAAATGATATGAAATGATATCGTGGATGAGAACGAGAAATTAATTACTAGTAAGGTATTATTTCAATATGAAAATATATATTTTATTTTGGATCGGGAGTAGTAAAGATAATATTAAAATCATTAAATGAGAAACCAATGTCCATTCATTAAAACTAACTCAAGCATGCTTGTCACTAATTTCATCTTTAAGGATAATAACCAAAACTATCATAAAATTAAATTATAACATTGTAAATAATTAAAAAATAATCAATTATGTAAATTTTTCGATCTGTAGATGATTAAATTTTTAGTATGAATGGATAAAAACAATGTGATTATGGAACTAGTTTAAAACAATTTAGATTAATCACGCCCAAAAATCAAAAATAGATAAAAAATAACTAATATAAATATAGATAATAATTATAAATTCATTTGATAATATGGAATATATATTAATAAGGTTATAGAAGAAGTGATTGTGAGATTTTTTTTATATAGGAGGTTAAATTACTAATGTGGAAATCCAGAGAAAAGGTATGGGTTTTGATAACTCAAACCTCTTCCGTCAAGTTATGTGATTAATTATTGAATTTATTTCTTCTATATTTACTATATTTCTATTTTAACTTATTTTAACTGTAATATCTCTAGGTAAAAAGAATTTTAAATTCAAATCCAATTCCATGAAGTGTTTTATTTTTACTTGTTTTTTTGGAAATAAAGGATATTTTTTTAAAGGAGACTCGAAAATATAATATTTACATGGATGAATATAAAATATTCTTCAATAATGATAATTTTTAGTTGTTTTTTATTTTCATATTATGATTAAAAAATACCTATCTCCATTAGGGTAATGTTTAAATTTTCACCCTCTAATCTTCTTTTATTATGTAAATATTTTTGGTGGATCAAGTTTTTGATGTTTATTGATTTATTTTATATTTATATACTCTTTTTAAATGTTATGAAACCAACATTTATTTCCATGGTTTGTTTATTCTATAATAATTGAATAATTTTAATATGTTATGAAACGAACATTTATTTCCATGGTTTATTTATTCTATATTAATTGAATAATTTTAATTTAAATATGTTTTATACCCATTTTTTTTCATTATATCATTATGAAAATTAAATGATATTCATTTAAATGTTTTTTGAATCCAATTATATTTCCATGGGATCCTTATGTGGTAATAAGTGAATTATTTTTATTTGGAACATGAATGTATGGATAATTTATGAGTGGGGTCCTATATAACCTCCAATTCAATTGTTAAAAGTTTAAATATATTGAATTATGTTTAGGAGGGAACAATTTTTCTTTTCACAAGCATGGATTAAATTTTGTGACTCATGAAGGTGATATATATGTGGGTAAAATGGCGTTTTCTCATAATCATGGGTGAATGTGTGTGACTTGTGAAATTAATGTTCCCAAACATTAATTTTTGTTCAATAGTTGAAATATGTTATCCATTTTGATCATATAAACTCATGATTCATGGTTTATTTTAAATGTTTTAAGCTACATTACGACTACTAAATTTCATTGGTGATCTTTTGTGCCTTTAATTTCTTATTAAAAAACCCTTGAATCTAGCTTAGTATTTATGATTATCACTCATTATGATATGATATTTAACTTTTGATAATTTCATTTTCTTATGATTATGGAATTATCCATGATGAAATGTTTATTCACATCTTATTGAGCAATTGAGATCACCCCTTTCTTATATTTTCATTCCCAATGTTATAATGATGAGTTTAACTAATGAGGTTTTTAGATGATGGCAAAGTAAGATGAAATTAATATGAAATTATTGAAAAATTGTAAACTAATATGATTATATAGTTTTTCTCTAAAAACACTAAACCTATCAATCCATAGGATATTACTCTAGTCATTTAAGAAATTTAATTTTTACATCATATAAATATGTGAAACCAAGGAATTTTAAGGTTGGGTTTTTACAGAATCAACCAATACAGTTAATGAGGTGGTATCGCATTTAAATATTTTATTTAAAAAGAAGAAGAAATAATAAAAATAGAAGTGTAGACAAAAGAAAAAAAATCAAGAACTAGAGGAATGTAAATGAACATAAGTATTTTCATGATTTATACAATATTGGTCCTATATGGAAAATAATAACAATACAACAAAAATTTATTATTATATAGAGTAAGAAAAAAGAAATCATATAAATATAAAAGAAGTGAGAGAGACAATGCACAAATAAACAAAAAAATCTTATAGAAAAAATCCTTCATCACTCTAGAAACTAGTGGAAACCCATAACTCAAGTATATTAACATCACTTATAAAATATAAAATATAGTGCATAAAACCAAACAAATAATGAGAATAAGAAATAATATGAAATGTGACAAAAAAATAATAGATCCTTAAAAACATGGGACTATACCAAGAACCTAAGCGATGCTTTGTAGGAAGGGGTGGTTGAGATTCTAGGGATGGTACTTCTTGAAATATACTTCAGCGAACAACAAGGCTCATATATGATGATATATCTACAAGATATGATCATTATACTATGGTTTGTTTCCATCAAAGAAAATTTTGTTGCTCCACTCTCTCAAATCTCTCTTCTTTGTGGAGTAGATGATTAGGAAGAAAGTGATCATTGTAGATCACTCATAAATCAAAATTCAAGTACCTAAAATTTAGGGATGGGGACATATAAATATAGATCAGGGTATGAGGAATATGGGGCTTTATCCTCAAATAGAATAAGATAGGCGGACAATTGATGGTGGGAAATAATCACATACAACACGATTGTGGAACAACTTTTAACAAACCCTCAGCCATAAAAAAGCTTCATATAAGAGTGGAAAGAGGGAATGAAAATCACTCCATATATGAAGGTTGAGAAGACACAACTTGAAATCATATGTTAATACATGGGTGGTTGTCTGATATGATAGATCAATGGAAATATATCACCCCTAAAAGTAACAAATTGAAAAATGGGAAATAACACACCATGGGAAGGGAAACCATAATTTCTATGAAAAGGTAGATCTGTAGAAGTGTATGGGTTAAAAAAATATCCAATGTAATGGTAAATAACCATCTATGGAAAGGTAAACATAAATACCTACCTAAGATTCTAGTCAAACACAAAAAATAGAGAATATAGTTCGAACATATAAAATATAATTTCATAATAAAATAAGTTTTCATGGAAAAAACAAAACCGAACAATGTATTTGAAAACAATGAAGATTCTAATTTAAACAAATATCTAGCTTTTCCAAAAAATAAACTATCAAGGTTCTTAAAAATTATCCTATTAGTTGTTTTATTAATATTTTATTAAATATAAAACCTAATAAAAAACATGATCACCAGAATAATTATCTTTAGCATATGCCCCGATGGAATATTTTTTACCTATACCACCCATCTACTACTATAGTAATACTACAAAAATATTGTAAATTAATAAAAATATTCAATACCATTTAAAATAGTTTACTCTTCATTACTAAAGTGCTATTTTGAATATGTATTGCTAGAAACCTCAAGGAAACATGAACAACTATGACTCATCAAAAAGATAGAGAAACCTCCTTATATAATTAAAAAATTATTTATGGGAATGGTATAATACAAATCTCAATAAAATGAATCTATAAAAGGTAGTAGAAGCACACAAAAACCAGAAAACATTGGACTCCAACTGGAGGAAGAAATCTACTAATTCATGAATTTCTCAGACCATCCCATAATCTTACCATCTATATCAACCACCCCTCCCCCTTCAAATAATATTTAGATATAGACCTAGGATCGTATAAGAAATAAAACCTATGTACTCTTTTTAACTCTAACTAAGGGATGGTGGAAAAACTATTGGACATTGATAGTTTCAAAATGGAGGCATACCATATTGTCGGGGATACACTATAATTTAATTTAAATCTATGTAAACATATTTTAAAATGTCTAGATTGATGAAACTTTTAAAACTAAATGTTACTAAAGAGACTCTTTTTTTCCATTCTTTAGTATTATCTTTATTTTTAACCCTAATGTTCATCATTTGGTGATCAATTTTGACATCACTACTTTCTTCCTTCAAACAATCTCTTTGAAGAATATGGTATTACACAACTACCTTAACCTAATCTAAGATAAATTATTCCATAGAACACATCATGAAATAATTAAAATAATTAAAATAATCATTAAGGGAGTTCAACATAACAACATATTTAACATCTTCGTTAATTTTCATAACTCTATTAGTTACTTCAAGAAGAACCTTAAAAATATATTCAATATGAACACTAACATAAGAACTAGGGATAATATTAAAATTATGAAGATTTTATTCTTATAGAAATGACTAGGTAATGAATTAGTTAGATAAAAATTTTCATTTTTAATCCAAATATACTTGGAAGTTTCTTCATGAAAAACATCATGCATGGAATTATCACTTAATATTAAAAGTGTCATGTAATGGATCTTTTATAATACACTAGGATGAAATTAAACATAGGTGATGGGGAGTTTTACTTCTATATAAACAATCTAAATAGGTTTCTTGAATCATAAACTCATATTCAATTCCAATGTGGACTAATAGATCACATATTATTACTCTCCACAAATTTAATTCATTTTCATAACTAAAATTTTTAACTTCAAATTTAACTAAAGACATCACTAAAATTGATTGTATGGGATATTAATAATTTTTGGGGTGGGCCTGGTCCAATGAGAGACAACCCACACCCAATATAGTTAAGGACGAGGTTTTTTGTTTATTGATGTAATGTAGAAAAAAATAACAAAAATAGTAGAACATTTGGAAGAAGAACAATCAAGAAGTACAGAAATGTAAATGAACACAACAATTTATCTACATCTGATCATGTTGGTCCTAAATGAATGATAATTACACCACCATTCCTATTTTATTATTCAAAAAATAAAAACATGGTAAAAAGATAACAATAATTCAAATATAAAATGAAAATAGGACTAGAGAAACTATAAGATTATGAATACCTCATCACTCATGGAACTAGTGGTGAACCTTGGCTCAAATATGGATACATTTTATTCTGAAATATATAGACTCATGCCTGAAACGAGACATATAACAAGTGAAATAATGAATATATAGTGAATGTTTTTAATGAAAGTGGTATAAAGACATACAAACTTAAGACTAGGAAAAGAACCTAAATGATCCATTATTAGAAAGGGTAGTTGGGGTACTAGGGCTAGTAATTCTAGATACAGGTTGTTATTGAAAATAGGGCTCTCTAAGAATGATTTATCCATAATAGAAAGTCAATAGAACATGGGGTAGTGTTTCTCAATAAAAATGTTAAAACACCTCTCCCTCAAATCTATCATCTCTTTGGAGAATAATGTTGTAAAGATAGAGATCACCCTAGATTCCTCACATATCAACAGTTGATTAGTTAATATAAAATATTGATGCATCATAAATATAGAGAATATAGTAAGATAGATAAGGAATTGGTCTTTAATAGACTAGGATAGGTGGAAATTAAGGGAAGGTGATAGTTTCATTAAATAGGCTACTGTTACATCTGGGAACAAACCCCAGTCTACTCTGGTGCTTCAAATAGGAGCAGTAATATGAGATGAAAATCCCTCTAACTCCTAAAATTGATAAAACAAAACATAGATGCACAGGTCTACTGCTGGGTTCTCATCTAATCTATCTAATTTATAGTCATTGATCACCACTATAAATAGAGGATGGAATAACAATCATTGTCTCACCATTTAATGTTAACTCAAAATAGTTATAAAAAGGTAGCTCCATAGTTACATAAGGGTGAAAAAAACCCCCACATAAATGAAAACAACCAACCATGGATGGGTAAATAGACATCCCCATGTAAGGTTCATCTCAAAGATAGAAAAGAGAGAAAAAAATTTCATAATTAATATATTATTTTATAATAAAACAATTTTATATAGAAAAATTAATACTAAAAATTTTATTTGAAAATAATTAAAACCCAAATTTAAACAAACTCTCTCCCACTATGCAATAACCCCCCCAATACATAATATAGGTACATTGATATAAGTGGACTCACTTTAAGGTGATGAGGGCCTTCCATTCCATTCCAATATC
Organism: Viscum album; assembly: GCA_963277665.1. Classification (NCBI taxonomy): domain Eukaryota; kingdom Viridiplantae; phylum Streptophyta; class Magnoliopsida; order Santalales; family Viscaceae; genus Viscum; species Viscum album. Next base: position 1,601,744,132 of record OY728165.1, on the reverse strand, counting down.
CTCAACCCAATCCTTAACCTAAAAAATTTGCAGTATAACAAGAGATGAAACACAAACCCCGCTTATTTCCTTCTATTAAACTATCCCTTTTTATGAAATTCACAATGTTTACACCCCATATTTTTATCAATAATTATGTTTATATCATCCCAAGATTAATTATTTTACAATTATATTACCTCAATCTAATAGACTCCATGATTTGGGAGGTTTGTTGGGATGTGTTTACATGACTCCTAACCTCTTTTGATTCACATATCACTAAAAAATGGGATGGGTAGATAATTATAATTTTACTTCAAAACACACAACTAATAAACCAAGTTATACCCATAGATCGATAAATTTTTTTTTTATAAAATTACCTCTATATGTATTTAGGTTAAAGCTATAGCCATGGTTTTGATAAAATATTTTCTATATGGGTAGTTTATTTCAATGGTTTTATTAAAACATGGATATAAAAGAATTTTAAAATCCTATAGTCCTAGTTATCTAAAACTATGTCTATATCTTGTACCTATAGCATGGCTTGTGTAAATCTTGGTTATAGGGTTCTCACCTAAGCATATAAAAAAAATGTTGGCACCCTATTCTGGTGGGAAGACCAATGGCCTCATTTTTTCTCATTTCCATGGTTTTTAAATATGTATATACAAAAATATATATATTTTTATACTATTAAATGCCTCAAGTGTAGCAGTAATGAAGCTAATAACCCATGGTGGAGGTATGTAGATCGAATCCCACCAGAAAAAATGTGTTTTCCACCTATAGACATGGTTTCCGGGCACAATATCCATATTTTTTCAATTGATAATTAAAACAAATATCCAGGATTTATTATGTGGCTATATCCCTATATCCATGATGGACAACCAGGAGGTATATTTCCAAGGATTCCAAAACTGTGGCTACTGGTGCTGCTTCCAAGGTGGAAATAGTGACTACAACCCATCACAACCATGGATATAGATTTTTCATATATCCACGTAAATAAATTACTAGTACCATTAAAACCATGGTTATACCTTATTACCACTATTTTGACCCATATAAAGATGGTTTTGAATCATGTATATAACTAAATTTTCTACTTGGGATAAGTATTATAGTCACCACAAAGAACAACCCCCATTTACCCATCCATTTTTTCTCTCACATTGACCACTAAATGATCTCTAAACTGTATTATTGAAGAAATATCATCAAGGACTCATTATATATCCATTCAAGATAATTTTAATTTAAATAATTTTTTTCCATATTCAATACATTTATTCGTATTTGTAATTTTATTCATTAATCACATTAAATGGATATATTATGACCAATGAATTAACTTGTAGTTGAAAATAAACATTCAATTATTCCCTCCTAATTAAATATAATAATGAATCTACAAAATTACATATTATTTTGATAAACCACATTTTTCAACATATCTATCATGTTCCCTTTAAGTGGATCTTCAAAATTCACAATTGTTATCTATCCATCACCTCATGTATCAGGTGATAGATAATGTCAATGTTCTTTATTTAGGATTGATAAATGGTGTTCTTTACCAAGTCTAAATCACATTGACTATCATAATGAACCTTGTACCCCTTATGATTAAATAAAATTTACTTGAGGAAATTATTTTACAGCAGCATCTCATTTCTAGCCACCATTGTATCAATGTACTCTACTCTAGTAGTGAATAAATATTTGCACTTTTGAAACCTTAATTACAATGATTCAACTCCTCAAATAAAATAATATATGTATCTTGATGCATATTTCAGGTTTCCAGGATCACTATCCATATCTGTATCTACATAGTCCGCCAAGGGTGAATGATCTTACTTGTAGCATAAAAATAGCTTCTATGTAACTTTATGATACCACATAATCCACTTTATTGTATCCTAAATCATCCATCATGTATTGGAGACAAAAATCGCTCATGGTTTCCACCATATAGGAAATTTTTGGCCTTATACTGACAATATCATACATCAATCTACCAACTGTTGAGGGTAATGTTATTGTCTCTATTTCCTCGATTTCCTCCATGGATGATTGACATGAACTCTTTATCAACTTCATATGATTTGGTAAATGAATGCTCACTGGTTTGTCATTATCCATAATTAATTTTTTCAAAACATATTCAATATAATTATATTATGATATCCATAAAAACTCTCTCTTTTTATTCACAAATTACTTACATCCATAAAATCAATTTATCCATTTCCGTGAATTACCTTTCAAAATACATGGATAAATCCTTCTTCAATAGGACCATACTCACTACATACTTCCAAGTGATCAATATTTCACCAATAAAATTTTTTAGAAAAAAAAATTTACCATCGTAAAATCAATGGAAGTAAACACACTCGTCTTATTATATCCTCTTATGTCATTGACTCATCATGAATGAGTGAAACTTCATCTACCACTATATAAGGGATTTTTATCAATTATTAAAATATCTTCCTTAATTTTGAGAATAGTTTTTTTATTTATCAATCTAAAAACCTTTTGGTTTCTTCATATATACCACCCCAGTGAGGTATCCCTGAAGAAAATAAATCTTTATATAAATTTTTTCAAAATCAGGGCCCATGATGACCCTAAATATTAAAAATAATCTAATAAAAGACATATAAACAATGGGTGAATATAAATATTCAAATTAACTCATTTCTTAAAGGAATTTATTGGCCGCTGACAAAGATTTATGCTTGATATCATTTTTAATTCCAACATTCTTTATCCTAAACACCCATTTTTTATTTACTTCTTTCCAATAGGTAGTTAAACAAAATCATATGCCTTATTCTTCCTCAATGAATCCATTTAATCCTCCATTAAATATATCCACTTGAGTTTTTTTGGATGAGAAATGGACTCTTGATATCCTTCTAGTTAACCCTCATCATTATTAATAAGTAATCCCAATATAAATATTTTTTGATAGAATCCTTCCTTATGAATTTATTCAAACCATTAAAATGTTACATTAAGGACACATACCATCACCTGAATCCTATTATGTTTATGTGACTTCTTCTAGAGAGGGATTAGTATCCCCCTACACATTATCCTTTTCAACTACCTTTAAGTATATAGTAGACGAGTCTTCCTTCAACTCATTTTCTTCAGTATTAGGTGGTTCTAGTACATGTGTTGGATCAATTATTGATTCCTTGGACTTTCTATTTGAGAAATTATGGGATTTAAAATTTTCTCGATCATATCATTCTCATTTAACATAGCATATATACTTTTGATCACCTTCTAACCCTTTATGTCCAATTTCTTATATTTGAACTCCACATATCCATAATAAATAAAGATACATGGAGTAAATCTACCATTCTCCTTCCACCTGATCTCTTTGAACAAATGTGAAAAAAAACTTCCAAATACTCATAAATAAGAGTTATAGGCATGTATACTATACAGTATCTTTAATGTAATCTTGATATTTAGGGATACTGATGGTGATATATTGATGATGTATCATGAAAATCAAGAACATATACCTAGAATGGATTGGGTATGTTATCCAAACTCATCATTATCCTGACCTTCTCCCTGATGGTTATATTCATCCTTTCTGTAACATTGATGTGTTTTAGGGTATATGGGACTATCGTCTCAATCCAAATTCCTTAACCACTATAATAGGCATCTAACTCTCTTCATGTGTCCTCTCATCCATTTTCTAAATAAATACACTTCATCTTACTTATAGTTTCCTGATCCACTATTGTGTGGAACATATTAAAGTACTCCAAAACTTGTTCATTCATTCATTAGAAAAAAACACAACTTTTGAGATAAATAATCAATAATGTTTAGAAAATATTTTTTACAATCTGTTAATCCACCTCCAAGGGACTACATACCACATAGTGCACCATATCAAAAAACTATGGTATCTTTGATGAAAATAATTCAATGAGACTATATTATTATTACTATAAAATATATAGTTTAAAGGATATACTAATTCCTCCTTGTAAATATAGATGTACCACTTCATCTTTGGGGTTGATAATCCTCTTTCCCTCAGGTGGCTAAGTCTCTTATTCCATAAGCTTTATGATGCCTCTCCATACATTGTGTTGAGCCTTTATTCACATATCTTAACATATTTTTTTACATCTTACCACATATGTGTCCTTAGGATATAATTATATTTCCTTTCATCATCTTAGATGATCAATTGGTGACGATGTTTCCATAGAATTGTCTATCAAAGGATGTCCCTAACAATAGGTTTATACATAGGCTTAAAACATGTCTAACATCATTTAGGGTGACTGTATATCAAACATTAACCTTTACATGTATATCAACAACTCCAATTATCTCATCCAAACTAGTATTACCCATCTTGACTACTCTAAATTCACTAATTTCTTAAGTCAAGAACGGCGCATAATGTGAAGAAACATGGTTCGATAATACAATTTCATCCACCTGTTATGTATCTTGGTCTAATGTGTGAATGAAACCCTATTCTTCATCTTTGGAGAAAATTAAAAAATCTTTAATGACAGTTATATATGTGTGTTCATTTCTTATTTGGTGGTAAGTCCATTGTCCCTTCTCTTATAGTATATTTTAGAATTTTTTCTCAAATGTACCTCTATTCCATGATGGTATAATTTTTATGTTGGCATCCTTTCATCTGAGGGTCTTAATTTTCTCTACCTTTGACTTATAATTCCTTCTCTTAAACAACCTCTTTGTGCATTCCCTCACTTCTCTAGGATAGTATCATAAATCTCATTATAACTCACATACTTCTTTGGTCTTTCTAATTAAATAGTACATCCTTTTCTATTTCCATGGTATGTTTTAATCTAAATAATGATTTATCCATGAAAACCACCAGTGTATTACATTTGTTGAGAAGTATGAAAAGTATGTGGTTTGTTGATATTCATCTGTTGGAGTCATACCTACAACCACCAAATGTTTTACCAAACTATAAAACTCACTGTTGTGTTTAAATATAGATTTTCTACTCTACAATTGATGAATCATCAACTATTATAATAATATAAATTTTTAAGAATCCTTTAATTGGTACATATTCTCCAATTTCATCTAGAGTTATTATATTTATAGTCTCTTGATTAATATAGTGGAATCTATTGGGATAGATCCATTGGAAATTTTAACTAATCAACTTTTTCATTAGAATTTTTCTACTCGACATCCTCAGTGGCATCAAGGTTGACTCCCTTATTCTTAATGCGTTAAAATATATCCATGGATTTATGGAGATGGCCCATTTTCTAATTCCAAATGGATTATTTTGAGGAATTCAACATGATCATTCCTCCCAGAGATTTTCACCCCATTGAATTTCTATTTTTTGAAAAATAATGTATAATTTAAATGAATAGAATGTATTGTTATGTCCAATATGGTCTAAAATAGTGGTATTGACTCATGGATTATAAATATAATACTCTAAATGATCATGATATGATCAAAATAGAATCAACAAAAAAGATTGACCAATGGAAAGGCGATTATGTGGAATTCTAGATAGGCTTTCTAAAAATTCACTAGCATAAGAATTGTATGATTCAAGGAAACACCTAAAGGCCCCCTTATATAGCCATGATAGATGTGTTTTATTTAATGAAAATCATGTTTTCCAAATTCAATACATTTAATATTTTTTTTCAATTTTATTCACTGATCACATTCAATGAATATATTTTGACTAAGGTATTATCCTACAATTAGAAAAAAAACTCCTTTAAGATTATTAGGGAAGGGATTCTTGATTTTTAACATTTTTTATGGTCAAATAGTAATATTTTGTTCCTTCTCATTTTTTGAGTTCTTATTGGATTATTAAAATTTTTAAATTTATGCCATCTTATAAATGGATCATATCAAATTTCATAATGGAAATTTGATTTGTGATTTTTATTGAATTATTTAATTGAGACGCTTTATTATATTATTTAAATTTGACATTACTTCTAAGATATTCACATGAAATTGATAATTGAATTTTTCACTATCACTTTGAAATGAAAATATTTCCTACAAATCTTTGAAATATATTTTTTTATTTTTAATCTTAGAGAGTTATTAGGACTTAGTCTCACTAAGACCTTACCAATTGGTTAGGTAAGATTTTTTTTGTATTTCTCCCTCCCCCTAGAACTATTTTTAAATTTTAATATTATTATATTTTTAAATTATCATGATATCATTATATAAAATATGTAATCAATATAAGAGTTTTAATAAATTGATATCAAAGTTATTATTTTTTTAAATTGTGTTATATATATTAACATTTGGGTGTTGTTATATCTATCCTTGGATCATTAGAATTTATTACTAAAAAATCCACTACAGACTCACAAATATCGATGATGATGTGTTTTATACTTGAGGTGTTCATTTTATTGAGCACCAAAAATCATGGAATGGAAGTATAATTATAAATTTCTTATCAAAAAAACTTTATATTAATTTGTAATATATTGTGGGTATTTTCAATTTCATTAAAATATATTTTGGTCAAATCATTTGAGGATATGTTATTTGAAGGAAGAATTGTTGAAAATGACTAATATTAATATTGAAAATAATAAAAATTATAAATATAAATATTAATACATTTATGTTATTTGTAATTTTTTATGATATAATTAATATAGATTCCATAATTTCCATGGGGATACTTATCATGGAATTTATTCCCATGAATTATAGTTACTATGACAACAATATAATAAAATAATATATTTTCCTATATTATTTTCTCTACTATTTTAATAAATTTATATCATTTTTTAATATCAATTTTATACACACTTCCATTCTTCATTGCTTTTAATTTTTTTTAAGATCACAATTTATATAAATTTTCCAATGATTATATAATTAAAAAAATACTTCTTGGTTTGAATAAGTGTAATGATCATGTTTCATAACACATTATCACCATGATCGTCTTCTCCACATTGTGAATGGTGAAAAAAATATTATCATGACTATCATCTAACAATGTAATTCTTATATGAAAATTTTTTTCTCATGTTTGTTAATATATTAGTGTTTTTTAATTCTCATTCATCTTTGAATCCGTTAGAGTCAAACAACTAGGCATATGAATAATTATTATTTTATATTTAATTTTTTTTTATTTTTTCTTCATGTTTATGAGTTTGAAAAAATATGAATTATATTCATAATATTTCATTAATGAAAAAATAATGATCTACTGAAGAATAGTGAGGACTCATAATTGTAAAATTACATCTCATTCCCTAAAGTGGATTTTATTGGTTATTATAAAAATATAGTGTTCATAATTAATGTGTTCAATGTCAATAAAAACATCATTCATTAGATAAAAAGATTAAATGACACAATCATAAGAGGTTGAATGACTAATATCTTGTACCTGTAATAAGTTGAAGTGAATTTTATTGATCATACCAAGAACCATGATGATGGTATAATAAAATATGGATTCTCCTACATCTTTTTACCCCATAAATGTGTTGATCTTTATTATAAAATATAAATTCTAATGTATGAAATTATATTTTTTTAATAAATATTTTATTTTTTTCTCTTTTATATTATTTACTATGTATAACATATATGATATAAATTAACAATTCATAAATAATAACACAAACATATTTTATTGATATTCTTCCAATGATGTGGATGAGAATTTAGAATTAAATATTCTTTTTTATTGTATTAAATATACCATAAAACATGGTCAAAAATGTTTTTTTTATTTTTAGGGAATAATAATGTTTATTAAAATAATTTATTTCATTTCTAGAAGTAAATGTAAATACAGGTGATTTTGTTTTAAATTTTTCTTGATGTGAATATTATATTTTGTGATAATCATTTATTATGGATTTTTTATAAGTTAAATAAAAAATTAAAAAATAATGTATCCATAAATATTTTATTTATGAAATTAAATATTTTAAGAAGCACAATTAATTTTAGTTATATTTATAAAATATTGTGTATCTTGTGGATAATATTAAAATAGTGTCTGTTGAAATTATGCTGAAAAATATTTTCATTTATTAATTTTTTTCTCATATTGAAACAATATCAACAAAAAAATTAAATTTTTTCATATTTTTATGGATTAAAAATATCATATCATTTAAATCATATGATTATATACATGGAAGTGGAATTAATTATTTTTATAGGTCATAAATAAGATAATGTAGTTATATATATTTTAGGGTCTAATATATTTTATAAACATAATTTTACCCCTGAAGTTGATTAACAATGGTCAAAATGATAAATAAAATTGGTAATTTTTGTAAAATATTGTTGTTGTTGACAAATAATATTTCAAAATTCATGAATCATAAAATTAAATAATTAAGTTTATTCTATGAGGTAAATTTAATAGGAATTTATTTATTTCATTTCCTAAAGAGAATGAAATTATTAATAAAAAATTTTATATTATTTTTCTTACTAAAGCGACTGATGATTTTCATACATAGATATTACATATTTTTAGATGAATATTCATTAAATTACATAAACACATGCATGAGGATTGTAAATTTAATGTGAATTTGGAATCCTATAAAAAATAAAAATCTAGTTCATAATGTATCATCATATTCTCCCAATTATTTTTTTCATAACTATCACCCTTTTTGATATATCATACTTAATACATTTCTTAATCTCCTAGGGAATGGAAATATAAGTAACTGGTGAGATCAAATTCCCAGTAAAGGTAAAAAAGGTAGATATCAATGATTACATAATAATAAAATGAGAATAATGGTGTATGCACATGAACTTAACATATGAAAATTATAAACTTCAAATAAAATATCATAATCTTGAGTGGTGGAATAAATTTTGGAAGATCATAAGACATGAATCATAAAGGAACATGAGCCATGAGATAATAACATTAGAATATTACTTGGAATTGTGTATATAAATATGAATATATAATCATTTCATTAGTAGTCAAGACTCTTTTCAAATATTATCATAGTTCAATGGGATCACTCGCCAACCATTGTAGTATTCAAGGTTCAATCCGAAGACTATCTTGGTGGAAAAGGTCCCTTATTGAATTGTGTTCACACCCCATTCTAGTCTTGTTTAACTCATGAGATATCAATATTTACCCAATTCATTGGAGGAGGATATAGGTCCAACTAGTCAGAAAATTAAAAGAAAACATATATATTCCATAAGATCAAAAATAATTCAGCATATCTAAAAAATTAAAAGAATGGGTTTCATAGACATTCCATCATTACATAACCCATGTTAAACATATGTGTTTAAAAGAAATTTAATCCTTTTACCATAAATATAAACCATATATAAATAAAATATCGATGGTATACTGATTTTATATACCTAGTAAACCTTACGTAACATCAAATGATGTCATCTTATGTGGAAAATTATTTAAAAAGTTCATGTGGAATAATATTTGGTCAAAAAACACATTCCATTTTGAAATCACTTTTTTAATATCATTGCACTTATAAAGGGAAAAAAATTATTTTAAAATAATCATGTAAAATTATAAAAGATAATTTAAAGAATTTATGAATAATGATGAGATTGTGAATTAAACCCTTAATTTAAGTATCACATTTCTTACTTCATGTTACAAAATCATGTATAATAATATATAGATATTATATATTTGTTCCATAACCATATTAATATATATCATACCATTTAAGACATATTTATAACATATTATAATGCATTAATTAAAAAATATTTCTTAAATCACTAATTCGGGTGATAACTACTTAGTTTTCCAAGTTTGTTTTTGGTTCGACAATCTTGGTCTGTCTACTTTTATCATAGAACCGTCATTTCCATAATTTTAATAATGGTTCAAAAATAATATATACTTGTTATATGTATATTTATAGTTATTTATAATAATTAGATATATAAAAAATATATATGCCATTTATAAAGATGATAGATCATATGTACGCATGAACATTGTTTCCATTTTTCAACTAGGGGGATTATAGAATGGTAAATAATAATTTACCTTTCTAGAGACATAATTATTTATCATATTTATTCACAAAATTAATCCTTATTACCATCCATGTGAAATATAAATGGAAAAAAATCACATCGCATAATGAATATAGTAGTCCATAGGTATGCATGAGAAACATTATCGCTTCCCAAAATAGTATATTATAAGAAGGTAGACATAATATTATTATTCCATAAGTATAATTGTGTCATAAATATCATATTTAAATATGAAACCCATCATAATACTCATATATAAAATTTGGTGATGAAAAATTAATTGTATTCTTATATGGAGATGGTAAGCCATATGTATGTAGGAGTGATACGTTTACTTAATTTTTTATTTGAAATAGAGTGTATAATTGTTTTTTTATAATCATAATTACAATTAACAATATTTAGGATCCAGAATGTACAATTTTATGGTAAATATAATAATTAATTTGTATCATTTCATTAAATATATGATTTTAAATATTTTAATAAGATGATGCAATTATTTATGATAAAGATAATTGGTATTTTTTGTAAAATATTTGTTTTATTAATAAATAATGTGTTATCATTCATGAATCATGAAATATAATAAATAAATTAATTCCACGAGGTGAATGTAATAATAATTTATTTATTTAATTCCATTAAGTTAAAGAAATTAATCATGAAACATTTTATATTATTTTTGTTACTAAAGAGACTGAATATTTTCATACATAGATATTACATATTTTTAGATGAAAATTCATTAAATTACACCAACACTTGGATAAGGATTGTAAATTTATAGTTCATTTGGAATCCTAGAAAATATAAAAAAACTAGTTTATAATATATCATCATAACCTCCCAATTATTGCATTATAACTATCACCCTTTTTGATATATCAAACTTAATACATTTCTTCATATCCTGGGGAATGAAAATATAAGTAAAGGGTGAGATCAGCTACCCAGTAAAGGTAAAAAAGTTAGATATCAATGATTACATAATAATAAAATGATAATAATGGTATAAGAACATGAACATGACATATGAAAATTATACACTTCAAAAAAAATACCATAATCTTGAGTAATGGAATAAATTTTGGAAGATCCTAAGACATGAATAATAAAAGAACATGATGCATGAGATAATAACATTATCAAATGACATGGAATTGTATATATAAGTAAGCATATAGAATCATTTCATTAGTAGTAAAGACTCTTTTCCAAGACTATCATACTTTAATGGGATCACTCCCCAAACCATTTTAGTTTTCAAGGTTTAATCCCATGACTATCTTGGTGGAAAAGGCCCCTTACTGAATTGGGTTCACTCCCCATTCTAGTCTTGTTTATCTCATGATTTATCATTCTTTATCCAATGAATTGGAGGGGGATATAGGTCCAACTAGTCAAAAATATAAAATAAAACATATATGTTCCATAAGATCATAAATCATTCAGTATATCAAAACAAATGAAAAGAATGGGTTTCATAAACATTTCATCAAAACATAACCCATGGAAAAGAAATGGATTTCATACAAATTTCATCATTTTACCTTTAATATAAACCATCCAAAAATAGAATAAGGATGGTATTGTTAGTCTATATCCCCTGTAAATCTGACATAACATCAAATGATACCATCTTATGTGGAAAATTATTTCTAAAGATTACATGGAAAAATATTTGGTGAAAACAAAGGTTTTATTTTGAAATCCCTTTTTTTATCCACACACTTATAAAGAAAAAAATTATTTTAAAATAAACATGTAAAATTGTAAAAGAGAATTAAAATCAATGAGGAATAATTATTTGTGGAAAATACAATCATCCCATATAAGATAATGAAAACATTCCTTTTTTATTTTTGTTGGAAAAGTTAAAAAGTTCCCCATTTGGAAATAGACAACAAGATTTATTTTGAAAAATAATTATAAGAGGTAATAAATAGGAAAAAAATGATTTTAAAAAATTTCATGAGAATAGTGAAAACATATTTTAAAACATATTTATAAAACATATACCTGGAAGTGAAATATTACCAAGTAGGGACTCAAATATAAATAATCCTGAATAATTATGAGTTTACAATTTAACCCTTACTTTACTTATCATATTTCTTCATTCACATTAAAAACTCATGTATAATAATATGGATTTATTATCTAATTATTCCATAACCATGTTAATATATATAATACAATTTATTATTTATTTATAACATATTATCACCCATTAATTAAAAATTATTTGTTAAATCATTGATGTGGGTGATAACTACTTTGTTTTCCAAGTATGTTTTTAGTTCGACAGTCTTGGTCCGTATAATTTGATCATGGAACCATAATTTAAATGATTTTAATAATGGTATAAAAACCATATATACTAAGAATATAAATATTTATAGTCATTTATAATAATTCGATATAGAAAAATTAATTATGCCATTTATAGAGATGATAGATCATTTGTACGCATGAACATTGTTTCCATTTTCAACTAGGGGATTATAAATTGGTAAATAATAATTTACTATTGTAGAGTCATAATTATATATCATATTTATTAAAAAATTGATTCATTATTACCATCCATGTGAAATATAAATGAAAAAAAATCACATCGCATCATGAATATAGTAGTCCATATATATGCATGAGTGACATTATCATTTCCCAAAAGAGTATATGATTAAGATGTAGACATAATATTATCATTATATAAGTATAATTGTGTTATAAATGTCATTTTTAAATATGAAAACCATCATAATACTCATACATAAAATTTGGTTATGAAAAATAAGTTGAATTCCTATATAGAGATGGTAAGTCGTACGTACGTACAAGCGATACTTTCACTTCATTTTTTATTAGAAATAGGGTGTACAATGGTGTTTTTATATTCATAATAACACTTACTAATATTTAGGATTCAAGATGTATTATTTAATGGTAAATATAATAATTAATTTGTATTATTTCATTATATTTATGATTTTAAACAATTTAATAATATATTATCATGATAAAATATCGTTATTTATAATGTTGACACAATTCATTTTATTTAACATTAAATGAATCAATAAAAAGTGGTAATTATAATACAATTATTAAAAACAATCCTATCATGTAACGTAGATCTATAAAATTTTTGGTTCACATTAACTCATTCAATTTTTTCACATTTAATAATTTAAAATGAATTTTTTTATTAAATGGAGAAATACTGCATCGGTGTTGCATAAGAAATTCAAGCCATTGTATTATTAATAAAAATTAAAAATAAATTTATATCCTGAAAATAATTTTATTAAGATCAATATAGACTCTTATATTCATTCATATCACACCTTTTTCCCTATTTGGACTCATCTGGGCGGGAAAAATGAGGTGTGGACCAATCGCTGACGGATTGCTTGACGGTTCATCACTGTCGGGTCGTTACCCTCAAGGACGCTCTGCCATCTCGGCTGGAAAAAGATCCTTCCCGGCTGGGGCTCTCTTTGAAGTGACCCCTTCGTGGGGAGTGGGGTTTCCTGGTGTGGAGGGTTTGAAAAGCCCACACAGGGGAATTCCCTTTTTCAAGAAAGAAAAAATAATACAAAATTCATTTTCATGGAAAATTTACCATTAAATAACTCAATTTCAAACCTTATATGTTAATTTTTGAGTTAAATTCTCAAAATAACATTTATTATGAAAAGGTATGGCGTTATCACTTAATGTTAATCTAATTTAACTCACAAAGGTGATAAATTTTATCACAGTTACTATTCATATTGACTAAAAATAAAATGGGCCTAATTACACAATTTTAACCTACTAATTCTAAAAATGAAATTATTTTCACTAATTCAATACATAAACCTAGATGAAATTAATTTTAAATTATGTTCAAAAAATTTTACAAAAACCTTTTTTAGAAAAGTAAATCCATTTTAAGTATAAAAATTATTTTATTCTTATCCTATTCTTAGATAAATATTTTTTGAATGATTAAAAATATGATCAAGTAAATAATATATAAATTTCATTAAAATACATCACAAAAAGGTATTAAATTAATATATTTATAAAAAATAAACTGTATGCATAAAAAACAATCTTTTATAAAAAAAAATTTTCATAAAAAACTTCACTTTTATTTTCAAATAATTTTTTTCGTTTTTAATTCCAATGATTAGATGACTAGTAAATTCATTTTATAAATATTTAGACCATATCTTTTTTATAATTTGGTTATTAAAACTCATAATTCATTTCCAATGACTAGGAAATAATGAACACATAATATTTTAATAAATTTTTTTGATTCTTCTAAACAAACTATTGTGTGTAACAAAATATATCGATGAAATTGAATTATTTAAAGATAAATATTTCATAAGAATATCAGGGTGTTCCATTATAACCACTTAAAAATAATTTCAACCTAGAAATTCATGATTCTATTACAAAAAATGAGGATACTTCTACTTCATCAAATCCTAAGGTTCCCACATAACGTAATCAAATTGGAAGTTTCACATCAAAACATTGGCTAGATGAGGCGATTATTTTATAGAAATTTCTCTCCAAAATCCATAATCTATACATTTTGTACATCATAATAAATATCATGGTCCAATGTTATGAATTATGATATTTTTACATGTGACGGTTTAGGTATGTACTTCTTTATTAGAGATACATGGAACACATCATGAACTTAAGAGAGGTTGGGTTGAAGAACCAATCGATAAGATAACATAAAAATATGACCAAAAATCTCAAAAAAAATTACCTATGTATTTTAATGAACTTATTTATAAATATCATTACACTTTTCAAGGTTCATATTCATAGGTCTACCTTCTCACCCACTTCATAATCTAGATCTTTCTGAAGATTTTTAGCAAAACTTTTTTGTCGACTTTGAGCTTCTCTTATGCATTTTTGAATTGAAATAACCTTATATAATATTTCCTCATATATATCAGATGCTAGTATCTTTATTTCTACAAATTTATTCCATCATATTTGAGTTATGTAATTTTTACTAAATAGGTATTTATAGGGAGTTATCAGAATGCTAGAGTGAAAACTATTGTTGTATGAAAATTCTACCAAAGTAGGTCTTGGTCCCAACTACAATTGAAATCTATATAGAAAGATATCAACATGTGTTATAGGCTTTGAATTTTCTTATAAGACTAACTATTTATCTATGGTTTGTAAGTAGTGTTCAAACATAACATAGTTTCCATAGCCCATTGAATAATTTTCCAGACCATCAAGGGAATCCTTGGATCCCAATCAGATAAAATATAAATTTTTACTCCATGAAATCATTTCAGTTATTAAATATATATTATAGAAATATTATTATTTGGGAAATCTTCTCTAATAGGAATAAAGTGTGTCTAACTTGTAAGGTGACCAACTATAACCCATATATCATTATGGCCTTTAGTTGTTTTGGGGAGTTTAATGAAAAAAATTCATGGTGATTTTTTCCAATTTTCATTCGAGTGTTGTTAATGGTTATAAGATACCCATAAGCCTATATATCATAGCCTGAACTTTCATAGAAACAAATCACCAAGAAACTTACTCTTTAATATCTCTCTTTATGATATCCCACTAGAAATACTCTTTTGGGTCTCTAAATATCACTGTAAATAGATACGTCTTCAAATTTGGTATGGTATGAACTTATGCAAAGTTATTAGGCATTATTATACCATCAAAATATATGATTAACATAGGAACATTTCTGACATTCATTTACAGCTCTACATCTTCCTTATGTGCCACTTTAATCATCACATGGATAAATGATTGAACATTT
Source organism: Viscum album (assembly GCA_963277665.1). Lineage (NCBI taxonomy): Eukaryota > Viridiplantae > Streptophyta > Magnoliopsida > Santalales > Viscaceae > Viscum > Viscum album. The sequence continues at coordinate 1,601,728,213 of OY728165.1, read as the reverse complement.
ATTTATGATTAAAAATATTTCTCCTTTTCTATCAAAGATAAATAACATTTATCTTTTGTAATTAAGACTCAGATGATGGATGAATTTTCTATTGGAAGTTCATATACATAAACACAATGATAATTGATCCTAGGTTTATTTAGAATGTGAATTTTTTATTCACTTACATAACAATTAATATGATATCCATATTGAGAAATCAAATCTATGCCAATAATTATATCAAATTAAATTAAAGGGCGAATCAAAATATCTTCATTAATCACGTTCCCACAAACTTGAATAAGAGAATAACTATAAACTTGATTTTTCACCATTGTTCTATTAAGATTTGTCACAACTAACTCAACATATATCTCAAAGAGGATATTATTACATCTTTGGTGAATGAATAGGATAATTCATATCTTGTTAGTATCCCCCAAGAGCATGAAATTAAGAATACAGTCTTCAATTTGATGCCTGATAGTGCTCCAGGTCCTGATGGGTTTAATAATAGTTTTTTCTAAAAACAATGGGATGTTGTTCACATGGATGTTTGTAAAATTGTTAGATCATTTTTCTCCAATGGTGGGATCCCTCATGGTATTAATGATCAGTAACTGATTCCTAAAGTTGATAATGCCTATGAGATTCTTCAATTTCATCCTATTTCCCTTATCAATACCCTTTATAAGATAATCTCTAATATTTTAGCTAATATACTCAATCACATATCCAACATAATTATTTCATGTAACCAATTCGGTTTTAATAAAAGAGGGTCTATTCCGGATTGAATTTTACTTTCCTCGGAATGTAATGACATTCTTAACAGATCTACTAGAGGAGGGAATATTTCAATTAATCTTGAAATTAGAAAAGCCTTCGACACTATTGATTGGCGTTTCATCTTCAAATTTATTAAAATATTTGGTTTTAATGGTATTTTCATTAAAAGAATTTAAACCCTATTTATGTTTGACTCTATCTCCATTATTATCAATGGATCTCCAAAAGGTTATTCTAAATGCACCAAATGTGTCAGATAGGGTGACCCCGTTTTGGACATCTCTTTGTTATTTCTCAATCCATTAGTGAAAATAAATCTTCTATTTTCTTTGGAAAAACTCATCCACGACTAGGAAAATTGTTATCATTAACCACTTTAGAATTAATAAAGGTTTCCACCCTTTCACCTACCTAGGGCTTTCAATTTTTCAGGGAAGACCCAAAGCAACCTACTTTATCAAAATTATGGGTCAAATCACCAATAAAATTTCCTCCTAGAAGGGAAAATCCTTTTCCAAGGTAGGTAGAATATTTCTTGTTAAATCAACCATCTTCTCCAAATTGTTTTACTAATTGATGATTTATAAGTGTACAATTGGTCCTTTGAAAAGGATTAACTCATACATAAAGAACTTCATTTAGACTGAAATTATTTTTGAAAGGATAATTATCATATTCATTAGACCCCTTGTTGTAAACCAATTGAAAAAGGTGGTATTGGTATAAAAAACCTAAAACTTTTCAATGATGTGCTCCAGGACAGACTTACCTAGATAATAATAAATAACAACTTTGATGCAATTTCCTTTTTAAAACAAAGATTTATTTATAAATTTGAAAAAGTAAACTTAAATCATATCACCTCCTCAATATGTCCCTCCATTAGGTATAATTTCCCTAGAATCATGAATAACTCTAGATGGATGGTTAGTGTTGATTCTAACATTAATTTCTTGATGGATAACTGGACTGGCACACCCCTTATTTCTCTCTTATCTTCGGATTCTCCTCATGAGATTAATGGTTCTACTATAAGGGAGGTTATACATTTTCATAGATATGAACTCCCTAAAAACATTACTCATATTATAGACAACTAACCATATTCTAACACCAAGGATTTCCTCACCTGGGAACCTGCTCACAACGACATTCTCGACTCAAAAAAAATTATAATTAAAACATTTCAAGAATGGAGTCCGACTTTGAATGGTTGAATTACTTTAATAAGACATAGATTAATAAAAAGAGATTCAATCTGATTTGGCATATTTTTCATTACATAATTCCCAATAAGGCATGTCTTTAATCTTTTAGTATTCAACTATGTTCTAAATTCCACCTATATAATCAACATATAGAAGATAATGACCATCTATTTCTATCCTATCCTACCGTGCTTCTTTGTGGAACTACATTTTTGAAATTTTTAACTGTAGGTGGATGATATCTGATTCAATCAAAATTCAATTAAAAAGTTATGTTGATCATGATGCCTCACAGAAAATTAAAAATATTTTCCTCTCTGTAGTTGCTGAACTTCTTCATGTGATTTGGTATGATAGAAATAATGTTCATCACAAAAAATACTCATTTAATTTAAAGTCAGGTAAGGCTCGAATACTCATTGAAATTTGGGAAGCAACATCGATCCAGAAGTCTCATTTCAAAAATTCTATAGGCGACTTTGAGATACTTCACAATCTCAGGATTGATGGCACCTATAGTCCTCCCAAGCGAACTCTTGACATTTTTGGAAATCCCCGATGCTAGGGTGGGTAAAATTTAATGTTGATAGTGCATCAAAAGGTAAATCGGGTCCAGTGGGGTGCGGCACTATTTTTAAAGATCATCTTTGGAATTTTAATGGTTATTTTTTAGTAGTTGTGGCATTAAATCATCGCTTTAATCTGAAATGATAGGTGTAATCACTATTCTTTCCTTTGCTCTTCAAAAAGGTTCGATGAAAATATGGATTGAAAGTGATTCAACCACCATTGTGCAAGAAATCTTGATGGAGTAACTCATCTTGCTTGTCCTATCACTACTATATAGATTAAGTGACTTGAATCACTTATTGGGATCAACTACATTGCTACCCATGTCTTCCGCGAAGCCAATATGGTCGATGATGCACTTGCTAATAAAGGAGTCAATCATGACCAAACCTGGTTAGACACTTTGCCTTCTGATTTGCTTTAGTTTTATGATAATGATTGTAAAAAACTCCCCTCTTTTAATCTCTTGTAACTCTCCCTTCTTTATATAATCAATAAATTTTGCCTTGGTTTTTTGACCAAGGCACAAACCTCTATTAAAAAACCATTAAATTCAATTTTTATTTTCTTATCAAAACAATTTGATTTATGGGTAACTCTATTATCCATCTTAACCTTGAGATAACATCAAAAAATTTCTCCATAGGTACCGAAGTCTCTAATAATTAATTCCTTTTGGATATTAGTATAGAAGACATAAAGTATTCAATAAATTTTACTTGCAAGGGTGTTAATTAAACCAAAGGCATACCTTACAAGCCTTGTTAAATTTTTCTCCTATGTACCAATGGATTCTTCATCCTTATACTACAACTCAAGAAATAATTCTCTATATTTATATGTGTAATACAAGTTAATTACTTATGGAAGAATATCCTTTTAAGATCATTCCATTAAATGTCTTAAATTTCCTCTTCTTACCACATATTCTTGTTAAGATTCCACCATTTATCTGCTTCTCTTTTCACACAAAAATCTTCTCAGATAACTTTTCTATTTACAGAGCATTGAATAATAAAAAATATTTTCTTATGGTGTTAATATATCACTCATCCACAAGTGGGTCAAAAAATCCACTAAAATTGAGTGGATTTTTTATCATGAATGATTAAACAGTATGATGTTACCTCATTGTAATCGTTTGTAAACATAGCATGATTTATAGCTTAAGAATGTTATGTGAGCATAATAGCAAGCTTTTTCATTCCAAATCCCATAACATTCGGTTTTTTAATAGGATAATTATTGAATTCTCAATTTAATTCATCATTAACATGATTAATTTGGGTTCTATACATTTAATAAAACCAAAAATCATTGTCATAGAGACAATAATCATAGTGGAAAATCCCATAATCATCGAATAATAATTCTATAGAATGTATAAATTGTGACACCTCCTTTTATGACACTATAGGTATAACCTTGGACATTCATTATCATTATAAAAACTATTGGATTTTATTCTATACATAGGCATTTCGCTAAAAGTTTATTATCCTAGTTTCCAAATGACAATGTAACCTATCCTATGACACCAGCTATAGTGACCCATGAATTTCATACATAGATATTATATATTTTTAAATGAATATTAATTACATTACCAAAAAGCATGCCTAAGTATCATAAAGGTATAGTTCATTTGAAAACATGAAAAATATAAACAAATTATTCATAAAATATATACATAATATCTCACATATTTATTTATAATTATCACCCTTTTTGACATATCATAATTTATAACTTTCTTCATATCTTGAGAAAAGGGTGATCTCAAAATTCCAGTAAGTGTAAAAAATCGAGGCCAAAATTATTACACAATACTAAAATGATAATAAGGTAATAATAACATGAAGATAACATTTAAAAATTATACACTACATATCAAATATCATAATCTTGAGTCATGTAATAAATCATGGTAGTTGATAAGACATAAATTATAAACTATCATGATCCATGAGAGAATAATATTATCATAAGACATGTAATCCTCTCTTACAAATAATCATATAAACTAATTTAATTACTAGTAAAGACTCTTCTCTAATACTATCAAAGTGGAATGATTTCACTCCCCAAACCATCATAGTAGTAAAGGATCACTCCCAGGATTATCATGGCGGACATGATCCCTTACTTAGTTGGGTTCACTCTCCGTTCATGACATATTTGTCTAATGGGATATCATTATTTACCCAATGTGTTGGATAAAGATATAGGTCATACCTATAAATTAATTAGGATAATATGTTCTCCACAATAAGATGAAGAATTCATCGTATCAAAACCCATGAAAACAAATGGTTTTCTAAAGCATTTTATCATAACAAACCACATGGAAAAAATGGTTTCATAAGCATTTAATCTTTTTACCATAAATATAAACCATATTTAAAAATAATATGGATGGTATCCTTATTTAATATCCCTATTAAATATTATGTAACATCAAAGTATGTCATCTTAGATAGAAAATTATTTCGGAAGTTATCTAGGAATAATTCTTGACCAAAATAACCTTTCTATTTCAAAATCAAATTAATTTAAAAAATCATGAATTTATAAAAGAAAAATTTATATGAAAATTAAAATGTAAATTTATTAATAAAACATAAAAACATTGAGGAATAATCATGAAAATAAAATCCTGTCATTATTTATATTTTATAAAACATTCCTTATATAGTTTTATGTCGGAAAGTTCAAAAAATATTTTTTTTGGAAAAAATTTAAAATATTGCATTCAAACCATTTTGAGAAAAGTAAAACACATGTAAACATGTTTTTTTTAAAAAAATAGGATAATATAAAAAATTTAATTTTATTTATAAAAAGTTGACATGGAAGATAAATATTCCCCACTGGATATGTAAACATAAACAATCTCAAATAAAGAATAGATTGTGAAGTGAACTCTTACCTCTAGTCACTAATTTTTTTGTTCGTGTTCAAAAAAGTAGAAAATAAATATTTATTTATTATACCTGTATTACATAAACATATTAATATCTATAATACCATGTATTAATTATTTATAAAATCTTATCACCCATTTAATAATAATTAGATCTTAAAATCACTATTTTGGGTGATAATTACTTTGTTTTCCAAGTATGTTTTGGTCCTACAGTCTCAGTAATTATACGTTTATAGTGGTCCCATAATTTAAATTATTTTATTCAAGGTATAAACATAATATATATACATTATTTAAAATTTTAAAAACATTCATAAAAATTAGATATAAAAAAGAATTGCATCATTTATTTAGTTGGTAGGTCGAACGTATGCAAGAACATTGTTTCTATTTTTTGACTAATGAAATGAAAGAAATATAAAAAAATTCAAATTAAAAAAATATACATATCATATATAATAATAAATGATTTCATTATTCCCATCCATGTAATATATAAATTAAAAACAAATCACATCGCATCATGGAGATGGCAGTCCATAGGTATACACAAATAACATTATTATTTCCCATAATATTGGATAATAAGATTTTTGAAATAATATTATCAGTAAATAAGTATAATGTTTTTTTAAATATAATATATAAATTTCAAATAAATCATAATAATCATTCATAAAATATGTTGGTGAAAATTGAATTGTATTGCTACGTAGTGATGGTAAGTCTTACGTATGAACGAGTGATAATTTATATTCTCGTTTGATGGAAAAGAGGGTGTATAATGGTTTTTCATAATGATAATGCCATTTTATAATATCTATGATACTTAAGATATAATTTTATGATAAATATAAGAGATTTACTGGATGTAGAGAAAAGTATAAAAGAAAGTGATCATTTTAATGTGATTGTCTCTTCTTGGAAACAACTCCATTAGATATCCTTTTAAGGACACTAGAGTTGGTCTTTTGATTATAAAATCACCTCCATAATTTATGTAGGTATGTTGATAATATAATTTTTCTAGAGATAGTTGATAAATATGGCTCAAATTTTGTAATGAAGTAAAGTTGGAAGTTCCCTTTTATAACAGAGGTAAGGGGCCCTTTTGAATCTCTCAAAATATTAAATTATATTAAATCCATTATAAATAAAAATACCTGAAAATGGAAAGATATCCAATTCTAAGGTTTGATATCATTTTAACCCCATAAAATGATATATTTTAGACATATATTGGTGTAATTTAACCCTTATCATTTTGATTAACTCTTAGTTACCCAATTTTAATTTTAACTATGGTAAAAAAATTAGTATTAAAATAATTTAATTTTTACTTATAAGGTGAAAATGTCACCATAAATAGAAAATTTAAGAAATTTTAGGAAATATAATAATATCTTCTTATTATTTAATGTTTTTTGTAAATTTTAAATAATTTAATAAAATATTATTTTTATAAAATATTTTTATTGACAATTTTGATACTATTGATTTAATTTAACTTTAAATACATCAAGAAAAAAGTGTAATTATAATATAATGTTTTCAAACAAACATAATATGTCATATGGATCTATATAATTAGTATTTGACATTAACTCCTTGAAATTATTTATCATTTATTATTTTTCAAATCATTTATTATTTTTATTTTATTAAATAGAGAAATGTTATATCGGTGTGTCATAATAAATTAAGGGAATTTTATAATTAATAAAAATTAAAAATAGATTTATATCAAGAAATAAATTTTATTACGATCAAAATATACTCTTATATTCGTTCATATCATAATTTTTATCTATTTAGAAACATAAGAGGTATTAAAAACAAATAGAGTGATATTTTGTAACTTTATTTGATTTAAAATATATATAAGTCATTTTCATGTATAATATTCCATTAAATAACTCAATTTATAACTTTATGTGTTTAGGGATGTATTAAATTCCTCTGATAAGAATTAATATTAAAATTATGGCCATATAACTTATTTTTATTCAATTTAACCTGATTCACCCTATAATATGGTGATAAATTTAACAATTGTTACTATTCATAGGAACCAAAAATAAAAGTGGTATGATTATAAAAATTGAACCTCCTAATTCTAAATATTAAATTCATTTTATCTATATAAATACCACTAAATGTATTAAATTAATTATATATTATGTTTGAATAATTTGACATAAACATATTTTTAGAAAAAAATACATTTTATGCATAAAACTGGATTTAATGTTATATGGTGTTTAGAAAAACACTTGTTAAATGTTTAAAAAATTTGATCAAGTTATGAAAAAATAAATTTTGATAAAATAATTTACTAATAGGTATTAATTTAATATATTTATATAAAATACATTTTACATATTAAAAAATTCAATAAAAACATCACTTGTATTTTAAAATATATATTTTTTATTAAATTACAAACATTTAAAAACAAGTGGATTATTTTTATAAATATGAATATAATATATTTTTTATAATTTAGTTATCATTATTCATAACTACTCATTTAATAAAAAAATAATTCATTTTATAAATAGTTATACAATATATTTTAAATAATTTAGATATTATTATTCATATTGTCAATCCAATTGCTAAGAAAGAACAGACACATAATATTTAAATAATTTTTTTGCTTCATCTAAAATAGATCATGCATTTAACACATACTATCAAAGATATATAATTATTTAAAGATAAATAATTCCTAAAAATATTAGGGCATTACACTTACTCGTAGCTGAAATATTATTATAAGTATTTTAGATGTAATAAATCTTGATAAAATGATTTCCCCTTAATTTAATAAAGTGGATATTTTTATAAAAAAAATGATTTATAATTATTATCATGATGAAGTGTTTGTTATGGATCTAAAAATATCTTTTACATTACATATCATTCCATATGAATCAAACATAAAATATGTGGGGAACATATCCCGTGTACATATATTTTTAAAACACTTAGACTAACAGTTCCACAACATAAATTATTTACTTATTGATGGACCTAACTCACTATGAATATGTTATGAATTAGTTATTTGATGAAAATCAATTAGTAGTGGTAATAATAATTATATTTCTACTAATAATAATAAAATTGATCATTTTTGTTTTTCATCACATTCCATAAACATGTTAAATACACACAATAAGAGATCTAGAAGATCATATATATATATATATATATATATGTTTTTCTTGTTGAAATTTTTTTAAATGTTTTATTATAATTATATTATTCCAAAGAATTCAAATATGTTAATTATTAATAAAATCTTTTAAGGAGTCAATATATGCTCATGTATGTATATTAATGGGTAGTGAAAATTAATCAAAGTCTCTAGAAGAGAAATTATATTCCAACACAGGGATATAAAGTTGTTAATAAATATTTATTTTTATATCAAAAGTCTTGATGAAATATATTTAACATTAATGATATTCATGAAAATTAATATCATACAGAGACATTGGATGAATTTGGTGTATAATACCTTTATATATAACAAATATTATTGAAATGTGAAAATATATTTTAAATAATTAGTTAGGATTTTACTTTAATATATACAATCCAATCAATTATGCTAAATTATAAATATACTGATCCTGAAACATTAAATACAAGACATTATAATTTATTTTATCTTGGATAAAATAAAATAAAAAATATTAACAAATTATTAAATGAGGATTAATTTATTGATAAAATGTTGTGCATCAATCAAGGAGAGAATAATGGATTTATTAAAGAAATGTATGTTTACTAAATTATCAATTTTAAGATAATTTTTCAATTTCTTTATGTTATTATGAATTCACATTATATGATAATTTATTATGAGTTTCCTATTATTAATGTAAATTATTTATACCATCACCGGCTATATAGGAAGTGAATTTAAAATATTTATTTGAAGTATTTATTATTGAATATATATGAGTGAGCCAACAAACCATCCAGAACATTTAAATATTTTATAAAAGATTCATTTATTAAATTTTTATATTTATTATGAATTTCTAGTGAATACACATCGCATGTAATCAAAGATGATTAAAATAAATCTTGAGAATTATTTATCATATATAAAATGTTCTGGTGCCATAATTTATAATATTCTCACAACTCTTACATAAGTAATTCAACAAAATGTTTTGAAAAGAAATTATCTGATTATACACACCTAAATATTATTTCAAATGATTCTATTAAATAATTATTCATTATTTGTGGAAAGTATTAAATATATTTTCCTTGATGAGGAAAATGAATATCTGAACAAAAAGATTATTTTTTATATATTATCCTTAAATTGACTCCAGTAATGGATAAATTATGAGATCACATTATTCTTTTGATTATTTATTTCATTTTTTTGAATAATTTGAAAAAACATATATAAAATTTAATTCTTATAGATCCCAACAACAAAATAATTTTCCCAAAAAAATTATTGATGCAAATTATAACATGATAAACATTTAAAATTTTGAATTTACTCTTTAATTTAAAAAGATTATTAAACAATGATGGGATTCAAGTATAAATATTCTTATTTTTGATAACAATTATTAAAAAATCTATATATAAATAGTAAAAGGATTAAAAATTATTGAAGAATATTCAAAATTAAAAAATATTCACCTAATCTGTCAGGAACAATCCCAATGGGGATCATGTCATGCTAACCTCAAGCCTTCCCCCAACAGTCTAAGGGATGGAAATCAGCATCATATAGGAATATCACACACATGACAGGCCTGGCTTAATTTATCTTTACACATATAAACGTCTCCAAGCCCATCAAATGGTGAAATTTCAAAAAAATGATAATTTTGCATGCATAAATATAAAATCCCACCATCAGAGTATGATAATAAGTAATGTAAATAAGAAAGTTACAATTACAAGCCCACCATAGAGAAGTCTGAAAAAATCTCATCCTATGATGTGGGTGATAACTGCTCAGAAGGTAACTACAGGAACACACCTCGGTCCATCTAGATCACTATGTAATGTCTGGTCCTAGTCCCTCTACGACACTATATAAAGGTCAGTCATTTATATAAGGCATGAAAGGTGTAGGAAAATCCTATGTAGGGGTGAGTATAAAAATACCCAATAGTACACTCAAAAATCACTAAGTATATAACATCAACATCAATAGTCATCTCATCAAAGGTATATTTGAACAAAAAATATAACAAGAATATCTAGATATACTCAACATAGAGACACAGTCTTAATGTAAATTCACAAATGTAATCCCAACCTAGGATTCATGTTCGAAGGTTCCACATAACGCTCATCTAAGAGAACACACTCTATGTGTAAAATATTACTGATGGCATTCATTCATGATCTCATGCTTTTCTGGTCCCACTATAATAAGTACACCCTGGAATAATGAATATAATAAAATGCATAAGGGGGTCACACCTGTGGCCGTGGGGTATACGACAACCCAATATAAATTAACCCACTAATTAGGGGATCTATGGCTAAATAATTTTGGTTATTATGGTTCCATGAACCCTCACCTAGGGAAAAGGTGATGATAAAGGATCTTAGCCCAGGCATCATTGAAGGATTCAAAAAACTCTATCCAAGATTGATGTCAATATTAGGGGATCATCATCCTATTCATAAGACATGACTCCATACTAAACACTCAGGTAAAATGGTATAGGTAATATACCCTAATAAAACTTATCCAAGATGAAGAGGAAAAGGGATCAAAGATATCTTTGAAAGTGTAAATGGCATGTCCATTCAGCACTGGGTCCTACCAATGTATCAGGACTTATTCTTGTGTCTATTTCCATGCCCGAGTAGACATTGTGTATGAACCCATGTACTCCCAACCGCAACCAATTATATGTCTTTGTCCATGTACACATGGCATGTCGATATTTATTCTTGATTTTATGGCATATCTGAGCATGTGTACTCCTGGCCATGACTGAGATACCTCTGCATTACATGTCAAGCTTCTAGATAAGGGGCTCATGATAGAATACATGTATCACATTCCATGTCATACTTATATACTCTGTGAAAAATCTATAATGGTAGCCAATTTACCACACTGCGTGTATTACCATATTTCACGTTTTGTATATAATGATTTTTCAGAACCTACGGATCCATTTCGTTCATCATCACCCATTCCTCTAGTATCTAATATATCCATGAATCATGTTGGAAAACATGAATATGGTATTATATAGCCTTTATATAACCACTTTATTTAATTCATCCATCTGATTGACATAGAATCTAGTTATCATCATGCCTCATTTACATCGTACACCCAACCAGGAAGAATAAAGATCATCATACCATTCTAGATTTTTACCGTCACCACAACTCGATCCCATCGTCAATTATAACCTATATCTTTGATGAAAATCTATTGCAACAAGAAACAGGTTCATGACAATTGTTTATTCTGAAATCTAGTCAAACCACTTGTCATATGAATCACTAGTGGTGGTTGAATAAAGAATGGTTGGAGAAAAAAACATGTAAAAATGAGTATACCTTGGTTGTATTTTGATTGGCCTCTATCTATTTCGGTTATAAGGACAATCAAAGATCCATTACAAAACTAATAATTTCTTCCAAAAAAATAACACAAAGAGATATGTGTACTGATAACACATCTCGGTCACCTGATTCTAGGTACTCTCCTTAATAATTCCATACTACCACAAGACTCACACTAAAGGAATCAATCATCCATGGACGATCTGCTCATACTGATCATTAATCTCTACTCGAAACTCGGCAATGGTAGCTCCATCCTTGAAGTCAATCTCACCCCAGTTGATAACATGTGACTGGTCATGCATGAACCTACTCAGATTCAATAGATGTAAGGTGTTTTGTAGCTAGTATAACATGTTTAATTTAGTTAAGTGGAACACCACAAAGAATAATCTAGACAGTATCTAGAAAGAGAAAATGAATCTCATATATAGAATTCTTCACATGAAAAATATCCACAACCCACATCAAGTTGAGACCCTCAAGAAAACATAGTCTCCCTCATTGAACTCCAATGGATTCCATCAGCAGTCTTAATATGACTTATGATGGGTATGTGTAGTCCTCATATGATGCCAGATGATTTTCACCTTCTCTGTAGTTTCTCTCACCACCACTGGACCCATAAGTGCCAACCCTCTTGGGTTGGTCCAGAAAAGTGGTGCCTTGAATTGTCACCCATACAGGTCCTTGAATGGTGCCATACCAATGGTGTAATGGTACATATTATTGTACACAATATCCACCAATGGTAAGTTATCCTCCCAACTACAAAAAAAGACTATCATGTAAACCTGCAACATCTCTTCTAAGACTTGAATAGTCCTTTCCTGGTGGATGTCAGCCTAAGTGTGAAATTTTGTGCACAAACGCAACTGAGTCCCAAAGGCCTCAGATAATCTCTTCCATAATTTATATGTGAAGAAATTATCATGGTTACTAGCTATCATCAATAGATCTTCGTGGAGTTTGAATATCTATTTCACATAATGGAATCCCAAGCACTTTACTGAACTCAACTCTATAATAACTTGAAAGTGGGTTAAATTGGTGATTTGTTCTATGATCACCAGATGGAATCATGTTTTATAAAAAATTGTGCTACCCCCATCACAAAATATAAAGATATAACATCCCACTCACTATGGAACCTCAGGGGGTTGAGGTAAACCTACAATAACCTGGTGGTCAGCCTTCACTTGCTGACAAGTAAGGTGTCAACATACAAACTCTATAATTCCATTATTCATCCATGGACACCAAAACTGATATTGGAGGTCCCGGTACATATTCACCACACCAGGATGTACCTCCAAGGGATATATATGCAAATCATTCAGGCCATCTTCTTGTAATATCCCACGTACTATCATGAATCCTCTAACAATAATGACATGCTCTCCACATTCATAAAAACCATCAGTAGCATGTCTCGTGGATATATTATTACATAGGGCCACACAGTCAGTACCCCCAAGTTGTACATCCCTATCTTGTTGTAGAAAAGGATGGGTAAAACCATATACTATATGTAAGATTCTTTATTTTCATCCAAAAAGGATAAATATAATGAGGCCAATTGGTACGACATGTCGCCCAATAGCTACGAACAAGATCACTTGTTGAGGGAATATGCTACCATGTTCCCCTTCCCATGAGTAGAAAATCTCAAACTTTTGATCATTAATGATCATAATCTATCTCCTCTATCTCAGGTAATGATAATTTTTAATGAAGATATACTGGATACTATTGTGGTTAGAATAGAAAATATATTTCTCACCTATATAGTATTTTCTCCACATCTATAGTGTGAAGAGTACCGCAACTAACTCAATATCATGGGTTGGGTAGTTATTATCATGAGATCTCAAATGAAATAAACCATAGGAAATCACCACCAACCTATAAATCAAAACAAAACCATTCTCAGTCCCTGATTCATTACAAAACACAATATACTCAACACCCACCTCTAGAAATCTCATGATGGGATTCCTCATCAATATTTGACTCAACTCTTAGAAATCCACATGGAACCTCTCTACCCATATGAAAGGATTTCCATTTTTTGGTAGAATTTCTAAATGAATCATATATATAGGATAAATCAGGTATAAATATCCAATAGTATTCTTCCAACCCTAGGAAGCTCCACACCTCCACCACACTCTTAGGTGGATCCCAAGTGAACACTACCTTGACCTTTTATGGGTTTACTTCTACACCATCTTTTAAGATAACATGAACCAAAAAGTGAACCTTCATAATCTAGAACTATAACATTTTTTACTCCTGAAATGGTAGTTCACTCCAAGTATGTTCAGTACCTTCCTAAAGTGTCTCAAGTTATCCTACTCAGATGAGTACATTAGGATATTGTCGATGAAGACAACTACAAATGAGTCTAATAAAGGCTGATGGATCTTGGTCATGAGTCCCATGTACACTTCTAGGTTTTTTAGGTCAAATGGAATCATCATTTACTCATAGTGTATGTAACAACATCAACAAACTATGTTTGGTATATCCTTTTCCCATAATCACAAATGGTGATAGCCTGATCTGTGGTCAATATTCTAGAACCATTAGGACCCTCTCAGGTGATAAAAGAGGTTATCAATCCTGTATATTGGATAATTGTTCTTTATAGTCACATGGATTATGAGATGGTAATCCACACACAACCTCAAGCTCTTGTACATATTTTAAGCAAACTATATAGGGGATGCTTAGTGTGAAACACTAGTCCTAAAAAAATCCATTCCTCTACAAGTCCTCCAACTACATCCATAGCTAATGAAAATCTATGCGAGACATCCGATATGAAATAAAAGATATTAGGGATCTCTTGGGTTGTAGGTAAATGCAGCATGTCATCAGTAATGACATCCTTGTTCTTCATCACCACTACAGGAGGCAAACAACTCATTGCATCAACTACACCAAGGGTCATTCAAGCCAACTAATGAGTAATCAGCTACAAACATCAATGCTTGAATATATCCTTCTATATCTGGGATTCAGTTTTACCAACCAAGGAAATCCTCAACCCATTAATGTGTACACACTATGTCCTCTTCCTAAAACAATCTATCTGAGCATGAACTGTACATAACCATTTCATAACCCAAATTATGTCATAAGGACTCATCACTGATACAAATAGATCGAAAATGAAATTCCGACCTCTAACAGTATATTCACACCATTACTAGAATTGTGTAGTCACTAAGTCACCTAATGTAGGAGTCTCCAAGTACAAGGGTCAAGCCAAAGGCTCAACAAGAATCTCTAAATATCAAACTAGGTATGTGGAAATAATAAATTGACTCACATTTTTTTCCATAAATACTACAGCTAAGGTATAAAATACATAGATCAAACATCATATAATATATAGATCATTTGGTTCAACATCCTAAACTACCTTCAATTTCCCTCTTCCCTAACCACCATTTCCTTTAGCCTAGTGGGGACCAACAAGTGGTAGTGGAGGAAATAGGACATAATGTCTACCACCTCTAGCTACTCTTACAGTTCCTATTCTATATCATCCACCATATATACCTACATTATCATATATCATCCTATTATTAGCTGGACCATCCACTATATCCATATCATCAATACAAGGGGTCAAGAAAATAGAACTAAGATATCCCATGCTATCACAAGAGTTTAAACACGTCTCTCTAGGATGACTAGATCCATCCTGTTATCCATAAACAATTGAACCTCTATCATAGTATATCTTACATAAACATATCACATGTCCAAGTCCATTAGATTTTTATTGGTTCTATGTTGATGATGTCTTTCCTCCCATGGTCCCACTACCAGCAAAATTTATTTATGTCTGCTTGACTAGGAAACTCTTGGCTATCGTAGCACGCTCTATCACCCTAGAATATGTATAAATACATAGAGGTATCATGTTGGCTCAGACTTCATTATGTATTCCTCACTCTAATGACTTATCAAAAAATAATTGATCGTGGACCAGATCAATTGAGTACCAAGAGAGGTTGGTCAACTTTGATGAATGCTCAACCTCAGTTTTTCTGCCCTGTTGTAGATATAGTAGCTCTGGAATGTAAAAACCCTCAACATATAAATAGAAAACTCCTCCCTAAAAAGGAAATTGATCTCTGAACATGTGAGAGTTTACTCATCATGTGATTAAGTCACAAAGCCCTAGAATCTTCCTGCAGATCCTTGTAGAAGTATCGCTACTAAGAACAATATCTGGTCAGTAGGTGTCCTGACAAGATTGAAGCCTCCTGTCATTGTCTCAAGACTGTATTTAGCCTTCTATAGGTCAATATCACCTCAGAACCTGAGGTGTCACTATCACAAAAACTCCTGATGTGTTCTCAACCAATATAATATATCTGTTGGTATTTAATATACTATCTTCTACATAATTGGTGGTGGTATGAATGGTGCACCACCTAGAGTAAAAACCTCTTAAAAATGTCCCTCTTTTGAAGCCCCGTCACTAAAGAGGTCATACTCATGATACTGATGTTGAATCATTAAAGGAAAATTTCATGGATGTGCCCTGAAATAGAAAATATGTACCACAGTCAATGTGTATATCTATAGAGCTGACTCAATAAGAACATATAAACCACAATCCATTTCTATATGATTCATTTACCTATTTCCCCCCCATAATTAGTGTATTTATGTAATTAGTAGACAAGTAGGTTTTCATAATCATGGTGTATGGATACACTAGTCGTCACACCAACACTAGAGTCCCTATCCAGAAACCTATACTCAAAACACATAACACCATTTCCCTAAAATAGTATCATAGACTTCGGTACAAAGGTAGAACTGACTACTTTGATACCACTTTATCACAACCCATCCCAATGGGTCCCCTATCGCTACTACCCCAAGTCCGCCAAAAATAGGCCAAGGGATGGTGACTAGCACCGAGTAGGCATATCTCACTCATGGGAGGCCTTATCTTAAAGTAATTTTACACATGAAACCATATACAATAACATAAAATGTTGAAATGTAAAATAAATTATAACTGAGCCTACATACATCTAAAATACCACCATTTGAGAATGAAAATATGTAATTGAAAGAAAACGGGATAAATTCAATCCCACAATAAATTAAATTGAAAACAAGTACAACCTGAAAAGTTGGTGAGGACAACTTTCAAGGTAAATTCAAGAACACACCTCAGTCATTCAATCATACTAAGAATCAGCTAGACCTAGTCCCTTTAGGACTCCATCAAAAGACTGCCTGAATGTATAATACATGACATGTGAATGAAAATTCAACAAAATGGTGAGCATAATAATACCAATTTGGACACCCTGAAATTAAAAAGTATATAACCTCAAAAAAAATTCAACTCATAATAGGTATATTTTAATAGCACATATAATAATAATATCAAAATATACTCAACATAGACCCACAATCCCAAAGAAATGTCACAACTATAATTCTAACCTATGATTCTAACATGAATGTTCCACATATCACTCATTAATGAGAAAAACTCTACAAGTAAAATTGTAATTATGGAATTCATCTATGTTGTCATGCTAGTCGGGGCTCACAATAAAAAGTACATGATGGAAGTTTGGATAGAATGATATATAGAAGGGAATGACACCTAATTCCATGGTGTATACCAACAAAACAATATGGATTAAACTGCTAAGTATGGGATCATTTCCCAAATAGTTTTGTTCATGAAGATACCAAGAACCCCACCTAGGTAAAAGATAATAATAGAGGATATCACTCCAAGACACACAAAAGGTTTAAAACAACTATATACCATACTGATATTCCTAAGAGGGGATCACCACACTATGTATTGGATGTGACAGCATAATAAACCCTCCTAGAAAAGGATCAAGGGAACATACCATAATGAAACTTGTCCAAGATAAAGAGGGAAAGGGATGAAATCCCTATTTTAAAGATGTAATGATGTGTTCTATAAGTGTACATCATTTTCATTAGGCATCAGGTGAATCTCGTTTATCATAGCCCGTGCCCATGTGTATTTTTTCCCAAGTACAATGTGTGTCCATAGCTTTGCCCGTGTACACCATTCATGGCTATTTCTATTATTGAGTACATAGAATATCCAAGCATGTGTACTAATGGTCATTTTTGATTACCCTGTAAGGTAAACTTTGAGTCTCCAGGTAAGGTTCACATGCTATTGGACACATTTCACATGTCGTGTGATAATTATATCTTCACAAAAACCCTAGCACCCTAGCCAAGGTCCCACATGATGTGTATTCCCGGATTACAAGCTATGTATATCAAGATTTTTTCTAACATGAAAATACATTTCCCATGTCATTACACCTTAATATGTTCTGCAATATTTCCATGAATCATGCCTGAAAACATGGATCTACTCAGGATAGTCCTTTCCATTGTCGTTCACCGAAATCCACTATCTAATTAGCATGGAAAAAGGATGTCATCAAGCCTCATCGTCATTGTATGCCCAACTAGAAAGAACTAGAATCATCATAATGATCTTGAGTATAACCATCATTGAAGCTAGATCTCATCATTAATCTAAACATGAATCTACGATAACAGTCTTTTATGCCAAGACACTGGCATGAGATGAATTTTTATCTAGTATTCTGGTTGAACCACCAGTCAATCGAAAATTTTGTGATTAACACTTGAAGAACGATGGGATAAAATTAAGAAACTTGAAAAGGAGGAAAGAAACAATGTCATGTTTATATTTTCCTTGATCTGTTTCCATTATAATTTTGAATGAAGATCCATAAAAATAAAAAAAATCTCAAAAAAATCTACAAGATAAGCCTTGGCCAATAATACAATGGAACCGTGAATCAATTTGTTGGTTGATTGATTTAAATTTATCGTATGAAAATAAAATAGAGATAAATATTCAAAATAAAATTTTCCTACCTCAAGGTGGATTGATCACTAATGGATAATGATTCTATATCATTGTCATTGGTGAGATATAGATGTTCTACTGCACACCAATCAATGATCCATGATCTGGTGTCTATTCATATGAGAACGATCCTCGAGCACTCTCTCCAATGGATCTTGGGTTGTGTGACTAAACCTAATATTTCCACATAGCTATATATTTATGTACAAGTAATTATGACACTTTTTCACTTAATAAAATAAATAACTGAATTAATTTATTTTGTTTATACGCTCATGATAACACTTAACCCAAACATATGATGTGCTCCAAGATTAAGACGTACCAAGCTAAAACCCACATTTTAAACTCAAAGACATCCTCAAATTTTTTATCTGAGTCACTATTTAAGAGTTATTACACATTTTCATGAAAAATAACCACAAGTGATATTTAATATACTTAATATAAATCTGAAAATAATTTTGGGCACATCGAGCATCAAAATATCACACCTTCTTAGCACATAACATAAAAAATAATCCATACAATATTCTGGAGTGATATATAGAAAAATAAGATTTGTTACATAATCTGGTAAATTACATTATGGGGTGAAATGTAAAATATGTTCTTAATGTATCTCTGTTAAAATATATTATTATAGATATGAATATAAAAATGATATTATCATCTCATGGTTCATATTAATCAATGTTTTTTCATTAATCCATAAGGTTTTTGATCATAGAAAACCTTTGAAGAGTTTACAAAAATAATAAAATGTTCGATGATAAAATTATAAATAATGTCCCTATATATTTTAATTATTCATCTAGTTGATGAAATCTTAAATTTTTTAATTAGTTGATGTATTTGTTAAAATAACCATAAAGAATAATTAAATTTGTTAGTTTCAAGAATGGTATAATTAATATAATAGGGACAATAAAGATCTATTTTTTTCCTAAAGGATAAAAAATAAATGAAAATGTTATTTTTCCATGGAGGGTATATACATACGTCTTCATAAATAACTTATGAATAATATTGGGTCTTATTTTAAATAATTTGATGAAATATTATATAATTATCTAGAACATTATGATTTAAATGTTATAAATTATATATTATTCCAGAATATATCATCAAAATCAGTTGGTTATGTCAATTCTAGATATTTTCAAATCCAAAAATGGTAGGATCTCAAATAAGATATTTGATTATATATAGTGTAATTTTTATTTCATGGTGTTCTACAAAAAAAACCAATTTTCTGACTTCCTTCAATCATACTGGGTTGATTGGAATTCTTAAATATAACCCAAAAAGTGTTTGGGTGATATTGTCCACTCATCATACTTTAAATTAGTGTGGTTTATATGTGAATAAAGATATTTCTACCATATTATATGAGGATAATGTAGCTCGTATAGTAAAATTATAAGTTAGGTATGTCAACGGAGATAAGACCAAATATATCTCACCAAAATGGATTTTTACTTATGATTTTAAAAAATATGGTGAAAGGGATATTTGATAAATTAGATCATGTAGATTTATTCATAAAGGAATAACCAACAAATTTTTTTGAGAAATTGATTTATAAAATTTGGATATCCAGACTACAAAGCCTATCAATGTTTAATTGCTGATATTTATTAATGTTGTTCTAATTTCCCCATTATCAGGTTTGTACACCAGGTTTTCACGAAAAGTTTATCAATAAGGTAGATAAAATTAGCATAAGAATAAATTATTTTTATTTGTTTTATTCCATAGGATTTTTTTAAATAGAGGATAAATAATATTATATTAAATTGACGAAATTCAAGGGGGATATTATGATAAAAATGTGTATGTCACAATTTTCCTAAGGGTAATTCATATAGGCTCTATTCCCATGGGTTTAAATTAATATAACAATTCATTATTTCAATCTCTATCCCATTTAAAAAATAATCATCATTTGATATTATTTGTAAATAAGGATTAATCTTGGTCATTTATGAGATGCATATATTTCCAAAATATATTAGATAATATGATAATGAAATTAAAATTAAACCACTATCATTATATATTTTTTTTAGATATTCCACATTTGTTTTGTGATTAGACACTTTCTTTCAGTCATCATCACAGTCACTTTCATTGGAAATCACAATTCTTTTACAATCGACAATGAGGCCCCAATTTCAAAAATTTTTGAGGTTCTAATAAGTGTCATGATCCTTTTTGATAACATAATTATCAATTTAATATTTTTTATAAATAAGAAATAAAATTTATATATTAGATAAATTATTTCAATAACATATATTTATCCATTACAATTTTTATCACAATTATCTTTTGTTTCATATTTTAATAATATAAAAATATAAAAATATAATTATTCATAAATTAAAAATTAATTATTAAACTATATTGGATTTAATATATCAAATTTTTTTCATTTTGGATCGATCCAAAACCAGTCTCCCACTATTTTTTTTACTTATTATGGATCTTTTTTTACTCCATTTCAGAACACTCAATATTGAACCAACATTCCTTGATCAATATTCAACATAATTCATATTATTCTTCATCCATGAATTTATATATTTTTCTCTTCTAATACTTAAAATATTACTAATTTTTTTTGAATTATTATAATTTTTAAAATGAGGTTAGATGTTTTAATAACCTTTATAAATATTACCAAATGTTCCCCTAAATATCACATGAATTAAAAATGATCTCATAATGATTTCTATATCATAACAAATTGAATAACTAAAATCATTTTGTCTTATGCAATTTGATAACTTTATGCACATTTTTTCATGTGGTTAATCATCAAACAAGATAAAATCTTTATATTTGACCCATATCCCAAATTATTATAGTAATTTAATTCAAATTCAATGAATCCAATAATAAAAAAACATTTCATTCCAATAGATTTAAAATATTTATATCAATCTCCATTGATCCAACAAAAAAATGGCTTCAATGCTTGATTGAAAGAACAATATCTAACCAATTTTAAATTTTTTTTATGTGGATGGGATGACCAAAAAATTATTGTTATCAAAGAATATGACTCCAATTAATATCAATAAAAAATAGAATACCATTTTTATTACATTTTTATCACTAAAAAAATTATAAAATTCATTTCTATGAATTACAAGAAAATGAATTGGAAATATTTGGAAAAAATAAGGCTATACACTCTAGTTCATACAATTTAGGAGACCAAGGGATGTCTAGAAGCAAGCCTTAATCTAAAAAACTATGTGCGCACCAAATTCACGGTAGTCACGTGGTATCACACCCCCACATAAGTGATCCCATGTGACATGACTTTACCACTGGGTCCCCTCCTATATGTTGGTAAGTCATGCATTCCACCCCAATCCTACCTCAAATAGGTCAAGCACTTCTGACTAGAATCAAGTAAGAGTAAATCATAATATGAGATAATTTATCCTATAATAACATATGATATATACATATCCAATACACAAGATAAACCCATAATACCATCAAGATACAATATAAAAGATTCATATATTTTCAAAACAACCTTTTTTCAATTCTAAAAAAAGTGTTGATAAAGGACATGCTTTTATCCACACTAACTAAAAGTGTTGATATAAGATACTTTTGTCATTGCTAAAAAACAAGTATAAAAGTGATAATTTTATCATGGTTTTTTTAGAACTATTAAATATCATCCCTTATCAGTGACTTATTATTCACTAATAAAGGATACCCTTTATGAGTTCCTTTACTGCAATGAGAAAGGGCACCGTTAATGATTTAATTTATATAAGTGTATATTTATTTATTTTTAG
Organism: Viscum album; assembly: GCA_963277665.1. Taxonomy (NCBI): domain Eukaryota; kingdom Viridiplantae; phylum Streptophyta; class Magnoliopsida; order Santalales; family Viscaceae; genus Viscum; species Viscum album. The sequence goes on along the minus strand of OY728165.1, from coordinate 1,601,705,380 downwards.
ATATAAAATATAAAAAAATATACTTATAATAAAAATTTATTATCAAAATTATTTTGATAATTTATATAAAAAATTATCAAATTTATATTATTCATGAAAAATATATAATAATATATTTATGCACAATAAATTTTTTTTATTAATATAATATATTAAAATTTTATTTATTCAATTATATAAATATATAAATATATAAATGAAGAATATATTTATTTAAATTTATTTTTAAGACTAAATCAACTTTTAATTATGAAATTAAACACCTCCTTCTATTTGGGAAGTTGAAGATGCATTACATAGCCTCTAGGACAAAGTCCAAGTGACCCATGAACATGGCCTAATGTTCCAGTGAAATGTAAGTTGTGCACTATACTTCTTGTTTCATTCCAATGTCACCACCTTCCTTTATAATGTATGTATCACCACATGCATTATAAATCCCCCAAGGGCTTTCTAGGATTTGAACCCTATTTTTTGGATGCAGTATTACAGGGTTTACCACTCAGGTACCACCTCAACTACATAAGTGTATTTATAATATATATAAATAAATATAAAAATGTATATATATAATTTTCATATAATTATTTATATATTAATATGATTATATAACATAAAAAATATATATATAGTTATATAAAAACAATTTATAATATATTTGTATGTGTCAAAATATGTACGTATGTGTATGTTTATATATGTATGAATGTGTACAAATGTATATATGTTTGTGTATTTATGTGTATGCATGTGTATATATGTGTATGTATATGTATGTATATGTATGTATGTATATATGTATGTGTATGTGTATATTTGTGATTGTGTGTGTGTGTCGATATGTGTGTGTGAGTGTGTAACATCCTAGAATTTCATTCATCAGAGGATCAATAAATGTGTTTTTTTTTGATATTTTTGAAGGGTTGAAGGACGAGCCCAACACATGAGGCTAGTGTGGACCTGAGCCTATAGCTAGTGAATTTATAGGTGGTCCACCAACTAGCCAGTGAGGGCTATTGGCCAGTCGGTGGGCTAATAAGTTTCTATAATGATCTTCTATAGCCATATACCACCTTGTGGGGCTCTATTGTTTAGTTAGTGGTTTTTATGGGAGCGAGTTCTCGTAGGTTTAACAATGGTAATATTCCCCAGAACCCATGTTTTATAAATCTTTTATTCTCCCTTGAAACTATCTTGACCCACACAATCCATGGGAGCTCTCTTTGTTGTTTTTTCTCTCCCAACCTCACCTCTAAGTGGATAAATGTGATGATCAAAGTGGTGATCCTCTTTCGGTATGTCTATCTCCTCATGGAATTTTATCTCTCATATTCACTAGATTCATTCTTCCTAGGTATTATTAAGACCATGGGATTTATTAGATCTAGAATGTTTTATGTGGAATTATGATTCAAAAATCATTTATCGCTCCTCTCATCGTCCTACTTTCTGGATTTTATATTCTCCATTGAAGGAGATTCATCTCAAATTTATTGTAGTTTTATCATGAATATTTCAAGTAGGTTTTTCAGTTCCATTTATTCTTCTTTTGATTCATGTGTTTCTTGAATTCATGTTTATTCCATTGGAATTCAGTTTAGCATGGTTTAATCATTTTTAAGAAAAAAATGACCCATTGGGTGAAAATGGAATTTTTTATGAATAGAAACTTACTAAGAATCAATCCAATATTTTTAAATGAAGATGGATTATTTTTCAATCTTAGTTGTTTTAGTTTATAAAATATAAATTCACATTATAATCAAAATTCATTGATTCTTTATATTTTTTCCAAATGTATTAAAATTCATATTTTCCATGAAAAGTTTTTTTGGAATGATTTAAAGAATAAAATCTGATGGTTTTTTTAAAGGTTTATTATGAAGATATCTTAAAATTTTAATGGTATTGGTTTTATTTTTCATTTTATTATATCAAAGTCCCATATGAAACATTAAATTGGTTTTTAAAGGAAGTAGGCATGCATTTACCTTTTTAATAAATGGTTCAAAGTGATGATTTATTTAATTGATAATGTTTTTCTTTATCAATTTGTATTACTATAAAGGCATCATCGAAATTTAGTGAATTAATAGCTTTTCTTGTGAAAATTCTTGTTGAAACCCTTATATATGTTCTTCCTTTGTGATTTTTTCTTAAATACCATGATGACAGGTGTTAAAATAGGGGTTATACATTATGGGTGTTCATCCCAAGTTTTTCATTTGTTTTTAATGAGTAAATATGTGAAGTGATTATTCTTAGTGAATTGGTAAGGATTAACTTAATTTCATGAAATACCGTGCATGAGAAATTCTACATGCCAAATTTGACTACTGTTGGAACTGATCTTAAAGATTAAAGTCTTGTTAAAAATTAGTTTGATTATTTGTATAGGGTTTAATCAAACTTTAATAATTCCATGAAAGTATTTATTTTCATGAGTGTTTGAAGGTTTCTATAAAAAATAAAGTAATTTCATCAATAAATTAATGAGGTCCAGGAAAAAATATTGATAAATTTATGTGAGGTCCACAGTAAAAATGTATTTATTTTTTACATGATTAATATTTAAGAAAATTTACAATATAGACTTTCATTTTTATTTTGAATTTTTCATATTCCATATTTCACATAGAGATTTTTATTTTGAGTGTTATCAAAATAATTGACTATCTCTAACAACATAGGGACCATCTAAATCCATCATTATAGGAGGAGGACCTCAGCCATTCAAAAAAAACCAGCTCACTGAGCTCGCATAGTGGAAGGAGGTAGTGAGGGACTAAATAAGTTGGATAGATCATACACAAGTTGTGTACGGCATGTGCAGATCGTGCATTGGAGTAGTGTTGTAGTTGTTGAACCCCAATTCTGTCTTGACTAATCCATGTAACATGGAATTTAATGTGGGAAAGTGAGGAATACCAAATGTTTTATGTGGGGCTCATTAATATAGTGCACTATTCTTCTATATTAAAAGATATAGACAAAACAAAGGCTATCTGATCTATTTATTCTGAACCATCAGATCAATTATTCAATCATCTCAAATCTCCAACATTATCCAAGGGAATATTTACATGGGATTGATAAATCCCAAATCAACTATATCAAACTGAATTATAGTCAATATAATTTAATTTCATTTAATCCTCATGATACCCATGGGATATCCAAGAACGTGTTTCAAATGGTTATCACACATTTTACAAGCATGAATAGAATATCTGAAGCCATTATATCTCCTATGGTGAATTTTATAACGCCCCGACCCCAGCTACCCAGAGTCGGTGCATTAGTTCGTAACATTGGCATGATCACAAGAACGATCAAATCCCGAAAGACCGATTGGTTTAGTAGCCTTGGAAACACTAGATATAATCATAAAGTTTTACATTACATTTCAAAGTGAAAAACTACTACAACAACAAAGTCTTCATATCCACACTATTAACCCCTCATAATATCCCATCAAGTCATTCATAATTTACTTCTTCACTACCTGGGAAAAATAAAACATAGAGAAGGGGTGAGCTCAAATGCCCAGTAAGGATAACAATATAGCGGAACATTCAAAATAAGCATAAACATTTAAGGCAATGAATTACTAAAACAAAAGCCTTTTAAAATTGAACTTCAACATAGTATGGCAAAAGTAAAATGAAATAATGCCATTTACTTGTTCACATGGACATTCTACTAATCGAATAATCACATGCAATATCAATAACCACTTTCATAATTATGGAATGCATAATGCTAAACGTTAATTTCTTTGTCTAGGCCTCATCCCAAGACCTAGGGGTTACTTCTAACCGGAACCCAACCCGGAGTGCCTCTAATAACCAGACACCAACCCGGAGTGCCTCTAATAACCGGACACCAACCCGGAGTGCCTCTAATAACCGGACACCAACCCGGAGGGCATACTTTTACCAGTCCCTAACCTGGAGGGCTTACTTTAACCAGTCCCCAACCTGGAGGGCTTAATTTTACCAGTCCCCAACCTGGAGGGCTTACTTTTACCGGTCCCCAACCCGGAACATACTTGTTTAGCACATTCATCTGAAGAAAAGTTTGAAATATAACATAAACTTTCGGATTAAAACTAGCATACAAAATGTCAATAGTTTCACCATAAACTATGAATGGTATAAAATAGCACATCCACAGTCAAACATATCACAAAACCTTCAATAAAATATAGAAGTTTTGTATTATAATAAATCAACTTCAAATAAGCGTAAAATCCATTAAAGGATGTTGACATAGATGAAATCAAAACTCTTTTTAGAGAAATATCTCTTTCTTTTTTTGAAATCATTTAAGAGCCATATAAAATAAAACATTTTCTTGGAAATATTCTTGTAAGCTTGTAAGGAAAGCTTTGACGATTTTATAACGGCGGAAAATAACCGCACCCGCCGTATAAGTAAAAAAAAACATTCTTATCTCAATTCTGTCGAAAAGGTTAAAAAGGACCTTGTTTTGAAAACGACGGAAAGATTCCTTTATAAACCTCTTATAAAAATTCAAACAAGGGTATAAATTACTTTAACCCATATTCTTGAAAATAGTAAAAATGTTTTGAAATACATTTCGAAGAAACATGGATGTGGATGATAAAGAGATCCCAGTAGATTATTACGTATAATACAACCTCGGATAATGAAGAGATTGTGAAATAACCCTTACCTTGTACTTTTCCTTGGTTGGGGTAGGTTATCCTCCTGTATAATGGTGAAATAATTGTTATTAAATTATACAAGAATCATATATATTAATATGATATCATATATGATCTTTTAACATTGATTTGTTAATAATATCTTAGAATTATCGTCGTTTCGGGTGATAATCGATTCGTTCTTCTTAAATGATTGGTTACGTAAGACATGTTTGAAATGGATAGATTATATCCTATTCATAATCAGAATGATATTAACATTATTTTTAACCCCAAAATGAGAATAAGACTTGAATGGATATGACGGAGAATGAATCTTATCGCGTTCGTGGAGACGGTAGTCCGTACGTACGCACGAACGCTACTTCCATTTAATTTTTATTTTAAAAGAATCGAATCCAAATGATACATAGGTATATTACTATTCCAGTATAATATAATATTTTATATATGTTACTTAAGTTCATTAACACCATCCTTTATACGTTCCATGTGTGGTATGAACGAGTCATATCATTTTAAGGGGGCGGTAGTCCGCACTTCCTCAAATGAAATTATCGTATGTATATACAACATGAAACAAATAATGGTATGAAATAAAATGGAATTACAGAAGCTTATATATAAAATATATATCATTAATATCATATTTAATTACAGTGCCATCATAATGGCCACCATGAGAGGTGGTAAGATGTATTTGAACAATCATCGTTTCGTGAGGCGTTAGTTTGCCATCCACAGAAACATTATGTTCATCATCCATTAGATGGAGTTGTGTGTATGTGTAGTTTGAATCCTTCTTATAACAATATCCTAGTATATTGAGGATACTGGTGTTGTTACAAAATAAAGGAAATAAAAAGATTTTGGGGGTTGGAGAAGCAAAATAATTGAAAATAATTTAAGAGAAATCGTTACCTTTAATTTAGGTAACTCACTTTGGTTGGAACCAAAGGACTTCTTGAAATGATTTCTGCCTAAGGGGAAGCTTCATGGAGGAGGAGAGGGATGTGGGGAGCTTAGTTGGGCAGAGTTTGGACGAGCCAAGTGGCTTGAGAGGTGTGTGGAAAAGAGAAGGAGGAGTGCCCTTTTATAAGAGGGGTGAGGGGAACCTTTGGAAAAGCTAGAAATATTAATTTATAATAAATTCATATTCGGTTTCCAAAGGCTCCAAAGTTGACTATTCAAAGGATGAGGTGGGGATAGGTCGAAAACAACTCATCCAATAGAATTTAGACAGGTTTGGGTACTTATATTAACCTTATCTTTAAGTATTAACTCTAAGTTAATTAGTTTCACTTTTACAATGTCTCTTTGTATTTTTATATAATATGGTTAATAAACTTACTATATACATCCAAGCGACCCCCAAGTGGTCCATTAATGATTAACCTATCCTTATATAAGTCTCTTGTCCGAACCTTAGATTTTTAGGAATTTAATATCAATTAATAATATAATATTTGTTTTAAAAACTCTTTTATGTCAATTTTGACACTATTCAATAGTTGATTTTTGTGAAACTCATAACAGATTGATTACTTCGAAAAAAGTCAATTAAATCAATCCTAATATATCATATTATCCTAGAAAATTAGTTTAATTCATTAAAAGTTTCATATTATATTTATTTGGGTATTTATAATATCAATTATGTTAATTTTTTACTATTTTAGTAATTACTGCATCATCATTGTGTCATAAATAAAATAAATTATTTAATGTCTAAAAATTATAAATAAAACATCATTATGTAGGATATCTTTTTAGCTTTCTAATGAATATTTATAATCGAAAATAAAACATGTATAACCCTATGTAAAAATTGTTCTTCTAAAAGATGTAAACTTATGCCATTTTTATTTTTATTTTAACTTTATTAATATAATGTGTCCCTACCACATACAAGTGGCTCCAAGGGGTCCCCAAATTGACCCAAGGATGCCCATGGTCGGGTATGTGTCCACCAATAAGTTTAGGACACGTTTTAGGGTAATTTTGTATTATTATAATATTATTTTTTTAACCCTTATTTACCGGATTTACCCTTTAACCATGGTAAATAAAATATTTTCCGCAGTAATTATTCAAAATGTCTAAAAATAAAAGTTACCTATATACACAATTTGAACATCCTGATTCCAAATATGGAATCCATTTTTCTAAATTCAAAACACAGAAGTGGCAGAAATTAATTTAAAATTAATTCCCGTTGTCAAAACAAAAAGCGTGTTTTTAAGAGATAATAACTATCAAAAGATTGACACTTGTTTATGTTTGGTTTAATTGTAAAATTATGTCCAATGACCAACATTATATTAAATGGTAAAAATATATTCTAAATATACTTTAAAACCACTCAAATTCATAATTTATCACTATTAATTATTTTGATTAAAAAAGTTGTTTTTAATTAAAATTTAGTAATTTTCACTATTCATCAAAATATGAAAGTTATCCGAAAAGTACCAAAATTTCACCCTAGACTAATTTCGATATTCCGAATCCAAAGATGAAGTCCATTTTGAAATATAAAATATATATGATTTCAAAAATTAGGTATTACTATTCACAACGGCTAGTTTAATTAGTTGTGGTGTGTGTTAGAACTCAAGGTTGCGTACAACACACGCTACTATTTTATTCAAAGGAAAGCGTACCGTGGAAGCTTGGGATGTTTCATTTTAAATTTTTTGATGTCTCCATTTAGTCAAAAAGATTAAAATATTGTATTTAAAAAGGTTTTACTATCAAAAGTTGATAAAAGTGTAATACTGAAAATGAATATGTTCTTGCATTATGACTAAGAAACTCATAATATGGATTCTAAAATTATAAGGATTATATAAAGTTAAAAATGTAGTTAATTCTATTCATGACCTCTTTTAATGGCTTTTTTTTTGGGTAAGTCATGGTGCAATTGAACTCGGTGTTGCGTGTAGTGCAAGTTATTGAATTATTTTGAAGAAATAACACACTATGAAATCTTGGGGTGTTACATTCTCCCCTCCTTCAATAAATTGCGTCCTCGCAATTTGAAATTGTTCTTCGAAAATAACAGGTTGAAAATAGATAATATATTTGTGGGAAAACCCACATCGGAAATTGGGTTACTAAAATTTAGTCTTAATATGAGGAAAAGAGAAATTAAAGGGTCACCACCAAATTATGATCTTGATTAGGAGAACATTGGTGGCAATTAGAGACATATAATCGGAGGAAAAACGTAAATATTTATAGGTAGTGATTGAGGTCATCAATCACAAACAAGTGTATAATTGAGGTCCTTAAATTCATCAATCTATGATGATTTGAAATACCATCGGTTCAACAAAACATAGGGTATTAGGATAACACATTTTTGATGTTTCAAAATATCCTAGTTGAAATCCCACATCGAAAAATGAATTAATGAGGCCTCTATTTAAAATAAAGAGTCGAAAGTATGAATATTACCGAAAATAACACATACTAGGGTTCCATGTAGGAAAATATGGATATGGAAGAAAAATCTAAGCATCAATTATCGGATGGAGAGTGGTAGAGAACATGGCTATGAAAAGGCCAACAGTCCCAAAGCCATAAATTAGTGATGATTTAAGGTACCATCTAGGAAAACATTTTTGTTCTAAGTTGTTTTTCTTAATATTGAGGAAATTATTTATGAGATTGGCTAAGATCATAAGGAGATATACTTACTTTATAATTATAGTTTTATCCATTAATAAATTTCTACCACAGACTCATCTTTCACTCTAAAAGATAATAGAATGTAAAAAAAATTCTATTTACACTATTCGTATAGGGTTCCAAAATAAACGAATTTATAATTCATCTACAAGATCATTTAATAAAAACTACATTATTTAATCCAGGACATCTTGTGGGCCAGTGGTAGGTGATACACCCTTGTCGCCCTTCGGTTGCAGGTTCAAGTCTCGCAGCCTTGCCGGACGCGACGGGTTGCCGCCCGACCTACGGGATTTCCTTTTATGGTAATCCAAAATAATCCAAACTAGAACTATCCAAAATACTTCTGTCCAAACTCACAGTCCAACATTTATAAGGAAGGTAAACATAATATAGATCCTTTTTACCCCACAATAGCATATGAATACCTTCATCTTGTATTCTTTTAATAAACTGAAACATCTTGAATTACCATATTCCTTATTGATTACATTCATGATCCCTTATTCCATATAGAAAGCTGGATATACTTCATTAATCCAAAAATGTTTTAAACCCCAACAATGATGGAATATACAAATCATTAATCAGTTCCAGGGTAGTCAAGAATATCCAATATAATTTATCCAAAACAATCACATATTATTCCAAAATCACTACCTCAGTATCAGAACTATATAATGATTTATCATTCTCTCAACCATATATTTTCCAAAAATTTATCCTGCTATTGAGTCACTTTTCTTTGTTCCACACAATCTCAAGTCCTTAATGAAATAGTACTGCAGTACAATCCTTATATACTCCATAATTATTGTAACAAGTACGTTGTTGATACAACACTCAATTGACATAATCAACATAAGAACTCTAATCATTCCTCTTCATCTGTGGTAGTATCATAACTTGATTATTATCCAATAACATCATTTGCGGTATAGTCTGATGACTGGGACATAGGTTCGCGTAGTGTCCAAACCCCTTGCAAATGAAGCATTGTACATTTAAAACCATTTTCTTACCCTTGCAGTCACGTACTTTGTGCCCTTTTCCTCCACACTTATTACAAACTCCCATTCCTTTCAGGCAAGTTCCAGGGTGTTTCTTTCCATAGTTACCACATATGGGAAAATTCTTCTTTTCCATTTTCCCTTTATCCATCTTTCTCTCTTCCATCCTTTTCTTCTCTTGCTTCCCTTCAAAGCCATAGGACTCAGTAAACTCTTTACTTATCTTATCAACGCATGATATTATTTCTTCATATGATGATAATATATGCGAGACTATTTCTCTTGTAAATTCTGGCTTAAGACTATAAAATATATGATCCTTCTTTCTCTTTGTATCATCTGCATTGCTAGAGTTCTCATTCCTTCTACTGGGCGCCATTTCTAAACAATGGCATAAACTAGATCAGTTTATGAATCAAAATACATAATCCCATACTTATAAAACACTTAACATAAATTGAACTATTTATGGATATAATCCATAATCATAAAAATGTTTTCTTTAAGGATGTATATACTCATAATCCCTTCATAATGGTTTGTAAAGAAAATGAGAATTATCCTAAGCATATCCCCCGGGAGTGTCATAACCAAGAGTGCAGCAAGGCCCGTTGTCGTGCACCAGTTCCCGTTCGAGTCTAGCTCAAAGCGGTGTTTTCGGGTTTTACCCCTAGGTACATCTGTGCCAGAGCCGCCTCTACCTGCTCGTATCCAGACAGGGATGTATTGCTCGGAAAACTCACAAAATCTCTACAACACCAAAATTCTAGGAAGTTCTTCTATACTAATCCTCAAAGTTCATCTTAGGTCTACGTGCTCTAATCAGAGTTTATCTAAATCTAGCTTCCAAGGTTTGTACTAAACATCCTCTGATACCAACTATAACGCCCCGACCCCAGCTACCCAGAGTCGGTGCATTAGTTCGTAACATTGGCATGATCACAAGAAAGATCAAATCCCGAAAGACCGATTGGTTTAGTAGCCTTGGAAACACTAGATATAATCATAAAGTTTTACATTACATTTCAAAGTGAAAAACTACTACAACAACAAAGTCTTCATATCCACACTATTAACCCCTCATAATATCCCATCAAGTCATTCATAATTTACTTCTTCACTACCTGGGAAAAATAAAACATAGAAAAGGGGTGAGCTCAAATGCCCAGTAAGGATAACAATATAGCGGAACATTCAAAATAAGCATAAACATTTAAGGCAATGAATTACAAAAACAAAAGCCTTTTAAAATTGAACTTCAACATAGTATGGCAAAAGTAAAATGAAATAATGCCATTTACTTGTTCACATGGACATTCTACTAATCGAATAATCACATGCAATATCAATAACCACTTTCATAATTATGGAATGCATAATGCTAAACGTTAATTTCTTTGTCTAGGCCTCATCCCAAGACCTAGGGGTTATTTCTAACTGGAACCCAACCCGGAGTGCCTCTAATAACCGGACACCAACCCGGAGTGCCTCTAATAACCGGACACCAACCCGGAGTGCCTCTAATAACCGGACACCAACCCGGAGGGCATACTTTTACCAGTCCCTAACCTGGAGGGCTTACTTTAACCAGTCCCCAACCTGGAGGGCTTACATTTACCAGTCCCCAACCTGGAGGGCTTACTTTTACCGGTCCCCAACCCGGAACATACTTGTTTAGCACATTCATCTGAAGAAAAGTTTGAAATATAACATAAACATTCGGATTAAAACTAGCATACAAAATGTCAATAGTTTCACCATAAACTATGAATGGTATAAAATAGCACATCCACAGTCAAACATATCACAAAACCTTCAATACAATATAGAAGTTTTGTATTATAATAAATCAACTTCAAATAAGCGTAAAATCCATTAAAGGTTGTTGACATAGATGAAATCAAAACACTTTTTAGAGAAATATCTCTTTCTTTTTTTGAAATCATTTAAAGGCCATATAAAATAAAACATTTTCTTGGAAATATTCTTGTAAGCTTGTAAGGAAAGATTTGACGATTTTATAACGGCGGAAAATAACCGCACCCGCCGTATAAGTAAAAAAAACATTCTTATCTCAATTCTGTCGAAAAGGTTAAAAAGGACCTTGTTTTGAAAACGACGGAAAGATTCCTTTATAAACCTCTTATAAAAATTCAAACAAGGGTATAAATGAATTTAACCCATATTCTTGAAAATAGTAAAAATGTTTTGAAATACATTTCGAAGAAACATGGATGTGGATGATAAAGAGATCCCAGTAGATTTTTACGTATAATACAACCTCGGATAATGAAGAGATTGTGAAATAACCCTTACCTTGTACTTTTCCTTGGTTGGGGTAGGTTATCCTCCTGTATAATGGTGAAATAATTGTTATTAAATTATACAAGAATCATATATATTAATATGATATCATATATGATCTTTTAACATTGATTTGTTAATAATATCTTAGAATTATCGTCGTTTCGGGTGATAATCGATTCGTTCTTCTTAAATGTTTGGTTACGTAAGACATGTTTGAAATGGATAGATTATATCCTATTCATAATCAGAATGATATTAACATTATTTTTAACCCCAAAATGAGAATAAGACTTGAATGGATATGACGGAGAATGAATCTTATCGCGTTCGTGGAGACGGTAGTCCGTACGTACGCACGAACGCTACTTCCATTTAATTTTTATTTTAAAAGAATCGAATCCAAATGATACATAGGTATATTACTATTCCAGTATAATATAATATTTTATATATGTTACTTAAGTTCATTAACACCATCCTTTATACGTTCCATGTGTGGTATGAACGAGTCATATCATTTTAAGGGGGCGGTAGTCCGCACTTCCTCAAATGAAATTATCGTATGTATATACAACATGAAACAAATAATGGTATGAAATAAAATGGAATTACAGAAGCTTATATATAAAATATATATCATTAATATCATATTTAATTACAGTGCCATCATAATGGCCACCATGAGAGGTGGTAAGATGTATTTGAACAATCATCGTTTCGTGAGGCGTTAGTTTGCCATCCACAGAAACATTATGTTCATCATCCATTAGATGGAGTTGTGTGTATGTGTAGTTTGAATCCTTCTTATAACAATATCCTAGTATATTGAGGATACTGGTGTTGTTACAAAATAAAGGAAATAAAAAGATTTTGGGGGTTGGAGAAGCAAAATAATTGAAAATAATTTAAGAGAAATCGTTACCTTTAATTTAGGTAACTCACTTTGGTTGGAACCAAAGGACTTCTTGAAATGATTTCTGCCTAAGGGGAAGCTTCATGGAGGAGGAGAGGGATGTGGGGAGCTTAGTTGGGCAGAGTTTGGACGAGCCAAGTGGCTTGAGAGGTGTGTGGAAAAGAGAAGGAGGAGTGCCCTTTTATAAGAGGGGTGAGGGGCACCTTTGGAAAAGCTAGAAATATTAATTTATAATAAATTCATATTCGGTTTCCAAAGGCTCAAAAGTTAACTATTAAAAGGATGAGGTGGGGATAGGTCGAAAACAACTCATCCAATAGAATTTAGACAGGTTTGGGTACTTATATTAACCTTATCTTTAAGTATTAACTCTAAGTTAATTAGTTTCACTTTTACAATGTCTCTTTGTATTTTTATATAATATGGTTAATAAACTTACTATATACATCCAAGCGACTCCCAAGTGGTCCATTAATGATTAACCTATCCTTATATAAGTCTCTTGGACGAACCTTAGATTTTTAGGAATTTAATATCAATTAATAATATAATATTTGTTTTAAAAACTCTTTTATGTCAATTTTGACACTATTCAATAGTTGATTTTTGTGAAACTCATAACAGATTGATTAATTCGAAAAAAGTCAATTAAATCAATCCTAATATATCATATTATCCTAGAAAATTAGTTTAATTTATTAAAAGTTTCATATTATATTTATTTGGGTATTTATAATATCAATTATGTTAATTTTTTACTATTTTAGTAATTACTGCATCATCATTGTGTCATAAATAAAATAAATTATTTAATGTCTAAAAATTATAAATAAAACATCATTATGTAGGATATCTTTTTAGCTTTCTAATGAATATTTATAATCGAAAATACAACATGTATAACCCTATGTAAAAATTGTTCTTCTAAAAGATGTAAACTTATGCCATTTTTATTTTTATTTTAAATTTATTAATATAATGTGTCCCTACCACATACAAGTGGCTCCAAGGGGTCCCCAAATTGACCCAAGGATGCCCATGGTCGGGTATGTGTCCACCAATAAGGTTAGGACACGTTTTAGGGTAATTTTGTATTATTATAATATTATTTTTTTAACCCTTATTTACCGGATTTACCCTTTAACCATGGTAAATAAAATATTTACCGCAGTAATTATTCAAAATGTCTAAAAATAAAAGTTACCTATTTACACAATTTGAACATCCTGATTCCAAATATGGAATCCATTTTTCTAAATTCAAAACACAGAAGTGGCAGAAATTAATTTAAAATTAATTCCCGCTGTCAAAACAAAAAGCGTGTTTTTAAGAGATAATAACTATCAAAAGATTGACACTTGTTTATGTTTGGTTTAATTGTAAAATTATGTCCAATGACCAACATTATATTAAATGGTAAAAATATATTCTAAATATACTTTAAAACCACTCAAATTCATAATTTATCACTATTAATTATTTTGATTAAAAAAGTTGTTTTTAATTAAAATTTAGTAATTTTCACTATTCATCAAAATATGAAAGTTATCCGAAAAGTACCAAAATTTCACCCTAGACTAATTTCGATATTCCGAATCCAAAGATGAAGTCCATTTTGAAATATAAAATATATATGATTTCAAAAATTAGGTATTACTATTCACAACGGCTAGTTTAATTAGTTGTGGTGTGTGTTAGAACTCAAGGTTGCGTACAACACACACTACTATTTTATTCAAAGGAAAGCGTACCGTGGAAGCTTGGGATGTTTCATTTTAAATTTTTTGATGTCTCCATTTAGTCAAAAAGTTTAAAATATTGTATTTAAAAATGTTTTGCTATCAAAAGTTGATAAAAGTGTAATACTGAAAATGAATATGTTCTTGCATTATGACTAAGAAACTCATAATATGGATTCTAAAATTATAAGGATTATATAAAGTTAAAAATGTAGTCAATTCTATTCATGACCTCTTTTAATGGCTTTTTTTTGGGTAAGTCATGGTGCAATTGAACTCGGTGTTGCGTGTAGTGCAAGTTATTGAATTATTTTGAAGAAATAACACACTATGAAATCTTGGGGTGTTACAAATTTGATTCCTTCAAATGAAATAGATGCATATAATACATATTTTTGATCAAAATATAATATTCATGTGGTTCCACTTTCATAAATATACATTTAATTAAGAAATTAATAATGTCACATATGTTTAGTGAGTCACAATACATATGAAATTCATGCACTCATTTTTTTTTTAAAGAACCTAATATTTAGGGTATTATAGAATGAGTATTAATATGTAATAAAATTGAAAGCCACTATATTCATGCATGTGAAGAATTAAAATTGATAAGACCATATCTTTTGATAATTTTAATGCGGATTAAAATAAAAGTTGTTCTTGATAGTTCATTAATAAAAATATGAGTCATGAAGGCTGATATCTTCATGATAAAATAGAAGATGAGTCAATTATTTTTATACTATGAATTATTATATGTCTTCATACTATTGATCTATGTAAACATTCAATGTGTGAAGAATAATTAATACCCTGGACATCCCCATGTATTTCAAATGAGGTTCATGAAATATATTACATACAATTTATGGGGTTTTTAAATGCAGAAATTTAATACCCAAACAAATTGCAGGTATTTATATTTAAATGATAAAAATTAATATGTTATTTATAAACACATTTATTTTTTATGATAATGAGATATTATCACATGAACAATTACTATTTAGTTGTGGATAAATGTGTACATGTGGGTGATAAACACATGTGTGGAGGAATATTGTGAAATTTATCGCATCTATTGTGCCAGATGTATTTTGACAATCCTACAAAAAAATATTGAAGATATAATGTGAATTTCAAGACTAGTGGATCAGATTCTTATTGGTTACTATTGAATATAAAAAAGGATCCTCAAGAACAACAATGGAAAAGTTCTTGGGGATTCACAAAAATAAAGGAGCATCCAACTTTCTATTAGAGGAATATCATTTGTGAGGAAGTTTTTTCTAGATATAGATCAATCTCAAAGTAGAAGCTTGTAGTTGGGGTGTTTATATAGCTATTGGAGGCTTTTTATTGGGGTGTCTAACCAATTTGAGAAGAAGAGAAGTTGGGGTGTCTATCAATTGAAAATACATTGAAACATGGGTATCTAACAAGTTGTATTCACTTGTAGGCCTAGATAATAATCCATTTTGGGGTGCTTATCTAACATTTCAAGGAGTAATACCATTAACTAAACCTTTTAAATACTGTCTGATTCACTCTCTTATTCATTAGTTCAGATAAAGGTGATTTTATGAGAATTCATTGAGTGGATTGATAAATTTAATCTTTGTAATAGTTTTAATTTAAAAGGATATAAAATTCATAAAATAAAGTTACCACTAATTAACCCATCCCCCAACCCCTCCTAGTGTCACTTAATTGATTCTTAGGATTTATAATTGGTATCATAGGGATTTTACCTCTAAATTTCTAACAAGTTTCTTTACATATGGTAATATTAATTATGTAAATATCTGAGGAGTTACTGCATTTAATCACTCAAATCATCAAAGTTAGAGAAATATGGTGTTTCCCTACCTCCATTCACTTATACTTGAAGTAATATGTACTTACACCATATATTTTCCACCAAAAACTAAATATTCTCCTATGAATAATGCTGAATAGATGAATTCATTGGTGTATGGAAAAGAAAAAAATGCCATCCTAACATTCCTATCATAAAAGTTATATAGCATGATCATGGACTTTCAAAATACATCTGAATTCTAGGAGAAATTAAAAAAAGTATGGAGGAAATATCAATATCAAAGTCATGATCAAGTATATAACTTTTCATGATCAGGAATGTCTAGGATGGATTTTATTCATTTCCATACACAATGATTCATCTATACAGCATTATTCATAGGAGAATATTTAGTTTTTGTGAGAAGCTAGATGATTCCATTATTCATAAAAAAATATTGAGGAATTTTTCATATTATTTTGATTCAATAATATTTGTCCTAAAAGATATAGAATATTTTATAGTTGGGGAGCTTCAAAATATACCTATTTCATATAAAATTATAAAGTTTCTTTCCTTCATGAAAAAATCTAAAGATGATACAGCCTTTAAAGAAATGAGAAAAGAAACACATAAATGAGAATAAATTATTAAATCTAGTGATTTTGAATATATGGAAGGTGATTATAATTTTTATAATATTACTTCTCTTCTTTCAAAGAAGTTTTTAAAATGGAAGGGGAAAGGAAAAATAACTAATGTTTTGGAATTATAATATCCATGGACACATTTCCTATTAGTTTCCAAAAACAAATAAAAAATAATTTTACTCTCAGGTGGATGAGTTGAGACCGTATATAAATAAAGAGGATAGGAACAAGAAGGACACCAACTTAAAAGGGTATGTTTGAAAAGAAAATGGAGGGGATGATTCATCTAATGATTCAGATAATGAAGTCGCATTCATTTTCTCGTGTTGAAAAAGGATTTGATTCATCAATCAATGATTATGAGAGAGAATAAATAATGTCAAGAATATTATCTCCTATGAATCTAAATTATTCTTGCATTGATCAATAACAAAATTCTAGAAAAATATGTAATAAATCTATAATATCACAATTTAGAGCTATTTTGGTGTTTTAAAAGGTATGGACCCAAAGAATGTTCTTCTTGGTATAGTATGTCTCTTCTAGGAATGTGACAAGAAAAAAGGGGGATTTTTGATGATAAGTTATCTATAAGAAGAAAATTGAATATTGTTGATAGAAAAGGAATTTATGATATTAGACGAAAAGAGTGACCCTTTTTTAAGAGGAATACCTCATCCTCAATCTTGATTATGAAAAACTAATAATTTCCTTGTAACACACTGTCCATAGTTACCCAGAGTTGATGCACTATTACAAAATAGTGGCATAATCACAAGGGCTCAAATCCCAAAAAGACCGATCAGTTTAGTATCCTTGTAAGTACTAGATACAACCATATGTTTTACAATACATTGTGAAACGAAAAAAAACATTGTGTCTCATTTTTACACATTCATTGGCCTTAGACTATCCCTAAAGGTCAGTTATAATATACATCTCAGCATCTTAGGAAAAATAAAATATAGAAATGAAAGAGATTAGGTTCTCATTAAGGATAAAACTATACTAAAAAATTTCATAAATAAGCATAAACATTTAAGGAAATTTATAAGACTAAAACACAATTCTTTTGAACATAAGCTTCAGTATAATATGACATAGATAATTAAAATAATTCCATTTACTTATTCAAATGGATATTCTACTAGTTGAATAATCACTTGTAATACAAATAGCCAATTTCATAATGATGAAATGCATAATGTCGGACATCATAACCACATAGTCAAGGCCTAGTGCGAAGGCTACGAATAAGATTTTGTCAAGGCCTTGTACCAAGACACTAGTTTGTCTCATGAGGCCTACTGATGCATCGAGGAGCTATAGCAGGCTTCACATGTCTGTTACTAAGTCCAATTCATTCCTCATATGAAATGGATGAAACATAACATAAACATTCAAATTAAAACAAGCATAAAAAATGCTAATACTTTAACCATAAACCATGAATGGTATAAAAACACATACACAGTAAAAAATATCCCAAAACCTTCAATATTATTTGGAATATTGTATCATAATAAATTAACTTCAAACAAGTGTAAAATCCATCAAAGGATGTTGACAGAGAAGAAATCAAAACTATATGAGAGAAATATCTCTTTATATTTTCAAATCATTTAAAAGTAAAAAAATTATAAAAGAAAACATTTATTTTTTAAATATTCTTATAATCTTGTAAGGGAAGTTTCAAAGATGTTATAATGGTATAAAACAACCGCACTCATCAAATAAGTTAAAAAAACATTATTTCCTTAATTTTGTTGGAAAGGTTATAAAGGACCTTGTTTGGAGAACGATGGAATGATTCCTTCATAATTTTTTTTATAAAACTTTAAACTATGTTATAGTTAACTTGAACCCATAGTTTAGGAAATAGTAAAAAAATTGAAATATATTTTTATGAAACACGGATGTGGATGATAATGAGGTCCTTGTAAATAATCACGTATAAACAACCTCAGATAATTAAGAGATTGTAGAAGTAAACCTTACCTTGTAATTTTCCTTGATCGAGGGTAATTTAACCACATATATAATAGTTAAATAAATATTATTAAATTATAATATAACCCTATACGTAAATATGATATCATATATGATTTATAATATTTCTTTGTTAATAATATTTCAGTAGTATCGTTGTTTTGGGTGTTAACTAATTTGTTTTACGTTATATGATTGGTTATGTAAGCCATGTTTTTTATTTATAGGATGTATTTGATTCATATCCATAATTATATTATGTTCTTAAACTTTATTTTTAGTCATAAGAAGAAAATTATTCCTTAATGGTTATGATGGGGAATTAATTTCATCGCATTCGGGGGGACGGTAATCTGTACGTACACACGAGCGACAATATCATTTTATTGATGGTTAAATTGTATGTAATTGGATCATATATCATATATAAAGAATATGTAACATATTTTATTTATTATTTTCATCATTTATACTCATTATTATACCCATCCAAATAATGGAGTGTTTGAATAACAAACGACACCATAACGTGGAGACGGTAAGTCGTACGTACGCAAGTATAGTGACTTGTCATTAATAGGATGTATAGAATAATAAATATGGTTGTACCATATTTATAAGAACATCAATGTATGTATAAGGTACTGAAACTATTATTTTGTTATGGAAACACCAAAGAAATAGGACGTGGAAGAAGAAAAGAACTTTGAAAAAGATGGTGAAATTATTACCACTTCTTCGGGTGCTTCCATTTTAGTTGATCAAAAGTGCTCCGTAGATTGGATGTATGATCAATGTAAGGAATCTAGGTCTAAATGAGGGTAGTTTTTAGAATATTTGAGTAGGTTTTGGCTGATCCAAATTTATTTGGAGGTGTGATTTTAAGAGAATGGGGTTTTCCCTTTTATAAGAGAGATGAGAGTCACATTAGTAAAATCTTGAAATATTATTTTGTTATAAACTAATATTTTGTTTATAATGGCTCAAAAATAATTTATTTCAAGGATAAGGTTGTGATGGGTCGAAAAAATCTCAAAAAATATGTTTTAGACAGGTTTATTTTAACATATTAACCTTATCTTTTAGATTTAACTCTTAGTTAAATAGATTAACACTTACCATGTATTCTTGTACTATTATAATAAATGGTTAAATAACTTACTATAAAAATACAAGATAACACCAATTGGTTAATTATTGATATATCTGACCATATTAAAGTCCTTTTTCTAAATTGTAGATTTTTAGTAATATTATATCAATTAATAATATTGTATTTTTTAAAAAACACATTTATGTCATTTTTGTCACTATTTGGTATTATGTTTTTGTGAAAGTCATAATAACTTTATCACTTCAAAAATAAGTTATTTAATAAACCATAACATGTTATATTAACCTATGAAATTATTGGAATTCATCATAAGGTTCAATTTACATTTATTTTATATTTATAATATCAATTATTTTAATCTTTCATTAATAAGGTAATCATTGTATCATCATTGTGTCATAAATAAATTTAATTAATTAAAGTCTAAAAATTATAAATAAAATAACATTATGTATAAAAAAATTTTATATTTCTAATGAATATTTATTTTCTAATTTATCTTATGTATAACCCTTTATTAAAAATGTTTTAGTTATTATACTTTGAATTTCACAATTTAAACACTTATTTAAATAAAATAATAATAAATAACCTAATATAAATCCAAGTAGAGCAAAAGGATCATATTAAATTTTTAATCTTGATTTTGGTAGAAATGAACATATCCAATATAATTAAGACATGTTTTAAGGTAAATATAATATAATTTTTTACCTTTAATTCCCAAATTTATTTTTAATTGTGGTAAATAAAAGGAAATAGTTACTATACACCAAAAAATATTTTCATCTTATTGAACCACATTTTACATAATTTTGTCATCTTTTTCTCTAAAATTTTTGAAATTCAATTCACAGATGTGGTAAAAATATGTTTTATTAAAATTCGCAAATGCGCCTAGAAGGTGGGTAAAAGATGGTAAAAAGTTCAATAAAATTATATATATATATATATATATATTATTATAAAATGAATCCAATGAATTACATTGAACATATATAGGTATTATGTATCTATTTTTACCTAATATAAATTAAAATAAAATAAAAAATTATTTAATGAAAAATTCAGTTTTAAATAATAACGTAGTGTTTTTCATTATTCATCAAAAATTGAGTGTTATCAGAAAAACACCAAAAATTCACCCAATGCTAATTTTTATATTACGGATCCAAAAATGATTTCCATTTTGAAAAATAAAAATTATAAAACTTCAAAAAGTGGGAATTACTATTCATAATAGCTAGTTTGATTGGTCGTGGTTTGTTAGGACTTGAAGTTGCGTACAGTGCTATATATTGTATTATTCAAAGAGAAGAATATTGTGGAAGCTTGGGATGTTGCATTATTCCCTCCTACAAATAATTTCATCCTAGAAATTTCTATAAAATTACAGCATAAAAATATTCAATTAGTTCTTCATCATATGTTCCTTGGGTTCCCATGTACCCTCTTCCTTCTTATGGTTTCTCTATAGAACATTCACCGGATGAGTCGTCCGGTTTCTCAGCACATGTTCTCTGGTATCAATAATCTATATAGGCTCTTAACAATTAAATATATCATATAGGTGAGTACATGCATTGTGTCAGTCATGTATTTTCTCAACAGTGATACGTGGAACACATCATGAACTTTGGAGAGACATGGAGGCATTTTAAAATGGTAAGCTATAACTCCAATTCGTTCTATAATTTTGAAAGGCCCTATGTACTTATAACATAATTTTCCCTTATTAATGAATTTTATAATATCCTTCCATGGAGATAACTTCATGAAAATATAATAACCTACTTGAAATTCCAAATATTTCTTTCATTTTTCAGCATAGCTCTTTTCCCTACTTTGAGATTTCTTGATGTGGGTTTGGACAATATTCACATTTTCCATTGTTTCCTCAACAATTTCTCATCCTATGATGTTTCTTTCACCAACATCATCCCAACAAGTTGGTGTGCGACATCTCTTTATATATAACACTTTATATAGTGCCTTCTATATACATGAATGGATGTTATTATTATAGGAAAATTTTCCTGATGTAAATATTGATACCACATAACTTGAATGTCAGGTGAACAAGATATCATCATGAATTATAATGATTGAATAGTCTGTTATTATTGTCAATAAGTTTGAAGGTGGTAGGAAGTGCTCAAATGAAGTTCAGTATCCAAGGCCTTCTAATGACTTTTTCTCGAATCATGATGTAAAATGTGGATCACGATCCGAAACAATCGATAACGATACTCCATTAAGTCTTAAAACATCATTAATATATATTCTTGATAAACTTTCAAGGGGTAAATCTTCTCTTATAACAAGAAAATGTGATGACTTGGTAAGACAATCAACAATGACCCATATTGCATCATTCATTCTAGGAGTCATTAGTAGACCCATGATAATGTCCATTATAATATCATCCCATTTCCACTAAGGTGTGGTAAGAGGATCCATGAGTCCTCTAGGATGTTTTCTTCCCACCTTCACCTATTGAAAAACCATACATCATGACACATAATCAGCAATATCCCTTTTCAGGTTGTCCCACCAAACATGTTCCTTCAAATCTATATACATCTTAGTGATACTAAGGTGTATAGAGAAATTGGAGCTATGAGCATCATCCAACAATTCCCTTTTTAGACCAGGTATATTAGGAACACAGAGTCTCTTACCAAATTTTAAAATTATATTTTTATATATGAATTTAATCAAACTCCCATAATTCACAGCATTAATTTTCTTTTCAAACTCCTTGAGATCAATTTGTGAACTTCTTTTTCCTTTCTAGTAAAGATGGTTTCGAAACCATTTAAAAAATTATTGATGTTTCACCTTCTATGATTATTCCCATATCAATCTTTACTAGATCTCAGAACAAAGGAACCCTTTCAACTCTCGTCTTGTTCAAAACTCAATGATCCTTTCTGATCAAAGAATTTTCCTCCTTATTTTCCATCCCCTGGTGGGTTTTTATAGTGTAATAATAATCCTTGAGTAGTTCAATCCATCATATTTACCTCATGTTGAGTTCTTTATATGTGAAAATATACTTCAAACTCTTGTGATCATTATATATATCACATTTTTTCACCATAGATATATTGTCTCCATATCTTAAAATTAGAGATTACAACTGCTAACTCAAGATCATGAGTGGGATAGTTTTGTTCATAAATTTTTAGTTTTCGTGACACGTATGCAATAACTCTATCATTATACTTAAAGGCACAAGAAATTCCTTTTTTTGAATCATTACTATAAAAAAACCTATCATTTCCCGATGGTAGAGTCATGATAGAATCATTGACTAATCTTCTATTCAGTTATTCATAACATTTTACACACTCTTTATTCCAAACATATTTAACCCATTATGTGTGATCTTGGATAATAGGTTTTCCAATCGGGAAAAATTCTGGAAGAAACACTGATAATAACTTGCTAAACCAATTAAACTATAAACCTCATTTATACTCATCAGTGCTGGCCATTCTTGGATTACCTTAGTCTTTGAAGGATCGATAGAGAATTCATCCTTAGATACAATATCGCCATGAAATGATATTTCCTAAAGCAAGAATTCACAATTTCTAAACTACCCATATAATTCATTTCTCATGAGGGCGTTCAGAATAGTGCGCAAATGATTTTCATGATCTTAGTAGATTTTTTATTATAAAAAGATATCATCAATAAATACCACTAAAAGTCATTAATATATTCCTTGAAAATATATTAATTAGATCCATGAAATCATAGGGTGCATAGTCAGTCCAAAAGGCATTACTGTAAACTCGTAATGCATGTACCTGGTTTGAAATGCTTTATTGAGAATGTATTCCTTCTTCACACAAAACTAATGATTTCAAGATCAAAGGTCAATCATTGAAAAATATAAAGATCCATGAATTTGGACAAATAAATCATCAATGAAAGGTAGGGGATATGTTTTCTTTATTGTTATGGCATTGATCTCCCTATATTCAATGCACAACCACATAGATCCAACATTCTTCTTAACAAAAATAACATGGGATCCTCAAAGAGAAACACTATGGAAAATAAGTCCTTTATTACTAAATTCCTCAAGTTGTTTCTTTAGTTACACTAGTTCTACAAAGGACTTTTTATAAGGGGTCTTTGATATGGGCCTTGAAACAGGAATTAATCCAATGGAAAACTCAATTTCTTGTTCTGAGGAATGCCCAAGTAAATCCTTTGGAAACACATAAATATATTCTCGTAAAATAGGTAAATCTTCTATTCGAACATTATTTTATTAGCCCATAGTTATTTTGTTCTCTTCATCCTGAATAATTTAATTTAGTAGAGCTACTGGGGTGGATCTAGATAAGAATATGATGGTTAAATTTTGGCTCTAAATATAAGTAATTTTTTATCATCAATGAAAATTGTAACTTCCTTCTTCTTCAAATAAATTTTTTAATCGTGGTATGATATCCATTCCATACCATTGATTATATCAAATTTAATCATGGGTATGATGATGAGATAAGAAGATATAGAACATTTAAGTCTCTAACGTGAACTGATTCACAAAACTTTGTCATAATGATTCTTCCCTTAGGAGTTGTGACTGACAAATCCCTTGTTAAATCAAATTGAAAATATCTAATTTTCTTAGAAAACTACGAAGATATGCTACAATGTAATGATCCAGAATCAAATAAACCATCTGTTAAACATCAGGAAACCATTAAATTACCTACCACCACTTCATTTGTAACTTCAACCTCAGCAGTAGTGATCACATAAGCTTGGCCTTTTTCCCTTTTTCTTTTCTAAGGTATGATTCCTTGGTGATTAGTAAATTCATTTTCATAATTCCCGATTTCTCTAAAATTGTATCATTCAACATTCACACCCTCATTCCTTCCATTACAATCACGAGATTGGTGGCCTTTTTCACCACACTTATAATAGACTCACATTCCCTACAGGAAAGTACCAGGGTGTTTCTTCCCACATTTACCACAGGATAGAAATTCAACTTTTCCTTTCTTCCCATTATTTCCATTTCTAGAGTGCTCAGCAGATCTATTCTTCCCTTTCTATTCATTAGATTTTTAAGACATAGAGAATTCTTTTTCTGTCTTCATATCACATGAGTTAATATCTTTATATGATGAAAATAATTTTGAGACTATTTATCGATGGATAAATGGTTTTAACCCATCGAATAATTGATCAATATTACTCCTTGGGTTATGTATATAATTCTTTGTATGCCTTACTATCCTTGTAATGTTATCCTCATACTTTGCGAGATTCTCATCTTCCTTTTGCCTCAGACTCATAATTTGTCTTTCCATATCCCCTTGATGGTCACAAGAAATGTATTTTTCTAAAAGAAGTTATTTATACTCCCTTTATTTCATATTTGATACCTATTCATCCTCCTTTGTGTTTTAAATTAATAACCACCATTGATCTGCATCTCCTGTGAGGTGATAAACAACCATGAAATTGTTTTCCCTTTCTCTACTCCCAAAAGCATGAAATATTTTCTCCCAATAAATTATCCATTCCACAAATAAAAATGTATTTGTACTCCCATTTATTTTTGGTGGTTGTTTCCTCATCAAATGGTCTATCATTGATCTTTCGCGCAGTGGATCAGGGTGCTTCATATGGGTAAGGATATTCTTCATAACCTGAGTGAGTTGTCCCAGTATGGTGATAAGCCCATCAACACTAGTTTCATAACTAACTCCACTATAATTATCTGGATTAAGGGGTAAATCCCTATATGGACTATGTCCGTTGATATGGTTTCCATTCCTTCCACTAAGCACCATTTTTAAATAATGGCATATACTAGATTATCTTTTGAATATCAAAAAATAATTCCAAACTCGTAAAACACTTAACATAAATTGAATATTTTATGGTTATAATCCATGATCCTAAAAATGTTTTCATTGAGAAGATATATACTCTTAAATACTTCATAATTCTTAGTAAAAAATCTGAATTATCTTAAGCATATCCCCTAGGAGGGTTGTAACCAAGAGTGCAACAAATCCCATTTTCATTTAACAGGATACCCCAAGTCAAGGCTGAAACTCCCTGTCAGAGATTTCACTCCTATGTAATTTTGTTCCAGAGCTGCCTCTACCTTCTCATATCTAGACAGGGATGTGTTTCTTGTAAAACTTAAAAAAAACCTCTACATTACCAAAATTCTAGGAAGTTCTTCATTACTAATCCTCAAAGTCTATTTTATGGTAATGTTCTCTAATCATAGTTTTTCTAAATCTAGTTTCCAAGGTTCGTACTAAACATAATATGATACCAACAATAATTCCTCGACTCTAGTTACCCATAGTCAGTGCAACAATACAAAACATTGGCCAAATCACAAGGGAAAAAATCCTGAAAGACTGATCAGTTTAGTAGCCTTGGAAGTACTAAATTCAAACATAAGTTTTACAATACATTATGAAATGAATAAGAAACATTGCATCTCCTTTTAACACATTCATTACCCCATATAGTATCCCTATAGGTTAGTCATAATATACTGCTTCTCATCCTAGGAAAAATAAAATAGAGAAAGGGGTGAGCTAAGGTGCTCAATAAGTATAATAATATAGTAGAAACTTTCATAAATAAGCATAAACATTTAGGGAATTGTATAAGACTACAACACAAGTCTATTAAATGTAAACTTCATTATAATATGGAAATGATAAATCAAATAATTCCATTTACATATTCACAAGGATATTATATTAGTTGAATAATCACATGTATTGTAAATATCCAATTTCATGATGATGGAATGAAAAATGATAGACATCCTAACCACATAGTCAAGGCCTTGTGCCAAGACTACAAATATTATTTTTTCAAGGCCTTGTTCCAAAACACTAGTTTTTCTCATGAGACCTATTGATTCATTAGGGACCTATAGAGGGCTCCACCCGTCACTCACTAAGTCCAATGCATTCCTCATATGAAAAAGGTGAAACATAACATAAAAATTCGTATTAAAACTATCATAATAAATGTTAATACTTTATACATAAACCATGAATGGTATAAAAGTAACACATCCACATTAAAACATATCCCAAAACTGTCAATATAATATGGAATATTTTATCATAATAAATCCATTTCAAATAGGTGTAAAATCCTTCAACGGACATTGACATAGATGAAATCAAAACTATTTGAAAGAAATAACTCTTTCTATTTTTAAATCATTTAAAAATCATGTTTTTATAAAATAAATCACATATTTTCAAAATATTCTTATAATAATGTAAGGGAATCTTCGAATATTTTATAATGGTGAAAAATAGCAACATTTTCCATATATGTTGAAAAACAAACTTTCATTAATTTTGTCAAAAAGGTTCTAAAGGACCTTGTTTAGAAAACAACATAAAGATTCCTTTATAAGCATGTTATAAAAAGTAAAAAAAGGGTATAATTGAATTTAACCCATATTCTAGTAAATATTAAAAAAAAATCAAATAAATTTTTATGAAACACAGATGGATGATAAAGAGGTCCCAGTAGATACTCACGTATAAATAAACGTGGATAATGAAGAGATTGTAGAACTAACACATACCTTGTTATTTTTCATGATTTAGGGTACATTAAACTCTAGTATAATAGTTAAATATTTTTTTATTAAATTATAAAATAACTGCATACATAAATATGATATCATATATGATCTTCTAATATTGCTTTGTTAGTAATATTTCAGTCGTATCATTGTTTTGGGTGTTAACTGATTCATCTTCCTTTATATTCCTGGTTATGTAAGCCATGTATTTTATGGATAGGATGTATTTTATTCATATCCAGAATGATATTAAGTTCATAAACATTATTTTTATTCATAAAATGAAAATTATTCTTGAATGGTTATGATGGGGAATGAATTTCAACGCTTTCATGGAGATAGTAATCCGTACGCATGTACGAGCGACAATATCATTATATTGGTAGTAAAATCATATGTAATTTGATGGTTTATAATATATACAAAATCATTAAAATTTTATATTTATTATTTACATCATTTATACTCATTATTATACCCATCCAAATAACAAAGAATGTGAATAAAAAACTACACCACGACGTGGAGACAGTAAGCCGTATGTACGCACCTATGGTGACATGTCATTCATAGGATGCATAGAATATTAAATATGGTTTTTCCATACTTATAATAACATCACAGTATGTATAACGTACTAAATTTATTATTTTTTATTGAAAAAAAATGAAAGTGGAAGTGGAAGAAGAAAGGAACCTTGAAAGATATGGTGGAAACATCTCTAATGATAGGTTTTAGATAGGATTAGGTCAGCATATTAACCTTATATTTCAGATTTTACTCTTATTTAAATAGTTTAACTTTTACCATGTATTCTTGTTTTATTATAATAAATTGTAACTTTCTATAAAAAGCCAGAAAAAACCCAAGTGGTTCATTATTGATATATCTAACATTAACTTAGTCCTTTGGTCGAACGTTATATTTTTAAGAATATTATATCAATTTATAATATAGTATCTATTTTAAAAAAAAATTTATGTAAATTATCACACAATTTGGTATTTTTTGGTGAAATTCGTAAAAACTTTATCACTTAAAAAATATTTTATTTAAATAACCATAACATGTCATATTAACCTATAAAATTAGTGCAATTCATCATATGTCTCAATTTACATTTATTTGGATATTTATAATATCAATTATATTAATCTTTCATGTTGTCCAAAAATACCTTAATGTATCATTGAAGCATTTTTGAGGTGATTGTGTTTGTTGACAAAGTTGAAATCTGTGTTGTGATTATTGAGAAAGAAAAGCATGATGTACGAATTTGTTGACAAATGGGATTTCATGGTGACATGTCAAGTTCAAGGGATGTGGTTAACAATCCATGTTTGATTCAAGAACATTGACAACGTAATGGATGATCTGGAGGTGGTACAAAAAAGAGAAAATTCAATGTGGCACCATTTTCCATTGTTTGCCAAATTTTTGGGGCTAAAAATCGACAAATGAAGAAAAATGGTTTTTAGAAAAGGGACTTGTGCACTGTGTACGTGAAGGAGAGGAAACTTGTGTGCCAAATTTTTTTCAAGATCAGAACATAATAATATGGAAAAGGGATCAGGGGTGCCCATGTTTTATGGTTGGTCACCCAAGTAAATTGTGCGGTAGAGACTTGTGCACTGAAACTTGTGAGCCGAGAGGAGACTTGTGTGCCATCACTCAGGGTGTCTAAATTCCTATAAATAGAGGTCAATCTTTCCTCATTCTTTGAAGAGATCAACACATAGAAAAATCAGAGCTCCCGATGCGCAGGTGTGGTAGTCGTGCAAGTGGTTTGTGGTCGCACAAATAGAAGTTACATGCCAAGTGATAGTTGTGCACCTAAGGTGGTTTGGGAAAGGAAGGAAGTAAGTCGCCGAAGTCTTGATTTGAACAAGGGTGTGTCAAAAAAGTTGTTGAGGTGTTCTTTCATGCCATTTTTGAAGAATTTTGAAAGTTGTTGGTTGCCTTCCAATATTGGTTTGGGCGTAAAAGGGTGTGAGTGGTGCATGTTTAAAAAAGAGGAAGCTTGTATCGCAGAAGTGGTTAAGGTGGAATTGCATGCCATTTAAAACTTTTGCACCGATACTTGCACACCAACGTAGAGAAGGGCGCCAGGTAAGGTTGAATCATGGTATTGATTCAGGGCTGCATGAAAGCTGGAATATTTCTTGATACCTTCGGTGCAAAGAGAGATTCATTTACGAGTGAGGGTTGAACGTAAACAGAGCTTCTTCATACAATAGAGGATGTATTCATTAGTGATAATGAAGAGACCTACAGGTCTATAAACTGTGAGTTGATCCTTTCTAGAGCAGTGATAAAAGGAAGAGGAAGACGGTGATCCTATCCACCGGCAGTGAGCTAAAGAGAGAGAAACAGGGAGTGACCCTTGGGAAAGCATTGAGCTGACCCTAAACATTGTAAAGGTATTGAGACAAATAATAGAAGTGATCTATCCCAAACCTTGTAAACAACAGAGTGCTTATTGTGGATTTGGTACATCAACACATTGTTAGTGTGAGCTCCTTGGACGTAGACCAGGGAGGTTGAACCAAGTAAAAATTCATGTATCATGTGAATGATTTACTTTATATTTATACTGTGCAATGGGAAAGAGATAGAAGAGTGTTTTTCAAAACAGTGAAACAAGATCATAATGGGATTTAATTTTAAATAACTCATACATTGATTCACCCCCCCCCCCTCAGGGTATTCATCCTTGTGGACCTAACAATTGGTATCAAATGGAAAGGTTTATATTCATTCTTCTCTCAATAGAGGTCACTAATCATAAAAGGATTCCGATCTTCGATAAAAGAAATTTTCAGATGTGGAATAATCGAATGCAACACTATTTTCGGTCATTGCGAATGGATTTGTTTTCAGTAGCTATTCATGGTATCTCAGCTAACATCAACAGTGGAGAATTATCAGAATATGAAAGAAGGGAGCTAGATGCTGACGCAGAGGGTATTAATGATTTAGGTGGAGCCATTTCAAATTCTATCTATACAAAGGTGATTTCATGAAAAACTGCACAGCTATGTGGGACAATATTTTGAATATATATAAAGGGGACACAGAAGTCCTGGATGAAAAGCTGCATGTTCTGTGGAACAAGTATAAAAATCTGAGAATGAGCCCGAATGAATCTGTTGATGCATTTTTCGACAGGGTAAATGTTTTTGTGGAAACCATTCAGGGTCTTGTAGAATTCATCGAAGATATAAAGATCGTGATGTGTTTCTTGAGGAAACTTTCACCTTGGTTTAATCCAAAAATATCAGTCTTGGAAGATAAATAGCCAAAAGAGATGATGTTAGATAACCTACATAGTACCCTTGTTGCATATGAAATGAGGAATGATGAAAATGATTCTATGGAAAAGGATAAATCCAAGGAGTTGGCATTTAAGGCCATGAAGAATCTCACCATTGAAGAATATCAGGAGAATGAAGAGACAGATGAAGTGATGTCATTCCTTTCCTCGAACCGTCAAAGAGGAAAAGGAAAGTTTAAAGGAAAAATTATGCTTGCATGATTTAGATGTGGAAAGGTTGTACATCACGTAGCATGATGCCCAAATAATTCTCAAGATAAGGAAGAGGATGAAGATGAAATCCCCAAAAATAAGTCTTCACCCTATGTGAAAGGAAAGAAACAATTCAAAAGAAATTTGTTCAAGAAAAGGAATATTCTTTCAAAAGACTATGAAAGTGTAGATGAGTCTGAGGATGAAAAGGTTGAAGAAATAGAAAACTGAAATGATCATGGGGAAAATGATATGGTGGCGGTCGTCAGTAGTTCTCCATAAAAAGAAGAAACTGATGTCGGAGAATAAGAAGAAGAAGTTGAATGAATAGTTGATATGGAGGCTGAATTTGAAGCATCTCTTGAGGGGATAAATGTTTGTAGAGACAAAACTAATAAATCTAATAAAGAGGTTCATGATTCCAAACACTATATGTAACAACAAGATGAAGAAAAGTCCGAGATGTTAGAAGAAATCAAAAACCCAAAATATTCAACACTAGAGAGCTTAGAAAATATTGTTGAGTGTAAGATTAAAATCGAGGAACAAAATAATGAAATTGATGGTTTGACTAACACAGGAAAGGAGATGGTAAAACATATCAAAGAACTTGAAGAAGAAATTGTTGGTCTGTGACTAAGAATTAAGGATCAAGAAAAACTCTTGACACCCAGTACAGTTCCAGGAAAACAGATTATTCAGAAGACTGAAAAGTCATAAGTGGGGCACATAACTCCAGCAGAAAATAAGGAACAGTTGTGTTCTAAAGATAATACTGGTATGGGACATGAACGAAAACAGAAAACAGTCATGGATGAAGGCAAACCTCAAGAACCTTCTCTGAGAATGAAGATAGATTTTTATAAGAAATAGAATCAGAATATTTGTAGATCCCAAGGGAGAACCAGTAGTGCAGAAGTGACACACAGAAATTCTCCTTACATAAGGTGCTACTGATGTGGAATGATGGGACACTCACAAAATGTGTGTTCTATAGCCAAGAGATATTGAAGTGAAAAAGATCAATAGTGGAAGCCAAACAGAGCTCAATATTATAGAACATCCTTTAAAAGTAATTGTTTTTTGTGTGGAGGATTTGGTCACATGGCTAGATATTTCACATCAATTATTCAAAGAAATGTTACAAAAAAAACTCGAGCAGTCATAACCAGAAAGTTAGCGAATCAACAAGTGTGCTAAAAACAAAAAATCAATTTGCAGCTCTACAGGATGAAGCTGGTCTGTCACACTCTATGAAAGATCAACTTCTCTAAACCACACTGAGTGTGAAGTCAAAGTCATGGATCAAAAAGAAAATGGATGAGAAGGCAGTAGTTACTGAAGTTTCCATTAACGCTTTAGAATTTTCCTGGGTATGGATCCTTGATAGTGGTTGCAAATCCCATATGACAGGTAACAAGGATCTCGTTACAGGAATTAACTATGACAAAGAAAGTGTTGTCAAGTTTAAGAATGATGAAGGGTTAAATATTATTGGATTCTAAAAGGATAAATTTGGGGGAAAATAAATGAGACATGCTGATGTCTTGGTAGTAGAGGGTCTCAGTCATAATATTCTCAGTGTCAGTCAACTATGTTACTCTGGGAACTCTATCCGATTTACCAAGAAGATGTGTGTTGTGAATGGAAAAGATTGAGCAGTTGTTCTACAGGGAAAAAGGATAAAGGGAAATCATTACCTTGTAAGTGGGGAAGAAGATATGTGTATCTTGTCCAGAGAGGATGAAAACAAGTTCTGGCATAAGTGACTTGGGAATCTATGTCAACCATACATTAAAGATCTTATAAATTGTGATGCTGCTAGAGACCTTCCCAAATTATCATGTGATCACACTCATACGTGTGATGCATGCCAATAAAGGGAAGATCATCAGAAATACATACAATCCAAAGGAATAGAAATCAACCAGAGTGCTCAAATTGGTGCGTGTTGATGTTTGTGGACCTGTCTCACCATGAGCCATAAATGGGAAAAGGTACTGTGTTCTTTTCATTGATGATATAGCAGAATTGACTAGGTATTTTTCATTACCCATAAGTCAGAAGTGTTTAGTTTTATGTAGCAGTATAAGAGCGACTTAGAAAGTATGTTTGGGAATAATGATCTGATGTTTCGTATTGATAATGGTATAGAATACACAAATAGTCAAATGGAAGACTATCTCGAGAAACATAAGATAAGGCATCAAGTTTCATCAGTATGAACTCCCCAAAAGGATGGAGTAGTTGAAAGGAGAAATCGTATCAGCAAAAACATGGCCAGAACAATGCTTATTGAAAAGGACCTACCAGAGAAATTTTAGAAGGAAGCAGTTTTGACATCGTTCTATATTTCAAACATGGATATGTTTTGTACGAAAGAAGGGAAGACTCTGTATGAAATGTGTTATGGAAAGAAACCAATGTCACAATACTTTCAGATCTTTAGAAATAAGTGTTTCATTATAAACAAAGAAAACCACAAGAAGTTTGAGTCATGAGGAGATGAGGGGATATTCCATGGCTACTCAGGGAAAATAAAGTCATATAAATGCTTCAACAAAAGGCTGGGAAATGTTATTGAGAGAAATGATGACACTATAGTTGAAAATGAATAGAATACTCAGTGACCTGGTGAAGAGTTTCTAGATGAATGTTATGAGGAGGTAAGAAACACAAGGGGAGTAGAAGTGGCAGAGGCTGACATAGAAGAAGATACTGATGATGAGTAAGAGGAATCAAAATATGAAACTTCTAGGAGGCCAAAGAGTCAAGCTGAAATTGATAGGCAAAATATTATTGGTGATCATACATCTCCAGTTCAGACTCGAAGAATGAAATCATTGCAGCAAACATCATTTTTCTCTCAGGAAGATCCAAACTGTTTTTTCGATGCAGCTGAAGATGAGTACTGGGTTCTGGCTATGAATGAAGAATTAGACCATATTGAGATGAATCATACGTGGGTGATTATTTCAAGGCCAGCAGATAAGAATGTCATCAAGACTAAATGGTTCTATCGCAACAAGAGGAATAAAGATGGCACAATGATTTGGAACAAAGCATGGCTAGTGTGAAAGGGGTACTCCTAGATAGTGGGAATAGATGTTGATGAGACATTTTCACTGGTTACGAGACTAGAGACAATCAGATTATTTTTAGCCATAGTAGTGAAAAGAAAATTCAATGTGTTTCAGATGGATGTCAAATTTTCATTATTGAATGGGGTTCTAGAAGAGGAAGTATATATTGAGCATCCAGATGGTTTTATTATTCAAGAGGATCAGAACAATGTTTGCAGACTGAAGAAGGCATTGTATGGGCCGAAACAATCACCAAGAGCATGGTACTCAAGGCTTGATCAGTACTTGAAGAATCTTGGATTCCAGTGTGGGGGAGTTGATTACAATCTCTATTTTAGCAATGATAGTAATCAATGGATGGTGTTGTTAGTTTATGTCGATGACATAATATTTGGCGGATCACATGAAGCATAGTGTAGACAGTTTTTCGAATTCATGAAAAATGAGTTTGAAATGTCCATGATTGGAGATCTAACGTTTTTCCTTGGTCTACCGGTGACACAAGGAAGGGTTGGAAAATTCATTTCTCAATCCAAATATGCCAAGGAGGTTTTAAGAATGTTTGGAATGGAAAATTACAATGATATGAAAACTCGGGTTGCTACCCTGATGATATTATCCATAGTTGAAGATGGTAAGGCAGTTAATATCACATAATACATGGAAATTATTGGAATTTTATTGTACTTGACCACAACATGGCCTGAAATTGTATTCGCCACATTCCAACCAGTGAGATATCAGAGTAATCCCAAGAAAATCCACATGATTGTAGTGAAAAGAATACATTGGTATATCATAGGCACTATGGACTTTGTCTTGATATATAATGACAAATCCTAGACAGAGTTATTGGGATATACTAATGTAGACTGGTCCAGTTCAGTGGATGACAGGGAATCAATGTTTAGAGGTGCATTCTATCTTGGTGGATTATGTATTTCTTGGTTAAGAAAGAAGCAGGATTGCATTTCATTATGCACTGCAGAAGCTGAGTATATTGAGACCACTCAATCTTGCACACAGTTATTATGGATGAAGTAGCAGCTTCATGATATGGGAGTTGAAGTGAAGTCTCCGATTGGAATCCAGTGTGATAACTCAAATGATATCAATATTAGAAAAAATCTCATCCATCATTCAAGGGAAATGAACATTGAGAAAATTATCATTTTATCAAGGAGATGGTTGAGCAGGGAATCATGATGTTGGAGTATGTTCCTATAGGGCTGTTGGTTGCCGACATTCTAACAAAGGCCTTACCCAAGGAAGCTTCTGAGAGACATCGACTGGCTCTGGGAGTTCAGTCAACTCCCCGCACCTGAAATAGTGTGGATATGGAACCCCCTCTCCTTGAGTTATGATGTGTTTTTCCCTAATGTGCTTATATGTATTCTCTACTCTGTTACAGACTGTAATGGAGTGACATTTTGGTTCGTTGAAAAAGGGGTAGAAAATTATGATTGTTCAAGGGGGAGATTGTGTGGCAGTGTAGGAGAAATTGTGATTTTTCAAGGTGGATACAGTGTGGCAGTGTGGATATTTGAAAAATAATGAAAGATACGGGGAGAAGCTAACAGTTGGAGTATCCGGATAGTGGGAGTTGAACGTGCTTATCCAGAGCTTAGCTTGGACAATATAGGCAATAATGATAAAGAGTATTTGATGCTGATAAGAGTTAAAGCTATAAGCAGATTGGGGGAGCGTTTTAAATCTGATGATGCTAGAAGTGATCGATCAAAGAAAATATATCACGATAGGTGAGGATCATGATAAAATCATAAGAGTGGTGTTGGAATGTGGTAAGAATATTTCCAAAAATTGGTAAGAGTTTGGTAAAATTTGGTATCAGTTTGGTGTCAACAGTGGCTATCAGAGTTGATTTAAATCATTGATGAACTTTTCACTTAATCTTGTTTCTCACGCCGATCATTTCTCGTGTGGGCTTAGAGTATGTGTTGTGTAAATCTTTCATCGCTATCGGAATCGCAATAGGGGAATGGTGACTTAATAATTAGCGATGTATATTTTTATGGAAGAGTTGTCAACAAACCCAAAGGGGGATATTGTTGGTCGAAAATCCCTCACGGTATCATTGATGCTTTTTTGAGGTGATTGTGTTTTTTTAAAATGTGGACATCAGTGTTGTGATTGTTGACTAAGAAAAACATGATGTACAAATTTTTTGACAAAACAGATTTCATGGTGACATATTGAGTTCAAGGGTTGTAGTTAACAATCTATGTTTGATTCAAGAACATCGACAATGGAATGGATGATCTGGAGGTGGTACAAAAGAAGCAGATGCAAGGTGGTGACTTTTTCTAGTGTTTGCCAAATTTTTGGGCCTGAAAATCGACAAATGCAGAAAAGTGCTCTTTGGACAATGGAATTTTGCACCGTGTACTTGAAGGAGAAAAAACTTGGGCGCATAATGTTTTTCAAGATCAGAATATAAAAATATGGAAAAGGGATAAGAGGCCCCCAAGTTTTAGGGTTGGTCGCGCAAGTGACTTTCGCGGTAGAGACTTGCATGCCAAAACTTATGTGCAGAGGTGACTTGTGCGCCATAGTGCAAGGTGTCCAAATGCCTATAAATAGAGGTAAATCCCTCCTCATTCTATGAACAGTTCAACAATTATAAAAATCAGAGCTCATGTCGCACAAGTGTGGTAGTCTCATAAGTGGTGTGTGGTTGTGCAAGTAGAAGTTGCATGCCAGGTGATAGTTGCGCACCTAAGGTGGTTTGAGAAAGGATGGAAGTGAGTAACCCAAGTCTTGAGTTGAATATGGGGGTGTCTCGCAAGTTTTTGAGGTGAACTTGTGCTCCAGTTTTGATGAATCGCGAAAGTTGTTGGTTGCGTGACAATATTGGTTTGGGAGTTAAAGGGTGTGAGTCTTGCAAGTTTCAAGTAGCAGAAGCTTATGTAATGGAAGTGGTTAAGGTGGACTTGTGTACTAGTTATAACTTGTGAGTCGATACTTGCATTCCATTTTAGAGAAGTGTACCAGGTAAGGTTGATTCATGCTAGTGATTCAGGGATGCGTGAAAGCTGGAAGATTTCCTGATACCTTCAGTGAAAAGAGAGATTCATCTACTTGTGAAGGTTGAACTTCAACAGAGCATCTACATAAAACAGAGGATGTATTCATTATTGATAATGAAGAGACCTACAGGTCTATAAACTATGAGTGGATCCTTTCTAGAGGAGTGAGAAAAGGAAGAGGAAAAAGGTGATCCTCTCCACCGGTAGTGAGCTAGAGAGGGAGAAACAAGGAGTGACCATTGGGAAAGAAGTGAGCTGACCCTAAACATTGTAAAGGAAGTGAGCCTTGGAATAGAAGTGATCTATCCCAAACCTTCTAAACAACAGTGTTCTTATATTGGATTTGGTACATCGGCACATTGCTGGTGTATGCTCCTTGGACGTAGCCCAATGAGGGTGAACCAAGTAAAACTTATTGTGTCCTGTGCATGCATTACATTCTATTTATATTGTAAAATGGGAAGATAGAGTATATTTATTTTCTTAATAGAGAAACAAGATAATAACGAGCTTCAATTTTAAATAAGTCATACCCTGATTCACCCCCCTTTCAGGGTATTCAGCCTCTTAGACCTAAGAGTTCATTAATAAGGTCATTACTACATCCTCACTGTGTCATAAATAAATTTAATTATTTAATGTCTAAAAATTATAAATAAAATACCATTATATATGAAATCATTTTAGATTTATAATGAATATTTATAGTCTAATTTATCTTATGTATACCTCTATATTAAAAATGTTTTATTTATTAAACTCTGAATTTAACACTTTTAACACTTCTTTAAATAAAACTATAATAAATGTCCTAATCTAATCCAAGGGGACCAAAATGATCATATTTTATTCTGAAGGCCGATTTTAGTCGAAATAATATTATCCAATAGAATTAAGACATGTTTTAGGGTAATAATAATATCATTTTTACCTTTAATTACATTATTTACTTTTAACTACGGTAAATAAAATTCAAAAGTTTTTATTCCCTAAAAATATATTTTCATCTTATTGAACCACATTTTAATTACTGATGTTAACCTTGTATCTTGGATATTTAAAATTCAATTCAAAGTAGTGGTCAAATTACTTTTTATGCAAATTTTCAAATGTATCAACAAAGTGGGTAAAAGAGGGTAAAAAGTTGAATAAAATTTTATATATATAATATTATTATAAAATGACTCCAATGAATTATTTTGAACATATATAGTTATTATGAATCTATTTATACCTAATATAAATTTAAATAAAATAACTAATTATTTAAATAAAAAAGTCAGTTTTAAACGACAACATAGTGTTTTTCACAATTTATAAAAAATCAAAAGTTTTCAGAAAAATGCCAAAAACTCACCCTAAGAAAAATTTGATATTAAAATTCAAAAAATTAAGTCTAATTTTAAAAATTAAAATTATAAAATTTCAAAAAGTGGGTATTACTATTCATAATGGCCAGTTTGATTGGTCGTGGTGTGCTAGAACTCAAAGTTGCATACAACACGAGCTATTGTATTATTCAAAGAGAAGCGTACCATGGATGCTTGGAGTGTTACAGTCCTTGTTATCCCATATTATTTTATGAGCTAACATGTAGGTAATTTATGATGATGGCATCTATTGGGGGGGGATTACATGAGAATTTTGTTATTCCAACCACACTTTATAAGGGTACTTTAATTTTATCATTTTGATAATATTTTGGGGAGTTTGAGTTGATGAGAAGATCATACAAAGTGTCAATTATTCATGTGAACCTTAATTTTTTGATGTTTTTGTTACAGTGTGTGTATAATTTTGTATTTCATGGATAATTCAGGACCATATATTGAGTATTTCTAATCTGGATTTGACATGTGAGTATTGTATAGACATTTTACAAAACCTTGGTTATATATGTCTTATTTTATACACCAGGTTACCTCACATGGACTTAGATTTGATTAACTAAAAGCTCTATCCCATGTGTCATGGGATATACTATTTTCATTAAAAATAAGATAATATTTTTTAAGAATAAATATTAGAAGATATTAACCCATTTATCTGTTTAATTTGATTTCCAATAAAGGGGATAATAGTTGGAGCACCAAATATTATATTTTGTGACGTGAGTATATGTTGAAAAATTAATACAAAGGGGGATTTTTTTTATCACAAGTTTTGTATTTGTTTGCAATTAGTTAATATGGGAATTGATGATTCTCAGAGAATTTTTATAGATTAACTTGATGGAATCGGATTTCATTATTAAGAAATTATAACATATTAAATGATATTATTTTTCGTAACTAATGAAAAAGTTTAAATAATTGTGAAAAATAAATTATATGAAGTGCATAATATTTAAAAAAAAGTTTAAAAAGACCATGGAAATATTTATTTTCATAAGAATTTGAATGTTTTTATGAAAAAATAATGTAATTTCATGAAGGAATTAAGGAAGGCATTGAAACTTTATTGAGGAATTTATTTGGAGAAAATATTAAAAATATATTGATATTATACCTAAGGAATGTTGAATAAATTTTAAAATATGGATTGGTATTTATATTTGGATTATCTCATCCTCTATATTTCACTTATTGATTTTGGTTTTGAGTGTTAGCTATAAACATTTCATGCCAAACCAAGAGATGAACCAACTCAATCTAGCATTGTGGGAGGACCACAAGCACATAGAAGATCCATCTCACTAATACCAAATTGTGATAGGAGGTAATGAGGGCCTGAAAATTATAACTAAAGTGCGCTTGGGTTGTGCATAATGCGATTAGAGAACACATGTGATTGGGAAGGAGGGCCAGTGTAAGTGAGCTAAGACCCGTGAAGCCTATGGGAGCAGTGTTTCAGGTACAAAACCTCTTTTTCAACTCGAGTTCTCCATGTAATGTTTATGTTCATATGAGAGAGCGAGATTGAGTTAAGTTTTGATTTGGGACAACCAAATAAGGTACAGAGTTCATCCATATTAAAATATATGTATAAAACAAAGGTCATCTTATCTATTTTATATAGACCTTATGATCATCCATGTAATCATTATCATCCTCCATCATCGTAAAAGGGATTCTATGTATGGTTTTGTTATAACTTTAATCTATTAGATCTTACCATAGTATGTTCTTCATATATTAAGGACACACCAACCTATTGAGATCTTGATGAGATCAAAGAACATGTTTTATATGATTCTAAATCATTTTCCATGCATTAATAGATAATTTAGATCCTTTATATCACCTATGATTAGGCCAAGCCATTAGAATAAAAAATTACAATTAAATTCATAGTAAGAATAAAAATATAATATTCATCGAGTTCCACTTCGATGAATATACGTTGAATTAAAAAATAAAGAATTTCACATATGTTGAGTGAGCCACAATGTATGTGACACACATGCATGTGTTTTTTAAATAACCAAAACCTTTGAGTATTCCAAAATGATGTTTAAAATATGATAAATTGATAATCTAGTGGATTAATTCACATGACACATTAAAATGGATAATCCCAAGCATTTCAAGCATTTTATATTGGATTAAAATGTATTTTGTTTTTGATACTACATTAACAAAAGGATTTGTTGTGGAGAATGATATCCACATGATGAAGAATAATATGATTCTGGTATTTTTTTACTATGAAAAATTAGATTCATTCATACTGTTGATATGTGGAAACTAGCATCACCATAAGAAGAAAAAATACCCACAATATCCTCAGGTATTTTAATTGAGGTGCATGAAATATAATAACCATATTTTATAGGGTATTTAAATGAGGAAATACAATACCCAAAAACAATAGTTATTTATATTAAAATGAGTAAAATAAATGTTTTATTTAGAGGCACATATACTTCTTGAAATAATGAGATATTATCACATGCACACTTATTATTTTTTGTGGATAAATGTGTTCATGTTGGTGATAACCAATTATGGGTAAAATTATTATGATAGTTCTTGCATCTATTTTATAAGAATTATTTTGGAGAATCTCAATACATCTTTGTATCAAAGAGTGAAGGTGGTTTTTGAGACTAGGGGAGAGCATCCTTGTTGATTAATACTGAAGGTATGGAAGGATTATTGATACTATTACTGATGAAGTTATAGAGAATTTACAAATGTAAAAAAGAATCCATATTTCTTATAGAGGAAGGTCATTTGTGAATAAGTTATCTCTATCCTATGATTAATATAAAAATAGAATCTTGTATCTGAGGTGTCTTACCAGTGACTGGAGGATTTTTATTGAGGTGTCTAACTAATCAAAGAAGTGAAATTCGGGTGTCTAACCAATTGTGAATATATTTTAACTAGGGTGTATGACTAGTTGTATTCAATTGGAGGCATAGTGGAGAATCTATGTTGGGGTTTATAACCATAATATCAAGGATTATATATTTCAATCAAACTTTATAAATAGAACATGATTCACTCTCTTTTTATTTACTACAGATGAAGGTGAGGCTGTGAGAAATCATTGAGTATCCAATAACTTTAATCAATTGAAGATGTTGAATTTAAAATAAGATAAAATTCATAAAATGATGGTACCACTAATTCCCCCCCCATAAGTGGAACCTAATAGGTCATTGGGATTTATGTGGGGATTATAGTATTGAGGGTGAAATGCAGACCTCATAAGATATGGAATGTTAAATCTACATGTTGAAGCCATTATGGCTCACTATTGTGATCCCTGTTTCTTGTAATCCAACTCACCCATTTGACTAGTCATAGAAACTAGGGTAGTTAATTGATAGACCCTAGATTTATGATAAAATATTTCAAACATAGAACTTTACTAGATTATCCTTAGAAAATTTGGGTTCTTTCTCGGTACATTCTCTGAGGAGGCAGGTGTGCACTATGTCAACAAGCCTGTTTTTGGGAAAGATTCAACATTTTTATGAATTCAGTCATGGATTGTTTTCTTGTATTTAGTGGAATCACTAATGTATGTTTGACATTATCATGACATATGAATTCAACACTTGACACTTATATTTGATATATGACTCAGATCATTCAATCATTACTCAACATAAGAGCTTCCACATCCAACATCCTTTGTTATATCTACTTGGTTATTATGAGGATTCTCCTTTACCCATGTATATTTCATTTTTATGTTGTGTTTTCTACGATACATAGTAAAAAATCAAATATTCATTATGCATTACTATCCTTGTAATTTGAAACTATTTAAAAAGATTTCTTAAAAATAGTTTTATTTTATAAAAATTGATTTTGACATGATTATATCTTGGTTTTACTAAATGGATTTCGAATTGAAAATGGTAACGTTTTGGATTCCATTTTACTCATAATAATACTTTATGGATTAATGTTTCCCTTTTTATAATTTTTAATTTTTACCTTCTTTATTTATAGTTGAAATCCCTATATATATACTCTTGTTTTCAATCTAGCTTATAAGAATTTCTTGATAGAAAAATTATATAGACAACTTGTGGGATCCTACTAAGAAATGTTAGCTCACACTCTATACATACCATTAAATTTATTCATCCAAAAATATATAATTAGGCTAAATCCATGGTTTTATTTCCATTATAATAGAAATCCATGGTCATAGCATATCCTACTTCCAAGGTTATAGCTAAACCATGCAAGAAGGGATGATTGTTTCAGACTATATGAATGGTTTATAGAAACCATGGCTATAATACATACTACTAAAATAGTTTTTGGGAAATTATGGTACTAATTAAACATGGTTAACTCAAATTTTTGTATGAAATATGGAATAAAATGTCTATGTCCACAGTTTTCCAAATACCAAGGTGGTAGAGCACACATACACGGCTACAACCATCATTTTCCAAAAAATGTATTACTATAGAGTGTTTATGGCCATGGTTCTC
Organism: Viscum album; assembly: GCA_963277665.1. Lineage (NCBI taxonomy): Eukaryota > Viridiplantae > Streptophyta > Magnoliopsida > Santalales > Viscaceae > Viscum > Viscum album. The sequence goes on along the minus strand of OY728165.1, from coordinate 1,601,662,295 downwards.
TAAACATATGTCCATTAAACTTATAAAAATGTCCACTTCAATTTTTCCCTAAAAAATTGGTAGTAGAAAGTATTTATGTCCATGGTTTAAAAAACTCTATCCATATCACATATACAGAATACATACAGCCATAGTTTCTTAAAACCATTTATATAAGTTCTTTACCATGTCCCCTTTTCCGAATTTTTTAATTTTTAATAATAATATTTATAATAATTTATATAAAAATATATTAATATCTATGTGTATATATATATATAAATTCATTAATATGTATAATAGGTCACAGGTCAGTGGTAACATTTTTTATATTCCTTGGACATGGGTGTGGGATCAAAACTCACTGGGGTTTTTCATCATAACTATTTCCATGGTTTGGAACCATGGAAAAAGGAATTGAATTACTACCACAATTTTTAGTAGGGTTTTATGGCAATGTTTTAAATAAAATTCCTTGACAAGGGACTTATTGTTGCATCTGAACCTGTCATACTATCAAAATCCATAGACATAGGCTAATGCAATGGCTTTGGAACTTATTTACATTATTTTGAACCATGTAAATATGTTCGTTTTCTAGTTGTGAGAATTCATGTTTCTATAGAGGGTTTTCATGTTCTCTCCATCGTCATTTTGGTGGTTTAGTGATTTGTTGGATTATGGAAGGTGACTTGGGAAACATTGGGTAGATATAGATCACTATGAGACAGGTTGTGGTATATTTTTTTTTCTACTTTAATTTATTTGTTTCCTTAGTATCATATCATTGTAACTATTTGTGGTTATAATATTTATTTATTTTTTATTGTTTCCAAAAATCTCTTTGATTTATGTTACAATTTTTTAGGATAAATTTTTCCCAAGGGCTATTTCCTGATTCCGATGAACATTTTGCTAGCTCTTAGGGATCGAGAATACTATTTTGGATAGTGGTGAATTGGTTTAGATGTAAGTTTAGATAGAATTCAAGGTCAGTTCATTATAATTGGTATTAAATGAGGTTTTCCCTAAAATATTCCTTATTTAAATCCTCTTAAGTTATTTATTTTAAATTTGTCATGGTATAGAGGATGTTAGGAACATATTGGGACTCAATAGGTAGTTCATAAATAGGTTTCTAGTCCCAACTCTTCATAATGAGAGTTGAGTTACCTAGGAAAGTGGGGCCTTGACTTCTTCTTTTGAGTTGTTTATTTTATGATGTTAAAGATATTTTGATATTAAATGATACTATATTTTATTCTGAGAATCTCTTATGGGTTTTGGGTTGGATATTTGAGATGATTAGAGTCGTACAGTGCCTTCATAGTCTGGTAAACAATGATAAATCAAGGTTTTTGATTTGGATGTTGGTCCATGAACTATTGTAAGGTTACATCATGGTTTACCAGCCCATATAAACAAATCCATATATAGTTCTACTTTAACCCTAAACCTAACAGATTGTCTATTTTCTTCCAAAATGACATCACTTATGTGATATTGTTTTAGGGAGTTTTTTTAAGGATGATAGTGGGTGTGGTTTATTTGATAATATTTTTTAGTTGTATTACCTTAATGATGATATTAAATATTTTGTGAAGCCAAATTATTAATTTAAAATAGGATTCATTTATGTTCATTGAAATATTATTTCAATTTCCAAAAGGTGTGTTTTAATAATGTTTGGTTTGTAAAACAAATTTTCAAGGACTCTTATGTGATGTTTTAAAGGAATTCTTTAATAAGGGTAATTTTTGTTTTTTAGTGGATTTAAAATGGAAATTGTTTTGAAATTAGAATTTAGAAATAATTTTTTAAACCATTGATGAATTTCTATGAGATATTAAAATACTTTAAAATTATGATGGATTTTTATCGATACTTTATTTTTGGAAAGGAAAGGGAAATAATTTGTAAATGGGGAAATCATTTTTTTAAATATTTAGGTTTTGAAAAAATTGGTTTGGGGATTCATTTATAAGTTTTCAGTTTGTTATTTTTTGGGTTTTCCATTATGAATTAATTGTTGAGCTTGTGTTATGGGATATCTAGAAATGTCTCTGAGAAATTTCTCTAATAAATATTTTAATTATACTCTCTTGCCTATTCATTGAACTATCCCTTATTATTTCTAAAAATTGGCATATCAATTTAAAAACTCTACCTATACTCTGAAACATGTGGTGTATTTGAAGTCTTTCCAGACTTTTGACCCCATCTATGTTTTCATGAATCATCGTCCTCAATTTTATGGAGTTTAGGTGAGTTCTCTTAAGGTAATGGGTGTCTAGAAGAAGCTGAAGTCATATTTGATTCTCCCAAGACTCCCAATTTTCTAATGTTTTACTATATTAATTCCTTAGTAAAGGTACCTAGACATGAGTGTTGTGAATTCATGATTCCTCCTCACATGAATGTAATATTACCTTTGTAACTCTTCATGTTAGTTTTAATTTAGTGGAAATATTCAATGTAATTGAGTAAATAGAATTCTTTTGATCTCTTGGGTATCAGTCGAGGTGAGTTATTAGTTGATCATTATGATAATACATGTTAATGATGGGTATTTTTTATTTGAGATTATTGGTTATGACTTACTTATGTATCTCTTTTCTGACGGGATATTCACCCGGACATTGGAGTTGTCATACTAGTAGTCTAGTTGACCTCTTATCCAATAGTCCATAAAGGGGACTTCTGTGTTGAAGTGTAGATATCTAAATGAAAATAAGTGATTAATTCCTAATTCATGTATAACATAAGTGAATATGTTCTATCAGGTAAACCATAGAAGTTTTTTTGAGCTGGGAAAATTTTCTTGGTGAAAGAATAGTTTTCTCATGTGCTTTCAGTGTGGGAAACCTGGTCATTATAAGATGTTGTGTTTGGAAGATATGATATTTTTTTATTAGCGTGCTCATTTGGGTCACCTTAATATTTTTTAGATTTGGTTAACTGAAAGGAAAATTTTATAGTGTAACATTATTTGTTAACTTTCTCATTCTAGATATATTTGTAGCTTGTATTGGTATCTTTTTTTGATGTTCACTTATGGGCCTTGTATTTATACATTTACATATTGTTTTCATGATGTTTATTTTTTTCGTGAGGTATATTTGGATTTTCATTGTAAAAATAGCCTGTCAAATGTATTTGACTTTTTTCTTAAATGTTTTTAATTCTTTGTGTTTTTTGTGTTATTAGTGATTGAATAGAATCTTATGACAAGAACCTCTAGATTATTTGAATTGATATCTTTAAAAATATAATCTTTTTATGTATTTTGTGTGTTCTTATGGTTATAGTTGGATATATTTTGGGATGGTTGTTATTTATTTGGTATCCTTTTGTTTGTATCATTTTGGATAGATCTGAATATTTATGTGTTGAGAGATCTCTATTTTTTAGACCTTTTCATTCCCTATTTATGTGATGAAATTATTTGTTTGAGATCCTTTTGGTTTGAATTTTATAGGCCCTAAGAATGTTCTTGGGTAACTAAGACTGTATGTATTCTTATTGAACCAGGAACATGTATTTTCTACTATTTTATTCATTGAGATCATCATGGGGTGAGGTTATGAGTTATAAATCTTTGGATACCATTGATTACATGCATAAGGTATAAATAATTGTTATTTTTGTTACTTTATTATGTTTGGTTGGATCATTCTTGGACCTTGGGGTCATTATATCTTTTTTAATAACTATGATTTTTTGGCTTTGCTTTTCCTATAATTTTTTTCTTTCAACTCTTAAATGGTTCATCGTGGAGATTGATCATGGTTTCGTTTTTGGGATTAAGGGAAATATTATTGGTTGATGTCTCCCACAACTTCCACCATTTTTCTGAGTTATTTTAAATGGTGGGTGACTAGTACCAGGTCTCTCGTCCTCATATTTCATGTATTCTCGGTGTTGATGGTGTGTTTTTTGGATATGTGTAATGATTATATTGGATATAATTTATAAAATATTTGTATTGTTATTTTTTTGTTATTTTAGAGTTATTATGAGTGATTTTATTCTTAGGTGAGTCATCCTTAATTTGATGAATTACCCATCTCATAAATGGGTGTGGAAGTTAGTTATTTATTATTGTTTCTATCTATTGGGATGGAATATTTTTAGGGAAAAACATTTATGTGGTGGGGAGAATTACAGCATCCTAATATTACTTTAATCAAAGGACCACTCATTATGTATGTTTTCATGTTTCCCGATTGGTTGGAGGATGACCAAGACCCTTTATATTGGTGTGGACCTATACCTATATCTAGTGAAGTTGTAAGTGGTCCACTAGAAAGTTAGAAAGGTCCAATAGCAATACTATGGGCTTTTGAGGGGATAAACCAATCTATAGTATCCACTAACCAACCAATAGGTAACCACTGGCTGGCCGGTAAACTGTACAATGGCTATTATATTTCTGAAGTATTCACCAGATTAATGGTGACACCACTAAATGTGAGTTTTCATAGGGGCCTAAATTTAAATATACCCCAAAACCCCCATTTTATTTTAATTTTATTCTCGATCAAACCTAGATTAATCCACATGATCCTAGAACACCCTCTTTGGAATTTTTTACTCTCCCTACTTCATCACTTAAAAAATTGATTTACTAACCAAAGTGGTTAACCTATATTAGTATTTCTATCTTCTTTTGGACTTAAATATCAATTATTCTATTGATTTTTTATTCCTAGTGTCTATTATACCCTTAAAATTAATTGAATCTATTTTTTTTTGCAATTGTTACTCTAAGAACTCTTCTCGCTCTACCTAATATCTCTCGATCTTGATTTGGTGTTCACCATCATTGGTGACCCATATCATATTCATTTCTACTTTATCCCTAATATTCAAAGTAGGTGTTTCTATGACATTTTTTATTCTTAAGATTCATATGTTTCTTCGATTAATGTCTATTATTTTTTAAATTAGTTAAGCATGGTTTAATCATTTTAATGTATAAAGTGACCCTTTTGGTGAAAATGTATTTGGAATGGCTCGACAATTTTTAATAATTAATCCTTTGCCTTAAAATGAATTAGGAATATTTTTTAATTTTTTTGGAATCTATTTATGAGATGTAAGGCATCATTTTAATGATTTTTTTATTCTTTATTTTTGTTCAAAATTGAGAAAAATGTGTGTTTTCGTTGAAAATTATTTTCAAATTATTTATAGGATAACATGTGATTGATTTTTTAAATGTTTATTGTGATTATATATAAAAAATTAAAGGGATTGGTTGATTATTTCTGTTATTTTTTTATGGACCATTTGGATGTTTAAATTTGGGATTAATGGAAGTGTTCATGTATGCCCCTTTAAAAGTAATGATTCAAACTGATTTTTTATTTATATAATAAAGGCTCATTTTATCAATTTGGATCACCTTAAAATCTCATTTGGAATATTTTAATGTAAATTCCCTTATTGTGTAAATTATTTATGAACCCCTCATATTTTTTTCTATGGTGATTGGTTCTTGACTCACATGATAAATAGTGTCAAAATAGGGGTTGTGTTATTTCAGAGAACAAAGGGGTGAGGGTGAGAAGTGAAACTTGCATGTTACAGAATTTTTATTGTGCACGTTTATTCCATTGTGGATCTTGTTTGTAATCCTAATTAATTGTTATCTCACTCACCTATTTTACTCATCATAGGAAACATGGGTAGTCAGTTAGGAGACCCTAGATTTATGAAATGATTTTTCAAACTCACACCCTAAATAGAATATCCCTAGAGAATTTGGATTTTGGTTAGGGATGGGCTACAAGGAGGCGATTTTGAACCGAGTTATTAATCTCATGTTTGTAGAAGATTTGATATTTTCATGTAGACTTCCATGGTAAATTTGCTTGTGTTTGGTGGACTATCTGATATATCTAGATATTTCCCATGACATATAACCATAAAAATTGACATTAATACAAGATATATGACTCTAATTATTCAATAGTTAGTCGAAATAGATGTTTCCTTGTTCAAATTACTTTTTTATGTCTATTTGATTTCTATGAGGTACTTCCATTACCCATGTTCCTTTTATTGATATATTGTATTATTATGGGATACATGGTACCTCAACATAGATTCCTTATGAATTTTTAACCTTGGAATGCGAAAATATTATTAAATATTAATAAAAAAGGGTTTTATTTTATTAAAATGTAAATTTGAAATGTTTCTCTTTTAAGGTTCCTAAATGGATTTTCAATTGAAAAGTGAAATGGTTTGGATACCGTTTTACTCATAATTTGACTTTATGGATTTCTGTTTCCATTTTTAAATGTGGAATGTTTTAAATTATTTCTATGTAGTAGAAAATATCTTTTCTTATTTCTATTTTTATAATAGAATATCTAAATTTCCTAGTATATAAATTGCATAGACTGCATGGTGGGATCCTGCAAGCCAATGCATGTTCCCACCATGAATATACTATTTGGTGTTTATAGCCATCTTGTTTCTATTAAAGGTATTTATATTATTATAATCATATTTTTGGTGTGTTCTTTGTTAGTTATCCATGGTTAGGTGACTTTGGATATGGTGGGTGGTCATGGATCACCAATATAAGGGTATGGGTTCTTCTGTTTTTTACTTTCAATTCGTGGTTGCCTTTAATTGTCTATTTATAACCAAATATGGTTGTACTTTTTTTATTTGTTGATGTTTTTAAATTTCTCTTTGATTTATGATTTCTTTTGTTGGTAAAAATAGTTCCCAAAGGTTGTTTCTTAATTCCCTAGTACTTTTCATCGTCCCGTGGAGATCAAGAATGCCCTTCAGACTATATGATCTATTAAAAATACATTTAAATAAAACATATTTTGAGGATTTTTCTAATAATAGAATAGATAGTGAAAATTGTACTTATAAGGAGGGAGTAGTGGAAGTTAGGGAAGAAGTTTCTATAAATCTATTTTGTGTACAGCAGCCTCAACCCACAATAAATCATCCACCACTCTTCATATCTTTCCCATAAGAAATGGCACATGTGCCTAATTTTGATTGTAATGTTCTCACACCAAAAATTTAGTCTCTTAGATCGGTACCAGATTGGATTAGTGAGTTACAAATAAAAATATATGTCAGAATGTATTTTCAAAGTAAATATACCTTAACAAAACACCCTATTGATATTTCACATTATGAGGCATTATAGACATATAGTTTAGGAATATTACTGCCAAAAATAGCTCATGTGGTGTTACAAGAATGAGGATGATTTTAGATTCTGCATTAGGGTGATTCTAGACACTACATTTAGAGGTTATAGAATCGCAAAGATCGAGGTATCCCACACTTTCATTTAGCCACACTTGAAATAAGATCATACCTCATTGGATAATGAATTTTTGTCATCCATTGACATCGAGATTATTATGATATTTTAAGATGTTCTTACAACCCTTATGTAATATAGGATACGAAAAACTTTTAGTTATAATATTTAATATAATAAGGCATGGATATTTATTGATGCCAGTGACATGCCGACTATCTTGACTTTTGGAGAATACGAGAAGTTCTTCGTATCTAAGGTGTACCTATAATGCAATTACATATTTCAAAGAACGTTGAGTACTATCCATTTTATAAACTGAGTTCTATATTTTATCTTACCTAACATGGAATAGGTCTTAATGATATGTTAAGCTAATAAATTACCATTGTTTTTTTTATTAAACTATTTTATAAATCATTTTGAATGTTTTTAAAGATACTCAATCAGAGATTCTTATTAACATGTGTAATCCAATGGAGAAGGTGGTGGCTATCATGGTAGTGATCCATGTTGTAGCACTGGCACTTAGGCCAACTTATAAAGTAAATCATGAGAGAATCTTCAATATTACACCCTAAAAAGATGATGATCTTACCTATGGAGGGGAGGTTCCTACTCTAGAACCTCCTCTAGCAGCTTCTGAGATAAGGATCCATGATTATAATGATGTAGATCATGTATTCCTTCATGTGAGGCCTCACCTGTTCTCCTAGAAGTGGAAGGCCCTCTAGCAGTCCTGCCTCAACCGATTGTGGATTTGAATAAGGTGATATGGGATCCATCTTTCTTGATAGGATATCCATATTTTTCTCCAACCTAGGGTCTATATTCATTGCATCCTACATGATTCCTATAAGAAATGATGGTAGGTCCTTCTACAGTACTTGTGAGAGAAGGATTGGGTGCATAGTACGAAATCTAGTTGACACCGACACCCACTAAAACATAGTCGGAACATGTGATGGTTGATATTTCAATGCCCAAGGATCATCCCTCTCCAGATCATTAATGTCCATCCCAGTGAAGAGCTCACTGATCTCGATATGATTATCACATTCATAGACTATTATGTGGGATGGAATATCCCCATAGATATTTACTATATGCATTCATTAATTTTGAATCGTTGTCTTACATACTTCATAACCAATATTAATGAATTTAATTGTTATGTGTATGTGATTATGGTGAGGAAAATGTATGAAAATTATGAAAATATCAAAAGATATTTAAAATTGATTACATAAATAATTTGTAAATGGTATTAAGATTCACTGATCGAATCGAGCTGTTGAATACATGAGATAGGAATTTACTGATCATAAGAGATATTTTGGAATTCTCCCAAAACATACTCCTCATAAAAAACCATAGTTTAATAGTGTATCTAAGATAATGAATCATTCCTGGTTGGAAATGGTTCAATCAATGATGATTTACTATGTTATTATTATTTCCTTATGGGGTATACTATGAAAATAGTTTCACTTGTACTTAGATATTTTTTATCTAATTAGGATCCTGAGATATATGAAGTTATTATTGAAAATGATGAGGAAGTAATATTCATAGATGACAAAAATAAAACCTATTGACAGTACATTGATATTTCTAATTATAAGAAATTGTTAAAATACATAGAATCTAAAATAGAATCCATGTACATAAACCATGTTTGGAACATGGTAGATGCACATAATGGGGTCATACCTATAGGTTTTAAGTGGGTTTTTCAATGGAGAAATAGTATGGATAATATGGTGTCAACTTATAAATACCACATAGGGAATCAATTACAAAAAATAATAATGGTGTTGAATATAAAGAAACATTTTCATATTTTGTGATGATAAATTATTTTAAAATACTTCTTCTAATGACCTCGATATCATATACATATTATTACCTCTTCATTATCATAAAAATATATATAAAAATAAAAAATATCCAGTGGTCTAACATCTTTTGGAATTGGGTTCTTGATAAAAACAACAACATATTCGGTAATTCCTATCTCCATACTTTCTCCAAGGCCTCACCATAATCTTACTATATGGATTATCTTGGATATATACATAAAATAAAGGTTGAGTAATAAATCCTATTAGGTTTGTTATAGGATAAAATTAGATAATATATAATGAGATTTAATAACCATAGAATAGAAACAAAAAATAATTAATTAAGAATCATTACATAAAAACATGGCATAAGAGTCAGATATTATAAGATCGTGGTAAACATAAGATATCATAAAGTATGGAACAAACATAATACATGTCATCATAATGTATATATTTAAATATAATAACAGTATTATAGTTATATGATTATAATACAAAAGTAGTATTTGACTAATCAAAATGAAGAGTAAAACCCACTATAATTGATTTCAATCAATATACATATAAATAATAATATAATAATATATATATATATATATATATATATAAATTTTTGGAATGGGAAAATGTTTCCCCAATACATTCCAAATGCCTCCATACATGATCCATGATTTTTCCCATTTTGCATGCTTCGATTTGGGAAGTCTTAGAGCCTGAACAGAGTTAGGGTTTAAGAGTTATGGACATTTGAAGTTAGGATGGAAGACTAGTTTGTGAAGATCATTTGTGGATCTGGTCACGAACATATCTGCTTCGCGGTGTCCATTTATTTCTTGATCTGATTGCAAACATATCTGCTTCATGGCATCCATTTCCTTTGCATACTGATCATGAACATATCTTCTTCACGGCGTCCATTTCCTTCACGAGTTGATGACGAATGTATCTACTCAGTGCCATAATTTTGGCTTCGTGGCACGCATTTGTGCTTCACGATGTGCTCTTCCAACCTCCCACGCTTATAAATACCTAGATTACCCTCTTTAGACAGGTAATCACTCTGCCCCTTGGGTAGAAGATCTCCCATTTCACAAAGCTCATCTTTCCTTCGCAAAGCTGCTCCGCGAGTCCATGCTCAGCGAGTCCATGCTCTGTTAGTCCATGCTCCGTGAGTCCATGATTTGCGATTACATGCTCCAATATTCCATTCTCCACGAGTCTATCCTATGTGATTCCATGCTCTGTTAGTAGCTTTACTTAACAAATCTGTTCCATGAGTTCATGCTCCGCGAGATTGTTTCCTTCGTGAATCTGCTTCGCTAGACCCCACTCCAATAGTATATAAATTGTTTTTAACAGTGTCAATTTGATGTTGGTTTTTTATAAACTGATGTAAAATTAGTTTACAGGTACTTTTTTGGTGTCAATTATTTAAAAACGAATTCCAAAAACTAAAAAAAATTGTTTTGGCGTCGGTTTAAAAAAAAGATGTGAAAATAATAATAAAATGTTTTTGTGTCGATTATTATGAAAATTGATGCCAAAAATATTCAAAAAAAATTACTTTGTTTTAGAGAATTTCCTAAGCTTCACTTTGACTATTCGTAGGGAAAAATGGAGTTACTGGTTAAAAGTTGTGGATGTTGTAAGTTAATCTTGTCTAAGAGAAGTCATCATGAATTCCAACTTTCAATGGTCATAACTTTTAATCTGTAACTCCGTTTTAGCTCCACGACTGGTCAAATTGAAGTTGAAAGAATTTTATAAAACATGGTTATTTTTTTAACTTTTGGCCTCAATTTTCTTAAAAATCGATTCCATAACACTTTTTTTTATTTTTTCACATCGGTTTTTAAAAAACCAACATAATAACTTTTTTTAAAAAAAAATTGTCATCTTTTTTCTTAAAAACAGATGACAAAAATTTATTTTTTTAACTTTTCATGTCTTTTTTTAAAAAAACTGACGAGAAAAGTTTTTTTAAATTCATAGCATCATTTTATTTAAAAACCGACACCAAACATAATTTTTTTTGCTTTTCGGAATCTGTTTTTAAAAAACAAACACAAAAAGTATATTTTTTCAAATTTTTAGCATCAATATATTTAAAAATCGATGCAAAAAATGAGATCAATTTTCATTATAGGCATCATTTTTCTAAAAAAAACTAATTCAAAAAGGCTAATGTAATTCCTCTTTTTCATCAGATTCAAAAAAAACTGATGACAAAGAGTATTCTCCAATACACAGTATCAAAATTTCAATTTGTTCTGCAACGTGTGTTTAACTTTTTTAAACCCCTCTTAAATTTTTATACAAAGAAATAATGAATATTTTCATTTACTATATATAAATCCATTTCTTTTCGTTCACCATTTTCAACTTCTTTGATTCAATCAAGTTTTCAATGTAGCTACAATTGTTAATTTGATCATGGTACCTATTCTATTCATTTATTTTCATTATTATTATTGTCCCTCATTTCTAGAAAACATGATTAGCTTTCTAATAGTTATTATTTACTAATATTATCAAGTTAAAAATATAAAAAATTCTGGTGAGATTTACCAACCATTGTGTAAATTTAATTATCGATCACTGTTTTCATTATCACATGAGTTCTACAATAAATATATGATATATGATGATAAACAACACATCAATTCAATGGAAGCTCCAAAAACCATTGAAATATGTTTGATGTATTGTGTTTATTTTATATCTTTCGGTGTATGTGATATTAATTCCTGTTTATCATATTGTCCTTTCAATGAGTGGTATCAACCGAAAATTCAATAGGTTCAACTTCTGATGGACGTAACTTTTGATCTGTAACTCTGTTTTAGCTCCATGACCAGTCAAATCAATGATTATGAAAATGCTCTAAAACATAGAAGAAAAAATTACTTTTTCACGTTTTTTTTTGTAAAAACTGATTCCAAATTTTTTTTTCATTTATGGTGTCGGTTTTTTTAAGGAACCGATGCCGATACTAATTTTTCAACATTTTGGCATCAATTTTTATAGAAACCGACGCAAAAAATGATGCCGATGAGTTTTTTGTCCTCGAGTTTTATAATAACTAATGGTAAAAACAAATTCAATTTTTTTGTGTCGTTTTACAAAAATAAATGTAAAAATTCAAATTTTTTTACATCGGACAATTCAACGTCTGTTAAAAACCGACCTCAAAAATAAAAAAAAACAATGTTAAAGAACTTTTTTTCTACTACTGTGCACTATGAGCCCTTTCCTCTGCAAAGCTAATTCAAGGAGACCTATCCTTTGTGAAGCTCATACTTTGTGCCCACTAGTCCATGCTGCATGGGTTTCTCCCCCACACACCTTCTCTCTGGGTCGGTCCCTTGGCTACCATCACTGACCCCCATTAACAATGGAGAGTCGCACATTCAGGATGAAATTTCAGCATTTTCCATTATTCCCTTATGCGTTCCCACCTTCCACCTATGGAATTCCATGATTTGAGATACTCCTCCACACACCATGAAAAACCTTCAACCAACATATTCCTCTTGGTTTGTTTCCCATGACCTAATTTGAGATTCTCATCATCAACTCCCTGAGTACCTTGAGTCCAACCATTCCTCAAGTAAAAAATACAAACCCTATCACATGGCTTATATACCAGGTTGTACCAGAAAGGGTCACCCTCATGTAAGTCCCAACACCATCTGTTACTAGGCACCTTATTTCTAACAGTCTTATCTACATGACTATAAACTGTAGTGCACCCTACGTTCCAAACATAGGATACCTCTTACTCCAAACAAGTGATTCCTTATTCTCTAAGCATGAGATGCCAACAGTCCTATCTACATGACTATCAACTGTAGTGCACCCTACTTTCCAATCATAGGATGCCTATATCTCTAAATAATAGATATCTTAATCTCCAAGAATGCGATTCCAATAGTCTTTTATACATGACATTAAACTGTACAATGACCTATGTTCCAAACATAGGATGCCTCTTCCTCCCAATAAGAGATTCCTTATTCTCTAAGCAAGATATTTTAATAGTCTAATATACTTGACTATGAACTGTAGTACACTCTATGTGCCAAACATAGGACGACTCTTTCTCTAAACAAGAGATGACTTATGTTCCAATCATAAGATGCCTAATGCCATGACTAGAGTGGTGTAATTTAAAGAGTGTTTGAATCCATTTAAACATTCCATCACTCCACTTAATGCTTTGCGTGTCCTTAATTTGGATCATCATCCACTTCCATGTCTGAAGGGACACCCTAACGGACTGGTCCCATGCCACATTGGCTTACTTACTGTCCTAGGCCAACACCCCGAAAGACATTGGATAACCCTTTGAGTTAGGTCCTTTATTTTGAACACAGTCAATAGTAGACCCTCAATTGTTTGTCCCCATTTCAGGCTAATGAGATATAGATGTTGTATTTCAAATAGGGTCAACAGTTATCCTTATTCACCACACTTCCCTCACCATGATCCAAATGTCGGGAATCTTATTCACACTTTTCATCTCCCTATATTCGAACTGATTCCAATTCCCTTGGAATTATCACTCTTGTGAACTAGCACAAAGGAGAAGGCCTCAACCCACCTGTGGGTTGGGATTCCCTCATGGCTAGACATGAAGAAGACATTACGGGAAGCTTCATTTTGTAATCCCCATTCACCATTGTTGCACCATAGCGGCACCCAGGTAGCTTCCTTGCGTAATCCCCATTAACCATTTCCACTCTATAGTGGCACTCGGGAGGCTTCCTAGCGTATTCTCCATCCACCATTGTCGCACTATAGCAGCTCCCAGGCATATTCCTTGCATAATCCACATTCACCTTTGTCACTCTATAGCGGCACCTGGGAAGCTTCCTTGCATAATCCCCACTCACCATCCATCATGGACAAACCTTTGTTTTGTGATCGTCAGGTCTTTTCTACCTCTTGTTTCTCACACTGAGTTTGACTCAAGTGGGCTTAGAGTAAGCATCGACCACGACATCCTCTCTGGGCATCCTATAGTGTAATCCCCAACTTCCTTCCTAAAATACGTGGTCTTTGATCAATTCCATGGAAAGGTACGTAGGAATCCTCTTTGAGGTTGAAGCCCAAGATCCATTGGTTCTGACCCCCCTTCACGTTAGTTCCCACCCCTCTGAACTTTGTGTACTTTGATCCTTTCCAAGGAAAGGAACATAGGAAGCCTCCCTGAGGTTCAAGCCCACCATATATTGGTCCTAAATCTCTTCACGTCCATTCACCAACACCATTATGTTCTACGTGTACTTTTATCCTTGCTAAGGCAAGGTACGTTAGAATCTTCCTTGAGGTTCAAGCATAATACGCATCAGTCTTGATTACTTCACGTCAGTACACCCCCATCCTTCATGAAATTAAATTATACTCCCCTTTTTGTCCTTCATGACACTAAATTGTCACCCCAATCAGTGGTAATCCATTGTCAACCCCATCTAGCGGTAAGCTGTTGTGACCTCATCAAGCGGTAAGTTGTGCCCCCAATCGATGGTAGGTCGTTGAAGTCCCCAATCAATGGTATGTCATCTTAAGATGAACTACATGGAATTTTATTCTCTACCACATAGATACTTTGGAATCCTCTCTGATGTTCAAGCCCATCACTCAAGAATCATCCTGATCTACCTCTCGGTACCATGTGTTCCAGGAATATCATGCCCCATCCTGGAGGTTTTATTTCCTCTAAATCCTATCCATGCATCCATTCTCACGGGCCACCTCCTCAAGGGTCTCATCATCCCACCGAACTACAGAGACTTTGATTCCCTACCATGGGGTTACGTAGGATGTCTCTTCAAGGCTCAGGCACAACATCATCGTCATCCTCACGTCTGTTCCATCTCATTCTCCCTCAACTTCCTTCAACTCTCCATCATCCATCTAGATTCTTACACGGGCCACCACATCCCGGTGGGATCATGTCATCCACCTCCTCGCTGCTCCTAGCAGTACTTGGGCCACTTTCTATGTGTAATCCCGAGCATGTATCTGAGTTTTTCTACTTTTTGTACCCCCCGATTCATTACCACTTCAATATACATGGGTTTTGATCCCTATCATCTAAACAGGGTATGTACGAAAACTCCATGTGGATCAATCCAATCTAATGGAAAACCTTAGTGCCCCCCACTTTTGGGTGCACTCTCCCTGATCCACTCTCACTGGTGTCCAGATCATCCTTCAGGAGGTAACATCTTCCCTTTATGGGGAACACCATATTGGGTCTTCTCTTATTGAGTGTACTAATCCATCTACTAGGTAAACACTCCTAGAGCTCTTTCCTAGGGATGTACCAATCTGATCTGTCTTTGTGGGACATTCTGATCACCCTCATTCTGTCTTCACAAGATGTTAAACTCTTGGCCTACCTCTTGTTAAACATTATATTCTTAAATAAAACCTCTGAAGACATATATTTAGTGTATCCATCTTCTCAGGACGTTAAACCCACAACATACCCTGTGATAAACATGGGAAGCTAAGAAAAACCTTAGATAAATTCCTCTAGCATATGATACCCTGCAACTAATGTGGGGTTCCTTAGGTTTTGTGCCCATGAGATTCCCTCTTATGAGGAAGAATATAGGTTCCCCAATGTCCACACATCCATATATGCCCTGACATGCCTGATGTTACCGTCTACTCCAACTGAAGGTTTCTACCATTTCAAGACCCATGGAATATCATGACGGAAGTAGTGTAATTAATCAGTTTCTACAAATATATGGCACCGAGAATGAGATTCCAAAACCAACACTTAATCTTTAAGGGATACACAGACTAGGTAACGAGTTTTGAGGAGGAATACATGGAAGGAGGAACCAACATACCATCAACCTGTTTCAATCAAGGAGAAAATATCCCTGAATATGGAATGAATGCTTCCCGCCTTTGGAAAGAGGGAATGTGGGGAAACAGCTTCGCACCCTCCATAGGAAGATGCATGTGGCCCAACGAATGTGTCAGAAAAATAATTATAGTAACATGAATAAATAATTACTTTCTGAAAGGAGATAGGCCCCCTACCACCTTTTGGTTAAGTCAAATAGAAGTAGGGGGTCTGGTTCCTTTTATAAACATTTAAAAAAAATATGTACACATTTTAAAAAAATATATTCTTTTCAAAAAACACATAAAAATACTCGAAGAGAAATGATTTTTATAGGAAAAGGGATCTAATATTTATACTTCTTTTCTTTGGTAATCGGTCCATGTGTATGGACATAAGGTAGTGGAGGGATAGAGAACAAGCAGGTTATTTTCATGTACATCACACATGAAAGGTCTCATGATATTGATAGTGCCTTCCATTTCATCCCCATGAGGCATCACATGAAGCTTGATCAATGTCGTGATTGCATAACCCCAATGATATCATGTGATCACATGCCTATCACATGATTGGGGAGAATCATATATTAAATAGTGACCATGAACTTCCTCTGTCATTTAAGGCCTCCCTAAGGTTCATCACATGATGCCCTTGAGGCTTCGTGAGTGTTTATCCCAATGGGAGTCTGTCACTTCACATTTTTCTCATGGATTTTTTTTTTAGAAAATACCCTTTTATGAAAGACTTAAATTTCATGTATGATGTTTCAAAAGCTAATCATCGCTCATTCTATTTAACATATCTGATTGATATGTTCAGGTGTCAGTATGAATAGGAGCATTCACATGTTGAGGGGTATGGTTTGTGATGTTGAAGACGTTGATCTAGAGACCAGAAGGTTTGGATGGATTTGATTGGGATAAAAATATTATATCCATATATTAAATGAAAGAGGAAATTGTTTTTGTCCCATATGCATCTAACATTGAAGTGATGGTCTATCTCATGATAGTTTGTTAAAAAAAATCATATATTATACTATACATATGAGAATAAATGGGTTTTTTCCGGCCTCCCCTGGCTCTACCCCATGCTATCACCTCCACTACACTAGCAAAGAGATGTGTGGATCCACTTATTTTCTTTTCATACTTGTGCATTCATTAATTATTTCTCCTTGTCCAGCCAACCGTGATGGCCCTCCAATGTGGTTGATTTTATATCCCCATACTTTTTAGACATTTTCTTCCTTAACATGGTTAGGTAATTTTTATATCAAACATATCCACATTGATTAGAGTAAAATAAAAGTAAAATGTGTGATAAAATTATCACATTAAACTTGATAAAAATTATAATATTTAACCCAATCTATTTTTCAAAATTTCAACTTCTATATATCTCCAAATATTTCCAAATTCCTCAACGGAAAAATAAAATTTCCAATGCATTGGCCTCTTGAATTTTTTTTTAAAACACTCTCAAAATCAATCTTTTAATAAATCTTTTTTACATAATATTAAAACATTCAAAATATCCTATTGAAATTTTCAGGGAAAACATTTATTAGTTCAAAGAAAATTTCCCATCATAGAATTGGATTCATTAGGAATGAGATGAGTTCAATTATAAGGTAAACGTTGGGTGTTTTACCACATCCTTGAACATATTATAGGATTATTCATAGGGTCCAATATGATGGTTTTTTAGGAGAATTCTGTCAACACATGTATATTGGGTATCACCAAGAGAATAATATCAAATTTAGGTGTTTGGGTTTCCATGATGAATAGCCTATGGATTTATTATATGAATAATATAATTAAAGAAATAGGTTTTCAGAAGGATAAATCTTAGCTAGAGGCATTGATATATTCATTTGGAAGAGGAAACAATTATAGGACAGAAAAGGGATTGAGATGGAAATGAATTTTTTTGATGGTTCTAGGATATGATATTTGGACATCACTATGAATCCCAAAGGGATGGTAATCAAGCCATTTTTAGTTATGATGAAAGAATCCTATGCAGATCAAGATCATATGAAGGGAGACCGAATTTTCAATGTACAATCATGGATAAAAATTATCTATGATGAAAGCACATCAATAGATATAGATCATACATATGAGATGGGATATCTTCAGTTTATTACCATAGAGTCAAGGGTTAGGGCCTATGTTTTATTAGAGATGTTGAAAAGATCTGGATCTGATCACACATTTCAAGCCACATGGGGTAGAATAATATAAATTGTTTAACTTCATATAGTATAGACTATGTCTTATGTAGTTTCACATTATGAGAGGATTATGTACCCTCAGAAAATTACTAGGGAATAAAGATGATATCTAATTTCTTCCAAGGACAGTGGACCTAGTAAGAAAAACTCTATTTTTTATAGGGATATATAATGGTCCCTAAAATATTTTTTTCTTTTATTTTCACCCTAAATTTTGTCTAACACATTAAGGGAACGTATTAGTGATAATGGACATGGATTATACCCAGTCTACTATTTATGGGTTTTCAACAGGAAACGTTTTATAAATTTTCTATTTTTGAGTGATAAATATTTTATAGATCACATATGGTGTGTGTATGAAAAGTATAGAATCATCTTTTTTCTGGGGTTCCCTTTTTGGGATTTCAACCTAGGAGTGTTGTGTGTCTTTCAATTGGTGGATTAAAGTCATGAAAACTAGACCAATATAGATCATGTTTAATTTCAAATAGCTTGGAAAAAATAATTCTAAATTTTATGTTCATATAGATTAGACCTTATGCTTCTTAAATTTAAGGTCGTATATCTTGGACCTTAATAATGAGAGAAAAACACTATGTATTTAATGATAATCTCATGAAATATTCGAATCATGTAACAATGATCATGAATTGGGGATAATGAGATGGGACAAACATGCCAAGGATAATGTTGAATTCGTTTGGGGTTAATCAATTATGCTACCATATTGATAGGGATCACAAGAATTACATAACATTTTCACAATTAAAATAAACAACTAGTTGATGGGTCAGGGGGCCTTATGTAGGAACAAATATAGGTGTGCATGCATAGTCAATCATAGGGGTACCTTGAAGCTGGGTACACTCCTTACTATGGGCCATGGATTTTTTTATAGAATGTTTATATGCATAATAAATGAAGTGAATCAATGAGGATGAATGATCAAGAAGCGTTCTGGAACCTTAAACCTTTCTTATGTCATGGATGTTGAGTATTAATGAAGGTTTATATAACCATGCATCCTTAAATCAAGATTGGGTATTGTATAAGGTGACGTAATGTCAAGGATGTCTAATCCACTTGGATAGTTGGATAATGGGATATTAAATTATTCCCATAGTGTTTGAATCAATAATGGTGACATGGGATGAACATACTATGGATTCTCAAAAATTACTATATGGTGATGATCTCCCCTGTAATGTTTTCTGGGATCATAGGGGTTATAGGTCCTTTTTTGAAGTCAAATACTCCATGGGTTGATAGGAAAGGGGCCATTATATAGATTCAACTCAAGATAATTCGAGATGAGGGTTCCCTTAAAGCGGAAAATTCATCTTTCCAAAGGATGTGAAAGTCTTAATAAGATTCAAACACTTGATTAATGAAATAACTATATGGAGAAAAGGTTATCCATAGAGGGTTATGAATCCCTATAGATAGTTCATATAGAAAGGGACAAGAAAAACATGACAAGATAAAAGGTCTATTTCTATTATAAAATGCCCCAAAAAATAAAATTTAGTTTATGGTTATTAATCTTGGATCGATAATGACGTATCACATCTTTTCCTCGATAACAGGTATGATGCATGGTGATGTAATTTAGTGGATGTCAAATCCACATGTATAATTGTATTTTGGGATGTTTAATTCATTCCTTAAAGTATTTTAATCAAGTATGTTGATATGAGATGAACATTTTGGCGATACTCACAAATCAATCTGAGTTGATGAGTTCCCCTACAATGTTTTCAAGGATCGCAGGGATCAGAGGTCCCTTTTTCAAAGAAAATATTCCTATGGTTGATAGTTCATGGGACCTTATTCTAATCCAACTCAAAAAAAATCAAGAAGAGGGGTCCCTTAAATCCAAATACACTCTTATACAAGGGTGATGGCATATTCTAGAAGTTTGAAAAACTTGATCAAGGAAGTAGGGTATGGTTAAAGATCCATCAATAGATATTTCCAGAACCCTAAAAGTTGTTTCGTCCTATACTTAATGTGTTTTCAAGGTGGTTGGATGAAGTAAATCATTGCTCCAAATTATCCATAGACTAAAATATTCTATAAATAATTCACCAACCTTTTCAAGGGTTATGGGGTAGAATATTTGAGTTATGTTACTTTTTTACACATGATATAATTTTTTATTATGAACTTGAAGAGTAAATATTAGTGAGAATAGACATGATTTTTTCTAAAAACTCTATATTTATAATTTTAAACACACATGTTTTTATGTCTCTTTTTCTAGATGTTTATGGTCTTACAATTTGGACCTTTACAAGTTAAATTTTTTGATCATAAAAATATGATGAATGTACACATATTTTAAGGACATGGTGCATGGACCAAGGAAAAGTGAACTGTTAATAAATTTTTATCTTAGGCTTCCCATAGTCAAGATTACTACAAATCCATTTTAAATAGGGGATTAAGGTGCTATAAATCACGACTCAAGGTTCTCAAATCAGGAGTAAGGGTATCTAGAAGTTAACTAATTTATTATCGCTAATCAAATTGTGGTGAAAATATCCAATTAAATATTATTTGGGATAATAGGTGTAAAAGTTAATTTTCACATGGAAATGACACATATGGATGATATTTAAAGGGCCATTATGTAGATAAAACCCATTTATAGTCAAAAATAGGGTTACCAGCTTTTTCCATGGGTCTAGGATGGTGTACGGAAACCTATGACAATTATGACACGAATTATGATTTATAGACAGAGATGTTCATAAAAGATGATGGATGTATTTCATACCTTTTTTAAAAAAGGTTAGAAAATTATGTTCCTTTGATAAATATTAATTATTGATGATGGGATATGAAGTTTAACATCAATCAATACGGACTAAATTTTCCTTTAGTTTAACATCAGGCAACAAGGACTCAAGTGTTCTGTAGTTTATGGTTATATTATAAGTACCTTATGATATATATTTTAACATCATACGACTTGGATATGATTCTAGGGTTATTTTTATTTTTGTGTATGGTTTTGGGTAAATATTCATATATTGGGGCCCATTTATGCAGATATGACTCCAATACTAGAAAGCCTTTTATTTATCTGACTCACACGTAAGAAAAGAGAGTCTCCATGATTTGACCATTCTTGAGTAGTTTAATGTCTTGAATGGTGGGAGATTTTTTGCCTCCAATATTTAGTCATTGTGATTCTAGTTACACCAAATTGAGTGTCTATCCAATACCTTCAAGATCACATTATTTAGGCTCAATATGAGATACAAGAGGTTGTCGGAGAATAACCCACACTATAAAGGATAATTACACATTATTGACAGGGGAATGAAATATGGGGGACATATTACAATGGAATGGGTATATAGATGGGAGAACCCATCTTGAGGACTCTTGGGAAAATTTGGATCATGTGAAAGAGGAGGTCCTTTTCTAGTCTAATACTTCATATAGATTTGTGTCACATGTGAGGTAGAAGCAATTTATGTCTGAGTTTGAAATAAATGATACCCATTATATAAGGTGGGTGATTTTACTAGAAAACAAGATTAGTTTTTTACATTTATGATTTCTATATTTGGGACAATATAACATTCACTATTAATCTAATAAGTATAGGAATCCAGACACAAACAACACTTTCCATATAAATACTCTATGTAGATCTGACTCATACATAGATGGTTAATCAGAAAATTCAATTTGATTTTATAGATTGGTTTGGAATAGAGAATAATGGAGTCACTATATATCTTATGACAATAGAGATTAATTCAGACACAGTTCTTAGATGGCCCCACATGTATTTAACTCATACATGGGGAGAGGTGAATTTTTATCAACCCATACATAACATTTGTGAGGCTTCCTCTATATAGATATTTCTCATGTTCATGGAATGAATATTAAGTCAAGACATAGTGCAAGGTCATCTAGGAATGGATGTGTCACTATAACGGTTCAAGAAATATGGTAGGATGGGGTATTTTGGAAATTTGTTGTTGGGATGGGAATAAGAGGTTTTAGGTTACTACGAATCCGATGTGAATTACATTCAATCCATACTTAGTTATCTAAAAGAATGTATCCTACACATATCTCGCTTATATACAAGGGAATGGCAAACGGGTTTGAACTTATATCATTACCATTCAATAAATTTATAGAGGTTAACACATCAAGTGAAAAGGGATAATTTTCATGATTTATTTTTTTAACAATGACATGTGTAGATATAAGAATCAGGAATTTCTTCCCTTCAAATATCTACCTTATATTCATGGAAGAACCATGGGGTGTTATTAATTTAATGATTGTGGTTGGACCATTACAGAGAATATGAGCATCACTACATATCATATATGGAAAGGAATAAAGTCATAAGTAGTTATTTAAGAAAAGGTCCCCTATATAGATCTATCTCATATGCATGATAAAGGGTAATTTTGTTCCTAAAAAGATTTGTGGCCCACTATATAATAGGTGAATGGTCTCTAAATATTTTTAATATGAGGATCCCTCATTCATGGATAAAGGTTCACTTGTGTGGAAATCGTCAAAATCATGTTTCCAAACTAGGGTGACTGCTTTTGATACAAACAAAACACCATTTAGGGTTATGATAGGGATAAAATTGTTGCTAGGCCTAAGATAGTATACTCTAGAGCCAGTACATATCCTAAAATATCATTAATTAAAACGCATGTAGTTGTCATATGGAAATTCCCCAATATAGATTTGTTTCTCTTATAGGGGAATTTTTTGTATATTATGGCTTGACTAAAGATGTAATATGTAGGAATCACTATGTATCATGTGTATATAAGAATCAATATCCACATGGTTCTTGAGAAGTAATTTTTCTATACTGATTGAGCTCTTGTGCATAAAGGGGATATCATTATCACATTGTGGTGAGGCCCAGGATGTGGGATTTGAGCATCACTATATATCCTGTATGGATAGGAATCAAACCACATGTATTTATTAGAATAAAAATGGGTCCTCTGTACAAAAATAAATCATATGAATGGGAAAGAAGAAAGATGGAATTATTATTTAGTACATCATGTTTGTGCCTAGTATTAGGGGATTCAGGTGTCATTACATTCCATATGTTCCTATGAATAAATCCACAATAATTCCTGTAAAGAACGTTCCTGGTATAGATCTCACTCATATATAGGGAGAGGTAATTTTTTTCATTACAACTAGTATTGGGATGTGGGATCTGTGAGTCACTATATTTCATGTATAGACATCAATCAATCAATGCATATTTCTATGAAATAAAGCCCCCATACACTCTTGGAAATAAATGTGTACTATGAAATTTTTCATCAAGGGTTTTAGAAGTGTCAAGACCATGAAAAAAATAATATACACTGTATGAATTGAAATGATTAAGAATAATTGATTGGAATTAATTTTATAAATGAATATATTTTTTCCTCTTATGAAATATTTCACATAGATTTATTATCCTCTTTATTTTTAGTTTTGTAGAACAATAATACATCCAGGACTACCCTTGAAGGCTATATCAATCACACACTTGTGAGAGCTGGGCTCAACCTCTTTGGAGATCTAGTCTACATGGAAAGGCCTGGAATCAAAAAGTTCTTTTATATAACCCCTAATGATTGTGTGAGGATTATGGGGAACACAACACCCATAAGATGCAAGGGGTTTCTAGGTGTCTATTAAATGGTGTGGCATGACCTATGTGGGAAGGTTTGTGCATGTGTATCTTAGTGCCAACCCTAGTACTGGCTCAAGAAGAAGATGGAATGTACAGTTATATTAACTAGTTCAAGAGTAATGTGAAACCAATGTGGAATTGAATATGTGTGGTAACTAATCTAATGTTAAAAACATGATCATATAACATATTTCATCAGGTAAAATCAATATTGTTTGTTTGTTCTCTTAATTAATTCATATTCAACCTTCTATACCCTTATGTGGGTAATAAAATATTAGTGTACCCTTATTTAACACACCCATATAAAACATAATGTCAATTTAAATAATAAGAATTTCACATATAATTACCTTACATGGAAGATATTGGTACCCTTACACAACTACCTTTACAGAAGATCATTATTTGAGCTTTCAATAGTCGACGTTCAACCATCTCTGTAGATAAAAAATCAATCTAAGATATTGAGACAATCTTGATTTACCATAGGCCTTTTGTGCGTGTTATTATTTGATGAATTTGATAAATAATAAAAATAAAGAGAATTTTCCATATGAACTACCCAATTTTCATAAATCCATTGCATGAAAAATACTGTAACTTCCATCATGTAAAAAACTCATCATGGACAACCATCATTGAATGAATCATTGAATAGTTCTCAGGTGTTTTCCACCAAGGTGTCACATGATCAAGAGAATCCAATCCTGAAAATAACTCAATGTCACATGACATTGATGAACACAGAGAGTTTAAGAGTTTCAAAGATGCATCACCCACCAATTTATGTCATTCAACATTAAACACCCCCCCAAAAAGTGGTTTCATCCTTGGACCCCCATTACCTATATAAACCTCAGCCTCCTCCTTGAAAAAATATTATAGAAATAGGAGAGTAAGAAGGATTGAAAGAGAAAAATATGTAAGGAGGTGAGGTAGGTTGGCCAATACCTTTGGCGAAATTATCTAGGTAACTATGAATTGAATGATAAATTATTGCATTACCCCATTTATAGGATTTCTTGATTATTTTAACGTCATGAGATTCCATCATGTGAACCTTTGGTCATGAAACACCTCTGTTTGTCCATATTTATGTGACGCATTCATGTGACATCTTAGAACACAAAACCTTTCACCCTCATCTACAAATTTCTCTTGTTCATGTGAACCTCATTTCGCAACACCTTCACACAGCTTATGATGATAACCAAATCCTTAAACCCTTTTTCATGTGCCTTCATGAATTTCACCCTATACAAATCATGGGTTCTAGGTAAGTGATAATGATTAGCTAATCATGAATCTCTCATATTCACACGAACCCCCATTCATGTGAATCATTCATGTATTGACCTTACAAGACATTATCCATCTTTTCTATCCACGGCCTCTTGGTTATGTGGGCCCCGTCATGAGAATATCATTGGAAATGTACCATTTTAACATTTTAATCCTTCACACGACACTACCATATGTACCTCAGACCATGAGCCTTTGGTCAGGCACCCTCTCTATGAGAGGGGGTCATAATTAACCAGGGTTATGCTCTCATGAAACCCTATTCATAAATATAGTTATGGGCCTTGGACATGTACCCTAAGTAAAGTGCTCACTTATGATCATGTGACTCCCTTGACATCAGTCAATCACATGAGTCACATGGTCACATAACCCAAAACTAACCATGTGATCTCTTAATGATTGTGCAGAGGAGGGAAGGTCATCACATGTAATTCCCTAGAATGGGGCTCTATTCCAGAAAATTATATTCTATAGACCTTTTATGGTCCTCTATTATTGTTCTTCAGGGGATAAACAATGAATATGTGACATGGTCATCCACCTTCGTATAAATCCCTCAATATTCCAATTATTATCTATCATTGGACCAAATTTTCTTCTAAGACTATCATCCTTCCTTTCCTATCAGTTTATGAAAAATGTATTCATACCCAAATTTCCTCTTTAGTGTAAGACACAATCATTCCCTCAAACACGTTACGCTAATACATATTATTTCTACTTTATCAAGCATCATGATTCTAAACATAGATGATATCTCTAGGTTAATATTAAGTGGGCATCCACCTTGATGTATGTCCCAAAAATATTCCAATATTTACAAACCACGAGGAAATAATCCAGATGTGTATTAATTAACATTCATCACCCATTAGTGGGTAAATAATAAACTGAACTATGAGGACTCTAATACCTGTTATGTATGGGTTGTGTAATATGCCTCCCTAAGGACCGAAATTCATATCTAGCTTATTCCCATTTTCAATTTCCGAAAGTCATATTCCCTGTGAATTCTATCATGACCTCATATATATATATATATATTGTATTTTATGAGTCTATATTCCTATTGAAGACCATAACATCTGCATACAACTATTCACATAATAATAATCCTTGTGAAAGCTCGTAACTATTATTCCATAGTTCCATATTCTTCAAAAGACTAGTAATTATACCTATCTAAGGTAAATTCTATTGTGTATGCTTCATACCAAGATATATTCAAAATAATTATCCTCCTTAGTTTTAATCCTCAAACATATCTTTATCTTCTTAAAGTTCCATATTATCAATGATGTATCTCACGGAACCCTTAGCATGTAATCCCCATAAAAAATGATTTTACCCTCTCATGAAATGTGTCCAATATTATTTTATCTCTTGTATTATAACTTAAATGATGACTCATGTAGGATTAAAGACCAACAACGATTGTTCCATCTGCATAATAAAGAATCCCTAGTATGGGACTCCATTCATATATATGTCTGATTACATCTTCTCTTCATTTAAAGGATTATATTCTTGATGAATTTTTTTTGTGAACCTTATATACAAAATTCTAACTTGAACATATTGTATTTAACATTTCATGAAATTTAAATCTAATGAACTATGAGGTTTTTTATTCCATTTCCCATAGGATATGTGGGATTCATCTTAGAGTTTCAATCCTAATTCTAAAACCCTAACCACCTCCTTGGATGGTTAAAAATTCCAATGTGCCTAAATATGAATATAAATCAGAGCATCATAAGTAGATAAGAAAATAAAGAAGAACCTATAAAACACATGGTTATGCTCATAAATACATGGTTCTATGAAATTCATTTACACTATTATAACCAATATGAAATTAAGGCTTGATTAGGATTCACTAACATGCTTAAATACACAAGAGATCGATGGAGTAGGTAATAACCCATCAATAGTGTGTGATGAACCTTTCCTCCCCTCCTCTTGACCAATGTCAGTCCCTAAGTGTTATTGGTAAGAAATCCTAATGACCACTATCCGATGAAAAATTATCTCATTTCATGTTACAAATGTGGGTTTCATTGGGTGTTTACATGGATAAACTTTGATGATGTGAATGATTGTGAAACTATACTAAGCCTCCTATAATGTAGCATTATTATTTTAATCTAGTCCAAAACAAAAATAGTGAATCTAACATAAATACTTTAAAGACATTAGAACTCTCATATAAAAAATTACAACTTTTTTGTCCTATAACTATGAAAAAAATTTATCGAACATGCACTATTATATATGATTCTACATTGATGAGATGTGTAATGTCTCAAATTTTATGTGTATGATATTTTTATATTATATGGATTATCTTTTAGACAAGGTTGTGATATAGCATGCGATTCTGAGGCTCGGTGTGGTAGAAATTAATGTATGAAATATATTAAATATATTAAATTTAACTCACACAAAATTTTCCTGAAAAAGTGAAATAAATTCTAAAGAGGTTACCATATCAGAAATATAGGGGTACCATTGAGTTTTGAAGGGGAGGATTTCCCTAAGCATTGATTAACATTAGTCAGCACGGGGTGTTTATAAAAAATTCATCATGGGCACTGAAATGAGTAATAATATTTAATAAAATTAGTTTATTTCATTTTCATTAACACAACAACTACCAATAATTAAATATATTATTATAAGGAAATCACAAGGTTGGTCACATAACCAAGTATATGTTAAATGACCATTAGAGAGATCTTCAATGATTATCTCTTAGGAAAATGAGGACTGATCATGGATTTATGATTAATGTACCTCATATTTGAAATATCTTTCCAATGATGATGACGTATCATTCTTCATCAATGATCCAACCAAATAAATGTAGGTAATTTTATTTATTTTTATTTATTTCCCATATGTTGTTTCTATGATAAAATCATACTAATCAAAAATAATTTGATCTATTTTTTGATCGTTATGTGGTATGGGTTTATTTTTTGGGGATATAATTATGGGTGTTGTTTAATTACATTTTCCCTATTTGTATATCTAATGAAAATGAATCTTGGCTATCTAAAAATGACCATGTTTCATTCCTTTCTACATTTTTTGGGGTTTTGTCCCATATTTCTCCATCCATCTCAAGCATTATTTTTTTTCTACGGCTTGATGCATTACCAATAAATCAATCTATGTGAACACATTTTTTATTGAAATTATCTATGATTGTAGATCTGGACTCAGTAAGATGTAATGGAGGTGTGATGATAGTAGCATTGAATGGATCATAATTGTTTGGAACCCCTTGATATTTGAGTAAATTGTGTGTAATATTATTCAAACAGATGATTTTTTTCAGGAAGATTCAATTGTCTAAGTATGTTTAAATTTGATAGAGAGGCTCAGTTGAGGGTGATCCCCGTTTTCTAGAATAATTGATGCATGATTTCAATATGGCATTAGTTCCAGTGTGATCGAGAAAAAGAAGGGTTTTGGAAAAACCTGATACATGAAGCATGTAGTCCTTAACAACACAACTTGTATTACCTCATGGATGACATGGTGTGTATGTGGTAAGTACACAGATATGGGGTGAAACACACATGTTTCCTACACAGTGTGTACTCCCTCACATGGACATGGGTTTGACCAAGTACATAGCATAAGCTATGTATAGGTACACAAACATGGTTATAAGGTCTGATTCAATGTACTGGCATACAACAATGGGATTCCTACATGGCTTGTAGTACTACACAAAAATGTGATGGAGACATGGGTTATTTACACAGATAGGACCCAAGGTCATGGGAAATGGAATGTAACCATTATACACAATATGTAATGTATTTTCAAGGGCTTAGAGCCATTATCCTTAGTGACTTGGAAAAGTTTCTTTAGGGTTCATTCCCCTTTATTCTTTCATTTATAGTTGGTACACTATCATTTCCTATACCTAAGAAAATGATACCTTAAGCATTGTTTTTTTGGATAGAGTCATTAGAGTCCCTCATAGACTCCTATAGTGGGATCCTCTATTCGTCTTCATGCTTAGATAGAGTTTTTAGTATTTACATGAGCAACACTACCTAGGTGTCGATCCTCTAAATAGTGAGATAATCTATATGGAGTTGTCGGTTTCACTCAATGTCCCTAGTAGTGATCCTTATCTATTTTATCTCATTTTATTCAGACTATCAACATGTTCATTATAATGATGATACTTGATGAGTTGTACTCCATGTACAGATGTCATTAGTTCTATCAGACTCAAGAGTGTGTTCTCCTAGATCTGTTCTTCAGGGATCCTTTAATCTAGAATCCCAGGGCTGGTATACTATGTTTGTGACTTACAATTAGACTTTGTTCCTTTTTTTAGTATATAGAGATATTCTTTTTATATGTGTTATAGACATATACTAGTCTAGATCTGGTTATATTTCCTTTGTTCTGTGCTTTTTGGTTTTGGGGTTCCCTGCTGAGTATTTTTAAAATCACCCAAGAACAAGATTTTCCCACATGTGTTGTGTCATGTGAAGGCAATTCACTGTTTGACATCGTACATGGAAGACCAAGACCAAATGGTGCTTAGTGGGACTATAAAATCTTAGGTGTGTTCCTCAAACTTTTAATAGTAGTCTATTAATGTTTTTGTTGTAACATTGTTACAATATCTTTGTGGTGGGCTTGTATTTGGACCTTTTAAATTTCATTTACTTCCTTTCATAATCTATTTATTAGATTTAGATGTATTAATTCAGGTTTTTATGGGGTATTATCATTTCTGTTTTTTTATAGAATTGGAGATGTTAGTTTGTGTATAGGTACATAGGCTACCCCCCCCCCCCCCCCCAGGTCAGTGATATGCCTTCTTAGTGCAAGTTTCCAACCCCTATCCTATTGGATGCAAGCATGGGAAGTCGTGGCATGGTACCCACTATGAAGGGTTATGATAATGTGGTATTTGAGTGGTCATTTTTATATAATGAGTTGGAGTATATGAGATTGGTTTGTGGAGATAGTGTTAAGTGATTTGAGAATGGATTTTAGGCCAGGGACTCCAGTAATGGTGCGATGTCCAATGTATCCACTCACCAAAACACTAATCACTAGCTTTTTGACTAAGTATTTGAGAATAATGGTTATAAGGAAAATAATGGTACATGTATCATATTGGAATGTGTTGTGGTTAAATGTCCATATTAAGCCAGTACTATAGATAAACTCATTGATTGTGGCACATCTTGTTTACATTCAAGATGTCTCCGTGATATATACCATTTAGGATTAATCATGATGATCATAAGGTTGATCCCCTCTATGATGAGTCGTTGATATAGGGACCAATTACCAAGATGTTACCTCTAGGTGGTGAACCATCTGTACCTCCTATAGAGAAACATGTGGTACCCACAGTACTAGTGGATGAGGTGTGTAGGTTGAGTGTACTTAATTAGTTTCAGCAATAGATACCCCTCATGTTTTAAGGTGAGGCCAAAACATAGGTGGATGGGGACTAGAATGAGGCGGTGACCTATGTTTTCTATCTATTTGGGGCACTAGTTTATCCAATAGTGGCCGTGGAAGAAAACATGCTTCATGGATTAGTGGGGAGATGGTGGAGATTAGTGACCCAATCTTATGATTAGGTGACTCTTTTATTGATATTGTTTGAGAGACTCTTTAGAGAGGTTTTATCACTAGATGCACTAAGATCTATATGTATCCAAGAGCTTTGATAGCTCCATAAGGTAAGCAAGACAATATCTTTGTATTCATCAAGGATTATAGACCTCTCTATGTACTTGATGTTTATGGTTCAAGACCATTTCATTATGGATTAGGCATTTAAGTTAAGTTTTTTAGAGACATATAAGATAGTTTTATTCATATATTAATTCCATCCTATTCTGGGGTTCTAGAGAGAGCTTTATTGGTTGATATTTTCTTGGCTGATTAGTTATAGCTTACAGTTTTCAGTAGTGGGAACGAAGGAGCAACGACCTCGGCAGCAGGGAACTGACATCAGTCCTAGTGACCTAGAAATGGATAACATTTTAGGAGGAGAACCTATTATAGAGGATCTATAGTTTAGGTCTCACATGGTGGGTCCAGTAATCCCAATGAGAGGCGGTGCTACTCATGTGATGGAAGGGGACATCTTGACCAAGATTGTCTTCCCTGTTTTACGATTGAGGGGGAAAATATGGATGGACCATCAAGGTAGATACAATGACAATATAAGGCATGTCTTTAGGTTGGAATACATGGAGAAGAATCAAGGAGAGTAACGGGAGGAGGTTTTTTCTTTGAAATGTTACCACCCCCACCCCCAGGTGGTCCATGCCAGGCTCAGGGAGGTGGAAGACTGGGGAATAGATAGCTGAAGATGGTCGAAGCGTAGGACCCAAAGGCTCTAGGAATGATTTGAGGTATGATATATGTCTTTTCTACCTTAGCTATAGTTTTGATAGGAATAGGTTCTAGTAACTCCTTTCTTACCATATACCTTGTATGAGTTTTAGATTTTCTAGTTGAGCACTAGGCTCAACCATTGTGCTTAGTGACTCATACTAAATATTATTCATTGATCACACACTAGTGATGACAATTTTAGTTTCCTCTTGTATGATAGAGTTTCTATTGGGATATCTTGGTATCTGTATCAAGCCCTTACGACATCATTCTTGGTATAGACTAGTTATCTGTAATTCATGATCAGATTGACTATTTTAGGGGAATGGTATAGTGTGTCCACAGTGATGGAACTAGGTTCTTTGTTGTTGATAAAAAGGAAAAACCATGTAGTGAAGGCTGGAATCATCCATAGGAGGGTGCAAATGATTTCTCATCAGTTTGAGAGCCTAACTATTTGTGTAGTGAATATTGTGAGTTTTTAGTTTCCAATTGTGGTGGCAAAGTATAAGGATGTCTTCCCTGAGGATGTTATAGGATTACCTCCCCACTGAGAGGGGTACTTATGTATTGATCTACACCCCAAGATGATGGTCATATATGCACCAACATATTGGATGGCTCATGTAAATATTTGTGAGTTGTGGGTGTAGTTGGAGAATTTATAGAAGAATTGATTTGTTATACCCAAAGTTTCACCCTGTTTGGATCTAGTTGTTTTTTTCAAGAATACATATGAGAGCATGAGGTTATATGTGTACAATTAGTTAATGAACCTTGTGATCATGAAGAAAAAGTATTCACTACATAGGACGATGATTAGTTGAGAGTGGCGTGATGGTTCTCAAAGGTTGACCTCAGGTCAGGTTATGACCAGCTAAGAGTATGGGATGATTATATACCAATTCGAAATTTATATGTATGTATGGTCACTATGAGAACTTGGTGATTGCCTTTGGTGTGACAAATTCCCCAGTAATGTTCATGGGACTCATGAACTGGATCTTTCATCTTATCTTTGACTAGTTCATGGTAGGCTTCATTAATTATATCCCGGTGTGCTTGAAATCTACGGAGGGGAACGTGATACACTTATGGATGCATTTGGATGTACTCTATGATTACTATCTTTATAGAATGCTATCAAAGTTCTAGTTTTGGATACATGTGGTGCATTTTCTAGGAAATTTTATCTCAATGAATGGAGTGGCAGTCAACTCGTCCAAGGTCAAGGACGTGTTAGCTTGGGAGCCACCCAATAGTGTGATGGAGGTTCAGAGATTCGTTGAGATAGTATGATATTACCAAAGATTTAATTCTATTTTATCCATAAAATCAGCACCCATAATAGATTTCATCTATAGGGGTAGCCTTTTGTGTGGATAGAGAGGTTCCAATAGTTATTTCTATAGTTAAGGTAGAGTTCTCCCATCTTGAGATTTCCAGACAATGGTATTGAGTATTTAGTGTTCTGTGAGTCATTCAGAACTAGGCTTATGTTCTGATATAGAGGAAAGTGGTGATTTCCTATGGTTCACAACAGTTGAGACCACATGAAAAGAAATACATGACCCAATATCTTGAGTTAGTAGTGATAGTATTTGTTTTAAATGATCGGAGACACTACCTGATGGGTGAGTGGATTATCTTTTATTCTGATCTGAATATTCTCAGCTAAATCTTGACATAGAAGGATCTTGACATGATGTAGAGGTGATGGTAGATTTTCTCTAGGATTATGACTTCGTGATTGTCTATACTCCTGGAAAGTGGAACATAGTATTAGAATCCCTCAGCATGAGATATTATTGGTATTTATTGAATGAGGCGTCAGAGCAGTTGGCCTCATTGTAGTTATCCTTTGTTGATGGAGATAGAACACATTACCTCTACACAATTGTTGTTACCCATCTTCTTTTGTAGTGAGTCAGTGAAGTGCAACTAGGGGATAATAATTGTGATCCCATACATGTTTATATATCAACAATATGTGATCATAATGGATTTTCTAATAGTGGTAAGCATGTCATTATTTTCAGAGGATGTCTAATGGTATCAGTGGTGTTAAGGGAGGTGGTTCTACGATAGTTTTATACATCTACATTAGTGGTACATCACGGTGTAGAAAAGAAGCACCAAGCCCTTTGACATCAATTTTTTTTTCTAGGGATGAATAAATAGTTGAATAGTTTTTCTCTCAATGCATTACTTTTTAGCAAGTGAAGTATAAGCATCAAGTCCTAGAGGGTTTAGCTCAACCCATTGAGGTCACGGAATGGAAGTAGGATGAGATATCTATTGAGTTTGTGAAAGTCCTGACATGTACATATAAGGGAAACGATTCCATATGGTTGATCGTAGACTAACTCACCAAGTCATACCACTTCATAGAATTTTGGGGGCAGATTTCATTAGAGATATTAATACGCGTCTACATGCAGGACATAGTCCAAATCCATATAGTTCCATCAATGATCGATTTTTACTGTGATGTTCACATCACATCCCAGTTTTGGAAGGGATTGTAGAATATTTTTCAGGCTCTATTACACTTGAGAAAAGAATTTCATCCACAAATTGATGAACAAAATGAGAAAACCATTTAGGTTCTGGAGAAAATGTTTTTAGTTTTCATATTTGACTTTTTTCATAGTTTGTAGAATCACCTACCACTGGTGAATTTTTCATACAACAATAGATATTGTTCCAAAATCGTTTTGGTACTGTTCAAGTCTTTCCATGAGTGACCCTGCATATTCCCACTTTGTTGGACTGGCCAAGGTGAGTCGGCACTCATGGTCCCAGAGTTGGTGTGAGCTATAATGAAGAAGGTACATATAATCTACGAGTAGATGATGACTGAAAAAATCCACCCAAAGTATTATGTAGATAGAAGATGAAGGCCTTTGGTGTTTGAGGTAGGATACCATGTGTTCTAATAGTTTTTACCTGGAAGTGGATTAAAGGTATTTGTCTTGGTTAGGAAGCTATCTTTGTGATTCATTATCCCATTATAGATTATGTGTAGAGTTAGAAAGGTTGTGTCCTAATTAGAACTACGTCTATAGCTAGACAAGGTGAATGATGTCTTCCATGTGTCACAGCTGAGGAGGTACATGCATGACCCATCACAAATTACCGACCAGGGAGAACTAGACATCAAAGTTGGAGAAATATTTGTTGAGTACCCAGTAGAGATCTAGGATTGACAGGATATGATCCTTTATGGGTAATTGGTTTTTTTATTGTGTGTCTAGTGGAAACATGGAAATCTTTAGGAGAGCACTTGGGAGAGGGAGGCTATGATTCGTGATCTGTACACACATTTTTTGAGTATCCCTTGTTTTAGATTTTTAGTGATGTAAATCCCCAAGGTGGAGAGAATGCAATGTATTGGATTTACAATATATTTTTTCTGGATATTATATGAATTATTTCTCAGACAATAATCCTGGATAACATATAATTCTGAGTCCTAGTGTGCCTGGAATAAATGTTTGAAATATATTACATATATTAAATAGCACAGACGCAAAATTTTCCTTAAATAGTGTAATAACCTTTATATGATTTCCCATATTAAAAATAAAAGGTCACCATTGAGATAAAAATGAATGTTTTAACCTAGGAATGACTTAACATTAGCCTACATGGTTAATTTTTAGAAATTCATCATTGCTACTAAAATAAATAAAAATATTTTTTAAAAATATTTTATTTAATTTTCATTGAATAAGTGACTAAAAATATTTAAATAGATCTTTACGTATAATTCTCATGGTTTGTCAAATAAACCTAGAGACATTTGGGGACCATTGGATAGAGCTTCAATGATTCTCTCTTATGTTAATGATGATGGATCCTAGATCGACGATTAACACACCTTGGATTCTACAGTTCTCTCCAATTATAACAACGCATCATTCTTCATTAGTGATCAAACCAAATCGAGGTAGGGAATGTATTTTATTTTTATTTATTCCATATTTGTGATTTCAGTAATGAATTTGTCCAATCAATGAATAGATTGATCAGCGGTTAGGTCATTATGTCGGATGGGTTTATTTTTGTGAGGATATTATTTTAGGAGTTTTTAATTGTTTTTTCTTCATTCATCATTATAACGTGAACTAATTGATGCAAACAAAACATGACCGAGTTTCATTCCAATTTTTTATGATTCTTGGTTGTCTCCCATCTTTATCCATTCATTATAGGAATTCTTTATATGGTCCATGGTTTGAATATTTACCCACAGATCAATTATTACCTACATGTTTCATAGCACAATGATCTGATATTTTAGATCTAGACTCAGTACGGCAGAATGGAAGGGTGATGGAGGTAGCAGTGAATGGATCAAACTGGTTTAGAAACCCCAAATTGTTTATCGACATGCGTAGAATATGATTTAAATGAATGATTTTTTCAGGAAGATTCAATGGAAAGAGCGTGTTTCATAATGATGATGAGGCTTGACCAAGGTAGAACCTTGGTTTTCTACATGATTGTAGTTATATTTCAAGGTGGTGGTGGCACGTAAATGGGAGGGAGGAAGAAGGTTTTCTAAAAAAAGATAAAAATACCATGTAGTCGTTCACTACACAACATGTAGTACCCATTATATAAATCAGTGTGTACTTGGAAAGTACACAGGTAGGGGGTAGAGTACATGGGTTGCCTACACGATGTGTACTCCCCCACATGGACATGGGTTGGACCAATTACAAGTGTTATTCTGTGTATTGGTACCTGGAAGAGGGTACATGGGATGAAGTTGTTCACTAGCACACTGGTAGACAATATATACAATACTCCTACATTGTGTGTAGTACTCTATAGAAATGACATGGAGACACAATCCATTTGCATGGGTAGGACTATGGGTCAAGGGACACCACGTTTAACCTATCTACACAGTGTGTACTCATTTATATATGGATTAGTCAACATTTCCTTAGTGACATGGAAAAGTTTTATTATGATTCGTTCCCACATACCATTTCCCTAAATTTTGGTATAGTATCGTTTATTTCTCTTAGGACAACAATCCTTTCATCATGACTAATTGGATAGAGTCATTAGAATCCATTTGAGAGGCCCAAAGTGAGATACTCTATTTGTCTTTCTTCCCTAGGTGGAGTTATTTTTATTTATGTGACCAACACTACCTGGGCACCGATCCTTTACTTAGTGGGTTAATCCATATGGATTTGTTGGTATCACTCTAGGACCTTAGCTACGATCCTTATATATCGTATCATATTACATATGGACTATCATCATGTTATTTCTAATGATGATACCTGGCAAGCTATACTCCTGAGACAAATTTCATTTGTATTATCAAACATAGGAGTTTGTTCTTCTATATGAGTACTTTGTAGATCCTTTGAGCTACAATCCTATGGCTGGTATATTATGGTTGTTACATACCTTTAGATTCTGTATCATGGTTTGGTATATCTATATATTATTTTTATATGTGCTTTATATATATAACTATGTATATTTGACTATATTTACTTTGTTATATGCTTTGGGGTTTGAGGGTGTCTTACTATGTCTTGTTAAACTCACCCCAGCATGAGCTTTTCCCACACTTGTCATGTCTCATGCAGACGATTGACCTTATGAAAGAGTCCTAGGAAGAAAAGTACTAGATGGTGCATAGTGAGACCGGATAGACCCAGGTGTGTTCTTATAGCTTCAAAAAACATTCCCTTTACTTTCAGGTTAGGCTTGTGTTACAGTCTCTTTGTGGTGGGAATATATTTGGACATATTTACTTTCATTTAATTCATGTCATATTCTGGTTGTGGGATTTATCACTTCTAGAATTAGATGTATTTGTGACGGGCTATTTGCGATGGGATCCTGCCGCAAATAGGATTTAACAACGGGGCCCCGTCGCAAATAGCATGTTGCAGAAAATGGTGTCTCAAATATTATTTTTTGCAATGGGCCCGTCGCAAAAAATATTTTTTTCAATAGAAAAATTCCCCGTTGAAAATAAGCCCCCGATTATATACATTATATATAAATAAACCATTTGCGATGGACCCGTCGCAAATAAGACACCAATTATATACATTATATATATAAAAACCTATTTGTGATGGGCCTGTCATCCCTTCACAAATACAATTAATAAAAGATTATATTTAAATTATTTGTGATGGGATCCCGTAACAAAATGTCCCATCGCAAATACTAATCATAATAAAAAAAATATTTAATAAAATTATGATTAATTAATAGATTATATTAATATTATTAAAATAAAAAAAGTAAAAAATTATGATTATTAGTAAAATAAAAAAACATTAAAAATATAATAATAAAATTATATATTTAATAAAATTATGAATAATAAAAAATTAATATTAATTTTATTAAAATAATAAAAAAAACAAAATTATTACAATTCTCAATATTAAAAAAATATAAAAAAAATCATAAAATGTTATTATTATTAGTAAAATAAACCAATATTAAAAACTATAATACTAATAATAAATAAAAATAAATTAAAAATAAAAAAATTATGCAATATTTGCACCAATATAAAATACAGAAACTATAAAAAGTTCATAATACAAAAAATATTCAATTCAAATGTTTTTAACATAATAACCGTATCATTGGGGGTCATCTTCTAGAAGATGTGGAGGAGCTGTAGGAGATGGTGGGGAAAACTCCATCACTAAACTATGAGTTAGACGACGAATGTACCCCATCTACTCGTGATGTTGCTGCTACAGCTGCTGCCATCGACGCATCTCCTCCACATGTTTCTGCTGCTACTACTATTATTGCTGACACATATATTCATGCAGTTTCTACAAACTCTCTATATGCTCAGACTATGTTCACAACTGCTCATAATACTATGTGGCAGAAGATGATGCCTCTTCATGAGCTCCTCTCAAGATGGACACCAACATCATAGTAATACCATAATAAGTACCAGGAGTCAAATGAGAGCTGATACCAAAAACTCAGCCCTTCATAAATCCATACTAAGTCACATGCATCCATGACGCCTCATTGAAATTGTGGGCACTAGTCTGCTTAGTCGTCTCGTCCTGACACACATCCTATGTCTTAGAGGTCGCAACTTTATATGACTGCTTCAATTCCAATTTAAATTAAAAGGATAAAAATGTTATATGTAGTTAATTTCCAAACGGGAAAAAATAATACTAACCACAATCTGACATTGGCAATCACCTATAATCTATCTAGTGGCTGGATCACTATACATCCTCTGATAAATGTTGAACTCCATAATATCTGGATGCTCGAATACCTAAAGAAATATAAAATAAACTATTTATATTTAAAGTTATATAAAATATTTAAAAAAATATACTTACCAAATGCTCTATATGCGTACTGAATGTACAACTACCATCTTGGTACGCATATAGAGCATCTGGTTAGTATATGCGTACTGAATGCACATGTATGAAATCAAAAACTATTCACCACATATACATTATAATATTTTAGCATTTTGGATGGTGGGTTACTAAATATACCCAGCCTCTTATCAATTTTATCAACATGTTGAGACACCTAAAATTTTTAAAACAATTATCAATATGATAAATAATAAATATAAAAGATATTAAACCATCAATAACTTATGTTACCATTTTTGGAAACTATTGAGAAAAAAATTGTCTGCATTCTTGAACAGCAACTGTTGTAATTTGTGGAAGTTTTTTCCTGATATGATTATCATATAACATACAAATAACATATGTTTTCATACTATAACATAAATTATAGAATAATTTATAGAAGAAATCACAATACAAATGATGTCATCTCTTCACGGTTGAGCATAAAATATATATGAGATCTGTGATGTTCTTTATTTGAAAGCCATCATTCATGAACTCCACCGAAACCACGATTTTGCTGATTAAAAAATAATAATTTATTATCCATTTCATCATTAACATTCCCCTCATTTTATCCCACGTGATTGTGTTTTGAGGGACATTGAGATTCAAAATAATGAGAGAAGAAAAAAAGCAATTTCATCTTGCAAATAAGATTCAACAATTCAGCCTTTAACTAATGCTTTATTAAATACTTTTTTCTTCAATTTCAGCAAACATCTCTCGAATGGGTACATCCATTGAAATTTTAATGGACATACACATTTAGCTTCATGTGGAAAATGTAATATCATATGTTACATTGAGTCAAGGAAATCCAATGAAAAGATTTTGCCAGTTTATATATAATTACAACAACTTCTTCCAGTTTTCATAGTTCATCTTAGTCTGTTATCGCAGCACAAATGTCTCAAAAAAATATGATATGTCTATTATAAAATCCCAAATCATAGAGTTCAACAAACACTTGAATGTAATCAGTATAAGTCATTCCATTATAACATGACAATCATGACTTTTTAATCTGGTAATATAACCATTCTTAACACATCTTCCCAAATTGGAAGCATAGCCTTCTGAAAGTCTCAAATCTACAATCCACTAACAATATAGTATGAAACTCTCTTTAAACAATGAATAATATGCTTTTGGCTTCATTAACCTCTATGATCTGATATTTTCTAATAGTTCAAGATCTGGTCACTTGAAAATTTTGGCAAGTTCTAATTGTTCCTTTATAGTATCATTGGTCTTACCCAGTTTATCCAAAACTATATGAAATAAATTAAAAAAACAGTTCTTCTCAATATGCATGACATTCAACATGTGGCAGACAAAAAAATCAGGACAATATGGAAGATCCAAAAAAATTCTCCGTTTTATCCAATTATGTTCTTCCCCAAAGCGATGAATTTTCTATTGGTTTATAGTTGGCCCAAATGTGATGAGAGGTAATGAAAATAGAACTGATTTTAACTCTATTCCATAGATCATTTTTGGAGTTTTATCCCTTTAAATTATACCTTTTCTGAAATGATATTTTTTCCTTCGAAAAGGATGATAGGTTGGATAAAATCACCAATGATAGTCAAAATAGAATGGGTTTTTTCCACTAACGAGCATATAGGTTTTTTTATCGTTCATACATTAAGGACATGATTTCAGACCATGTGTACATCTGCTAGAAATCATTTCATATGCCGGAGAGTCACTAATTTTCAACATCAATATAGTTTTTAATATAAAATTTTGTTTCACAGCA
Organism: Viscum album; assembly: GCA_963277665.1. NCBI lineage: Eukaryota > Viridiplantae > Streptophyta > Magnoliopsida > Santalales > Viscaceae > Viscum > Viscum album. The sequence goes on along the minus strand of OY728165.1, from coordinate 1,601,621,465 downwards.
ACATCATATTTATTAGTACCATCACTCCACAATTCATTTAACTTATCAATCAATGTTTTCAAATAAACATCAATATTCTTTTTTATATGTCTTGGGATTAATTAGGTCAAAATGATATAGGGATCCTTCATCAATATCCAGGGAGGTAAATTGTACGGAGTTATAAAGACAGACCAACATGAATAATAACTACCACAAGAACCAAATGGATGGAAACCGTTAGTAGAAAGACTCAATCACACGTTTTGGGCTTTAAAGAAAAAGATGGATGTAGAGGGTAAAAAAATTTCCACGAATCACTATCAAATCGATGATTCAAGATTTTATTACTTGAAATCATGGTTTTGTTCCATGACATCATTGACACTGTCTTCTGAGACATAAATAAACACAACCACCTGGGTGTAAGGGAGAGATATCTCAACTGTTTTACTAGAATCGATCCAGATATCCATGGTTGAGATTTTTCATACCTTTATTGTCCACATATGGGACAACTATCCAATGAATCATTTTCACCAGAATATAAGATGTAATCATTTTTACATTCATGAATATTCCAATTACTAAGGCCTAGATTAGGAACCAGCCTCTTGTTCTCATAATAATTTGTAGGAAACACATTTCCTTCATGTAACAATGTTTTAACCAAAGAAAATATCTGATCTAAACAATTGTTTGAAATTGCATTATATGATTTAATAGCCAAGAATTTTGTAACTTTTAATAATTTTCTTAAATTGAATCCATGATATAATGCATCCTCAATAGACCTGAACAACTCATAAAATTTAGATGGTTCCAAATTAGGAGTTAAATCAATATCATTTTGAGTTTCAGTTTGTTAAATAGATGGACCAGAAAAATCATGTACTAAATTTTGAAACCATGATGGATCTAGAATCAGGTTATTAGTATCTTCTCTAGAACTGCATTCATCATGTTGATACCAAAAAACATAATCTGGTTGAAAACAAAACCGCAAGATATGTCCCCAAACCTTGTCAAATGTTTCAAACGTTCCCAGATCACATTTTTTACAAGGACTCTTTATTGTGCCTTATGAAATATATTCTGGTTTTAATGATGAAGATTAAAAGAAAATTTCAACACCCTCAATATATACAGGATTTAAACCAGAACCGCTTGGATTTCTATGCTGTTTTATCTAAGCACGGTCATCTAATAATAATTTTTTTCGACTTCCTTTTTCCATATTTATTTACCAAATATAAAGTCATTACTAATTTTGAATAATTTGAAATTATAAAAACACTATCTAAAAAAAAGATAAATAATTACAACTACTTCTTAATAATTGCCATTACTTATAGGCGACAAAATTTCCAGTGGATTTACAGGTCCTCTTTTGTCCTACGGCTCATTTTCTTGCAAATTTCTCACACATAACTCGCAATGAATAATCTTCTCATAGGTACGCATATTCATTCTGGTATTCTCGAGAATGAATATGCGTACCTTCTAGTACATTCTTCATTGTGACTTCTGTGTGAGAATGTTTCAAGAAAATGAGTCTTCGATGAATCATCTTCTTTCAACTCTCGCCGCCTGAACACATTATGAAAAATGTGGTCCTACGAATGCATATTAAAACACATGAATATGATATTGGATTTGCACATATAGAAACATACTTTTCATAATTCTTTGAGTCGGTGAAAGTTGAAAGGATAAGATTCATCGAGCAAAAGGAGTGTTGTCAATCCACTGAAAATTGTTCCATGTTATTACAAGTTATTACAATTGATTTTCTTCCTTATTATTTTTAATTGTTGTTAATTGTTACAAATTGTTTCTAATTTTTCCTATTTATTTCTAATTGTTCCTAATTGTTCTTAATTGTTCCTAATTTTTGATAATTGTTCTTAATTGTTGTGAATTGTTCCTAATTATTTATAACTATTCCTAATTGTTGCTAATTCTTTTTAATTATTTCTAATTCTTCTTAATTGTTTCTAATTATTTCTAATTATTTCTAATTATTCCTAATTTTTCCTAATTGTTGCTAATTGTTGCTAATTGTTGCTAATTATTTCTACTTGTTCCTAATTTTGCTAATTGTTCATAATTATGGCTAATTATTGTTATTTATTCCTAATTATTTCTATTTATTCGTATTTATTCCCATGTATTAATATTTATTCCTATTAATTCCTATTTATTTTTATTTATTCGTATTTATTCCTATTTATTGCTAATTATTCCTATTTATTGATAATTATTCATATTTATTACTAAATATTTATATGTTTTGCTAATTATTCCTATTTATTGCTAATTATTCATAATAATACCAAATTAATGCTATTTATTCCTAATTATTTCTATTTATTATTAATTATTCCTAATTATTCTTAATTATTCCTATTTAGTCCTAATTATTCTTATTTATTCCTATTTATTTCTATTTATTCCTATTTATTCCTATTTATTCCTCTTTATTCCTAATTATTCCTATTTTCTTCTATTTATTCCTATTTATTCCTATTTATTTCAATTTATTCCTATTTATTCCTATTTATTCCTATTTATTCCTAATTTTTCCAAATTATTCTAAATTATTCCTAATCATTTGTATTTATTCGTATTTATTCCTATTTAATTTTATTTATTCCTATTTATTCTTATTTATTCCTATTTGTATCTATTTATTTCTATTAATTCCTATTTATTCTAATTTATTGCTATTTATTTCTATTTATTCGTATTTATTGCTATATATTCTTATTTATTTCAAATTATTCCTAATTATTCCTAATTATTCCTAATTATTCTTAGTTATTCCTAATTATTCTTAATTATTCCTAATTATTCTTAATTATTCCTATTTATGGCTAATAATTTCTAATTATTGCTAATTATTCATAATTATTTCTAATTATTTGCAATTATACTTTATTATTACTAAGTCTTGCAAATTATTCCTAATTATTTCTAATTATTCCTTATTATTCTTAATTATTTGTAATTATTTTTATTTATTCCTATTCATTCCTATTTATTTCTATTTATTCATAATTATTGCTAATTATTCCTATTTTTTCCTATTTATTCGTATTTATTCCTATTTTTTCCTATTTTTTCCAATTTATTCCTATATATAACTATTTATTCCTATTTATTCTTATTTACTCGTGTTTATTCCTATCTATTCGTATTTAATACTATTTATTACTTTTTATAACAATGTATTCCTATTTATTCCCATTTATTCCTATTTATTTCTATTTATTCCTATTTATTCCTATTTATTCCTATTTATTGGTATTTATTGCTAATTATTGCTAGTCATTGTTATTTGTTGCTATTTATTGCTATTTAGATCTAATTATTGCTATTTAATTCTATTTAATACTATTTATTTCAATTTATTGCTAATTATTACTAATTAAACTAATTATTTCTAATTTATACTAATTATTACTAATTATTACTATTTATACATAATTATTACTGATTATTACTATTTATTACTATTTATTACTATTTATTACTATTTATTACTATTTAGTTCTATTTATTACTATTTATTTCTTATTATTACTTATTATTACTAATTATTAGTAATTATTACTACGTGATACTACTAATTACGATTTATTATGAATTATTACTAATTGTTATAATTTATTACTATTTATTCTTTTTTATTACAAATTATTCCTATTTATTACGAATTATTCCGATTTATTACTAATTATTCTTATTTTTTCTAATTATTCCTATTTATTATAGATTATTCTTATTTATTACTAATTATTCCTATTTATTACTAATTATTTCTATTTATTACTAACTATTCCTATTTTTTACTAATTATTCTTATTTATTACTAATTATTCCTATTTAATACTAGTTATTCATAGTTATTACTAATTATAAATATTTATTTAGAATTATTCTATTTATTACTTATTATTCTTATTTATTCCTAATTATTCATATTTATTCCTAATTATTCGTAATTATTCCTATTTATTCCTATTTATTTCTATTTATTCCTATTTATTCCTATTTATTCTTATTAATTCCCATTCATTCCTATTTATTCCTATTTATTCCTATTTATTTGTATTTATTCCTATTTATTGCAAATTATTACTAATTATTACAAATTTTTATTATTTATTACTTTTTATTTCTAATTATTCCAATTTATTCCTATTTATTCCAATTTATTACCATTTATTACTATTTGTTTCTATTTATTACTATTTATTACTAATTATTAATAAGTATTATTATTTACTACTAATTTTTACAAATTATTAATCTTTATTACTAAATATTACTCATTATTACAATTTATTACTAGTTGTTACAATTAATTCCTATTTATTAATAATTATTCTTATTTATTACAAATATACCTATTTATTACAATTTATTCTTATTTATTACTAATTATACCTATTTATTACAAATTATTCCTATTTATTACTAATTATTCCTATTTATTGCTAATTATATATATTTATTACTAATTATTTCTATTTATTACTAATTATTCCTATTTATTACTAATTACCCATAATTATTACTAATTAAACATTACTTTTACTAATTAAACATAACTATTACTAATTAGTGTTAATTGATGTTAATAACTACAATTTACAATTTCTAATTACTAATTACTAATTACAAGTAATTATTTATAGACAACACTAATTTTCATTAATAATTATTAATTATTACTAATTAATATTTATTAATAATTATTAAGAATTAAAATTAATAATTTCAATTTATTATTACAAATAAATACAAATAACAAAACAATTTAAATCTAATTTAATTACAACTAATCAACAATAATTAAAATTAACATAAACATGAAATAAATATTAAATTGAATAAAATATTAATATCCTTAAACTTGATGTCCTATTGATGTAGGTGACTTCACAACTTCTTCGTCAAAAACTAACTGAGAGAAATTCTCACTCTAAAAATTGAGTTTAGAGGGAGAGAGGAAGTGAGAAATGAGAGGAAGATAATAAACGGAGTGGGTATATATTGGTTAGATTATTTGCGACAGGACTATTTGCGACGGGATTACCGTCGCAAAAGGTACTTTTTCGAAGGTAATCCCGTTGCAAATACATTTTCCCGCATTAATTGTTGTCGGTGGTTAAAGGAGGATTCGCGACTGGCCCCATCCCAAAAAGTACCCTACCGACACACCTATTGCGACGAGACAACATCCTGTCACAAAAACTCATTTACCGATGCTGGTATTTGCGACGGGTCTCGTGGAAAATACCCTCCGACTGGCACACTATTTGTGACGGGGGATCCCCGCGTCGCAAATAATCTTCTTGCGCTTTGGCAGGCATCCAGCGCCAAACCGCTCATTACCTTTTGCGACAGGACCCCAAAACCCATCGCAAATAACTTGTTATTTTCGACGGGATGAACCCCCCATCGCGAATAACCTCTTGGATGGACTGTTTGTGACAAGATTAATTCTCGTCGCAAAAGACTATTTTTATCGTAGTGTATATGTATGCAAGAATGGTTGTTCCGTGGTTTTTACATTTCATCGTTTGTGTAGGCATGCATGAGTGTGTGTGTGTGCAGGTACTCTAACGACACAATGTTTTTCAATAGAAATTCCCTTCTTATATTTATGTCATAAAATAACATGAAAACACAAACTACTAAGTGATAAGTTTCCTTGAAACATAAGTTTGTCACTTTTGTGTTTGGAATTTTAAAAATCTGACATACACAGTTGTGCTCAAGATGTTTTTTGGAGTCTAATGAAACAAAAATATTTTTTTGGTGAATAGTGACCTACCCTTATGAATAGTAACATACCCTTATGAATAGTAATATGACCCTTATGAATAGTAAATAATCCAACATAAGATTAACTTTACCCATTAATAATAAAATAAAATTTAGATATCTTAGAAACTGACAAGTTGACCTTACTAAACGTTTCGGTATTTTGTAAGTCAAAAATAACTAATTATAACTAATCAATTAATTTAAAGGAAAATTATTTTCTAAAAATTTATTCATTATTTTTCAAATCAATGTCTTATAGTTTTTAGATAATTTTATAAAACCCTACATAATTTTTTAAAGCACTATAAAATCAGTTTTAATTTTCAAAAATTGTTGTCTTAGTAAATTATGTTTTTTATTATATATTAAATTAATAATATTTGGAAAATTATTTTTGAAAAATGGACTTCGTTTTTGGATTCTACAAGTTGAAAATTGGTTGGGGTAAATTTTTGGGAATTTTCTAAGATACTAAATTTTTTGATGAATAGTAGAATCCGATAATTTACAATAAATGCTAAATAATGGATTAATTGAGTCATCGATGATGCTCTGCTGATGTAAGCCCACTTGGTTCGGGGTCACATGATAAAATTACTTTTCTTGGTCATTCAAGACTCACTATTCCTTGTCTTAGGGGAAATTAATAAACTAATGAATTTTATAATAAAGAAACCCCTCTCCCCTTTACTATAAAAGCCACCGTTCACACCCTCATTTCCTCACACCTCTCAAGCTCCAAGACTTCTCTAAACTCTGCCCAAACACCTTCCCCAGCCCGTCCCACACGTCCAAGAGTTCATGGCCTCATCAAAAGACCAAACTTAGGCCCTTAAGGAGGTTCTCAAAAGAAGGATTCAAGAGGTAATTTCTCTCCCTCTTCTCCATGAATTTTCTTTCAAGTTCTAGTTCATTTGTTGATCTCTACCCACCTATATTCATCTCAATTATATAGTAACCCCAGTATTATACATCTACTGAAATGTTATTATGATAATGGGATATTATATCATCCAAACCCCTTTCCCTCTTCCTTTTATTTTATTAAAGAGAACGTTGTTCATGAGGTGTTAATTTTTCACCTTCAAGAACGACATGCTTTCTTCTTCAATTTCTACCATCAGATCTGGTCATGAAACCATTTTTATGATGGAACCAGAACATGTTATATTTATTATCTCCTATTTAAATATCTGTAATTAACTGATGGTCATATTTCTAAGTGATAAAATAAAACAAGTTCATTGTGATTGAAAAAATACCCAAATTAACCCAAATAAACATCATTTAATTCATATCTAATTATTCATCCACATGGATCTAATTTGATTCACTATAAGACCATCCAAAATCTTGTAATATCATTAATAATATGTAATGTCAGTTCTGGATGTTTACACATGTTCTACCCAACCTTCAATTTAAGAATACAAGTGAACCACTAAAGAAAACCATAAAAACAAACATTCCCAACTAATTTTTTTAAACGCTATAACTCATTAAAAGGAACATAAACTTACTTAATGAAACTATAATGAACCATATTAATGTACACAAGGTTCTTTATTTCTAATTAATTAATATAATATCATTATAGCTGACATTAAATAGAAGAAAGCTTTCGGGTAAAAGGTAAGGGGAAATCTGGAACCCAATTTTCTTCCTTCGAGTTCTCCCTCATTCACTCCATTTTTTATATGGTTACTCCTTAATGATCATTTTTTCATCATTGTCTTTACTTTTCTGGGATATAAATGTTTGTCACTGGTTTTTATGTCAAACAAAATGTTTTCCAAAGAAACTCCTCTTTTAAGAAGACCCCTTTTACTTCTCACTCAAAGTGGACGGTTCTTGTAACATGTATGTCCTTCCCTCTTTCTTTTGGGAACCCAAAGCTTATTAATGTGTTATTATGAGATAAAACCCATACCATTCCATGGGTTATTTATGTACATTTTTTATATGTGTTCTATGTGGAAATCCTGATGATTATAATGTTATGATGTGACGGGTGCGCTCGGAATTATATAACGCAATATGAATGTTTCAATGTGACGGGTGCGCCCGAAATTATACATAACTCCAATGCATTGGGTAAAGTGATGAATCTCATGTGTAAATGTGAAATTATGTGTTAAAAATATGCTATCTTGGTTTACAATTATGTGTGGTAGCTAACCACTAATACATGTTGTATCATTTTTCTGAATTGCCACATTTCAAGTCTTTTATTTATGCTCCTCTCATGTTCTTGATCTTTTTCCTATGTTATGATTATGATCACCCCATGCTATATTGTTCTTATTTATCCTCTTAATGGGATTCTAGGTCACCCCTTTATATGTATATCCTCATGTGGATACATTTACTAAGGAGAGGACAGGTGCCAATGAGAAGATAAAGAAGATGAAATTAAATAAATGGTTATGCTTGATGTTGTATTTCTTATGTATGGTCCTAGTTTTCCCAGGACACTAATCCTTTGGATCCCTTATGTGTAATACTATTATGTTTTTTATTTTTGAAATGATGTAATAGTAATATAAGAAATGTTAGGGTCGCTATAGTTGGTATCAGAGGCATGGTTTAGTGAATTTGGGAATTAGGATTAGTGAGCCCTAAAGAAACCCTCTAGTATGAGATTAAGTACAAATATGCACACAAGAGTATTTATATAGGGATACCATATGTTATTATTTTAGTATAAATTGTTCAAATGAATAATTTATGTATTCATGACTTGTTTACTTATATTTTGTTCTAACCATTTCTATTTTAGAAAATGGTGGGAAGTAGGAGAAATCAGGCCAACAACTCTTGTGAGGGCCAATGCAACGATTTCCCGAATGGCATCCCCCATGATTTGAGGGGAGGAGTTAAAAAATTCATGGAGACTCTTACCCAATTATCTAAGGTTATGAAAAATAACAATAATATTGGGGAACGTCCTCCTTCACCAAAGAGGGATGAATTGGCTATCGAATGTTTTATGCGGAAACAACCACCGGCATTTTGTGGATCTTCCGATCCACTAGTTGCAGAACAGTGGGTCAACTCCATGGAGAAGTTCTTTTCTATTCTTCACTATTCTGAGATAGAGAAGCTGAACCTAGCAATTTATCATACAGATGGAGAAGTCGATCAATGGTGGGATTTGATTAAGAATGCCAAGCTAAGGGAGGAAATTGAAGAGATGGAATGGGTAGACTTTAAGATAATGTTTCCTAACAAGTACTTGCCAAGAACTCTTCGCAGGAAGATAGAGAGAGAAATTATAGAGATCAAGAAAAAGGAAGGAGAATTTGTCACAACCTATGAAGCGAATTTCACAAGGATTTCAAGGTACGCTTCGGGTTTTGTTATCAACAATAATAGATAGATTGATAGATTGTTTAGTGGATTAAAACCACACCTCCAAAAGGATCTTGAAATTAAAGACTTTGGGAGTTATGTAGAAGTTGTTCGGTGTTCTCTCAAAGTGGAGATGGAGTTTGGAGAATGGTCCCATGGCTATAGTGATAAGAAATGAAAGATTGAGTTTCAAGATGGTGGATCTAATGACAAAGGCGGGAAGAAAAATCAATGACTTACATGCCAAAAATGTGGGAAGTTACACCATGGGAATTATCTCAAAGGGACAGGGAAGTGATTCAAGTGTGGAAAATAATGAAAACATGCTCAAGAGTGTCTAAAATACACGAAAAGGAAGTAGAATGTAGCTGATTAAAGGAGAGAACCACTCATGGTTCAATGCTACAACTGTAAAGAGCTCGGGCACTGTGCCAACCAGTGCACTAAACCTCGATCTCTGGAGGGTAATCATCATCATCATCCACCAATGCCAAAGGAACAAGGGAATTCTTATGCCATCACTACTTTGGAGGTGGAACATGATAATGAAGTTGTAAAATGTACACTTCCTATTCACTCAAGAATGGAAAACCCTTATTTTATTCTAGTTCTATGCATTCCTTTATATCTTGAAAGTTTGCAAGAACTATATAATCGAAGCCCCAAAACCTTGAAGTAGATATATCTATAAAAACACCAAGTTGTGCCATCATTGCAACCCAAGTGTTTGACTCTTCTGCTGTTGGCGTATGTGGGCAGATTCTTCCATAAAATCTCATAATACATCCTTTGGTGGAATTCGATGCTATAATGGGAATGGATTGGTTCTCATTATATAGAGAACATATCAACTGTCGAAAAAAGGATATATATTTTCATATTCAGAACCATCCCATGCTCCCTTAAAAATAAAAGTAAGATTGTGAATCTCCTTTGAAAAATCCTTCAATGGTGTGGGTGTTGATTCCCTATAAATAAGCATACCTTGCCCAAATGGTTGAGTCGAAGGAATGTTCCAAACTTGAGTAAATGCTCATCATGAGGGAATATAGTGATTTATTTCCCGAAGAGTTTCCCAAAATTCCCGTGGATCGTGAGGTAGAGTTCTCAATTGAACTCATACTCAGAGCTACTCCTATCTTGAAGTGTCCCTATAGGATGGCTCCTATCGAACTTGAGGAGCTAAAGAAGAAACTGCAAGAGAATCTGGAAAAAGGTTTCATACGACCTAGTGTATCACCTTGGGGTACACCAGTGCTTTTTGTGAAGAAGAAGGATAGAACAATGCGACTGTGAATCGATTATCGAGAACTCAACAAGATCACCATAAAGAAAAAGTATCCTCTTACATGGATTGATGACTTGTTAGATCAGTTAAGATGAGCTTAATACATCTCAAAGGTGGATCTTCATTCCGGATATCATCAGGTAATGGTGAAGATGGAAGATATTCAGAAGTTTGTCTTTCATACAAGGTTTGGGAACTATGAGTTTTTGGTGATTCCCTTCGAACTTACTAATGCCCCTGCAATCTTCATGGACTTGATGAATAGAGTCTTTAGACATTACCTCGACAAATTTGTGTTTGTGTTTATCAATGATATTCTCATCTACTCCAAGAGCAAGGAGGAACATGAAGAATATCTAAGACTTGTGTTGGTGACATTAAGAAAGGATAAGTTGTATGCCAAGTAAAGCTTATGTGAAATTTGGATGAATCAAGTCACGTTCTTGGGGCATGTGATCACAACTGAGGGAATTTATTTGGATCCTTCAAAGAAAAAGGCTATTGAGGAATGGCTCATGCCCTCTTATGTCATAGAAATCCGTAGTTTTCTTGGATTAGCTAGGTCCTACAGACATTTTATGAGAAACTTCTCACGATTTTCAAGGCCTCAAACTAATTTAACAAGGAATGGGATAAAGTATGTATGGATGAAAGAATGTGAGGGAAGCTTCAAGTATCTAAAGAGAAGGCTGATCACTACACTTATACTCACTCTACCGAAAAGTGTAAAATGTTTTGTGATATAAAGTGATGCTTCAAAAAAAGGCTTGGGTTGTGTACTCATGGAAAATGATAATGTTATAGACTATGCCTCATGAAAGTTGAAGATCCATGAGCAGAACTACCCAATGGATGATCTAGAGCTGGCAGCCGTGATTTATCCTTGAAAATCTGGCGGCATTGCCTTTATGGTGAGAAGTGTGAAATATACACCGACCACAAGAGCCTAAATTATATATTCACAGAAAAGGATCTCAACATTGTCAAAGTAGATGGTTAGAGCTAATCAATGATTACAATTTCTCTATTCACTATCATCCTAGAATGGAAAACAAGGTAGCTGATGCTCTAAGTATAAAAGAACCTGTTACTCTATCCATGACGCGGATTGAGAAAGACCCTATCTTCTTAGGTATGAAAAGGATGGATTTGGAAATCATAAGGTTAGGGGATACCTCCTACCTTTCACAAATGATGGTGCAACCATCCATCCAGGAGAAGATTAAGGAAGCACAAAGGGATGATGTGGAGATAAAAAAGAGGGTGAATGCAACAAAGGAAGGGAAGTTTCAAGAGTTCCATATCGACGATGATGGTGTGATTTGGTTTAGAATGCAGCTTTGTGTGCCTTCATCACCTGGGATAAAGAAGAATCTATTGGTTAATGCACATAGATCAACATTCTCTATCCATCTTGGGAGTAAAAAGATGTACCGTGATCTCTGAGAACATTTCTATTGGGATAACATGAAGAAGGACATTGCAGAAAATATATCAAGGTGCTTGGTATATCAGCAAGTTAAATCTGAGCGACAAAAGTCCAAAGGTATGATACAGCCATCACCTATACCCATGTGGAAATGGGAAAATGTTATTATGGACTTTGTCACAGGTCTCCCGAAGAAATCAAAGTGAAATATTGCAATATGAGTTATGGTTGATAGACTCACCAATACTACCCATTTTATTGCTATTAAAGATGATCTCTTGCTTGAACAACTTGCAAAGACATATGTGAAGGAAGTGGTGAGACTGAATGGTGTTCCACTATCAGTTGTTTCTGACCATGATCCAAGGTTCACATCTAAGTTTTGGAAGAGCCTTCAACATGCTTTGAGTACTAAATTAAATTTCAGCATGGCCTATCACCCCCAATCTGATGGCCAATCTGAAAGGACTATTCAGACGCTTGAAGATATGATAAGAGAATGTTCTCTACAATTCAAAGGTGGATGGGATCAGAATATCCATTTAGTTTAGTTCTTATACAAAAATATCTTCCACTCGAGTACTCAGATGGCTCTATATGAAGCTCTGTATGGAAAGCGATGTAGAACTCCAACCTGTTGGGATGAAGTTGGAGAAAGAAAGCAAATTGGACCCTATCTTGTTCAACAGATAACAGAGAAGGTTCAAGTCATCCAGAAACACATCAATGCTACTCAAATTCGGAAAAAGAGCTATGCTGAAAACCGTCTAAGGGAATTGGAGTTCGACATTGGAGATAAAGACTTCCTATGAATATCTCTATGGAAGAGAGTAAAGAAATGTGGAAAGAAATGGAAGATAAGACCAAGGTATATTGGCCCCTTTGAGATCCTTGACTGCATATGATCTATGGCCAATCGTTTGGCACTACCACTGAATATGGATCAAGTTCATGATGTGTTTCATGTATCACTACTGAGGAAGAACATACCAGACCTCTCACATGTACTAAACTCAAAGGTGGTGCAGTTGGAAGATGATCTCTTATATGAGGACTAGATAGTAAAGATTATGGATCAGAGAGATAAGGTTCTATGAAGCAAGACAACCTATCTTGTCAAAGTGTTGTGAGGGAACCATACGTTTGAGAAAGAAACTTGGGAACCAGAAGAGTCAATGAAGGAGAAGTACCCTCACCTGTTTGTGTAAAGTGAAATTTGGGGGGCGAAATTACTTAAGGGGGGAAGAATGTAACGACCCAAATTTTTTCAATATAAATTCCCTTCTAATATTTATTTAATAAAATAACATGAAAACACAAACTACTAAGTGATAAGTGACCTTTAAACATAAGTTTGTCACTTTTATGTTTCAATTTTAAAAATTTGACATACACGGTAAGCTCAAGATGTTTTTAGAGTCTAATGAAACAAAAAGAGTTTTTGGTGAATAGTGACCTACCCTTATGAACAGTAACATACCCTTATAAATATTAATTGACCCTTATTAATTGTAAATCATCCAACGTAATAGAAACCTTACCCATGAATAATAAATTAATAATTAGACATCTTAGAAAGTGAAAATTTCACCTTAGTAAATGTTTTGGTATTTTGTAAGTCATAAATAATTAATTATAACCAATTAATTAATTTAAAGAAAAATGTATTTTCAAAAAATTTATTCATTATTTATCAAATCAATGTCTTATAGTTTTTAGATAATTTAATAAGACCATACTTGATTTTTGAAAGCACTACAAAATAAGTTTTAATTTTTAAAAACTGGTTTCTAAGTAAATTATGATTTTAATTAAATATTAAATTAATAATATTTAGAAAATTATTTTTGAAAAATAGACATAATTTTTGGATTATATACGTTGAAAAATGTTTGGGGTAAATTTTTGGGATTTTTCTGAGATACTTAAATTTTTGATGAATAGTAGAATCTGATAATTTACAATAAATGCTAAATAATGGATTAATTGAGTCATCGATGATGCTCTGCTGATGTAAGACTACTTGGTTCAAGATCACATGATAAAATTACTATTCTTGGTCATTCAAGACTCACTATTCATCGTCTTAGGGTAAATTAATAAACTAATGAATTTTGTATTAAGGAAACCCCCCTCCACTATAAACGCCACCCTTCACACCCTCATTTCCTAACAACTCTCAAGCTCCAAGCCTTCTCTAATATCTGCCCAAACACCTTCCCTTGCCCATCCCCCACTTCCAAGATCTTTTGGTCTCATCAAAAGGCCAAGATTACGCCCTTAAGGAGGTTCTCAAGAGAAGTATTCAAGAGGTAATCTCTCTCCCTCTTCTCCTTTAATTTCCCTTCAAGTTCAAGTTCGTTTTTTGATCTCTCCCCACCTATATTCAGATGAATTGTATTGTAAATCCATTATTATACATATACTATAATTTTATAATTATAATGGGATATTATATCATCCAACTGCCTTTCCCTCTTCCTTTTATTTTATTAAAGAGAATGATGTTTGTGAGGTGTTAATTTTTCACCATCCAGAACGACATGCATTCTTCATCCATTTATACCTTCAAATCTGATTATGAAACCCTTTTATGGTTGAACCATAACATGTTATATGTATTATCTCTTATTTAATGATCTTAAACTAACTTATGATCATATTTCTATGTGATAAAATAAAACAAGTTCATTATGATCGAAAAACCGCCCAAATTAACCCAAATAATCATCATTTAATTCTTATCTAATGATTCATCCACATGGATATAATTTGATTAATTATTAGATCATAAAAAATCATGTAATATCATTAATAACATTTAATATCAGTTCTGGATGTTTACCCATGTTCTACCCAAACTTCTATTTATGAATACAATTGAACCACTCAAGAAAACCAAAAAAACAAACATTCCAAAATAATGTTTTTAAATTCTATAACTCATTAAAAGGAACATAAATTAACTTAATGGAACCATAATGAATCATATTAATGTACACAAGGTTCTGTATTTCTAATTAATTAATATAGTTTCATTATACAGGACATTAAAGATAAGGAAGCATTCGGGTACAAGGTAAGGGGAAATCTTGAACTCAATTTTCATCCTTCGAGTTCTCCCTATTTCACTCCATTTTTATATGGTTTCCGCTTAAAGATAATTTTTTCATCATTGTATTTACTTTTCTGGGATATACATGTTTTTCACTAGTTTTTATGTAAAACAAAATGTTTTCCAAATGAACTCCTCTTTTAAGAACACCCCTTTTACTTCTCACTCAAAGTGGACGGTTCTTGTAACATGTATGTTATTCCCTCTTTCTTTTGGGAACCCAAATCTTATGAATGTGTTATTATGAGATTAAAACCATACCATTCCATGTGTTAGTTATGTAAATATTTGATATGTATTCTATGTGGCAATCATGATGATGATAATGTTATGATGTGATGGGTGCACCCGAAATTATATGGCGCAATATGAATGTTTCTATGTGATGGGTGCGCCCAGAATTATACATCGCTCCAATGCATTGGGTAAAGTAAAGAATCTCATGAGTAAATGTGAAATGATGTGTGAACAAGATTCTATCTTGGTTCACAAGTATGTGTGGTAGTTAACCACTAAGACATGATGTTTCATTTTTATGCATTGCTACATTTCAAGTCTTTTATTTATGCTCATCTCATGTTCATGATCTTTTTCCTATGTTATGATTATGCTAACCCCATGCTATATTATTCTTATTTATCCCTTTCTAGGCTTCTAGGTCACCCCTTTTGATTTATATCTTCAAGTGGCCACATGTACTAATGAGAGGACAAGTTCCAACAAGAAGCTAGAGAAGAAGAAATTAAATAAATGATTATGCTTGATGTTGTATTTGTTATGTATGGTTCTAGTTTTCCCAGGAAACTAATCCTTTGGATCGTCTATGTATAATACTATTATGTTTTTTATTTTCGAAATGATGTAATAGTAATGTATGAAAAGGTCAGTTCGCCATAGGTACTTAGTCTATGGCCTCTCAGGTCAATGATATACCTTCTCAGTGATAGTCACCAGCCGCAAACCTCATGGAGGGGAGCTTGGGGAGTCGAGACCTAGGCTCCAATAGGATGGATTATGATGAGGTATCTTGTTTACTCCCTAGGAAATTTGAGCTCTCGTGTAATTCAAATGATATTTCAAAATACTCCAACAGATTCCATGATCATTATAAAATATGGTAATAGTTATAGAACACATCAAGCTGTTGTGAAAACCAAGATGACAAACCGGTCATATGCCTTGTCCTCTATAGAAACTATAATCTTGAGGCCCTGACATAAGCAATCACCAACCCAAAACATTAGTATCAGTTGTTTAATTTTCTAGTCTGGGCGTACCATAACAATTGATCTGTCTAGAATTTGGAGCAAACTCGTGAAATCCTCAAAAGGATGAAGCACCATAGGCCATCTTTACCATGAAAATTTATAAAAAAGGGTGGCCACTATTGACACATTCAATCACTTCAGGAGATTATACCTAGATAGTAACTATATATAGATTCCCTATCTAATAGAGTTGGATGAGGACAATCTCCATTTCAAATAAACAAATCATGGGTTAACTAAGAGTCCTCTTTTCCACTCTGATGATCACCATCAATGTATGAACCACTTCTCTAAGAATTCATATAGGAAGTTGTGTTTTCCCCAACAATTCAAAATAGGGAATCCAATAGGAGAGCCTTATAAGGGTAACTAGATAGTACAACTAGAGTGTAGGCCCATAATAATGCCACTGCCAATGTATATGAGGCCCATAGACACTTCTTGATAGTGTCCTAAAATCAATCACAAATCATCACTATTCAAAAGCCTCAAACTACGTCAAAGCTTGCCTTAGTGGCTATGAAATCATATAAAGAACCCCAAACCGTAGGTATGGTGTAATTTTTATCCTTTTGAACCCTGAAATTATCTATAATGTGAGAATCGACCCACCAAACTGTAAATCGGTCACCTACATGTCAATTGAGATACTCTACTGAAGAGGAAATCCAAACCACTTATGTCTCCATCAACATGATATCAACTAGATCCCTATAATTTTCAAAGGATTAGGATGAGAACACTATTAAAGAGGATGATTATTCTATTTTTCAGTCATCTGATTCCCAAAAGGTCAACCCATAATCTTCCCCAATATCAATTGAATAATGGTATAGTGATACCTTACCTATATATACTGAAGGAATTATCAATTTTATTGAATACTAAAATTAAAATATATAAGGAGAAAATTCATGAAGTAAATAATAAATTCAAACTACACGGTCCATGTTGATACTCCCAACATCATCCACCCACCATTCTATTAACTATTTAAAGGGTGTCATCATGATTTCTATCAGTCATCCACTTATGGATGATAAGGAAATTTCTAGAAAAGAACAAATCTCACATGTTTAGTAGGATAATGAGGATATCTATGAAAATTTTTGTTAATGATTCAGGGATCTTTTCCCTAATATGACGTACCAGTGCCCTCACATATTGGTTATCAGAATAATAAAGTGCTCATATCAATTGGAATGGGGGATTTTTATATACATTATCCCATCATCATGTGAACTCTGTACGTTGTTCCACCTCACCCCAACTAACAAGGATGGGGGAATTTTCATATTTTCAATACCCCCAACACACAAGGTTGGGTGAATTTAGATATTTTATACAATTCATCTATTTCACTCCAAACATTGTTCAAACTCAGAAGTTACCAAAATGTCTTTAGGTGAGTCAGATTACTCCAATCTATGGGAAGTATCATCAATATCAAGGGCTCTCAATTCATCATCACCTACTCCAGAATTATTAAAGATCAGGGTGCCTTATCCTAAATTTGAAATTCATCCATATTCCATGCTGATATAGTCATAGGTGGCACACATGGGATGTAGTGTGGTTGTTCTTATCTTTCTTACATAAAAGAAATCTGAATTATGAGGAAACTGAATGAGAAAATGGTAAGAGGCCATAAAAATTACAACCCCTATCATTGATGTCTCGAGCATATAATAGATAGTAACTTTAACATTAAGGACTAGCGTTATAAGTATATATAAGAGAGGATATTTGAACCATCAAAGCTGGAATCCCCACTCATATCATATGAAAACATTAAATAAAAAATGCAATCCATGAAATAGAGTATGGGAAACCTATCTCCAAGTGATAGATGGTTGTATGTCATTAATATGATAAACACAGTTTATTCCTCTAAGTATTAGTATATGGATGTATACATTGTTGTTTAGTAGGGAATAAACTTATTAGGCTTCAAAGGATATAGAGTCCAAGGGAGGCAACCCTGAATTTCCACTTCAATTAATTTCCTAACCATCAGTTCTAAGGTTATATGATAGATGAATGACTTGACCTCAAGTATTGGCTATAAAAGCAAGTAGATAAAGTATTTTTAGATTTAGTGATTTCCAAAATCATGAAACATGAATATGAGACATCCTAGATCTATTAAAAAAGCATCCCTCATGTAAATTTGTGTCATTGTATATCATCCTTTCTACATGATGTTAAATTTCACGAATGACATCCTTACCACATGAAGATAAAATTCTCGGGGAACCACATCCTTACAACAGGATGTTAAATTTCATGGATGATTTACTTACTTTGTGATGTTAAACTATACAGAAGTCATCCTTACCACATAATGTTAAACTATACAGTATATTTCCTTACACTATGATTTTAAACTACATTGAAGACATCCTTACCATATGTTGTCAATCTAAAGAAATTACATCCTTGCCACATGATGTAAAATTTCATTGGGAACCACATCACTAGTTCATGATGTTAAACTAAATGTAATAATTAAATTCTATATGATGTTAAACTACATAGAATACATCCTAATTTCATGACATTGAATAATACATATTATATCTTTACTATTTGATGTTAAACTACATTGAAGATTTCCATTCCATATTATGTTAAACTTCAAATGATCCGTCCTTACCACATGAAACAAACTTCATGAAACACATCTTGGTTACATAACATTAAAATGTGTATTATATTAAGTCCTCGTTTCATGAATTTATATTGTAAATTAATCCTTGTCCCATGACCTTAATTATGGAAGCATGTGTCAGCCATATGGGACCAAACTCCCCTTTTACGTATGATCCAGTTCTACATAAAAGGTTTCCAATCCATGGGTTTAACAACTTATGTTTATTTTTCACCAACAAACCCATATGAGAACAAAGTAGTCATACCTTATCCTTGTAATAAAATATAATCGACATTTGGTTTCCTTACTTCTCGATCTACGATACCTATTCATTGGGAATTCCTTGTTCATGAGATAGATCTATGCTAAAAATGAAATTTCTCCATTCTTATGTATGAGTTTGATCTATATAAGGGACCATATATAAGAACTATGTGTATATTGATTTCCATATTGATGGGATACATTGTTACACATAGGTCTTATATTCTTGGCCCACCCATGAATTTTTATCAATATTAATCAAGTCCCTTCATAAGATTAAGATCATTGTAGAGGTTACAACCCACATTAAAATATTAACATCCCCACTTGTTCCCTTTAGTGAACTCTCGTAAGGCTTAATGAAATTTCTATACATCTATTTCTTTTCATGGTGAGCATAAATCTTGTGAGATTATAGAACCATGAAAGTCATTATGACTTGAGGGATTGAGATAACTTGTATTGAAAGTCAAGGAAACCCATACTTGATTTTTGAAATTAAACTACATTTCATAAGGTAATCATGCTGAAAAAATCACCCCCTATTTTGATTGTGTATTCAAGAGCTTAATGTTTCATCCATTATCCCTGAGAACGTGTTCAATACATGTTGTCTTAGCCTTTAGGTTTCTATGAACCTTCTTTAATACTACATTATCCATGAAAAACCCTCATAATTATGATATCTATGCTAATAATAATCGATTATTTGAGAACATATTATCTTAATATTCCACGGACCATCAACAGATGTATTCTTGGTTCCCACTAATACCATATTGGTAATAAGGACTAATTGATCTAAAGGGTCATCACAAGGATTCACTGGTGAATAACATAATCCATCAGAGCTTGTACCTATGGGATGATTTAGTCCCAAAAGTGAGGCTTCCTTAAAACCATGATCTATTTTCTGAAAATTACGTGATACGGGCTCTCAATGTTACTAATGGTCAACCTATACCCATCAATATCCACATCCTACTATCTAAGATATTATTTGGTTATAATTTACACTTCCCATTAACCAATTACTAAAGTGGATTCATATGCCCTAAATGTTACTCAATTGTGCATAAAACAAATTTTTAATGAAATATTATAAAATTTTATTCCTTTACCCATTCAATCAAGGGTGTTCATCTCTTGTGAAGACACAATTTCATTAAGTTTCTAATACCTCTCAAAAATCCCACATAGACAATGTTAAAACTCAAAAAATAGAACCTTTTTCAAACTCATATTCCCATATATTTTTAAGGATTATTCATGAATTATTCCAAATCATTTTTATCACACCTTTTCCACCAAACATTTATCATTACCTATTCATTTTTGAGTCACCTGATTCCTTAAGTTCATATTCTCTAATACTTTCATAGACCTTGAACCTACAAAGTTTTTGTTCTCCTATGTGGAATATTGGTAATATGTAATCACTAATCAGAAGGGACCCAACTAGGATTCACTAATGAAAACATAATTACTTGGAACTTGTTCTAAGGGGATGATTTTTCCCTAGAAGAAAGTCCCCCTTAACCCCATGAGCTATTTTCCAAATGGTGTGACATCATTATTTTCCAATAATAATGGTCTAAATACTCCCAAAAATAACTAAACTATTATTCTTGATTTAGGAATTTAAATACATGGTTTATTTTATCCATTTTCCCAGGTCTAAGAAGGATAATAAATATCTCATTACTTTATGCCTTTATACATATGTCTTGACAGAAAGAATTAAAAATGAACAATATCCAAGGCCCTCATCATATGATCTTAAACTATAAAGAAACTAAATCCTATCTATAAGTCATTAAACTATATAGAAACATTCTTACTTCATGTTGTTAAAATATTGAGTCCCCAACCCATTCACACAACATTAAATTACAGGGCATGTTGTCACCTTCTGGGAACCTATCTCTCAGATAATTTGAAATCATGTATATATTTTTCTATCATTTAATTAAGGACCATCCAATATTTCACTAGATAATGAAACAAGAATTATTTTCTTACTAAATGAAAATTTTTTATGGTTTCAAAGGGAAAAATAAATAATCTAACCAAAAATGATCATTACAAGTCATGAAACACCATTACAAAACATATAGTCATGTTTCACAACATATGACATGTTGTGAAGTAATTCAAGATAAAATATCCAGAAAAAAGACATTATTAGATTTTATTCACCAATACACATTGTTTAAATTTCAAAATCAATTTCCAATTTGAATATCCAACTAAAGGAAGGCACATCTAATGAAGCCTAGTTGCATGACATGATCAAAGTTGAATTTCCATATCTAAAATTTTTTAGTAGAGATATTCATGAGATTGGAATGGAATAAAAAATTGAGAGGAAAACATGGATCAAAATTAAACCACGTTAATACCCATTACACATCCTTTAATATCATAATTTTGAACTCCAAGAGGCACACCAAAGATATAATAATGATGGACGTCTAGAATTTCTCTTGTTTTCTCTCATCTCTCACTTCATTTTTCTTCATCCCATCCTCCTAAAATAATTTCTCATAAATTATTTTCATTGTTATACATTTCATTAATAATTTTGGATATATTTTTGAAAATATATTCATTATTTATTTATCATCACCACTACCCATTAATCTATGTTCTTTTTTCATCTCATTCGTTAATCTATGATGAATCCTTGTTGTGTTTTCTCTCATTTTGGTTTCAATTATTTACTTTATTAGAATAACTATTATTTGGAGGATTAAATTTATTATTCATTAATTCATGTTTTTTAATTGTTTAATCTCATTACTTTTATGTTTTATAATTTTTTAACCTCAATTTTTGTTGTCATGTTAATTATGTTTTCACTTCTTTATCTATTTTTAATCAATTCTACCATTAGAATCTAAACTAGTTAGGGTAAGGATCGATATTAGGGGTGTTTTAATTTTATGAATCATTAATTATAAAATTGGTAATCCTATAAAATAGTAATAAAGTTAAACAAATTTTTTTAATCTAATTATTTTAAGTTACTATGAACATAGGAAGTTTGAATGGATGAACCTGACCTTATTGGAGTAGAATAGGCTACGACCAATTGTCTATGATACTTCCTGATATTGATGCTAGGATTAATGAATCACAATTATAACTATTTCGATACCAAGGAATAGTTATATATTTGTTATATCTAGTTGACTTAACCATAGACAACTAGTTACTTTTTCTTTCATTGAAGCCTAAATCATAGGACCATACCAAGTTGGAATTAAGATCATCCTTTCTCTTGAAACCCAAAATTATTTCTGATACCTTCTTTATCTCTAATATTAATCCATAAATTCTTTAGCATTATTTATTTACAAAGCTCAAGTCCTTTTTTAGGACTCCTACCCAAAGGTTTATAAGACTTAGCTCCTTCCGACCAATCCAAATCCTTGGAGGACCGACCCTGCACTACCACTATACTATTCCCTAGTAGTAAGTCTAGTTTAAGAAAAATATATCTAATATGACCATAGACCATGAAAAATAAATGATGCATATAGGTATGTTAAATTTTTTAATCATTTCTAGGGATCAAAAGGACTCTTCTAATGCTAAGAAACCTATGACAATAACCTAGGATATCCTCTCCCTTTCCCCATCTCTATTTTATTCTTGTTTCCTTTCACATTACTTTTTTATGTCTATGTGTTATTATTCTTCTTCTATATTATTGCAGGAATGAGGTCCACTTGACTTTTTAAAAGAGTCCTGACACATAAAAATATCTGTCCTTTGAACCCAAAAGTGAAAATTACATTTTTGCATGCCACTGTTTAAAAATGGGAAACCCCAACAATCCGTATTTGCGAATATCTCACATATATATATGTAACTATAGAATGAGTATTCACATATTTCAACACAGTTGAAATGAATTATAGATCTATAAAACCATAAATACCAGTGGTCTCATTTTGAATAAGAATCATATATAGATACATAATTAAATATAGTTAGTCAGTTGGAAACATCTTTATTTAATAAATAAAAAACTAAAAGAAATAAATTTACTTATATGGAAAACAATTGCATCAAAGGCACACTGAGTTGATAAAAAAATAATCAGATCCATGATATCTTTTTTTGAAAATTATCAATGTATTTTCTCATCCACATATATTAGACATCATCTGAAACTCATAAATATTATCCAAGTAAGAAGAAACCTAGGATAATATTTGAGACCATAAAAAATTTTATAATTACTTGAAGTAATAGGTTTCTGAACCTTTTGATTCATTCATTCAATTTTTTTCAAATACTCTTATATTAATTTTATTTCAAAAAAAATATAATTAATTTTCATTAAAATGTAAATAATATTTAATAAAACTCATATCTCATATGTTAGACGATGAAGAAGGATATCTGGGCAAAAAAAAATGACCCATATAATCTACACCTCTAGTAACATCATTATAAGTAAATGGAAGAATATTAGTTTGATAAATAATATCATTTATTTATATAATGACCTGACCCAAATTCATATATTGTTTATCAATAGAATCTCCAAAAATATTTATGACTATGTATGATAGAATATGTATATGGGGATCTCTAGCATATAACTCACAAAATAATGTTGGGTATGAAGGAGGAGGTAGAGGATCTGAGTTTGAAAGCTAGGAAGACTGGGCTGGTTGGGCATGCTGGGATGGCTGGGTAAGCTGGGATGGTTAGGTATGTCGGGATGGCTGGGCAAGCGGGGTAGGATACTCTGATTGTACAGGTTATTATTATCTTGTTGATTGTTCAAACATAGCCTACATAACAGAATGTGTTTGATTGACCATGGTAAATTTCATGTCTTCCACTCAAATTTTAATAAATCTATTTTTGGGTCTATTTATTTCTTACTTAGATTGAGAACTTATTGATTGAGAACTCAATGCCTCAAATTTTTCATCAATGATTTTCCCCACTAATAAATGATACCTCCCATGTGATATATTATGATAGTATATGTTCTGAAACTGGATATCATGATGAGATCTCATGGAATAATTTTATATAAAAATAAACTAATAAGTAATGAGGTAATATATAATATATTTTTAAATATAATAAATTATCATAATATAAATTCATCATTGTGTTGGATGGTGAAAATTTTCATCTATGTATTTACATTTAAAAAACAATGCATAAAGAAAGGGTTTCATTTTGTTAATTCCCAAAAACATAATTATTTTACAATTTTATTTTAAATTCTCTTCATCGAACTACCTCTAATAATTGAAATATGTTCTTAATTTATTTCATTCCATCAAAATTGAATTTTATTTGTAAATAAATAAATTTAATCTTATTCATTTATAATATATAATATTTGAAAAAAGATATAAAAAAAATCAATTGAAATATTTTACCTTTATGGACACCCACAACTGCCCTTTCCTCATCTTGTCGATGGACTTCCAATCAAGATATAAAATTCTATCTTACAACAGCTCTAAAAGGAGATATAACTAGTAAACTACATTTCATTTTATTTAGTTTGTTTATTATTATCATGAAAAATTAAAATGTGACCTATGGTCTCCATGAGAGAGTTACAGTTTTGGTAATTGTGTAATCCCATTTTTACTAACTCTTGAAATCTATTTCTCTATAGAAGAAGGAGAATAATCATCTATAGGTGTCACATTAGTATTCCTACAATTGTTTCTTAAAAATTAAATATTTTATTTCATTAAATAAATATATTAATATATATTTAATAATTTAGAAGAATTAATATACCTTGGTAAATGTCAGTTTTCCTCTATGTCTTTAATTGAAATAAAAAAATGTAATGAAATTATGTGTACCTGCATATCATTAGAAAAACTAATATTAAAAACAATGATTACAAAAATGTGTAACTAAAAAATAGTGTCACACATGTGTAAGTTTTAGAAAATTATGTCAGGATTCCTATCCAAAAAATATTCACGTTAAAATATTACATATAAATAGTAATACAAAAATGATAAAAAAATTTATACACTTAAATATAACATCTACAAAAAAGTGTTTTCATATTCTGAAATTTAACAAAAACATAATCATATACATCATGTATTTCAATCAATTAATGTTTAACCATTACTATTGAATATAAAATTTAACACAAAAATAATATTAACAATAAATATATATAATTAAACATATAATAATTATTAAAAAATAGAGTTTAACACATTTAAATTTAAAAAGATAAATAAAATAAAAAAATTTACCTAAATAATTAAGAAAATAATTTAGTGTTTTCACATGTCCCTTTATCATGTCCATTTCATACATCCTAGACTATGTCTTCATTATAGTCATTTTTATCATCCACAAATCATATAATATAGGAATAAGCCTCATATAAATCCATAATATCATCATCATACTCATCACCCAAATGAATTATTTGTACTTCGCAAATAACAGACCACTAATCATTTTAGGGATCAATGACTCAAAATATTTTATTTCCATGTGTTGCCGAGATAAATAGTTCTTCATTAAGACTAAATATTTTCAACTCAACTAGTTTAAACCCATATTCATCATGTTTCGCAAGACTATTATTATCAATCAAGATACACTTATACACTATGAATTGAAATTTAGTATAATCAATTTCCCATATATCCTCAAGAACTCTAAAATATGTTTTTATTGTATAATGTGGGTTTTTATCCTTTTCACTCAAAAAATTACGTTCCATCAGAAATGACCATTACCCCGCTATATTAAATGGTACTTTTTTCATCTTTTTTTGTAAAATTTGTTCTGATTAATATCAAAACAAATCATTGTGATCACATTTAGATACAGCCCCCATCAAACCATTTTAATTTTTTTGATGTAGATATATCTATGATGACATTCTCTTTAAACCATGAAAAAATTGTCTATATATGCTCAATCATCAACCACATTTTATTTATTTTTAGATCTGATACCTTTAACCCATAAATATGTGATGACATATATGGTTGAACCTCATCTTTTTTGTACAAAATGTATAAATGTTCTTGAATAACTTCATCATTTGGAATGAACTTTAACATTAATCCTTTAATCTCTCAAAATTCAATATCAACAATTATATGTCAAGATATAAGAATTCCAATATTTTCCACTTCATACAAATAATCAATGTAGAAATAAATCATCTCATCCAATAAATATTGTTGAATAATATAGGACTTTATTCGATATGTATTTTTAACATAACCCTTCAAAACTTTCATGTTTCTATAAAAAGTTAATTTATAATATAAATGAACTAGCCCACATATTTTGATCTCGTGAATAAGATGAACCATTATATCAAAAAACATTGTCATGAAATATATTTCTACTTAAAAATGTATGATATAATCTTTATTTTATAACACATCTAAAAATTTTGATCAATAAATTATCTAAAAATGGATTTGAAAAAATTACATAACCTTATTATTATCTTCTGATAGTTGTTGGGAATATACCATATAATAAACCTGGTAGCAATTGTTTAATCAATTCATTATATTCTTGATATTTCATACCTATTAATTTACTATCCTTCAATTACACAAAATTCTTTACATTTTAAGAATACACACTGGGTACTTTAATACCATTAAGAAACTGAAAAAATTCATCTTCCCACTCTTACTTAATGTGTGACTACTTGGAGGAAAATATGTTCTATTTCCTTTAATATTGGTAGCTAACTCCAAACATAATCCCATTGATATCAATTCCAATCTAGCATGAAATTCAACTTTTTTTCTTCCATTTTATGTCTAAAAATTCATAATCAAACTCTGACATATGTGCGTTTCAACATGCACAATGTCAATGTTATGATTTATCTTTACAAATATCTAACAATTTTTTTCAAAAAAATAGGTTGTTTTTTCTAGATATTTTTTTGATTACCCAAACATATATTCTTTCCAAATGTGAAATCTATTTTTTTCTAGCTTATAATAATATTATTCTTCTAATAATGGTTCTATGGGAACATTATATTATTTTATACCATAATTTTTTTTCAATCTATGGTGTGTATGATAAATTAGTAAAAATCATTGATGTACCATGTTTACTATCTTTATTCTATTCTGTAATGGATAATATAATGTATCTCCTTCACAAATTGGACATGATTTATTTCACTTAACACCATATCTAGATAAGTTTCCATATGTATGAAATTCATTTATAGTGAACATTTTCATTACATGCAAAAGAAAATACTCTTGATTTTATGAATCAAAAATAGTAACACATACCTCCCATAAAAGTTTGGAATCATTAATCAATGTTGAAAGATACACATTAGTAATGTTTTCTAGTTTTTTTGTCTATAAATCATTATTCTCATTATAATATTTATTTTCATACTATATATCTTGGGGATAAATTGTAACCTTGTTGAAAAATTGTCCATGAACTATGTTGGATACTTAGGCTTTGATATGGATTCATTCCATATATGCATTGTCCTATAAAAAATTATATTTGTTTTATCAAATCTCTTCCACTTTGGTGAATCTTCATGGTGAGGTATGTGACCATCAGATATGTGCTCATCTATATTACTTATTTTTCTTTTTTTAATTAAGTGTAGTTTCAAATAGATGTTTCAAACAATCTATTATTGGAGGGAACCAAATTTCGTTATTGTGATGTTTGATTCTAGTACCCAAGGAAGACATAGAGTCAAAATCAAGGAACTATTTAAGGAATTATTAGAAGGTACCATATTGATTTCACAGGAGGTCAGATACCAGTACTTGAGAATGAATTATAGCTGAGTTTTTCATCCATTTTATAGCATGGTGTCCCACATTTAGTACATTTTGATAAATATTAACATTATTTCCTATAAAATTAAAAATCATTGGGGAAAGAATGTATATTTTTATTCCCCAATCCCATGGGGAATAATATTTTCATTTCCTCATAATTGGAATCTAAAAGCCCATTTTCTTATGGTTGTATCTCTTTTAAAAGTTAATGTAACTGATAGAAACTTTATTCACTCCACCCACATCATTATTTCAAGTTACCTATTCTCAAAAGTACTGATTACACAATATATTTAGTATATCCTAAGAATAATGGTTTCTAAAAATCCTTATAAAGTCATTCAATAATTGTTGTTTTTTTATAGTTTAAATGACTACATCATGAACTAATTTTTTAATATTATCCTCTATCTCATTAGGAATATTGTCAACAACATTAGATGTTCAATTTTATATTTTTTTCACCATGTCAAATATAATATGTATAATTATAGATAAAACCATAGAAAATTAGTTGATGATTAATTTCTATATAATTTAATTTTCTCATATTCAATCAAATATGTCATGTAAATAAAATAAAATCTACATTTTGAGTATTTCATTTATATAATTCCAAGAAATAATTAACCCATTTTTAATATT